>CM060352.1:82496243-83186023 GCA_030545235.1 Helianthus tuberosus
AAGAACCCATCGAAATACCACACAAACAATCTCACAACTATTTGGGTTTACTCACAAAACTCAAAGACAACCACACTTTCGACTCCATCATTGATACAATATCTGCATCAAAGTACAAAACTTTATTGACAGTAAATGCTCCCATTTATCTGCAAACCCAGAGCGAGTTTTGGAAAAAGGCGACGCTTGAAAAACAAGACGATAAAGTCATAGCCATTAACTCCTCAATACAGGGCAAAGCATTTCAAATCACCCCACAATCAATCTCAGAGGTCTTCAAACTCGATGATCTGAAAGGTAAAACTTCCTTTGACAAGAACGAGTTAAAAGCTGATTTTCTAAAAAGGGGATATGCAGAACAATCAAAGGTAGATACCTTACAAAAAGGTTATTTCCCGTCTGCACCCAGATTTTTATTTCACACACTTTTGATGTGTGTTTAAAATAAAACAACATCTTTTAACGAAATACCATTGAAGATTCAATGCCTGGGCTATGCTATTTTAAACAATAAAGATTACAACTACTCCCAGGAGATCTTCAATGACATGGTAAAGAATGTTGATAGCAAATCGTTTCTTCTTTTTCCAAGATTTCTAAGCTATTACTTTAAACAAAAATTTGAAAAAGAGGATGAAAATTTTCCCAAACAAGGTGTCCATTTTCAAATAAAAAGTCTAACAATTGAAACGTTTTCAAGAATGATGGCACCAATAAAGTTAAAAGCAAAGGTGCCTGAGCAGACTTTAGAAACTGCCACTGATCCTCAGGTAACTTTAGCTGAGCCCACTGCTCTAGGTGATCAAAGCAGCACAACCACTGCTTTGAAACCCACACCTGACATCACCAAAAAGACCAAAAGAAAAACATCCAGAAAACCCACCAAACCCAAAACAAAGGCAACTCTGGAAGATGAGATCCCAGAGGAAATGCCTGTGACAACACAAAAGTCACCACAAACCACTGCTGCTACTTCCTCACAGCAGTTGGTAGAAAGATCTCCACCTTTGCCTAAAACTCCTCCTGCATCCTCACAAAAGGATCAGGTTGTAAGCACAGGGACACCACAATATGAAGCTCTGAATCCACTCGGATCCATCTTCCTCAGTCCTAATCCCAAGGACATGTCTCTTTCAACTCCCATACCCTCACCAATCATAATGCCACAATCCATGCTACCCTTATTGCATGCAGCTGCTATAGCTCAGACACAAACCAGTTCCTCTCTATCACCTATCACTGAGAGTATACCCCCACAAGAGACTGGGTCTGATGCTACTACTTCTGCTATCCCAGCAACAATTGAGGAGGTTACACCCCCTGAGTTACAAGTAACTCTCGGTGGTAATTCAAGTGGAGCAGCAACTACAAATGTTGGATCTACAGATCTGCATTTGGCCAGTTGTTTCATTAATCAGACTCCCTTTAAGGCAATTTCTTCTATAGCACCATCGATAACCACTAGTGAGCCTATTTTGACCACTAGTAACATCAAAGGATTATCAAGTGCAGAAGAAAGAAGTCCCTAGTACCAAGAACAAGGGGCATCAATGGGTGATTTTTGGGACTCAGTTCCTAAGTCAAACATTGATATAACCACTACTGGTGGGGACTCAGATGATCCTACTAAAGTAGGTGATGATTCAAAATATCAGGAATTGACGGACAGAGTTGAAAAACTTGAAGATTCAGTTGCTGAAATAAAGAATATGGTGCAAGAGATTTTAAAAGCTCAAAAAGCACAAGCCACTGCTGTTCCAGCTCAAGCACCTGCACAACATGCATTTGCTGCAAATGAGCTTTGGAATATTTTTCAACCCATGCTTGAAAAACAGCAACATATGGCTGATAAAAAGCATGCTATTCAAGTACAAATGCTGACCAACATGGTGGAATCAAGGTTTAAAGACACTCAAGCAGATATCAAGGCTATAAAGGCTAGCATTCAAAGCGCCTCTGGCAAAGTTCCTTCTTCCATATCATTTCTTGTTAACCCCCCTTCAGATAATGCCAAAAAGGGGGAGAATATCAAGCTGATGGGAAAAATGAATAAAATGGGAATAGAACATGGCCTTTGTATTGAGCCTGAAAAAGAAAAAGAAAAACAGGTCTTAAAACATGTTAGTCAAACAGCTGATACACCAGTAGTTACAAAAACTGAAAAAGAAAAAGAAAAAAAAACAGGTCTCAAAACCTGTTAGTCAAACAGCTGATACACCAGTAGTTACAAAAACTGCTGTCAGTAGCCAAACAGCTGCCATATCATCAACACACACATCTTCAACACACACCACTCTACCACACACCACTACAACTACTGCTCTACCACCATCATCTACAATCACACCATCACCACTGCCTCCTGTCATAAAACAGAAGACAACAGATGTTGCAACATCTGTTATAATGACAGCAGCGGTTGGAACACCAATTGTTTCAACAGTTGTTTGTCAGACACTCTCCATCATTCAAACCACTGATCCACCCAAAACATCATCTGCCCCTTCTTCATTAAAAAGGAGAAGGAATCTCATATCAGATGATTCACCACCACCATCACCATTATCAAAAACTACCTCACCACCGTCATCCCCTGCTCAAAAGCAGAAGACATCTGCTGACATATCAGCAGGTGTAATGACAACAGCAGTTGAAACACCAGTTGTTAGTCAATCATCCACCACTGCTCTCACCTTCCCTACATCACAACCGAAGCTCTTCAATAGAAAAAGAAATCCAATCTCTGCCGATGAGGGTATACATGATCCTAATGCTGCACAACATCCACTGGAACTTGAAGCTATCAAAAATGAGATGAGGCAATTCTATACAGAAGAAGATCCTTCAAAAAGAAGATTCTCCTCACTCATAGGTTACATGCCACCAGATGATATGGATGATTACCTCAAAATCAAGGCAAGGCAAGCTAAACTAAGAGCTAAAGTTGAGAGTGAACGTGAACGTTTAAGTGAAGATGGCATTGCTAAAAGACTGGAGTTCTACTTTACAAAAGTAAAGCACATAGCAGAGTTTGCACAAGACCTAAACAAAGAAAAGGCTGATCAAAAGAAAAAGTTAAGAAAACAATATCTAGCCTACATCATGAAAGAGAAATTCTATCCTGCTAAAGAACAACAGTTCGAAGAATGGCCAATAGTCGCTCTAAAGCATGAGGCAGAAAGGATTGAGAAAATCAAGAATGATCCTACAAAGAAGAAGAATGCTCCAAACTGGAGAAAATACAAAAAGCTCATTGCTAACCTAACTGCTGAGTATAAGAGAAAGAAAAGGGAGCTGGTGGATGCAAAAATGGACACTACTGAAGCCATATCAAAATGGTCAAAACAGCAGACTGATGAAGCCTATGAAAGGCTAAAGAAAAGAAAGATAACTGTTTCAAGCACTTCAAAGAAGCATGAACAAAGAATGAAACTTGAACATCAGATAGAAAACCTCAAAACACTGTTCCGGTCTACTTTTGTGACAAACCAAGAAGAAAAAGAACAGTTGACCAGTGAAGAGGTTAAAGAAAAGGAAGTTGAGTACTTCACAGAATCCATCATGAAAATGGGTCTAAAAGAAGAAAGCTCAGAAAAACTTCAAAACCTTTTTAAAAGGATATTAACCAAACCTGCATCACCAAACACTTCAACAGACATGACAGACATTGAAAGGCAGGAGCTGATTGAAAGAGAAACTGCAGAAGATATAGCTGCAGCAAACGATGTCATTGAAATGGCTTTCAAAAGAATGTCTGAAAGTCTGCAAGTTTTCACAAGGCCAACATCTCCTAACTCATCCTCAAATAAATCTCTCCCAAGAAATCCATTGGGTTCGAAAGTACTAAAGTGGATGTCTGACCAAAAGACCCATGTATTGACTATTGTCAGATCCAATGGAGATGTGAAGTACATATCACGGAAAGAAGCACTAGGCCTTAGTGTTCAAGATTTGCAGGATCTCCTTGAACTTTCACTGTGCAGGGATGAAGATGACATAAGTTCCAAAGAATTTGAAGAAGATTTCAAAAGAAAAGCAAGGGAACTTTTGATGAGTAATAAAGATCCAGAATAATGACAGGTTTTGGCATTATCTGTTCCAGGGGGAGATTGTTGGGATTGAACCCTACCAAAGGAACAGATAATGTAAAGCCAAAACCTGGTCACAACAGTGGATTCACTATAAGCAGACGGTTACTCTAAGCTCTCCCCTTGACAGTGGTCACCTATTTGCTGATACACTCCTAGTACTGCTCAGAAGAACAACTGATGAACCAAACACTGATGGAACAACTAAAGACTGCTAAAAGGCAAATACTGAGCTCTATCTACTGCTGTCTCTTAAGTACTGCTGAAGACCCAAGCACTGCTCATTCAAAGACTGATCACCTTTTGAAGAAAGCACTGATGATCAAGTAATCAGTGCTTAGGCCACAACAGTGGAACGTGAACTGTGTTAGACTTGTTTTGTATTTTATTATCAGTCAGTTGTTAGACATCAGTAGTTGTATAGAACAGTGTTTACAGGTTGTTAGGCTGTTAGATGTCACTATCATGGTGACGTCAGCTGAGGTACATCAGTAGTTTGGTTTGCCTATAAATATGACAGTACTCTGTACTGTTATATTTGATTCGTTTTGAGAGAGTTCTTCTCCTCAATTCAATCCTTTCATCTTGTGCAACCAACTTTGAAGTATCAGGCTGAGGGGGAGTTTAGTCTGTAAGCTTGCATTGTAACCTTTTGCTTTTGATGTAATCTTTCGACTCTATGAAAAGCAATTGTTTATCAAACTATATTCTCCTTTGATTGTGTTTACAAAGTTTGTTATTCATTTCCGCTGCACTTAAAACTGTTCATATCTATTTGATTTGTTCAAATCTCACAAACAAACACAATCATGAGAGCCTCAGATCCTAACAATTGGTATCAGAGCCTGGACAGTCAAATTCGATCTAACAATCAATTTGATATAACAGTTCGGCTCAAAATTCATTGATACTAAGGTTGGTTGTATTCAGTTGAAAAACAGAGTAACAAGTAAATCATGGTTAAAATGGTTATTCAAAAACTCTGTAAATCAACCAAGATGTCATATGACACACAAATCTCACACAACAAGTGATATCATGCATAAGTCACTCATAGTTTTCAGATCTGAAAACATATCTGTTAAACTGTGGGATCATTTCATATTTTCAAAATTGATTTCAATTGTTGTTACGAAAATTGTGTTGTCAACCTTTTGAATGCTAGAGTATGAACCTCAGATTTACAAAAACCTATGTTCACAAAACATTAGTGTTTTTGGTAATTTAAAAAGAGGGAAATTAAAACTTTAGTCATTCAGATCTTATGTGTTGAAAACAGGTTGAGTTCTTCAAAAGGACAAAATCAACTATGTTAAAATACATTAAGAAAATTCACAAAAACTCAGAAGTGTGTTTGTCTCAAAACTTGTGAAGTCAAAAGAAAAGAGTATAAACATAAAACACTTATGAGTTAAATTTTAGGGTAATAATGGTTAATTAAGCAACTATGCGCTTTCATCTGTTCAGGAAAAGGTTTATTTTCCCATGAATGAATTCCAAAGAGGATGAGACAAATGGTCAAAAATTTATCCATGAATCCTCATGATTGCACTCAACTGACAAAGAAAATGGTACCAAACAGTGGTCAAAATGTATTCAGAATGTTCTACCAACAGCTGTCAAACCACTGACCATGTTTCATAAACTTGAGTGTGATATGATTACGTATTTTATTGTAGATTTACCAGATCCTTTTGATGCTGTTCTCAGAAAATCCTTTAATCATTTTTATACAAAGGATTTTCTCTAATAACCAGGATATATTGTTCATTTTTTTTTGAATAATATATCTGAAACTTTTGCTTGTTTTTGTTGGCAATAGTTTCAGTTCCTGTCAGAAGATAGTACCGTATTTTTGTTGGTATTATTGCCCTCTTGAATAGGTCAGAAGGAAATGGTTCATATGTCTAAGATCATATCTTACTCAGGTTTGTTCCTAAACTTTTATCAAATGTTGATTGCTGACTGGGACACTCATGTTTTAATTAGATATTAAACGAATATGTGTTGTCTTAACAAAAAGTTTTTCATCATCTGGGATACTAAACCACTGTTCTTCAAAATTGACATATGGCAAAACCTTGAATGAAAATTCTCAAAACTGTTGCTGGAATACTTGTCCTTCAGGTCTGTACCATTTACCCTAACCACTGTTTTGTTCCGACGTCTGATCTCTAAATACTGTTCACTGCTGAAAGTTAACCACTGATCCTTCATTATCTTGACAAGCACTGATATTCACAATCAGTGTCCTATCCATTGATATGCTATCCACTGATAGTAAAAATCATCCACTGTCCACAATTTTTACCGTTGTAACCACTGATGCTTGATACGTCAGTGTCCCTTAAAACCACTGTTCTCCATCTTTCATCCATTTCATCAGTGTTTGACACGTGGCCAGTTTTTAGCCTTCAGATCATAATAACCGCTGCCATATCAGCGATCACTTTTTCCCTAAATAAAACCCTACCCTAAACCCTTAAACAGGGTTTTACACTGTCGAATTGAATTCCAAAATTCTTTTCTCATAGCAGTTTCCAACCCTTCTTCTCAAAATCTTCAAAATCATTCTTCGTTCTTCTCTGCAAACATGACAAAATCAAAGCCAAAATCAAAATCTAAACCAAAATCACCACCACCTTCAAAAGAGGTCGCTCAAACGGCCGAAGAACCCATCGAAATACCACACAAACAATCTCACAACTATTTGGGTTTACTCACAAAACTCAAAGACAACCACACTTTCGACTCCATCATTGATACAATATCTGCATCAAAGTACAAAACTTTATTGACAGTAAATGCTCCCATTTATCTGCAAACCCAGAGCGAGTTTTGGAAAAAGGCGACGCTTGAAAAACAAGACGATAAAGTCATAGCCATTAACTCCTCAATACAGGGCAAAGCATTTCAAATCACCCCACAATCAATCTCAGAGGTCTTCAAACTCGATGATCTGAAAGGTAAAACTTCCTTTGACAAGAACGAGTTAAAAGCTGATTTTCTGAAAAGGGGATATGCAGAACAATCAAAGGTAGATACCTTACAAAAAGGTTATTTCCCGTCTGCACCCAGATTTTTATTTCACACACTTTTGATGTGTGTTTAAAATAAAACAACATCTTTTAACGAAATACCATTGAAGATTCAATGCCTGGGCTATGCTATTTTAAACAATAAAGATTACAACTACTCCCAGGAGATCTTCAATGACATGGTAAAGAATGTTGATAGCAAATCATTTCTTCTTTTTCCAAGATTTCTAAGCTATTACTTTAAACAAAAATTTGAAAAAGAGGATGAAAATTTTCCCAAACAAGGTGTCCATTTTCAAATAAAAAGTCTAACAATTGAAACGTTTTCAAGAATGATGGCACCAATAAAGTTAAAAGCAAAGGTGCCTGAGCAGACTTTAGAAACTGCCACTGATCCTCAGGTAACTTTTGCTGAGCCCACTGCTCTAGGTGATCAAAGCAGCACAACCACTGCTTTGAAACCCACACCTGACATCACCAAAAAGACCAAAAGAAAAACATCCAGAAAACCCACCAAACCCAAAACAAAGGCAACTCTGGAAGATGAGATCCCAGAGGAAATGCCTGTGACAACACAAAAGTCACCACAAACCACTGCTGCTACTTCCTCACAGCAGTTGGTAGAAAGATCTCCACCTTTGCCTAAAACTCCTCCTGCATCCTCACAAAAGGATCAGGTTGTAAGCACAGGGACACCACAATATGAAGCTCTGAATCCACTCGGATCCATCTTCCTCAGTCCTAATCCCAAGGACATGTCTCTTTCAACTCCCATACCCTCACCAATCATAATGCCACAATCCATGCTACCCTTATTGCATGCAGCTGCTATAGCTCAGACACAAACCAGTTCCTCTCTATCACCTATCACTGAGAGTATACCCCCACAAGAGACTGGGTCTGATGCTACTACTTCTGCTATCCCAGCAACAATTGAGGAGGTTACACCCCCTGAGTTACAAGTAACTCTCGGTGGTAATTCAAGTGGAGCAGCAACTACAAATGTTGGATCTACAGATCTGCATTTGGCCAGTTGTTTCATTAATCAGACTCCCTTTAAGGCAATTTCTTCTATAGCACCATCGATAACCACTAGTGAGCCTATTTTGACCACTAGTAACATCAAAGGATTATCAAGTGCTGAAGAAAGAAGTCCCTAGTACCAAGAACAAGGGGCATCAATGGGTGATTTTTGGGACTCAGTTCCTAAGTCAAACATTGATATAACTACTACTGGTGGGGACTCAGATGATCCTACTAAAGTAGGTGATGATTCAAAATATCAGGAATTGACGGACAGAGTTGAAAAACTTGAAGATTCAGTTGCTGAAATAAAGAATATGGTGCAAGAGATTTTAAAAGCTCAAAAAGCACAAGCCACTGCTGTTCCAGCTCAAGCACCTGCACAACATGCATTTGCTGCAAATGAGCTTTGGAATATTTTTCAACCCATGCTTGAAAAACAGCAACATATGGCTGATAAAAAGCATGCTATTCAAGTACAAATGCTGACCAACATGGTGGAATCAAGGTTTAAAGACACTCAAGCAGATATCAAGGCTATAAAGGCTAGCATTCAAAGCGCCTCTGGCAAAGTTCCTTCTTCCATATCATTTCTTGTTAACCCCCCTTCAGATAATGCCAAAAAGGGGGAGAATATCAAGCTGATGGGAAAAATGAATAAAATGGGAATAGAACATGGCCTTTGTATTGAGCCTGAAAAAGAAAAAGAAAAACAGGTCTTAAAACCTGTTAGTCAAACAGCTGATACACCAGTAGTTACAAAAACTGAAAAAGAAAAAGAAAAAAAAAACAGGTCTCAAAACCTGTTAGTCAAACAGCTGATACACCAGTAGTTACAAAAACTGCTGTCAGTAGCCAAACAGCTGCCATATCATCAACACACACATCTTCAACACACACCACTCTACCACACACCACTACAACTACTGCTCTACCACCATCATCTACAATCACACCATCACCACTGCCTCCTGTCATAAAACAGAAGACAACAGATGTTGCAACATCTGTTGTAATGACAGCAGCGGTTGGAACACCAATTGTTTCAACAGTTGTTTGTCAGACACTCTCCATCATTCAAACCACTGATCCACCCAAAACATCATCTGCCCCTTCTTCATTAAAAAGGAGAAGGAATCTCATATCAGATGATTCACCACCACCATCACCATTATCAAAAACTACCTCACCACCGTCATCCCCTGCTCAAAAGCAGAAGACATCTGCTGACATATCAGCAGGTGTAATGACAACAGCAGTTGAAACACCAGTTGTTAGTCAATCATCCACCACTGCTCTCACCTTCCCTACATCACAACCGAAGCTCTTCAATAGAAAAAGAAATCCAATCTCTGCCGATGAGGGTATACATGATCCTAATGCTGCACAACATCCACTGGAACTTGAAGCTATCAAAAATGAGATGAGGCAATTCTATACAGAAGAAGATCCTTCAAAAAGAAGATTCTCCTCACTCATAGGTTACATGCCACCAGATGATATGGATGATTACCTCAAAATCAAGGCAAGGCAAGCTAAACTAAGAGCTAAAGTTGAGAGTGAACGTGAACGTTTAAGTGAAGATGGCATTGCTAAAAGACTGGAGTTCTACTTTACAAAAGTAAAGCACATAGCAGAGTTTGCACAAGACCTAAACAAAGAAAAGGCTGATCAAAAGAAAAAGTTAAGAAAACAATATCTAGCCTACATCATGAAAGAGAAATTCTATCCTGCTAAAGAACAACAGTTCGAAGAATGGCCAATAGTCGCTCTAAAGCATGAGGCAGAAAGGATTGAGAAAATCAAGAATGATCCTACAAAGAAGAAGAATGCTCCAAACTGGAGAAAATACAAAAAGCTCATTGCTAACCTAACTGCTGAGTATAAGAGAAAGAAAAGGGAGCTGGTGGATGCAAAAATGGACACTACTGAAGCCATATCAAAATGGTCAAAACAGCAGACTGATGAAGCCTATGAAAGGCTAAAGAAAAGAAAGATAACTGTTTCAAGCACTTCAAAGAAGCATGAACAAAGAATGAAACTTGAACAGCAGATAGAAAACCTCAAAACACTGTTCCGGTCTACTTTTGTGACAAACCAAGAAGAAAAAGAACAGTTGACCAGTGAAGAGGTTAAAGAAAAGGAAGTTGAGTACTTCACAGAATCCATCATGAAAATGGGTCTAAAAGAAGAAAGCTCAGAAAAACTTCAAAACCTTTTTAAAAGGATATTAACCAAACCTGCATCACCAAACACTTCAACAGACATGACAGACATTGAAAGGCAGGAGCTGATTGAAAGAGAAACTGCAGAAGATATAGCTGCAGCAAACGATGTCATTGAAATGGCTTTCAAAAGAATGTCTGAAAGTCTGCAAGTTTTCACAAGGCCAACATCTCCTAACTCATCCTCAAATAAATCTCTCCCAAGAAATCCATTGGGTTCGAAAGTACTAAAGTGGATGTCTGACCAAAAGACCCATGTATTGACTATTGTCAGATCCAATGGAGATGTGAAGTACATATCACGGAAAGAAGCACTAGGCCTTAGTGTTCAAGATTTGCAGGATCTCCTTGAACTTTCACTGTGCAGGGATGAAGATGACATAAGTTCCAAAGAATTTGAAGAAGATTTCAAAAGAAAAGCAAGGGAACTTTTGATGAGTAATAAAGATCCAGAATAATGACAGGTTTTGGCATTATCTGTTCCAGGGGGAGATTGTTGGGATTGAACCCTACCAAAGGAACAGATAATGTAAAGCCAAAACCTGGTCACAACAGTGGATTCACTATAAGCAGACGGTTACTCTAAGCTCTCCCCTTGACAGTGGTCACCTATTTGCTGATACACTCCTAGTACTGCTCAGAAGAACAACTGATGAACCAAACACTGATGGAACAACTAAAGACTGCTAAAAGGCAAATACTGAGCTCTATCTACTGCTGTCTCTTAAGTACTGCTGAAGACCCAAGCACTGCTCATTCAAAGACTGATCACCTTTTGAAGAAAGCACTGATGATCAAGTAATCAGTGCTTAGGCCACAACAGTGGAACGTGAACTGTGTTAGACTTGTTTTGTATTTTATTATCAGTCAGTTGTTAGACATCAGTAGTTGTATAGAACAGTGTTTACAGGTTGTTAGGCTGTTAGATGTCACTATCATGGTGACGTCAGCTGAGGTACATCAGTAGTTTGGTTTGCCTATAAATATGACAGTACTCTGTACTGTTATATTTGATTCGTTTTGAGAGAGTTCTTCTCCTCAATTCAATCCTTTCATCTTGTGCAACCAACTTTGAAGTATCAGGCTGAGGGGGAGTTTAGTCTGTAAGCTTGCATTGTAACCTTTTGCTTTTGATGTAATCTTTCGACTCTATGAAAAGCAATTGTTTATCAAACTATATTCTCCTTTGATTGTGTTTACAAAGTTTGTTATTCATTTCCGCTGCACTTAAAACTGTTCATATCTATTTGATTTGTTCAAATCTCACAAACAAACACAATCATGAGAGCCTCAGATCCTAACAATTGGTATCAGAGCCTGGACAGTCAAATTCGATCTAACAATCAATTTGATATAACAGTTCGGCTCAAAATTCATTGATACTAAGGTTGGTTGTATTCAGTTGAAAAACAGAGTAACAAGTAAATCATGGTTAAAATGGTTATTCAAAAACTCTGTAAATCAACCAAGATGTCATATGACACACAAATCTCACACAACAAGTGATATCATGCATAAGTCACTCATAGTTTTCAGATCTGAAAACATATCTGTTAAACTGTGGGATCATTTCATATTTTCAAAATTGATTTCAATTGTTGTTACGAAAATTGTGTTGTCAACCTTTTGAATGCTAGAGTATGAACCTCAGATTTACAAAAACCTATGTTCACAAAACATTAGTGTTTTTGGTAATTTAAAAAGAGGGAAATTAAAACTTTAGTCATTCAGATCTTATGTGTTGAAAACAGGTTGAGTTCTTCAAAAGGACAAAATCAACTATGTTAAAATACATTAAGAAAATTCACAAAAACTCAGAAGTGTGTTTGTCTCAAAACTTGTGAAGTCAAAAGAAAAGAGTATAAACATAAAACACTTATGAGTTAAATTTTAGGGTAATAATGGTTAATTAAGCAACTATGCGCTTTCATCTGTTCAGGAAAAGGTTTATTTTCCCATGAATGAATTCCAAAGAGGATGAGACAAATGGTCAAAAATTTATCCATGAATCCTCATGATTGCACTCAACTGACAAAGAAAATGGTACCAAACAGTGGTCAAAATGTATTCAGAATGTTCTACCAACAGCTGTCAAACCACTGACCATGTTTCATAAACTTGAGTGTGATATGATTACGTATTTTATTGTAGATTTACCAGATCCTTTTGATGCTGTTCTCAGAAAATCCTTTAATCATTTTTATACAAAGGATTTTCTCTAATAACCAGGATATATTGTTCATTTTTTTTTGAATAATATATCTGAAACTTTTGCTTGTTTTTGTTGGCAATAGTTTCAGTTCCTGTCAGAAGATAGTACCGTATTTTTGTTGGTATTATTGCCCTCTTGAATAGGTCAGAAGGAAATGGTTCATATGTCTAAGATCATATCTTACTCAGGTTTGTTCCTAAACTTTTATCAAAGGTTGATTGCTGACTGGGACACTCATGTTTTAATTAGATATTAAACGAATATGTCTTGTCTTAACAAAAAGTTTTTCATCATCTGGGATACTAAACCACTGTTCTTCAAAATTGACATATGGCAAAACCTTGAATGAAAATTCTCAAAACTGTTGCTGGAATACTTGTCCTTCAGGTCTGTACCATTTACCCTAACCACTGTTTTGTTCCGACGTCTGATCTCTAAATACTGTTCACTGCTGAAAGTTAACCACTGATCCTTCATTATCTTGACAAGCACTGATATTCACAATCAGTGTCCTATCCACTGATATGCTATCCACTGATAGTAAAAATCATCCACTGTCCACAATTTTTACCGTTGTAACCACTGATGCTTGATACGTCAGTGTCCCTTAAAACCACTGTTCTCCATCTTTCATCCATTTCATCAGTGTTTGACACGTGGTCAGTTTTTAGCCTTCAGATCATAATAACCGCTGCCATATCAGCGATCACTTTTTCCCTAAATAAAACCCTACCCTAAACCCTTAAACAGGGTTTTACACTGTCGAATTGAATTCCAAAATTCTTTTCTCATAGCAGTTTCCAACCCTTCTTCTCAAAATCTTCAAAATCATTCTTCGTTCTTCTCTGCAAACATGACAAAATCAAAGCCAAAATCAAAATCTAAACCAAAATCACCACCACCTTCAAAAGAGGTCGCTCAAACGGCCGAAGAACCCATCGAAATACCACACAAACAATCTCACAACTATTTGGGTTTACTCACAAAACTCAAAGACAACCACACTTTCGACTCCATCATTGATACAATATCTGCATCAAAGTACAAAACTTTATTGACAGTAAATGCTCCCATTTATCTGCAAACCCAGAGCGAGTTTTGGAAAAAAGCGACGCTTGAAAAACAAGACGATAAAGTCATAGCCATTAACTCCTCAATACAGGGCAAAGCATTTCAAATCACCCCACAATCAATCTCAGAGGTCTTCAAACTCGATGATCTGAAAGGTAAAACTTCCTTTGACAAGAACGAGTTAAAAGCTGATTTTCTGAAAAGGGGATATGCAGAACAATCAAAGGTAGATACCTTACAAAAAGGTTATTTCCCGTCTGCACCCAGATTTTTATTTCACACACTTTTGATGTGTGTTTAAAATAAAACAACATCTTTTAACGAAATACCATTGAAGATTCAATGCCTGGGCTATGCTATTTTAAACAATAAAGATTACAACTACTCCCAGGAGATCTTCAATGACATGGTAAAGAATGTTGATAGCAAATCATTTCTTCTTTTTCCAAGATTTCTAAGCTATTACTTTAAACAAAAATTTGAAAAAGAGGATGAAAATTTTCCCAAACAAGGTGTCCATTTTCAAATAAAAAGTCTAACAATTGAAACGTTTTCAAGAATGATGGCACCAATAAAGTTAAAAGCAAAGGTGCTTGAGCAGACTTTAGAAACTGCCACTGATCCTCAGGTAACTTTTGCTGAGCCCACTGCTCTAGGTGATCAAAGCAGCACAACCACTGCTTTGAAACCCACACCTGACATCACCAAAAAGACCAAAAGAAAAACATCCAGAAAACCCACCAAACCCAAAACAAAGGCAACTCTGGAAGATGAGATCCCAGAGGAAATGCCTGTGACAACACAAAAGTCACCACAAACCACTGCTGCTACTTCCTCACAGCAGTTGGTAGAAAGATCTCCACCTTTGCCTAAAACTCCTCCTGCATCCTCACAAAAGGATCAGGTTGTAAGCACAGGGACACCACAATATGAAGCTCTGAATCCACTCGGATCCATCTTCCTCAGTCCTAATCCCAAGGACATGTCTCTTTCAACTCCCATACCCTCACCAATCATAATGCCACAATCCATGCTACCCTTATTGCATGCAGCTGCTATAGCTCAGACACAAACCAGTTCCTCTCTATCACCTATCACTGAGAGTATACCCCCACAAGAGACTGGGTCTGATGCTACTACTTCTGCTATCCCAGCAACAATTGAGGAGGTTACACCCCCTGAGTTACAAGTAACTCTCGGTGGTAATTCAAGTGGAGCAGCAACTACAAATGTTGGATCTACAGATCTGCATTTGGCCAGTTGTTTCATTAATCAGACTCCCTTTAAGGCAATTTCTTCTATAGCACCATCGATAACCACTAGTGAGCCTATTTTGACCACTAGTAACATCAAAGGATTATCAAGTGCTGAAGAAAGAAGTCCCTAGTACCAAGAACAAGGGGCATCAATGGGTGATTTTTGGGACTCAGTTCCTAAGTCAAACATTGATATAACTACTACTGGTGGGGACTCAGATGATCCTACTAAAGTAGGTGATGATTCAAAATATCAGGAATTGACGGACAGAGTTGAAAAACTTGAAGATTCAGTTGCTGAAATAAAGAATATGGTGCAAGAGATTTTAAAAGCTCAAAAAGCACAAGCCACTGCTGTTCCAGCTCAAGCACCTGCACAACATGCATTTGCTGCAAATGAGCTTTGGAATATTTTTCAACCCATGCTTGAAAAACAGCAACATATGGCTGATAAAAAGCATGCTATTCAAGTACAAATGCTGACCAACATGGTGGAATCAAGGTTTAAAGACACTCAAGCAGATATCAAGGCTATAAAGGCTAGCATTCAAAGCGCCTCTGGCAAAGTTCCTTCTTCCATATCATTTCTTGTTAACCCCCCTTCAGATAATGCCAAAAAGGGGGAGAATATCAAGCTGATGGGAAAAATGAATAAAATGGGAATAGAACATGGCCTTTGTATTGAGCCTGAAAAAGAAAAAGAAAAACAGGTCTTAAAACCTGTTAGTCAAACAGCTGATACACCAGTAGTTACAAAAACTGAAAAAGAAAAAGAAAAAAAAAACAGGTCTCAAAACCTGTTAGTCAAACAGCTGATACACCAGTAGTTACAAAAACTGCTGTCAGTAGCCAAACAGCTGCCATATCATCAACACACACATCTTCAACACACACCACTCTACCACACACCACTACAACTACTGCTCTACCACCATCATCTACAATCACACCATCACCACTGCCTCCTGTCATAAAACAGAAGACAACAGATGTTGCAACATCTGTTGTAATGACAGCAGCGGTTGGAACACCAATTGTTTCAACAGTTGTTTGTCAGACACTCTCCATCATTCAAACCACTGATCCACCCAAAACATCATCTGCCCCTTCTTCATTAAAAAGGAGAAGGAATCTCATATCAGATGATTCACCACCACCATCACCATTATCAAAAACTACCTCACCACCGTCATCCCCTGCTCAAAAGCAGAAGACATCTGCTGACATATCAGCAGGTGTAATGACAACAGCAGTTGAAACACCAGTTGTTAGTCAATCATCCACCACTGCTCTCACCTTCCCTACATCACAACCGAAGCTCTTCAATAGAAAAAGAAATCCAATCTCTGCCGATGAGGGTATACATGATCCTAATGCTGCACAACATCCACTGGAACTTGAAGCTATCAAAAATGAGATGAGGCAATTCTATACAGAAGAAGATCCTTCAAAAAGAAGATTCTCCTCACTCATAGGTTACATGCCACCAGATGATATGGATGATTACCTCAAAATCAAGGCAAGGCAAGCTAAACTAAGAGCTAAAGTTGAGAGTGAACGTGAACGTTTAAGTGAAGATGGCATTGCTAAAAGACTGGAGTTCTACTTTACAAAAGTAAAGCACATAGCAGAGTTTGCACAAGACCTAAACAAAGAAAAGGCTGATCAAAAGAAAAAGTTAAGAAAACAATATCTAGCCTACATCATGAAAGAGAAATTCTATCCTGCTAAAGAACAACAGTTCGAAGAATGGCCAATAGTCGCTCTAAAGCATGAGGCAGAAAGGATTGAGAAAATCAAGAATGATCCTACAAAGAAGAAGAATGCTCCAAACTGGAGAAAATACAAAAAGCTCATTGCTAACCTAACTGCTGAGTATAAGAGAAAGAAAAGGGAGCTGGTGGATGCAAAAATGGACACTACTGAAGCCATATCAAAATGGTCAAAACAGCAGACTGATGAAGCCTATGAAAGGCTAAAGAAAAGAAAGATAACTGTTTCAAGCACTTCAAAGAAGCATGAACAAAGAATGAAACTTGAACAGCAGATAGAAAACCTCAAAACACTGTTCCGGTCTACTTTTGTGACAAACCAAGAAGAAAAAGAACAGTTGACCAGTGAAGAGGTTAAAGAAAAGGAAGTTGAGTACTTCACAGAATCCATCATGAAAATGGGTCTAAAAGAAGAAAGCTCAGAAAAACTTCAAAACCTTTTTAAAAGGATATTAACCAAACCTGCATCACCAAACACTTCAACAGACATGACAGACATTGAAAGGCAGGAGCTGATTGAAAGAGAAACTGCAGAAGATATAGCTGCAGCAAACGATGTCATTGAAATGGCTTTCAAAAGAATGTCTGAAAGTCTGCAAGTTTTCACAAGGCCAACATCTCCTAACTCATCCTCAAATAAATCTCTCCCAAGAAATCCATTGGGTTCGAAAGTACTAAAGTGGATGTCTGACCAAAAGACCCATGTATTGACTATTGTCAGATCCAATGGAGATGTGAAGTACATATCACGGAAAGAAGCACTAGGCCTTAGTGTTCAAGATTTGCAGGATCTCCTTGAACTTTCACTGTGCAGGGATGAAGATGACATAAGTTCCAAAGAATTTGAAGAAGATTTCAAAAGAAAAGCAAGGGAACTTTTGATGAGTAATAAAGATCCAGAATAATGACAGGTTTTGGCATTATCTGTTCCAGGGGGAGATTGTTGGGATTGAACCCTACCAAAGGAACAGATAATGTAAAGCCAAAACCTGGTCACAACAGTGGATTCACTATAAGCAAACGGTTACTCTAAGCTCTCCCCTTGACAGTGGTCACCTATTTGCTGATACACTCCTAGTACTGCTCAGAAGAACAACTGATGAACCAAACACTGATGGAACAACTAAAGACTGCTAAAAGGCAAATACTGAGCTCTATCTACTGCTGTCTCTTAAGTACTGCTGAAGACCCAAGCACTGCTCATTCAAAGACTGATCACCTTTTGAAGAAAGCACTGATGATCAAGTAATCAGTGCTTAGGCCACAACAGTGGAACGTGAACTGTGTTAGACTTGTTTTGTATTTTATTATCAGTCAGTTGTTAGACATCAGTAGTTGTATAGAACAGTGTTTACAGGTTGTTAGGCTGTTAGATGTCACTATCATGGTGACGTCAGCTGAGGTACATCAGTAGTTTGGTTTGCCTATAAATATGACAGTACTCTGTACTGTTATATTTGATTCGTTTTGAGAGAGTTCTTCTCCTCAATTCAATCCTTTCATCTTGTGCAACCAACTCTGAAGTATCAGGCTGAGGGGGAGTTTAGTCTGTAAGCTTGCATTGTAACCTTTTGCTTTTGATGTAATCTTTCGACTCTATGAAAAGCAATTGTTTATCTGTAGGATCGTTTTGACCGATCAAATGAGTCAATTTGAATGTATTTACACTATTTAGATGGCGGAAACATCTAAACAGCTTAGAATCAGACATAATAGAGTAGAAAACAGAAAAGATTCACTTTTAACACTTGTTCTCAATTATATATTGACTTGAAAATCCGGCAGCACCTCGTTACAAGTTTTCGGAATGCATACCAACTGAGAACTACACAAGCCTATTTATAGGCAACAAGATTTCGCTTCAACATGCCTCAAGCGAAATCTCATCACTTGATTTCGCTTGAGGCTTACATCACATATCTTCAAGCGAAACCCTAACAAACTAAATTAAACTTTACATTTAGATCCCTACACTTTACATGCTTGACCTAAACAGACCCTATACATTTATCTAACAAGACTAAGACGTAGGCTTTAGACATACTGCACCAACAAACTCCCCCTTGGATACAGCCGCAGTCTTTGTCTTGTCTTTGGGTCTTCAAACAACTCTAAACTTCTCTTTCTCTTTCGCAGGCTCCCCCTTTCATCAAACTTCTTTGTTTTTAGGATCAACGCCTGGTTTACCAGCAACAAACTTCCTTTTTCTTCAATCTTGTCTTCAGACTCCCCCTAAGACACTGCTATCGGGATCTTAATCTGGAACTATCACCTGCAATTCTCAAACATTTATAAGAATAGACATTTTAAATGTCCAGAATTGATGATCTGATTCTATCACAATCCTATAAAGATTTGATTATATTAAGAATCCAACAACTAAACCTAACACTTTCAAAAATTTGATTTTTAATACTTTTCTGATTAAACACCGTCACACCCAGTCAACCAAGTCCAAGTTAATGACCCTGGTCAACTGACTAGTCTGCCAAGTCCAACTCAATGACCTTGGCTGACCAAACTATGAAGATACCGGATTTCTTGAAAAAAAATAAGTTCAAATTAATGAACTTTTGAATCATTTTGAACTTTCAAACTCATTTTAATCAACAAACACTTGTACCAAACATTGTACTGCATCACCAGCTTACCCAATCCTCATCAATCTCAGACATGATCTGCACAAGACTTTGAACTTTCGATTCCCAATGTCAGTTGTCAAAAATAAAATGAGAAATTAAAATCTTTTTGGATTTTAAACTGAATAGGCTGAAACTATATACACACAATCTTTTTGTGAGCGTGTCAAGGGATCATATCAGCTGCCAACAAGATACAAGTACCGTTAAGCTATTAATTCATTTTAAGCATTAAACAATTCACGTAGATTGCCGATATATTGATCCTCTTAAATTCTCACAAAACTTTCAATTTGCTCGAGATACAGAATTAGCGTTTTAGGACTTAAACATCTACATGTGTCCCACCTCAGTATATACTCCCGTATCCAGACCCCAGTATTCAGTCTTACAGGTGAATATACCTAGATGATATCTGTAAGAGGTTAATTGCGAGGGCCGTGAGAGCTCAGGTCGATCTTTCGATACGCAGAGAGATGACGGCTTCGACTTTTGGTGGGTCCCCTTTGGGGATCTTCTTTACAACAGCACATGATTAACAATTTTGCAATGTGTTATCATTTTTTAAGCTGAGGGAAGGCTTATATTTCAAAGCAGCATAAAGTATTCTCCGGGGACTAGGCCATTGCTTCCGCAAAATCAGAAGTCCCGGGATAATACCCCAGATATCACTAATCATAAAGACCTAGTATCTTAGAATATGGGACCCTTCAAACAGGATTTCAGGGGTTACCTATATATCTGGAGGTGTTCCCCACGTAAATGCAAGTAAATTTTAAGTTTATATCCCAAACTAATCTACTAATTTTGTGAAAACCTATCGGCACATCTTTAGTGAGACTGCTTAATTGCATTTTATACATTCCATTTCTTTAGCGTACTGCACCTGTCAAGCTGATGTACTATCATTTCCCTTTTATACACAAACTCATTTTTACTTTTACAAATGTTTTTGGTTTTTATAGATTTTATCATGTTTTTGTATTTTTCTGCAAACTTTCTCCCCCTAAAAAGAAAAACATATTTTTGTGTTTTTGTTTTTATCGAAAAGCAGAAAATAAACTGTACAAACAAAATTTGACAACACGACAAAAGTTCACGTCAGATCGCCGTCCAATTCGGCATCACATTCAACAACCCTCCCAGATTGCAGATTTTTCATTCCATTTAATTTTAAAAGATAATAAAACCTCTTTTTATCAAATGGTTTGGTATAGAAATCCGCTTTCTGTTCATCGGTGTGCACGTATTCAATCCGAATTAATTTTTTCTCGTTACAATCACGAATAAAATGGTGACGGATCTCAATGTGTTTTGTTTTTGAATGGTGAACCGGATTTTTAGTAATATTAATGGCTGCTTCATTGTCCACGAAAATTGGAGTATCTAAGAATTGCAAACCAAAGTCACGCATTTGCTGTTGGATCCAAAGGATCTGCGAACAACAGCTGGAAGCTGAAACGTATTCAGCTTCACAAGTAGAAAGCGCTACAGTGGTTTGTTTCTTACACTGCCAGGTAACGAGTCGAGTTCCTAAGAACTGACACCCAGCAGTGGTGGACTTTGCGTTCTGCTTGCAGCTTCCAAAATCTGAATCAGCGAAACCAGATAAAGTAAAGTCACCCAATCTAGGATACCACAAACCAATATTTGGGCAGCCTTTCAAATACCGTAGTATACGTTTCACAATTGTCAGGTGTGACTGCTTCGGATTTCTACTGATATCTGGCACATAAGCATGTCGGATACATGATGTCCGGACGGGAAGCTGTGAGATACATCAGGGAACCAATGATTGATCGGTACAATGTTTCATCCATCTTCACTCCATTCTCATCTGGATAAATCCCATGATTCTGTGCAAGGGGAGTGGACGCTGGACTGCAATCGGCCATATCAAACTTGTCTAGCACATCCTTCACATACTTTGATTGGTGAATGAAGATTCCATCAGGCATTTGTTCTACCTGCAACCCGAGGAAAAACTTCATTTCGCCCATTGAGCTCATCTCAAACTTTTTCTTCATCACTAGCTCAAACTCTTTGCACATATCGTCGTTGGTGGATCCAAAAATGATATCGTCCACGTAAATCTGCACAATCAACAAATGGTTTTCTTTTTCTTTAATAAACAAAGTGCTATCTACTGTACCTCTTGTGAACCCGTTGTCCAGCAAGTATGTCGAGAGCGTTTCATACCAGGCTCTCGGGGCCTGGTGAAGTCCGTATAACGCCTTGTCCAGTAGAAACACCTTGTTTTTGTGCTGTGGGTCTGTGAAACCTGGCGGTTGCCCCACATACACTTCCTCTTTGATAGTTCCATAGAGAAAAGCAGATTTCACGTCAAGTTGATATACTTTAAAGTTCTTCCATGATGCAAAGGCCAGAAAAATCCGAATTGCCTCTAGCCTTGCAACTGGTGCGTAGACTTCATCATAATCAATTCCTTCTTGTTGACTGAATCCTTGAACGACTAGTCTTGCTTTGTTTCTCACCACGACTCCTCTATCATCTCGTTTACATTTGAAAACCCACTTTGTCTTGATTAACTTCTGATTTGGTGGAAGATCAACAAGCTCCCAGACACCCAGCTTTTGAAACTGTTGTAGCTCCTCCTGCATTGCATTAACCCAGCTCTCCTCGGTCAATGCTTCTTTGTATGTCTTGGGCTCTATCTGCGAGATAAAACATTTGAAAGAAACCTCTTTCTGCATGTCAGCAATAGATGAATAAAAACAAGTAAGAGCTTGATCTATTTGGTGTCGAGTTTTAACACCACTTTGCAAGTCGCCGATAATTTGTTCTGAAGGATGGTAAGACAGGGTCCGTGGCATTACAGAATCAGGCACTACAACTTCCGATTCCAGATTTGAAATGTCAAGATCAACGATTTGGTCAACAGCCTCTTCTGTTGTCTCATTTGGTTCCTCGTCAAAGGTAGGAGTGAGTTCCTCCTCTGAGTCGTCAGAAACATCAAATGACGGAGCTGGTTCCTCTGGTTCCTCTGGTGGTATATGAATGGTTCCACTTGGTCCGGCTTCATCATCATGAGTACCCACGGTGGGCGTAGGAACATCTAGCGGTCTAGATTCCGGCTCTGGCAAATGACTTTGTTGATACAAGTACATGAGAGCAAGTTCCTCCTCACTTGGCTCGGACGGCAGATGAAACGATTCCCAGAGTTTATCGTAGTCAAATAGGAATCTTTGTCCGGGAAGTTGTGGTGACGGAGTATGCTTCTGACAATCCACATGTAGGACCTGAATCACCTTGCTCAGACATGGTACGAACACCCTTTTGAGTGGGCTGGCGTATCCTACAAAGAATCCTTCATTTGATTTTGCCCCAAACTTTCCGTCTTCATCAATGAACGTACACGGTGATCCGAAAGGTTCCAAGAACTCAAGATTCGGCTTATACCGATGCAGTAACTCAAAACACGTTTTTCCATATTTTTTGACAGTAAGGACTCTGTTCAGTGTATAGCACGCTGCAGACACTGCTTCACTCCAGAAGAAAATAGGTAGCTTGGAATCTGCTAACATTGTACGTGCTGTCTCTATTAGGGTTCTATTCTTTCTTTCAGCTACGCCGTTTTGCTGTGGAGTATACGGCGCACTGAATTCATGAAGAATTCCCTTTTCATTACAGAACTCGTACATTCTGTTGTTTTTAAATTCAGTTCCATTGTCGCTTCTAATTCTCCGGATAGGCAGTTTGTATACAGTTTCCATCTTCTTGAAAAGTATCATCAAAGACTCAAATGTTTGATCTTTCCGTTCTAAGCACACAACCCAAGAAAATCTTGAAAAATCATCTGTAACCACCAAGCAGTACAAATCCCGGCTGATGCTCCTAACATTGACAGGCCCGAAGAGATCCATGTGCAATCTCTCAAGAGGTAACCTGATTGAATTCATGACCTTCAAAGGATGTGACTTTCGAACCTGCTTACCTTTCTTGCATGCAATACAATCATCATTTAAATGAAAATTTTTAAAGTTTACACCTTCAACTAAATCATTATGAACCAAAAAGTTCATTTTGCGAACATGAATGTGGCCCATCTTACGATGCCACATGATAGAATCTTTTTCTGTTGCTTTGTTTTTAGACACAAAACACTGTTTCTGATGAGACGTTGGCGTTGCTGTGCTCATATCAAGATAATAAAGATCATACTCCCGTGGAGCACGCAACAACACCATCTCATCAGGGATTTTAAACCCTGGTTTCAAAACCACACATTCAGTTTTTGTAAAATGTACGCTGAAATCTTTATCACAAATCTGTGAAATACTGAGTAGATTGTTTGTCAACTCCACTATGTAGTTTACTTTGTCAAAAGATATCACACCATTTGTCAAAATTCCTTGACCAACAATTCTTCCACCTTGACTCCCAGCAAACCCTACATGACCTCCATTGATGGATTTTACATCATAGAGCAAAGCAAGCGTCCCAGTCATGTGCCTTGACGCACCACTATCCATGATCCATTTTGATAGAATTGACTTGGGCAGCCCCTGCACATATCATATCAAATTCATTCAAACAATGAACTCCATGACTTCTTAACTGATGACACACTCCCAAATACTAAATCACACTTCTCATCAGTTTTAGGAAAGTTAAACATGACATTTGGAACAACAGATTCCACTTTTGATTTTAACATATTTTCTTTGATAGGAGGAAACTCTGCAAGAAACTTATCAAGCTCAGATTCAAATTTATGATTACCATTAACACTCACCTTTGATTCATAAAATTCCTTTACCCCTTTGACTTTTCTGTCAACCATTTTTCCAAAAATATTTTGAATAGTAGGATTAAAAGCTTTTGAATCAAACTTTAACTCGTTCTCCATTTTCTTCACCTCAACTGATTGTGATTTGGTTTCAACAACTTTTGTTTCATTTTTCAAAATGTTTTCCATCTTTTTCTCCTCAATCGATGGTTTTGATTTTACAACCCAAAATTGATTTTCAAAAGTTTTCGTTTTTGGATAAATCTTTGAAGTCATTTGGGACTTTGAAGATTCGCCAATCTCAAATGTTGATTTCAGCTTATCTTCCGGCTTCAATGATTCACCCCTTTTCAAGATTCGAATTTGTGAAACCATCGGCTTTTTGCCCTTTGTGTTAACTGGTGACTTAGATTGAGATTTTTTAACAAATGGTTTAATGACAGGTTTTTCAAAAACTTTCTTGCATTGTCTTGCCATGTGTCCGATTTCATTGCAGCGATAGCAAACTCTTTTGTCATACTCAACAAAAGTTGACTTGAACGACTCTTCTTTCAGTTTCTTCGCTGTATTGAAATCGTCAACCGCTTTTTGACTAAAAATGTATTCTTTTTCATCATCCACACTTGGTCCAACAACAAAAACATCATTCATTTTGTCTTTTGGCTTGACAACCTTCTTAGCCATCTTTTTCTCAAAACCAATTCCTTTGTTTTTAAAGTTGTTACCATTTTTCTTGTTACCATTACCTTCCCATTCCTTTTTCCCAAAGTTGTTAACATGTGTGGTAACAAATGATTTTTTAGATTTTGAAAAGAATTCTTTGTTATTAACCTCATCAATGTTCATTTCAACCATCCTAAAAACTTTCTCAACATTCTCAATTTTCACATTCTGAAGAGGATACTCGAAATCGGAGTAAAGTTTGTCTGTTCCAATCATAGTATATACTACCATAATTGGATCATCATTCGTACTCTTGTCCGATTTTGGTATGAACCGTTCCAAGAAATTACTCTCATCTTCAGAATCTGTAACACCTTTCTCAGATTGTGACTTCTCAGAGTTATCAATCTCTTCATCTAACACCTGATCAACAACAGTTTTGATAACCTGTGATTCGTTGTCGGTGTCGGATGCAGAGAATGTAACATCAATGCTTTCAGGCAGATCATCCTCAATTGATCTCAATTTGAGATTCAAAGCAGCTTCCAACCCATCTGGATATTTCTGTGTGTAATGATTCCACATTGGGGGTGGAACACTCTTAAAGACTGGTATTTCATCAGGTTGTTTTGGGACAATCTGTTCAATCACATATGAAGATGCTATATAACTCATCAACTTCTTGTCAATTCTTTCATTTTCAATTTTTGTTAACTCCAATTCCATTTTTAATGAAGCAATGGTGTCCAAATGAAAATTGATTTCTTTTTGTTTATCCAAAACAGTTGATTTTAGCAATTTCATGGCTTTGTCATTTTCAAGACTTTCATCTTGAATCATTTTGATAGAGTTAGCCAATTTGTCATATGCTTCTTTTACTTCGCTCAGATCAAATTTTAGCATGTCTACATGATGTTTCATTTCCTGATACTTAGTGTCTTTCTCAAGACACTCCATGCACGGTTGTAAACACTTCTGGCATGGTGTTTCAGGAATTGAAACAACTTTTTCAACAACCTGTTCATGACAAACATTTTTCACATCTTGTTTACCGACATTCTCAGACTCTGACTCAGACAGTTTGACTGATTCGTTTTCCTGAACTCCAGATTCTTCTCGTTTGACAGACTCACTACTGACAAACTTAGACTCCTCAGATTCTGAGTCTACCTCTCTCAGTTTCGCCATGAGAGCCTTGTCAGCAATTTCTTTCAAAGTGTCTTCGTTCATTTCCTTTGTTACATCGATCATTTCTTCAACAAATTCTTTCTTTTCATCATATCTTGGACACAATCCAGTCCTTGGTTCTTCAAAGAAACCTGCAAAAGATTCAAAAATTTTAGGAGGCATGATAGATTTCAAAGAACTAGCTAATACCTCCTGCTCAGATTGAGAGTAATGAACTTCAGCAGCTATTTCTTCAAAGTTTTCCACATTTTCAACAGAAACCTCTTCAACAACTACAAAACCATTTTCAGTAACTGTTTCTGGTTCAGACACCATCTCAGAAATTTCAACAACTTCAGCCATCATTGCCTGTTCATCACTACTAGGAATATATTTATCCCAGCTGAAACCTGCAGCTACCTTCTCATCATCTTGATTCACAATCATCGCCTTTTCTGGTTTATTCTCAATTTGTGGTCTTTGAACAGTAGGCTGTTGATTTGGTCGATGATAGATTGCTTGCTTGTAGTAGTCGTTGGTGAACGGGTTTTGATGATTGTTTACCTCACGATTCGGACATTCTCTCTTAAAATGACCACGTTCTTTACACTTGAAGCACGTAACTTTCGATTTGTCGAACCCTAACTTCTGATCGGAGCCTGATAAACTGTTCCGGCCTGTAATTTCCATGAAACGTTGTGCCCTTCTAACCAAATTGCCATCCCCCATTTTATATCGATCAACTCAAGTTCTTCCGGGTCAATCTGATCGTAATCCTCTTTTGTCATATCAGGATTACCAATCCTACCCGCCACTAAGCCTTCATAAGCCTCTAGAACGGAAGCAAGTACCGCAATGTGTTGTCTCGCGGCAGTTTCAGTAATTTCATTTCCATTCTTAATATTCACCGCGATGTTGCACTGCACCCCAGAAACATAAGCCTGATTATTTGAACTTGTAGAGCTTTGAGGTGAAGACTGCTCTTGAACTTTGAAATTTGGATCATAGTTCACAAATGGTGAAGGCTTGTTTGATTGTGGAGTGTTTGTAGAACCACCCAAATTTACATCAGCACTAAAACCCGTCTGTATCTTTGGACTTTGATTTGTTGTTACAGGAATATTTCCTTTGTAATACAGAGATATGTCTTGCTGCACATTTGCTGAATTCATTTGTTTGATCTTTGATAGTTCCAATTCATGTGCCTCAATTTTCTCAATGAAACCACTCAAATTCATGCTAGCAAAATTTGTATTGTTCTTCAACACCATCAAGTACGTTCCCCATTCATCATAAGGTAACGCGTCTGCTAATTTGTCGATCCACTCTTCATTTGTCTTGGTTATCTTCTATCTACCCATCTCCAAAACCAAATGACAGTATCGTTCAATCAATTGCTTTGTGGTCTCTCCTTTCATTCCCGTGAAAATGTCAAACTGCTTGTTTATCAATGCCTTCTTGCTTTTCATCATTTCTCCACTTCCTTCAAACTTTAACAACAATTTATCCCAAAGAGATTTTGAATTGTCTTCGTGATGTAACAGTACCAAGATGTCTTCCTTAATTGCTTGTTGAAGGATGCTCATCATTTTCTTTTCAGCCTTAAAGTCAGCTTGTTCCGTTTGAGTCAAACTTCCAATCACTTTCGGATGACCCATAGCATTAACATGAGATATATATTTATCCTCAATCTTCAACCAGCTCTCAAAATGATTAGCTTGAACCCACGTTTTAAATCTTCCTGCCCAACTCGAATATTCGTCGATGTTCATGAGTTTAGGAGGCTTTTGCATTGTTCCCAATTCGTTCTCCATGTTGACGTTTTGTATAACACTACCCGAGGTTTGTCCTGCTACCATACCACTGCCCGAGAAAAAGTTATAAAACTCTTGGTTTTCCATTTTTAGAAATTTACCGAGTAGTTTTAAAATTTTTCACACACACACTTTTCACAAAATCAGACTATCGAACAAGTTCACGAACACTATGGACTATCAGTAATCTCAAGCGAAATCACTCAAACTTCAAGCGAAATCACAGAAGATTTCAAGCGAAACTCACAAATCAAACACAGTATGATTTCGCTTCAATCAGCAAGATCTCAAGCGAAATCTATGGTTTCGCTTCAAACCAAATTTTTATCCAAACACAAACTTTTCAAGCGAAATATACGATATCGCTTCAAGCAATCAAAATATTTCAAGCGAAATCAACAGTTTCGCTTCAAAATACCAACAATCAATCTGCTCGCTCAAGCGAAATCTGGTTTTCAAGTCATTTTTGTCAATTTTAGTCCGAGTTTTAATCTGAATTTCTCAAGGCTTTGTTAAAACACACTTTTACACACACTGTGAAAGTCTTAGTCCATTTTGTCCGTGTTTTCGTCCAGAAATCAGTTTTTGTGAGTAAAAACCAACTGATTCAAGTAAAAACACTCATAACTGGCTCTGATACCAATTGTAGGATCGTTTTGACCGATCAAATGAGTCAATTTGAATGTATTTACACTATTTAGATGGCGGAAACATCTAAACAGCTTAGAATCAGACAGAATAGAGTAGAAAACAGAAAAGATTCACTTTTAACACTTGTTCTCAATTATATATTGACTTGAAAATCCGGCAGCACCTCGTTACAACTTTTCGGAATGCATACCAACTGAGAACTACACAAGCCTATTTATAGGCAACAAGATTTCGCTTCAACATGCCTCAAGCGAAATCTCATCACTTGATTTCGCTTGAGGCTTACATCACATATCTTCAAGCGAAACCCTAACAAACTAAATTAAACTTTACATTTAGATCCCTACACTTTACATGCTTGACCTAAACAGACCCTATACATTTATCTAACAAGACTAAGACGCAGGCTTTAGACATACTGCACCAACATTATCAAACTATATTCTCCTTTGATTGTGTTTACAAAGTTTGTTATTCATTTCCGCTGCACTTAAAACTGTTCATATCTATTTGATTTGTTCAAATCTCACAAACAAACACAATCATGAGAGCCTCAGATCCTAACAAAAATGGTCAAAATTTTTCTCCAGATATTGCAAAGCAACACATGGCATCTTTTGTTACTGTGTTAGAGTCGTATGAAAGCTTAGTTGCTGGACGAATCGGCAATCCGATGCTCACTAAAGAGGATTATGACCAGATTGATTCTGAAGGACTTGAGTTGATGGATATCAAGTGGTGTTTAGCTAGTGTTTTGAGAAGAGCAGAAAAATTCTAACAAATCACCGGAAGAGATGATCTTCGTGAAGCTGCAACATCTCAGCTAGGTTTTGACAAATCGAAGGTTACTTGTTTTCGTTGCCGAGAAAAAGGGCATTTTAAATGAGAATGTACAAACAGAGAAGCAACCGGAAGATAAGATCCTTTTGGAAACAACGATTATCATTGAAAAGCAATTTATCATCTGGTTGCCCAACAACCATATCAACAACAATCTTCACACTCAAATACTATTCCAATTGAAGATGGAAAGAAGAGAGCTTGTTTTGGTCTGATAGATCAAGAAGATGAAAGGATTCCGAAAGAGTTCAATTGGGATGATTATGATCCTTCTAGACCTTCAGTTTCTAAAGCCTTTGTTGCTAAAAGACAACCGATTTTTAAGTCATCAGGAAGTGATGCAGACACTGATGATGAGGAAGAATATATTAATAAAGCTAGAAAACAATTAGATCCTTACAGTTTTGATTTTTTTTTTTGCAGATAAAATCAAGATTTTGAAAGAGAAAAAGGCTGCTAGACTGAAGAGAGAATTAGAAGCAAGAAGGGTTGCCGAAGAAAATGCAAAAGTTGAAGAAAAACCGACACAGAAGGTCGAGGTTGAAGAGAATGAAGTGAAGATGGAAGTTGAGAAAGAATCGATTGTGATTGAAAAGGTGGTGGAGAAAATAGTTGAAAAAATCGTCGAAGTTGAAAAAATTGTTGAAGTGGAAAAGATTGTAGAGGTTGAAAAACCTTGTGCAAAGTGTTTAGTACCTTGCAAAGAGTGTGCTGAAAAAGACACGAAGTATGCTGAATTGGAAAAGCTCAAAGAAAATTTACTGCACAATGTGAGAAGCATAAAGGAGTCATATGATCTCCTAAGCAGCAAAGTGAATTTGTACAAAGGAGCTTGTGATGAGGATATTCAGATGAAGAATCTTCTGAAAGCAACAGTTGTTCAAAAGCAAACTGCAATCAACAAATATATCGAGATTATTGCTGGGCTGAAACAAGAATTGGCTGCGATGACGATTGAAACAGAAAGAGTGAATTCTTTACTTCGAAGTTATCAAAGTTCAGATTATGTTATTGATCGCATCTATCCTACCGTGGCAGCTCATAAGTTTGCAGATGATGAAGAAAATTATGGTAAGAAAACTGGTTTGAATTATAACAGAGTACCAAATCCAATGTGGGATGGATATACCCCCAACATTTTGAAAAGGTGGCTGAAGCACTCAATCTGAATCTGAAATCCGAGTCTATCGATGGATTACCAGATGATATTGATGTCACCTTCAAAGCGTCTGATACTGATCATGAGTCCGAGTTAATTAAGAAAGTGGTCAATCAGGTGTTGGATAAAGATGAAGAGTCAAAGTCAGAGTCAAAATCTGAAAATTCGAGTTCATCAAACAAAAGCTCGAGTTCACCGGTCAAAAGGGTTTACAATAAAGATTTTCTATTGTCACAAAATAATTTGAATGACGAAACATTCAAAGTAGCATATACTTTGAATGATTCCGACAAATTATATTCTGATGAAGAATTTCCAATAAGAGGTGTTAAAACTGAAATGATTAACAAGGTTTTCAAATTAACAGAAATTAATATTTCTGAAATAAAAGATGTAAATCTTACTGAAAAACCTAAAAAATACACTTCAAGAGTTAAACAAAGATTGAACACGAAAATGGGTTACAGTTCTGGTTCGGGTTATCGAAAGAAACCAAACCATAACAGTAATTTCAAAAAGAAAGGATTAGGTTTTATTCCACCAGAAAATCATAAAAATGAGAAAATTTATAAACCAAAAACTAAATTTGTTTCAGGAGCAAGTTCAGAAGAAGAGAAGGAGAAACCTTTCTGGAAACAGTCAAACAAGGAGTTTCTTGCCGAAAAGCAAAAGAATATGTTGAAGGAATCTGAACAGAGAGTTGAAAGAAGAACCTGTTTCAAATGTCGAGAGGTTGGACATATTGCTTGGAATTGCTCAAAGCCCACCAACACAAAACAGGGAGTTTCTTCTAACTCTAAATTGAAAGAAAAATGTGTTGATAAAAAGGAACAACCAACAGAGAAATTTAAGGAGTTCAAGAATTCGACTTTCGAAGTTGGTGAAAGTTCGAAACATTTTTACAAAAGAAGAGCCAATTTAAACAAACAAAAATGGATTGCTAAGAAATCAAAGGTTGTTTCTGGCAATGAATCTGATTCGTCAAAGTCAGAGGAGCCACATGTTGTGCTAAATGATGAGAATTCCGTTCCAAGAATGGATGATGAAAATTTTCCACCATTGTCAAACGGAAACTTGAAATCAAAAATTGGTAAGATTGAGATTTCAGATCAATTCTTTTCTGATAAGAAAGAATTTGATGCTGAAAAAGCATTTAGTGGTAAAGTGCTACATATTTTTGGTAAGATGGCTGATGGGAAGGTGAAAGGAGTGAAAGAATTTTATGAATCAAAAGTTGTTAAACCAAATGAGGATGGTTCACCCATGATTGATCATGCATGGGTGAGATTCTTTAAAAAGTAAAATCCTGACTTGCCGGAGCTCCCAAGTTGGTAATCGTGGAGCATGAATCGGCATCATTTTTGAAAAATGTTTTTGTATGAAAAACCTACAAGTGATAGTTTGTACAAGTGGTTAAAAGAAAAAAGGGATTCATTCATAAGCTGTGGAAAGAACAAAATGATGAATTAAACCCCATGATGTGTGAAATCAACAGAACTAATTTTCCGGAACAACCATTTTGATTAAAACAAACTTAAGTGTTTTGAAATCATAATGGGAAAATAGTTTGTTGTCAGGGGGAGTTCTGATTGTTTACGCCAAGTGAATGGATAATTGAAGCAATTCACATCAGTTTGACATTTTATTTTTATAGTTTATTGCTTTTACTTTCAAATTTTCCCGGAAAATTAAAAATTGAAAGATATTATTGATTTTAGGGGGAGTAAAAAATTTAGAAATTTTGAAAATTTGAAAAATCCAAAAACATGATAAAATCTAAAAATTAAAAACATCGAAAAATCAAAATGAGTTTTGTTGTGAAAAGAGGAAATGATAGTACATCAGTAGACAATCACAGTACGCTAAAGAATTGGAAAGTTAAAATGTGATAAATGGTCTCACTGATGATATGCCAGTAGGTTTTTACACGCTTTGTAGATTGTTTACGAGATATAAACCTAAATATCAAATACTTACTTATCACGTGGGGAACATCTCTCGGATATATAGGTAACCCCTGAAATCTTGTTTGAAGGGCTTTCTATTTCTGACATACTAGGTCTTTGTACGTGATGATATCGGGTATTATACCGGGACTTCTGATTTTGCGGAAGCAATAGCCTAGTCCTCGTATAATACTTTGCACTGCTTTAATCATAAAGCCCACCCTCAGCATAAAAAATGATGAAACATTGAAAAATGCTAATCATGTGCTGTTGAAGAAAAGATTCTCTAAATGGAACACACCTAAAGTCGAGCCATCATCTCTCTGATTGAACAGAAGTTCTAGCCTGAGCTCTCATGGCCTCGCATTTACCCCTTACAGATATCATTAGTGTACATTCACCTGTAAGACTGAATATAGGAGTCTGGATACGGGAGTATATTCTGAGGTGGGACACGCGAATAAGTCAAGTCCATTAAAACACTAATCTTGTATCTCGAATCAATTGAACTTTGTGTGAAAATTTAAGTGGATTAGTATACTGACAATCTAAGTGAATTGTGTAGATCTTAAAGTGTTTAAAGCTCAACGGTACTAGTGATTTGTCTCATAAACTGATATGATCCTCTTACACAAACTCACAAAAAGTTTGTCTGTAAATATTTCGTTACTGCTTTTCATTAGTATGTTTTAGCATAAAATTTTGAAAATTCAAAAAGATTTTATTTCATCTTATTTTCGACAACTGATGTTGAAAAGCTGATTTTCAAAATTCCGAGTGCTAAACATGATAAACAACAGTGGGTTGGGAGAGTTTGTTTTGAAATGGAAGATGATTTTTCTGTTAGTTAATCAAGGTCATTAATTTGAACTTGATATAACTATTGTTAGGTGTTGAATGATATCTGCAAGAGGATTCTAAATTTGTTAAATCTTAACAATTGTGAAATTTACTTTTGGGTAGATATTTATGCAGATCCACGTGTCTAAGCCTGAGCAGAGTTTAAACCAGGACACAATCTTAGAACGAGTGCTAGATTGCTATCCCGGAACAACTTAAGGGGGAGTCTGTTAGCAAAGGGGAGTTTGAAGTTTAAAAGAGCCAGACTCAGATCCTGGAACATTGTTCGAGATAGAAGATGTTGATGCTGATGAGCTTAAGGAATCAAGAGATCTGAATAAGAGAATTTGAAGAGTCAGGTTGAGATTCTGGTAGAGAAAGATAGAGATTGAAGGATACTTACAGAGAAAGATACTTTGGAAAGTGCGAGAAGACCGATCAAGACTGAAGACTCAATACACTGAAGACTCGTCAACATCCAAGGGGCAGTTTGTTAGTGCATATGTCTGTTGACTTTGTCTTGTATCGAGTCTTGTAATAGAATAGATAGTCCAGGATACGTTGTACGAGAAAATCAGGAAACAGGGTTGAACCAGCCACCTCGCACGAGGTGACAAGTCCAGTTCAAGCGAACTGGCAGTTCGTGCTACCTGGATGAGCTAGTTCATGCGACCTGGCTTCCCTATATATAGGTGAGTCTTGGTTGTCATTTGTAACATTCTGATTCCGGAGACAAAGTGCTGCCGAAGTGTCGAGTGATCTGTAAACAGTTTCAAATAAATCTAAACGATAGTTAAAGTGATTCTTAGTGTTAAACAAGCTGCAATTATGTCCAAATCATTGAATTCTGCCTTTGGTTTGGATTAGAACTCTTCTGATAGACTCATTAGGTCGATACTTCGATCCTACAGGGGCTAAGCTTTCCGCTACTATTGCCATGTTGAAGATCAAGCTGCAAATGGCTAAGGAGGCTGAGGATCCTGCCTTTGGCAGGTCCGGATGGGACCAGGAGGCTAGGAGGCATAGGTTGGCTGAGCTGGATGATGAGGATGAATCCGAGGGAGCAACAGTTGGTGAAGCAGGAAGCAGTGGGCTAAAGGATCCTGGGGTGGCAGCAGGCAGTGATGGAGACAAGGTGGTGGAGGCAGCGAAGGTGTAAGCTGCATCAATGGGCGATGATGGACATTTCTAGACGTAGCTGGAGCCCATTTTTTTAAGGTTTTGTGGTTTTGTTTGATGGTGTTTTGATGCTGAACAATTATGGTCTGTAATAACTAAACAATAGTGATTAGGGTTAAGGATCGGCGATCCTTGGAATAATAGGTAGGATGATAGTTGGTGGAGGGATCCTCTGTTTGGGGGATGAAGCCACTATTATCCTTCCGTCTTTCCTGCACTTTAAGACTTGTTAATATGGACACCCTTTACCTACCCCAGCGGACGGGCCACGTATTGCTGGTAGATGCCCGGGGTAGGTAATTTTGACAACCTTTAAAGGGTTTAACTTTGATAAATAAATAAAACTCTTAACTTTTGGCTATCTTGGTGTTGTTCATTCTCTGTATATTTACCTTTCAATTGTTATTATACAACTTTTCAGATTTATAAGTTATTAGTGAAGGTATAAAAATTAGTTTATGTCAAAATGTTTAGGATATGATTAAGGATCAAATATCCTTTAATCGAAAGGTTTGACAAGTGGGACAATTTTAGGATCATCTATCCTGTTGTCAAAGAGTAAGGGTATGATTGATAAACCAAGAGTAAAATTAAAGTAAATAAGGATCATACCAGAGAATCCAAGCTAGGATCCTATATCCTTAATACTTATAATTGTGACAATCCAAAGATAAAACCTGATAAAAAGTTAGGATCCTGGATCCTTATCTTTTTAGCTTTAGAAACCTGCAAAGGTATATTACTTGGGACTAAGCCAATCTGTAAAAGAAAGAGTTAGTGTTTGGGGATAAGCCCAACAATCTAGGGACAAGCCCAATAACCTGGGGACAAGCCCAAAAACTGGGGACAAGCTCAAAAACTGGGGACAAGCCCAAATGATCTTCTGTAAACTGGAGTATGGCCCATACTGGCGACTATCCAAACTTAGTGACATGAAGATTCCAAAACCTTAGCTAACGTGAAAACGTTAGAAACCTTAGGAACGGATGTATGGTACGTCTACCATTATATTTAGGATCCTAAATATAGCCAGTACAATGAAATTGTCAGCACCTAAAGCGGGTACTGGTCCCATTGCCTTTAACTGCACTAGGATAATCGTGCGTAACTGGCGAAGGTGTAAGAACCTGATTCGTAGAAGGTAGTAGATACCTTAAACCAGGGACAAGCCCAAAAACTGGGGACAAGCCCAAAAAAACTGGGGATAAACCCAAAGACTTAGAAAACTTCAATGGATAATTGATCCTTTGTCAAAGATACATCAACTTCTACAAAACTCAGGCTTTGGTTAAGAAGGATAAAGGATCCTGAATCCTTCTCCTTGTAATCAAATAATTTAAAGGACTAGATAAATTAAGATGAAATCATTACCAAAGTGAGGATCATAAATCCTTGAAGGATCCTTTATGTATACCAGATATGAGGATGGCTAAGGATCCTGGATCCTTCTTACATGAAGTATCTCTTTAAGTGGACAACATTCCAAGCTCTTGGTAACAAATCACCTTCCATTGTTAGTAAACGATATGCCCCCTTTCCTGCCTCAACTTTAATAAGATAGGGACCTTCCCACTTTGGAGCTAACTTGCCATCAGCAGGATTTGTGGTATTTTGAAATGCTTTCCTCAACACCATGTCACCAACTTGAAACTTTCTGATCCTGACATTCTTGTTATAAGCTCCAGCCATCCTTTGTTGATAACTAGCCAATCTTATCCTTGCCAAATCCCTGAGTTCTTCTATGATTCAGCTCCAAACACTAAAGAAAATGGAGTTTGGCCAGTGGCATTCTTGGGAGTTGTTCTATCAGCCCATAACACATAAGGTAGCTCTTCTGCCCATTTTCCCTTTTTCGATCCAAGCTTCTTCTTCATGTTGTTGATGATGATCCTGTTGGATGATTCTGCTTGACCATTAGCTTGTGGGTGGACTGGTGTTGATGTTATCATCTTAATCCCCCAACAGCCACAAAAGTTAGTAGTTCTACTTCCAATGAATTGGGATCCATTATCACAAACAATTTCAGAAGGAATGTCAAATCTAGTAATAATGCTTCGTTTAATAAAGGATATTACTTCTTTTTCTCTGACTTGAGCAAATGCTTCAGCTTCTATCCATTTGGAAAAGTAACCAGTCATGGCAAGCATAAACACTTTTCCTCCTGGTGCTTTGGGAAGTTTGCCAACTATATCCATTCCCCATCTCATAAATGGCCAAGAAGAGGATATAGGATGCAGGAGCTCTGCTGGTTGATGAAGAATATTGCTATGTCTTTGACAAGCATCACACTTCTTTGCATAATCCACAGCATCCTTCTTCATAGTAGGCCAATAGTATCCTGTTCTAAGGATCCTTGAGAACAGTTCTCTGCCCCCAGTGTGGTTTCCACAATCCCCTTCATGAAAATCCTTCAGGACTTCTTGGATTTCTGGATCCTCGATGCACCTTAGATATGGACCTGCAAGAGATCGTTTATATAACATGTTATTTAATATTGTAAATTGAGATACCTTGACTTTGAAAGCTCTAGGATTTTCTCCGATAGGGATCTCTCCATGTTGTATATATCTTAGGATTGGAAGGATCCAGGATCCTGAATTTGACTGTGCATCATCACTAGGTATGATTGCAGAATCCTATACTATCTCCATAGTTGTGTGATCCTCAATAGCAGGAGCCAAAATGTGGATGTTGGGAATTTTGATATCCTCTGGAATCTTCAATGATGATCCAAGATTGGCTATAGCATCAGCTTCTACATTTTCTTCCCTGGGTACCTGTGTCAAACTAAAAGAAGCAAAAGAGTCTGCCAATTTCTTGACTACCTCTAGATATTTGATTAGTCTTTCACCTTTAACAACATAAGAACCATTAAAGTGGTTAGTAATTAACAATGAATCTACATGTACCTCAAGATGCCTAATCCTCATGTGCATGGCAATTTGCAAACCAGTTATTAAAGCTTCATACTCAGCCTCATTATTAGTAGTTTGAAACTCACAAGCTGTTGAGTGGGGTATTATGTCCCCCTGTGGCGATTTTAGTAGTATGCCTAGTCCATTTCCTTTGACATTTGAAGCCCTATCTGTGAAGAGTATCCAAGGATCCTTAGTCTCTTCAAGCTGTTGAACTTCAAATTTAGCTTCCCTTTGTAGATCACTACTGAAATCAGCCACAAAGTCAGCCAAGGCTTGGGATTTGATGGCAGTTCTTGGTTTATATCTGATATCATAAGCACTAAGTTTGACTGCCCATTTTGCCATTCTTTCTGACATTTCAGGTTTTCTGAGGATATTCTTAATAGGAAAGTTAGTCTTAACAATAATAGCATGAGTTTCAAAATAATGGCGTAATTTAGTAGATGCCATAATTAAAGAAAGGATAAGTTTTTCTAAATGAGAATACCTGGATTCAGCATCAAGTAAACTTTTACTTACATAATACACAGGATGTTGGGTACCTTCATGATCCTTAGAAGAAACTGCCAAGTATAAGGATAATGCATCCCCCTTTTCTAGTTTCATTAAGGCTGGAGCTGAGGATAGGTAATCCTTAAGGGCCTTGAGAGCATTCTCATGCTTTTCAGTCCATTCAAATTTCTTGTTCTTTCTCAGGATGTCATAGAACTCCTTGCATTTCTCTGATGATTTTGAGATGAACCTGTTCAAGGCTGCGATCCTTCCTGGCAATCTTTGCACATCCTTGGCATTGGAAGGGGACTTGATGTTCACAATCGCCTTGATTTGTTCTGGACTTGCCTCTATCCTTCTTTTTGTCACCATATAACCTAGAAACTTGCCAGCTTTTACACCAAAGTGGCACTTGGAAGGATTCAATTTCATATTGAATTTATCAAGGATATCAAATGATTCCTCCAAATCTCTAAGGTGATGCTCAGCTCTCTTGGACTTAACCACCATATCATCTATATAGACTACCATCGTGTGTCCAATTTGTTCTTTAAACATCATATTAACTAGCCTTTGGTATGTAGCACCTGCATTTCTTGGTCCAAAAGGCATAGCAATATAACAATAGATACCGGTAGGGGTCATAAAGGCTGTATCCTCTTGATCAGATGGTTCCATCTGAATTTATTGGAATCCAGATGAAGCATCCATGAAAGTCAACAACTCATGACCCGCAGTAGCATCCACCATGGAGTCAATGTGGGGTAATGGGAAAGGATCCTTGGGACATGCCTTGTTTAAATTAGTGAAATCGACAGATACCCTCCACTTTCCATTTTTCTTTTGAACAATAACCACATTGGCTAACCATTTTGGATAGTTAACCTCTCTAATCATACCTGCTCTGATCATTTTATCTACCTCCTCCTAGATGATGGCATTCCTTTCAGGAGCAAACTTTCTCCTCTTTTGATGTATGGGTTTGAATGACCTGTCTGTTTTGGTCAAAAATCACACAAGGATAATGCAACCAAATCTGATTTTGTGAGGTGTGATGCTTGGTTGAATGATCAAATGTATAAACAATGAATGTATGAAATAAATGGTGATCACAAGGATTTATATGAGGAAAAAGCCCTTGATCAACAAATGATCTCCGGCATAAAAAAAACTCAGATAGTGAAAACTATCACTATCAAGTATATTGAATAAACAAGTTTACAACTTCGGAAGTGTTGAGTTTGATACAATGAGTTCTAGTGTGTGTGTTCGAGAAAGAGAGTAGCAGAAGTGTTGTACGTAAATCAGAGTGCAAAAGTGTTTCTAAAAATAAGCTCAATACCCCTTTAATCTTAGCTAAAAATATCCTAACTAACTATCCGAAAAAACAGCCCATCACACACGATTACCACTAACGGTCATTAGCTCATGCACATGTTGAAAATACAGAGCATATTCCCCTGGAATCTTGCGTGGAATAAGTCTTCTTCGAAACATACCTGCAAAACAAGTCAAAAGGTGATTGAAACAATTGTTAGTTTAGAATCATAATGAGGATCCTGGATCCTTATTCTCGCAGCATCTCCTGAGGATCCTTAATTCAAACTGAACTGAGGATCCGTGATCCATGCTATACTTGAGGATCCGTGATCCATAGGCTATAAAATTCTATCCCTAACAATTGCCCCCAAACATGACTAGTTGATATCCAATTAGGTAGTCATGTTTGAATGATTTTCGGACTAGCCGTTACTTGGAGATATAGCCGTAGCGAGGCTGATGTCAGTGAGGGTCATCCCTGCAACAAACAATGATTATAAATAGGATAGAGATAGGAATGATATTTTGCATTTAAATTCGAGACTTTCTCCCTTTAAATCTTCATTCGAAAACCTCTACAGGTATCTCTCTTTCCTCCTCTCTAAATTCTCTTCTTTCGATTCTCTGTTTCTTCAAGATCCCATGGCCAAGATGAACACCCGATCCTCTCTTGCTAAGGATCCTAAAAAGGAAAGCCTTCCGAAGAGCCAGTGCATAACTAAAAATCCTTCCACTGAACTCTGTCGCTTTACCAATCCCAAGATTGATCGGATACGTCACTGCTTCCTAGAAGGAACCATCTTTAGACCCTTAGACTCTTCCATGAAGAGTGATTGCGTGTCTGATGTGTGGATCACTTTCCCGGCAACCCCTTTTCTGATAGGGTTCAATTATCCTTTCCCCTGCTCTAACACAGGAATTCTTCACACTCACCGGTTTGTGCTATATACAAGCCATGCCGATGATACGGAGAGTCTTTTATACGCTTGAAAACATCATTGAGCAGGAAGGAATTGATATAGGCCTATCCGAGTTGAGTCGGTTGTACAATCTTGTCAGCCATGGTTCTCATCGATTTCTTTTTAAGCACAAACTTGGTCAAGCACATCCTATTCTAAAAACCACCAAGAATGATTCCAACTGGAGAAACCAGTTCTTCTTTGTTAGAAAGGACTCCATTCCAAATGGGAATCACCTCCCCAAAAAGTGGATCACCCAGGGTAGGATATGGGATCCTTGGACCAGGACCATAGTAGGATTCTTCTTTTCTGCTAAGGATAACTGATACTTCTTTTTGTTTTCGTTGTGCAGCTATCTCACTCTCTCTCACACATTCAAGAATCTCCTATTATAAAAGAAAGGATTGCTGCTTTCTGGAAGTTTGATCCTGCTATAAGAACTTTTCAAGCCAAAACAAAGGATTCTCAAGAAATCTCCTTCGGTTCCTACACAATTTCAATTAAGCATCCATATCTATGTGTAAATAAATGTTTAAATGAATATAAGGTATGAATACTTATCAGTGTTTTGTATTTGTAGGTGCTGGAAAATCCTCAAAATCTGCTTCCAGGTTCAGCGTGAGTGATCTTCAAGAATATGCCTCCTCAAGGTCCATCAAAAAGGAGCTGGCTGCAAGCCCAAGCATTCTGAATCCCAAGAGCATGAGCATAAAGGGCAAGGGTGCCAAGAAGAGAAAGACTGCTGAGCCCACCGAAGGACTCCCTCTCATTCAACATCAGTTTGAGGAATACGTCTCCGAGGTAAGGATCCTGTATCCTTAAATCTGAACTTTCCTTTCTGAGGATATGGGATCCTGATTGTTAACTTTCTTTGTGCAGAAATTTGTCAAGGTCCAAATGCTCCTTGATCAACACGTGGCTGAAGCTGAGCAGCAAAAGCTGGACTTCCAGCAGATGTTCCTTGCTAAAGACTAGAAGATTTCTTCCCTTGAGAAGGATATCAACCTGCTGCAAAAGGAACTGGTTCTGGCTCAGATCATAGCTCAGAAGGAGAAGGCGGAAGTCATGGATGGGGCTAAGCTTTTTGCCACTATTGCCATGCTGAAGATTAAGCTGGAAATGGCTATGGAGGCTGAGGATCCTGCCTTTGATAGGTCTACCTGGGACCAGGAGGCTTGGAAGCAGAGGTTGGTTAAGCTGGATGATGAGGATGAATCTAAAGGGGCAGCAGCTGATGGAGTCGGGAGCAGTGGATTGAAGGATCCTGAGGTGGCAGCAGGTCGTGATGGCAAAGGTGATGGAGAAAAGGTGGTGGAGGCAGTGGAGGTTTAGGCTGCATCAGTGGGCGATGATGGACATTTCTAGACGTAGCTGGAGCCCATTTTTTAAGGTTTAGTGGTTTTATTTGATGGTGTTTTGATTTTGGACAATTATGGTCTGTAATAACTAAACAATAGCTATTAGGGTTAAGGATCAGTGATCCTTGGAACAATAGGTAGGATGATAGTTGGTGGAGGGATCCTCTGTTTGGGGGATGAAGCCACTATTATCCTGCCATCTTTACTTTCCTGCACTTTAATACCTATTAATATGAACACCCTTTACCTACCCCAGCGGACGGGCCACGTATTGCTGCTAGATGCTCGGGGTAGGTAATTTTGACAACCTTTAAAGGGCTTAACTTTGATAAATAAATATAACCTTTAACTTTTGGCTATCTTGGTGTTGTTCATTTTGTGTATATTTACCTTTCAATTGTTATAGTACAACTATTTAGATTTACAAGTTATTAGTGAAGGTATAAAAATCAGTTTATGTCTAAAAGTTCATGATATGATCAAGGATCAAATATCCTTTAGTCATAAAGTTTAAAAAGTGAGACAATTTTAGGATCATATATCATGTTGTCAAAGAATAGGGTATGATTAATAAACCGAGAATACAATTAAAGTAAATAAGGATCATACCAGAGAATCCAAGTTAGGATCCTATATCCTTAATGCATACAATTGTAACAATCATAAGACAAACCCTTGTAGAAAGTTAGGATCCATGATCCTTAACTGTTTAGCTTTGGAATCCTGAAATGAGACATAACTTGGGACTAAGCCAATCTATAAAAGAAAGAGTTAGTATCTAGGGACAAGCCCAACAATCTGGGGACAAGCCCAATAAACTGGGGACAAGCCCAAAAAGCTGGGGACATGTAACACCCTTGTTTAAAAGACTGGATTTAATATTATATCATATGTTTTTATTCCAAAATTTACGAGTTTACAAAAACTTTCATGCTTTTAAGACCATACATGATCATAATATTCAAGTTATACTCCTACTAATTAAATATTCAAAACATGACTTCAAGTGTTTACATATTACTTAAGCAAAATAGATCAAATGCTGAAGCTTTGATTAGTGCGTTCGGTTCTTGTTAACTGCTTGATCACCATCCAGTTGAGGTCCACCATCACCTACGGTCAAAACCATACAAAAGATTAGTTTTGAAACTTTAAAAACCAAGTTTAAACATGTTAAGTGCTCAAACGTATCAAAAACAAGAAAATTTCACGCTGTTGGACGGTCGTGCCGCGCGACGAAGAGAGGAGGTGGCCGTCGCGGCCCGCCACCGCCGTCGCGCGACGGTGTGTGTCCTTGGCCGTGGCGTGACACCTCCATACATTTTCGACAGAATGTTTGTTAAATGGAGCTGCAGATCAGCCCAACACTACTTTTAATCAATATAAACTTCAATTCGGCATAACTTTTGACTCGGGCATCCGTTTTAGTCGATTCTTTTTCCCACACGTCCGTAATTGAATTACGGACCCGTTTATCAACACGATTCACCCAAATTTTCAATTTAAATCAGTTTACCTTTATTTTGGATCTTTATTTATTCGACCCGTTTGTCTACAAGTCTTAACAACTTGTTTCATTACCATCCCATGTTTACAACCGATTTACTCAAGCTCAGTTTTACCAACTATAGCGTTTCGCTCCGTTTATCAAAGCAATTCACCAAATTTTCAGTTCAAAATCAGTTTACCTTTGTTTTGGCTCTTTATTTATTCAACCCGTTTGTCTACAAGTCTTAACAACTTGTTTTATTACCATCCCATGTTTACAACCGATTTACTAAATCTCGGTTTTACCCACTACAGTGTTTCGCTCTGTTTATCAAAACAATTCACCAAATTTTCAGTTCAAAATCAGTTTACCTGTGTTTTGGCTCTTTATTTATTCAACCCGTTTGTCTACAAGTCTTAACAACTTGTTTTATTACCATCCCATGTTTTCAACCGATTTACTAAATCTTGGTTTTACCCACTACAGCGTTTCGCTCCATTTATCAAAACAATTCACCAAATTTTCAGTTCAAAAAAGTTTACCTTTGTTTTGGCTCTTTATTTATTCAACCCGTTTGTCTACAAGTCTTAACAACTTGTTTTATTACCATCCCATGTTTACAACCGATTTACTAAATCTCGGTTTTACCCACTACAGCGTTTGGCTCCGTTTATCAAAAGGAACACTTACGCAATAATCATCATGCTTGTTTTCTAAGGATTTAAATATGCTTCACTCGAACATTTGACAAGTAGAATTTAGAACACTAATTCTTCTACAAGAGTTCATGTTTTTGCAACTATTTAGTGTGTCCGCTTCACGGCTTACGGTTTATTTACAACCGATCAACAAGAGATGATTATTGACCTTGACGTTTTCTATTTAACTTGTTTTAACCCGCTTTGAATGCCGAATGGAAACCGCCATTTCTAACATTCCAAACTTCGTTTCTTGTGCATGTTTTAACCTGTTTTATTTGTTTATGGCATATCGTCACTTCCATGACTTAACGGGTTTCTCTTTTTGACAAGTGTCAATGTAACAAACTAACTAATAACTAAACATAATGTAACGAAACCATGGGTCGCATACCTTTAGAGCACACCCTTCAAGCGCGTATCTCCTCCTCCGGTTTGTCCGCTTGACGATCCAGATTCTTTGCCTAAGGAGTTCAATTCAACTTTAATTTAGAACCCTTTTTGTAATTATAAACACATAATTTGCCATAGTAGTCAATTATGCGTTTTCATCCGATTTTTAACATATTAATCCCCACTTTGACATTTCAATAAACACCTAACTGATCAGATTTTCACATAATCATTACCAAGTTCATGACTTGTTATTTTATCTAGATCAACATTAATTAGTGAAATATACACATATTTCAACATCAATATTTCAGAAATTACCTCATAAATTCAGATTACACTAGAACAAGAATCTTAATCCTAGTGTTTATCAAGTTCTACTAACTTATTAATCACCCACTATGGTGATTATGAACCTTACAAGTATCATGCAAGATTTTGACAAGAAATCATCTAGGGTTTGTCCCTAAACCTCATATCACTTCCAATTTCATATATACAACACATAATCAAGCTTAACATTCGATTTCTATCACATGCAAAGAATTTGGGTTGAATCAAAACAACCTAATTTGGCATACCTTATGATCCCTTTGACGAGGTGATCATGAATCTATGTTCAGATTTCGATTTTGACTTGGTTTGAGCCTTCAATATGTGAGTTTAGTGAGTGTTAGGGTTTTGAGGATGGGTTGGTCGCCCTTCTCCTGCCTTTGATCGAACCAGACACCTCAAATGGTGTGTTTGGTTTTTCTTTTATTAAGTTTTTATAATATAATTTTTCCATTTAACACTTTTAGTCCCCCAATTAAACCAAGTAAATCTCTAAATGCTTTAACTCATGTTTCCTTGTTAAAACAAGGTTTATAACTAACTGGGTTATTTATCCTAGTTAGCTTATTCTTGTTTATTTTACACTTTATAATTATAATATAAAGTCTTATATTTTTGGGATGTTACAAGTCCACCCCCCTTAAAAAGGTTTCGTCCCCGAAACCAAGGTACGTACCAAATAATGTAGGGTAAAGTCGTCGCATCTCCTCTTCGGATTCCCATGTGGTATCCGAACCCTTCTTGTGTTCCCATTTGACCTTTACTTGATTTATAACTTTATTCCTCAAGCTTTTTACTTTACGGTCCAGAATTGCAATCGGCTTCACCGCGTGGTTAAGACTGTTATCCACTTCAATATCATCATAGTGAATATAAGCTGTTTCGTCGGATAGACATTTCCGGAGATGTGATACATGGAACGTGGTATGTATTCCACACAATTCCTCGGGCAATTCAAGATGGTACGCTACCTTACCGATCCGTTCAATAATCCTGAATGGCCCAATAAATCTCGGGCTCAACTTTCCTCTTTTTCTAAACCGAATAATTCCTTTCCACGGTGAACTTTCAACATTACCTTATCGCCCACTTGGAATTCAATTGGCCTCCTTCGTTTATCCGCATACGACTTTTGTCGATCCTGAGCTGCTTTTAAGTGAGTTCAGACCAAGTCGATTTTCTCATTCGTAATTCGGATTACATCATTACGTGCTAGTTCACGTGGACCCACCTCACTCCAACACACCGTGGTTCGGAACTTTCTACCAGATAGCATCTCATACGGAGCCATTCTAATGCTCACGTGATAACTGTTGTTATATGAAAATTCGACTAATGATAAGTGGACATCCAACTACCCCCGAAATCGATAATGCAAGCCCGTAACATATCCTCCAACGTTTGTATTATCCTTTCACTTTACCCATCCGTTTGTGGATGGTAGGCAGTGCTAATGAACAGTTTAGTTCCCATTTGTTCTTGGAATTCACGCCAAAAGTTCGAGGTAAACCGAGTATCTCTGTCGGACACAATGGATATCGGTACCCCATGACGTGCCACGATTTCATTGGTGTACACCCCCGACATCTTCTCGGATGTATAAGTTTCACGAATCGGAATGAAGTGAGCACTTTTCGTCAATCTATCCACGACTACCCATATAGCATCAAATCCGCGGTTGGTTTTAGGCAGTTTGGTCAGCAAATCCATTGTGATTTGTTCCCATTTCCAAACTAGAATGTCCAATGGTTGCAACTTACCATATGGCTTCTGGTGCTCTGCCTTGACTTGCAAACAGGTCAAACACTTCTCCACGTATTTCACAATATCTCTTTTCATTTCAGGCCACTAATAGTTTTGTTTTAAATCATTATACATCTTGGTTGCTCCCGGATGGATCGAATAACGGGATTTATGGGCCTCGTCAAGTAAGAGCGCCTTGGCTCCACACGAATTTGGAACCCATATTCTCCCAAATCGAGTTTTCAACCATTGGTTACCATCTACCAAGTCTTTCAATTGGCCAACTATTCTTTCCTTCTTCACATTTTCTTCCTTCATTGCCTCAGTTTGAGATTTTCGGATTTGTTCAAGCAAACCCGAGGTCACAATTAGTTGCATCGATCGCACTCGAATAGGCATATAATCTGTCTTTCGGCTGAATGCATCAGCCACCACATTATCCTTTCCTGGGTGGTAATGTATATCACAATCAAAATCCTTGACAGTTTCTAACCACCGCCTTTGTCTCATGTTTAATTCTTTCTGATCGAAGAAATATTTCAAGCTTTTATGGTCGGTAAAGATAGTATATTTTACCCCATACAAATAATATCTCCATATCTTTAAGGCAAACACTACGGCAGCCAATTCGAGATCATGTGTAGGATAATTCTTTTCATGAGTTTTTAATTGTCTCGAGGCATAGGCTATAACCTTGCCCCTTTGCATCAATACACATCCAAGACCCGAATGTGAGGCGTCTGAGTAAACCACCATATCCTCGACTCCGTCCGGCAATGCCAATACCGGTACATGGGTCAATTTTTCCTTAAGCGTTTGGAACACCCTTTCTTGATATTCACCCCAATTAAACTTCTCGTCCTTACGGGTTAGTTTGGTCAACGGCATAGCAATTTTGGAGAAATCTGGTATGAATCTCCTATAATATCCCGCGAGCCCCAAGAAACTTCTGATTTCCGAAGGATTCTTCGGTGGGTTCCATCTTGCCACTGCTTCTATTTTTGATGGGTCTACTAACACCCCGTTGGCACTAATGATGTGCCCGAGAAACTGCACTTCTCGTAACCAGAAAGCATATTTTGAGAATTTTGCATACAACTTCTCTCTTCTGAGCGTCTCTAATACTTCACATAAATGACTTGCGTGTTCAGCTTAACCCTTTGAATACACTAAGATATCATCGATGAACACTATCACCAACTTATCCAACATTGGTTTGCAAACCCGGTTCATGAGGTCCATGAAAGCCGCAGGTGCATTGGTCAACCCAAAGGGCATCACAAGAAACTCATAATGCCCGTACCGTGTACGAAAGGCCGTCTTTGGCACGTCTTCCTCCTTGACCTTTAACTGATGATAGCCTGATCTGAGGTCAATCTTTGAAAACCAACAGGCTCCTTGCAGCTGGTCAAATAAATCATCAATTCTTGGGAGTGGGTATCGATTTTTCACCGTGAGTTTGTTTAACTCTCGGTAATCGATACACATGTGCATACTTCCGTCCTTCTTTTTCACGAATAGTATTGGTGCACCCCATGGAGATACACTCGGTCGAATAAACCCTTTGTCGAGCAGAACTTGGATTTGAGACATCAGTTCTTGTAGCTCTGATGGCGCGAGCCGATACGACGCTTTAGCCACAGGTTTTGCACCCGGAATTAATTCGATTCCGAACTCTACCTCCCGTTCTGGTGGTATTCGCGATAAATCCTCCAGAAATACATCGGCGTATTCACGTACCACCTGTACATCTTCAATCTTTGGTGTTTCTTTATCCGGTTCGTTTGCATATATTATGAATGCTCTGCACCCACGCCTCATGAGTTTGTGAGCCTTTAGCATTGTGCACATAACGGGATTACCCCCTTTTTGCCATAAATGGTAACGTGTTTTCTACTCGGAGATGTCAATTTTATCTCCTTGCGGAAACATACCACTTTCGCGTGATGTCGGGATAACCAATCCATCCCGACCACTATTTGAAATTCTCCCATTAACATCGGGATCAGGTCTATTGAGTATTCTTCATCATCAATATTTATCTTACAATCTTGGCATATATCACACACAATGAAACTTTTGTTGTCACCTATTTCTACCTCTAATGGCATAGGTAATTTTGTTAGTACAAAGGAAGGATGTCGAATAAATCCATGCGAAATAAAGGATTTATTCACACCCGTATCAAATAATACATGCGCGGGAATTGAATTTATAGCAAATATACCTGAAACCACATCGGGTTCCTTTTTCGCCTCTGCTGCTGTTAACTGGAAGGATCTAGCTTTTGCTTTTGGTGTCTCAGTATGTGTATCCTTGCCGTCTTTCCTTCCGATCAACTCCGGGCACTCAGAATTTTTGTGACCCGGCTGATAACATTTGTAGCACACCGACACTTTCCCCGGGCACAACGCAGTCGTGTGCCCTGTTTTCCCACAAATAGGACACGGCTTGTCCTTGAACCGACACTCACCCTTGTGCCCTTTTCCGCATACTTTACAACTGGAGGAACTACTTTTTCCTTCATGCTTCTTTGACGACTCAGTCGTACGTTCCTTTTTCATCGGGTTTGGATTTACCACCCGCGCCCTTCTTTCACCCCTTTTAATCTGTTTCTTCAATTCAATCTCCCGTTCCTGAGCAACGTTTATGATCTCGGTGAGGGTCTCATACTTTGAAGGAGTCATAAACTCCCTATACTCAGCACTCAACATATTATAGTAATAATATATTTTCTATTCTTCGTTTGTTATCAGTTCATCACAAAACTTCATTCTATCCATAAACATTCCCGTGATTTTGTCCATGGTTTTACCCCTGTGTCGAAGCTGCATGAACTCTTCCTTGATTTTGTTAATGACTGCCTTGGGACTATGATGTTTAAGAAACGGCGTCTTAAACTCATCCCATGTCATAGCCTTAACTGCTTCACTTCCAATTTCTTTCTTCTTGTTATCCGACCAGTCTTTCGCTGGACCCCTTAACTGACCCGTACCGTAGGCTACGTACTCATCTGTATCACAATGGGTCCTTTCAAACACTCCCTCGATATCACTTAGCCATCGTTGGCATACTATCGGGTCAACCTCCCCATTATAGATTGGCGGTTTACACGCCATGAACTCTTTGTATGAACAAGGCTTTCGTCCTCCGGGCTTTTCCTTTGCTAAATTGGTATTATCCACCAATTTCTTAATTCTCTCCTCCACTACTGATAGTACTGTGTTTTGGATTTTATCGATGAAACCCGACAAACTATTTTCGATTGCCTTTCCAACCTCCTCGGTAATCACTTCTCTCATTTACTCGGTGACTCTTGGCACCGCATCATCGTTATCTCTATCCGTCATCTTTAAAACTGAAATGTTTACATCAAGCATTAAACATTTCATCTATAGCATATGGTTTATTTACTTCGGTTTAGTCAAGTTCATAACTTGTTTCACCGTTCTTATTTAATGCACTTTCCGGGTTTGAGTGTGTTAACACGCTCTTCCCATGCATATCAATTCACATTTCCCCTTTTATACTTAATAACTCTACTTAGAACAATATAACTCTTACCGGATGTTTGATCAAGCTTGAACCGAACACACTTTGTTGACAACCTTGAGCTCTGATTACCAACTTGTAACACCCTTGTTTAAAAGACTGGATTTAATATTATATCATATGTTTTTATACCAAAATTTACGAGTTTACAAAAACTTTCATGCTTTTAAGACCATACATGATCATAATATTCAAGTTATACTCCTACTAATTAAATATTCAAAACATGACTTCAAGTGTTTACATATTACGTAAGCAAAATAGATCAAATGCGGAAGCTTTGATTAGTGCGTTCGGTTCTTGTTAACTGCTTGATCACCATCCAGTTGAGGTCCACCATCACCTACAGTCAAAACCATACAAAAGATTAGGTTTGACACTTTAAAAACCAAGTTTAAACATGTTCAGTGCTCAAACGTACCACAAACAAGAAAATTTCACGCTGTTGGACGGTCGCGCCGCGCGACGAAGAGAGGAGGTGGCCGTCGCGGCCCGCCACCACCGTCGCGTCGCGCGACGGTGTGTGTTCTTGGCCGTGGCGTGACATCACCATACATTTTTGACAGAATGTTTGTTAAATGGAGCTGCAGATCAGCCCAACACTATTTTTAATCAATATAAACTTCAATTCGACATAACTTTTGACTCGGGCATCCATTTTAGTCGATTCTTTTTCCCACACGTCCGTAATTGAATTACGGACCCGTTTATCAACACGATTCACCCAAATTTTCAGTTTAAATCAGTTTACCTTTATTTTGGCTCTTTATTTATTCGTCCCGTTTGTCTACAAGTCTTAACAACTTCTTTCATTACCATCCTATGTTTATAACCTATTTATTCAAGCTCGGTTTTACCCACTACAGCGTTTCGCTCCGTTTATCAAAGCAATTCACCAAATTTTCAGTTCAAAATCAGTTTACCTTTGTTTTGGCTCTTTATTTATTCAACCCGTTTGTCTACAAGTCTTAACAACTTGTTTTATTACCATCCCATGTTTACAACCGATTTACTAAATCTCGGTTTTACCCACTACAGCGTTTCGCTCCCTTTATCAAAACAATTCACCAAATTTTCAGTTCAAAATCAGTTTACCTTTGTTTTGGCTCTTTATTTATTTACCCCGTTTGTCTACAAGTCTTAACAACTTTTTTTTATTACCATCCCATGTTTACAACTGATTTGCTAAATCTCGGTTTTACCCACTACAGCGTTTCGCTCCATTTATCAAAACAATTCACCAAATTTTTAGTTCAAAAACAGTTTACCTTTGTTTTGGCCCTTTATTTATTCAACCCTGTTGTCTACAAGTCTTAACAACTTGTTTTATTACCATCCCATGTTTACAACCGATTTACTAAATCTCGGTTTTACCCACTACAGCGTTTCGCTCCGTTTATCAAAAGGAACACTTACGCAATAATCATCATGCTTGTTTTCTAAGGATTTAAATATGCTTCACTCGAACATTTGACAAGTATGTAGGATCGTGAGACGATCTGAACAAGTCTATCAGAACAGTTCTCGATCTAATCTGAGGTGGAATTCATTGATTAGACTTTGTAAAAGCTTGATTCACTCTTAATTGTCTTGTTTTATTGATATAACACGATTACAGATCAGTAGACACGTCGGCAGCACTTCGGTACCAGAATCATGAACGTTACAAATGAATCAGCATGACAGGTATATATAGGTGAAGGTGTTTCGCACGAAATAGACAACAGGTATTTTGTGCGAAATAGCCAATTGCTATTTCGTACGAAATAGCACAGGTTGATTTCGTGCGAAACCAACTTTCAACCCTAAAACCCTGTTTTCTCGTACAACGTGCCCGGATCTAACATTTCTATTACAAGACTCGATACAAGACGAAGTCGACAGACGTATGCACCAACAGACTCCCCCTCGGATGTTGACGAAGTCTTCGGTGTCGAGTCTTCACAGTCTTCAGCCTTGATCAGACTTCGGGCCTTTTTAGAATTATCTGACAGTGTAAGCACCCTTCATCTTTAACACTTCTGAATCTCAATCTATCTCTTCACATTCTTTTGATCAGATCTCTTGATTCCTTAAGCTCTTCATCATCAGACTCCCCCTTTAAAGAATGCTTGGGATCATAGTCTTGCTTTCACAGATTCTAGAATCGCAATCTGGCTCTCTCATAGCCATAACCTGCACATTCTCTACCTCAAAGTAAATTTCACAAATTTAAAATTTGACAAATTTATATTTTCTGCTTACCATTTAAATATAAAACATTCAAACTTGGTTTCAACTGAATGAACCATTTAAACATTTCAAAAAACATTTTTCATATCAACATACTCTCCCAACCCTGTTGTTCATCATGTTTAGCACTCGGAATTTTGAAAATCAGCTTTTCAACATCAGTTGTCTAAAATCTTTTTGAATTTTTCAAAATTTATGCTAAAACGCTCCGAAAATCTTTTTGTATTTTTGATATTAAAAAAATGCAGTAATGAAATATATACAAACAATATTTTTGTGAGTTTGTGGAAGAGGATCATATCAGTTTTTGACAAGTCACAAGTACCGTTGAGCTTAGTTACACATTAAGGATTAAACAGTTCACTTAGATTGTCGATATACTGATCCACTTAAATTCTCACACAAATTTCAACTGATTCAGGATACGAATTAGGTGTATTAAGAACTTAAACTCATTCATGTGTCCCACCTCTTGAATATACTCCCGTATTCAGATCCCAATATTCAGTCTTACAGGTGAGTATACCACAGATGATATCTGTAAGGGGTTAATTGCTAGGGCCATGAGAGCTCAGGCTATTGCTTCCGCAAAATCAGAGAGATGATGGCTTCGACTTTAAGTGGGTCCCCTTTAGAGGATCTTTTTTTTACAACAGCACATGATTAGCATTTTTCAATGTTTCATCATTTTTATGCTAAGGGTGGTGCTATATTTGAAGCAAGCGAAAAGTATTATACTGGGACTAGGCCATTGCTTCCGCAAAATCAGAAGTCCCGGGATAATGCCCCAGATATCACTGAGCATAAAGACCTAGTATTTCAGAAAGAGGAGTCCTTCAAACAAGATTTCAGGGGTTACCTATATATCCAAGTAGTGTTCCCCACGAAACAAGCAAGTTTGAATTTAAGTTTATATCCCGAAAAAGTTTACTAAATGTGTAAAAACCTATCGGTATATCATCAGTGAGACCGTTTAATGCTATTTAAACATTACATTTCTTTAGCATACCATAACTGTCTACTGATGTACTATCATTTCCTCTTTTCTCAACAAAACTCAATTTTGATTTTATCATGTTTTTGGTATTTCAAATTTTCTAATGTTTTTGGATTTTCTGAAATTTTTACTCCCCCTAAAATTCAAAACCATTTAGAGGAAATTTGAAAACAAACTGTACACATAAACTGACAAACTGATTCGAATTGCTTCAGTTCGCCATCCTCTTGGCATAAACAATCAGAACTCCCCCTGACAACAAACTATTTTTCCCATTGTGATTTCAAAACACTTAAGTTTGTTTTAATCAAATGATTTTTCCGGAAAATTAGTTTTGTTGGGGTTTCATCACCTTTTTCTTTCATTATCAAACTTTTGAAAACTATAACAGTTTTAAGTTCAATCAACAAATACCACTTGTAGGAAATCAAGTATAACTTAATGTCCCTGATTTACCACGTGTATCTTCTTTACAAACACATCTATCAAGAATAATGCCGATTCCTACTCCACACTTACCAACCTAGGAGTTCCGGCAAGTCCACAACCTGTAGAATTTAACAATTTTTTAAATGTTTCACAAATTTTTTTTTTCAAGAATGATGCCGATTCATGCTCCACGATTACCCACTTGGGAGCTCCTGCAAGTCAGGATTTCTAAATAGAAAATGCTGTCACCCAAGCCTGACAAGCCTTGGGTGATTTTGATTCATCTCTATCCCATCCTCCTTTCGATTTATAAAAATCTTTTGCACTTTTCACTTTCCCATTTACCATCTTCCCAAATATATGTTTGACTTTCCCATTGAAATCCTTTTCAGCATCAAATTCTCCTTTACCAGGGAAGAATTGATCTGAAATCTCAATCTTACCAATTTTGAATTTCAAATTATCTTTCGACAATGGAGGAAAATTTTCGTTCACCTCTGGAACAGAATTCTCATTCTTTTTCTCAACAGATGACTCCTCTGATTTTATGGAATCAGATTCATTGTCAGAACTACTCTCAAATTTTACAACCCATCTTTGTTTGTTCAAATCAATTTTTCTTTTGTAAAAACGTTTCAAACTTTCACCTTTTTCGAAAGTCGAATTTTCAAACACTTTGAATTTTTCTCTTGATTGTACTGTTTTATCAACACATTTCTTTTTCATTTCAAAGTTAGAAGAAACTCCCTGTTTTAAATAAGTGGATTCTTGGTAATTCCAAGCAATGTGTCCAACTTTTTGACATTTAAAACAGATTCTTTTGTCAACTCTTGGAACAAATTTCTTCATATTCTTTTTCCTTTCAGCAAGAAACTCTCGGTTTGACTGTCTCCAGAATGGTTTCTTCTGCTCTTCTTCAGAACTTCCTCCTGCAACAAATTTTGTTTTTGGTTTATAATTTTTCTCATTTTTATAATTTTCAGAAGAACTAAAACCTAAACCTTTCTTTTTTGAAATTACTGTTATGGTTTGGTTTCTTTTTAAAACCGTAACCAGAACTGTAACCCTTTTTCTTGTTCAATCTTTGTTGAACTCTTGAAGTGTACTTTCTAGGTTTTTCATGAGGATTTAAATCTTTTATTTTAGAAATATTAATTTCTGTTAATTTGAAAACCTGTTTGATCATTTCAGATTTGACACTTCTTATTGGAAATTCTTCATTAGAATATAATTTGTCCGAATCATTCAAAGTATATATCACTTTGATTGGTTCATCATTCAAATTATTTTTCGACATCAAAAATTCTTTATTGTAAACCCGTTTAACCGGTGAACTCGAACTCTTTTCTGATGAACTCGAACTTTCAGATTTAGACTCCGACTTTGACTCTTCATCCTTATCCAACACCTGATCGACAACTTTCTTTACTAACTCAGACTCATGATCAGTGTCAAACGCTGTGAATGTGACGTCAATGTTGTCTGGTAACTCATCAATGGTTTCAGAATTTAATTTTATGTTGAGAGCCTTATTTAAACATTCCTCATTTGGCTTTCTGGGAGAATAACTTTCATAGATCGGGGGCGGACACTTGTTATACTTGACACTTTGTTTCTTACCAGTATACGTTTCTTCCTTCTTTTGTTCTTTAAAAACTTCGAGACCTGCAACAGTAGGATAAACTCTGTCAATCAAATAATCACACGTTGTATAACTCAACAACAAACGTTTGATTCTTTCACTTTCTATTTTTTCAAGTTCCAAATCCTGCTTCAACTTTGCACAATCTTCAATATACTCATTGATGACCTTCTGCTTTGTCATTAATGTTGAGCTCATCATTGTCATTGCAGCGTCCACTTCTGAATTTGTATTTTTCAGACCATCAATTGTTCTGTTCAACACGTCATAAGATTCCTTCACGTACTTCACATCTGACAATAAATTTTCTTTCATCTTTTCTAATTCAGCTATCTTCTTATCCTTCTCATCATAATCTTTGCAAGATTCTAAACATTTCTGACAAGGTTTAATGACCTCGACAATCTTTTCAACTTTGATAAATTTTTCAATCTCGACGATCTTCTCAACCTCAACAAGTTTTTCTACCACCTTCTCCACTTCAACAATTTTCTCTACCACCTTCTCAATTATTGATTTATTATCGAATTCTATTTTTACTTCATGCTCTTCATCTTTGATCTTTTCTGTTGGATTTTCTTCAACCTTGGCTTGTTCAGCTACTATTTTAGCCTGTTCTTCAGCAATTCTTCTAGCTTCCAACTCTCTTTTCATTCTAACAGTCTTCTTCTCGTCCAACATCTCGATTTTATCTGCAAAGAACAAATTAAAACTGTAAGTATCCAGACCTTTTCTAGCTTTATTGATATACTCTTCTTCATCATCAGTGTCTGCATCACATCCTAATTCACTAAAAATTGGTGTTCTTTTTGGCTAAGATTTGACTGACTCTGCTTCCAAGATTTGAGCAATAAGAGCTGATTTCTTTAAAAATTCTTTATCTGGCACATAGTTGTCCCAGCTAAAACCCTCTGCCAATTTTTCATCATCTTGATTGATAAGAAAAGCTTTCTTCTTTCCATCTTCAATAGTACGCGATGATGATGGTTGTTGTTGATCTAATTGATGAAAATTTGATTTTTGATAATAATTTTTGTTTCCAGATGAATCTTGTCTTTCAGTTGCTTCTTTATTTTTGCATTCTCATTTAAAATGTCCCTTTTCTTTGCAACGAAAACAAGTGACCTTTGATTTGTCAAATCCTATCGGAGATGCACTCATTTCTCGAAAATCATCTCTTCCAGTAATTTGTTGGAATTTTTCTGCTCTTCTTACAGCACTAGCCAAACACCACTTGATATCCACCAGCTCAAGTTCTACAGCATCAATCTGATCATAATCTTCTTTTGTGAGCATCGGATTTCCAATTCTACCGGCAACTAAACTTTCATATGACTCTAACATAGCAACAAGTGATGCCATGTGTTGCTTAGCTATTTCTGGAGAAAGATTTTGACCATTTTGAATATTCAAAGTAACATTGCATTGCAGATTTGTTAAATTTTGTCTTTGAGGACTTGGTGTTGCACAATTTGGATCAAAACTTGAAAACGATGATGAATAACCTCCACTCTGAGTTGTAGTGCTAACATTTGGTCCAGAAGAACCATCAGCACTGAAAGCAGTCTTGATCTTAGGACTTGGAGTAGATTCAAATTTATTTCCTCTGTAGTATAAACTGACATCTTGTTGTGCATTTGGATTACTCATGATTGCAGTTTTCTGAATATCCAATTCATGTTCTTCAATCTTCTGAATGAACTTCGCCAAATTCATACTTTCAGATTTCCTCATATGTTTTAAGATCAGCAAATATGTTCCCCATTTATTCTGAGGTAAAGCATCAGCTAATTTATCCACCCATTCATCGTCATCTTTCTTTATTTCCAATCTTCCCATTTCCAAAACCAGATGACAATATCTGTCGATAGTTGTTTTTGTTGATTCACCTTCAAAAGCTACAAACATATCAAAAGACTTCTTAAGTAACGCCTTTTTGTTTTTTATCATATCAACACTTCCCTTAAACTTGTTAATCAACGCCGTCGAAATTGATCTTGCAGTACCCTCATGCTGAAGCAAAACAAAGATATCTTCTTTAACTGCTTGCTGGAGAATACTAATCATCATTTTTTCACTTGTGTATTTTAATTTTTCACCATCTGAATAGTCACCAAAAGCTTTTTCAAGCCCACGTTCATTTTTCGGTTTCACATAATCCACCTCTAACGCACACCATGCGTCAAACTTATAGGCTTGTACCCAGTTTTCAAACCTATTTTGCCATCCTCTAAAGTCTTCAATGTACATGAGTTTTGGCGGTTTTCGATAAGTTCCCGTCTCATTCTCACTGTAAAGAGTTTCAGCAGCTGTAACTGGAGCAACCGGTATTGCAAATGCATTGTAAAATTCCTCTTCCATTTTTTGATAACATGTTTCACAAATTCACAAAGTTCAAACAACAGTAATAGTTCAAACAAGATGAGAATACACACGAAATAACACACTGATACGAAATCAGTTTGGTGCGAAATAAAGATTTTCAAACGAAAACAATCATTGGTGCGAAATAGCGTTTTCAAACGAGATCAACTTTTACACGAAATACCGATTTCAAACGAAATAGCCTTCTGGTACGAAATAGATGTTGACTTCGTACGAAATGAAATTTAAACACTTGATTTCGTGCGAAATGAAGTCCAAACAGTCTATTTCGTGCGAAATGAAACAAACACAGTGATTTCGTGCGAAATCAAGTGTATATCTCACGCAAAATAGCAATTTTAAGCGATATGGATGCTTATTTCATGCGAAATACTGCTGACGTCATCATGATCGATCTGATTTTTGTAAAATTGTCCAAGATTTAAGCTGAATTAAGGTCTAATTCTTTCAAGGATTCATTAAAACATAGTTTCGCTTATTATATGAGAAATTCAATCCATTTTGACCGTAAAAATTTGTTAATTTTGTGAAAGAAGGTATAGAAGTCAGATTTTTGAAGAAAACAAGCTGAATTTGGTAAGAACTCTTCCTCCTGAGCTCTGATACCACATGTAGGATCGTGAGACGATCTGAACGAGTCTATCAGAAGAGTTCTCGGTCTAATCATAGGCGGAATTCATTGATTAGACTTTGTAACAGCTTGATTCACTCTTAATTGTCTTGTTTTATTGATATAACATGATTACGGATCAGTAGACATGTCGGCAGCACTTCGGTACCGGAATCATGAACGTTACAAATGAATAAGCATGACAGGTATATATAGGTGAAGGTGTTTCGCACGAAATAGACAACAGGTATTTCGTGCGAAATAGCCAATTGTTATTTTGTACGAAATAGCACAGGTTGATTTCGTGCAAAACCAACTTTCAACCCTAAAACCCAGTTTTCTCGTACAACGTGCCTTGATCTAACATTTCTATTACAAGACTCGATACAAGACGAAGTCGACAGACGTATGCACCAACAAAGTAGAATTTAGAACATTAATTCTTCTACAAGAGTTCATGTTTTTGCAACTATTTAGCGTGTCCGCTTCACGGCTTACGCTTTATTTATAACCGATCAACAAGAGATGATTATTAACCTTGACGTTTTCTATTTAACTTGTTTTTAACCCGCTTTGAATGCCGAATGGAAACCGCCATTTCTAGCATTCCAAACTTCGTTTCTTGTGCATGTTTTAACCCGTTTTATTTGTTTATGGTATATCGTCACTTCCATGACTTAACGGGTTTCCCTTTTTGACAAGTGTAAATGTAACAAACTAACTAATAATTAAACATAATGTAACGAAACCATGGGTCGCGTACCTTTAGAGCACACCCTTCAAGCGCGTATCTCCTCCTTCGGCTTGTCCGCTCGACGATCCGGATTCTTTGCCTAAGGAGTTCAATTCAACTTCAATTTAGAGCCCTTTTTGTAATTATAAACACATAATTTGCCATAGTAGTCAATTATGCGTTTTCATCCGATTTTTAACATATTAATCCCCACTTAGACATTTCAACAAACACCTAACGGGTCAGATTTTCACATAATCATTACCAAGTTCATGACTTGTTATTTTATCTAAATCAACATTAATTAGTCAAATATACACATATTTCAACATCAATATTTCAAAAATTACCTCATAAATTCAGATTACACTAGAACAAGAATCTTAATCCTAGTGTTTATCAAGTTCTACTAACTTATTAATCACCCACTATGGTGATTATGAACCTTACAAGTATCATGCAAGATTTTGACAAGAAATCATCTAGGGTTTGTCCCTAAACCTCATATCACTTCCAATTTCATATATACAACACATAATCAAGCTCAACATTCGATTTCTATCACATGCAAGGAATTTGGGTTGAATCAAAACAACCTAATTTGACATATATATGATCCCTTTGACGAGGTGATCACGAATCTATGTTCAGATTTCGATTTTGACTTGGTTTGAGCCTTCAATTTGTGAGTTTAGTGAGTGTTAGGGTTTTGAGGATGGGTTGGTCGCCCTTCTCCTGCCTTTGATCGAACCAGACACCTCAAATGGTGTGTTTGGTTTTTATTTTATTAAGTTTTAATAATATAAGTTTTCCATTTAACACTTTTAGTCCCCCAATTAAACCAAGTAAATCTCTAAATGCTTTAACTCATGTTTCCTTGTTAAAACAAGGTTTATAACTAACTGGGTTATTTATCCTAGTTAGCTTATTCTTGTTTATTTTACACTTTATTATTCCAATATAATGTTTTATATTTTCGGGATGTTACAGGACAAGCCCAAAAAACTGGGGACCAGCCCAAAAGACTGGTGACAAGTCCAAAGGATCTTGTGTAAACTGGAGTATGGCCCATACTGGCGACTGTCCAAATTTAGTGACATGAAGATGCCAAAAACTTAGCTAACGTGAAAATGTTAGAAACCGTAGGAACGGATATATGGTACGTCTACCATTATACTTAGGATCCTAAATACAGCCAGTATAATGAAATTGTCAGCCCCTAAAGCGGGTACTGGTCCCATTTCCTTTAACTGCACCAGGATAATCGTGCACAACTGGCGAAGGTATTAGAACCTAATTCGTAGAAGGTAGTGGATACCTTAAACTGGGGACAAGCCCAAAAGCTGGGGATAAACCCATAAACTGGGGGCAAGCCCATAAAACTAAGGAGACTTCTGTGGATACTTGATCCTTTGTCAAAGATGCACCCACTTTTGCAAAACTCATAACTTAGTGAAAAAGGATAAAGGATCTTGGATCCTTTTCCTTGTGATCAAATAATTTAAAGGATTAGGTAAATTAAGATCAAATCACTACCAGAATAAGGATCATATATCCTCTAAGGATCCTGAACGTATACCAGATATGAGGATAACCAAGGATCTTGGATCCTTCTTACATGAAGTATCTCTTTAGATGGACAACATTCCAAGCTCTTGGTAATAGATCACCTTCCATTATTAATAAGCGGTATGCCCCCTTTCCTGCCTCAGCTTCAATAAGATAGGGGCCTTCCCACTTTGGTGCTAACTTGCCATCAGCAAGATTTATGGTATTTTGGAATGCTTTCCTCAACACCATGTCACCAACTTGAAACTTTCTGATCCTGACATTCTTGTTATAAGCTCCAGCCATCCTTTGTTGATAACTAGCCAATCTTATCCTTGTTAAATCCCTGAGTTCTTCTATGGTATCCAAATCTTGAACCAAGTTTTTAGCATTTCCTTCAGGATCACGGATACTTGTTCTTGCAGTAGGGACTACCATCTCTGTAGGGATCACTGATTCAGCTCCAAACACTAAAGAAAATGGAGTTTGACCAGTAGCATTTTTGGGAGTTGTTCTATCAGCCCATAGTACATATGGTAGCTCTTCTTCCCATGTGTCTAGAGGCTGTTTATGAAGTTTCGTCTATTTCTAAGGAACTTATCCGGATCGGGTGGTTCCTTACTGGATGGAACAACCCCAAAGTGCCTAAGATACCTTAATTGCTCTAGATTAAGACGAGAATGCAAGAGGTTGTCGGTGAGGGTGATTCGTATGCTAATTGTAGGTGGACAAGTCCAACCCTTTCCCGGGCTCTCGTTAAAGAAGGTGTATGCCGAATCGCTCAGGTCTATGTATGCACCGAATGAAGTCGATGGGGAGTCCTTCACGACACAATCGACACAGGGACAACTGTCGCCCAAGTCTTCGCTAGAGTTAGAGGTAATATCAGGAACAACGAAGTTGTTTTTATTCAAATGTGATCCCAACAATTCTTCTTGGGTATCGTCTTGAGATGAATTATTGAAATCCATCTTAAGTTCTTTTAACAATTAAGAATTAGATCTTCCAATTGAAATAGTTCAACAAGAAGCATTTCTCCTAGAAGGTCTGGTTGAGAGCATTCGAGGGAGAGATAGGGATTATTTTTACTTTCGCCCCTCTTAAGGCTACAGAAAACAATGGGTCTATATAATGGGGCTTATAATTTAGAAAATAACATTCTAAATCTTTATGAGGGCCACCACATATTTGACACCACGTACCATAAGAGTGCCGAAAGTAAAAAATATCAGTATCTCTCATGTTTGCGTCAGAAATTACCAACCGTCGGGATCTTACGGTTCTGTTTTCAGTAACTGAAACTTGGGCATGGGGCGTGTTGAGTGGGCACGCCCCCATGTTCAGCTTACTGTCTGACTTAAAACAGGATTGCCAGTTCCAAAGATTGGGCACGGGGCGTGTTCAGCGGTCAACTGCACCAAAAACTTGATGTGTGCGGTGTGTTATAGGTTTTTAATGTATATTTTAAGCTCTTTTACACTTTTTATTCAAGTTTTAAATTTATAAAACACGATATTTACTAACACTAAACACACATATGGGTAAGTGAACCCATCGTGAGCGTAGTATAGTGTTGGTAAGATACCGAGGTCGTCCAAGGACACAAGAGATTTTAGTACCGGTTTATCCTCAACGTCTAATCAAATCAAAAGTTTAGAAAAAGGTTTTTAAACAAGAAAGATAAAACTAACTAAAATGCTGAAAAATGAAATAAAATAAAAAACAGATAGACAAGATGAATCACTTGGATCCGACTCGTGTTTAGTGTAACCTTTGATTATTTCCTCACTTTTGCACTTTTTAAGAGATTATCTTAGTTATTGTAGTAGGCCCCTCTTTTGAAGGTGACGTTACCCTCAACCCAGTAGTTTGAGTCAGCAAGGATACAATCCTAAAGGGTCGGATTATTGAAAGATAATTAATTAAGTTATTAATGCATAATGTGGTAGGCCCTCTTTTGAAGGTGACGTTACCCTCGGCTAAGTAGTCTGAGTCAGCAGGGATACAGTCCTAAGTAGCCGGGTTAAAGTTTTAATAGTAGTTTACATATGAGGGGATCAAAGAGTTTGGACCCCCGCCATCCAATACCGGTGGGTATTGAAGGAGGTCCTACTAAATTTGACCCAGGTCCTTGCAGGATCTATACACTGAACAAGGCAAGACTCTTACCAAACCTTTCCCTTAACCCCCGACCAAGTAGCCAACATACCTCCATATAGACCGTGGAGATATGAATGGTGAAAATCTTTTATTTTATATAGACAGTAAAATAATGCCAAGACACCACGGACAAACGATAAGGAAGAATCACCTTCAACATAAGAAACTAGTTATTAAAGTCATTAATACATAACCAAATAAAAGGTGTGAAAAGATTAAAAATAAAAAGTATTACACTAGACACTTGTCTTCACCAAGTGATGTAAGAGACTTAGGCAAACATGGCCTTTGATGGTCAAGAACTCTTACGATCAATCTTGGATCCCGAGACGACTCACACACTCTATGATGGATGATGGTGGTGGATGATGGTGTTGTGATGGTGGTGGAGGGTGGGTGAAGTGTGAGAGAGGTGGTGTGCCAAGGGATGGTTTGCAAATGAGCCAAGCACCCCTATTTATAGCCAGAACAACAGCTCGGGTACGGCCCCGTGTCCATTGGACACGGCCCCGTGTCCACCCTCCTTCTCTTTCTTCATTAATTGCAGTTTGTCTGCATTAGTTGACCACGCCCTCGTGTCCGCAGGGCACGACCTCGTGTGCAGAAGCGTATCACTGATTCTGCCCCAAACACCAAAGAGAATGGTGTTTGACCAGTAGCATTCTTGGGGGTTGTCCTATCAGCCCAAAGCACATAGGGTAGTTCTTCTGCCCATTTCCCTTTCTTGGATCCAAGCTTCTTCTTCAAATTGTTGATGATGATCTTGTTGGATGATTCTGCCTGACCATTAGCTTGTGGGTGGACTGGTGTTGATGTTATCATCCTAATCCCCCAGCTGTCACAAAAGTTAGTGGTTCTGCCCCCAATAAATTGGGAACCATTATCACATATAATCTCAGAAGGAATTCCAAATCTAGTTATAATATTTCTTTTAATGAAGGATATAACTTCCTTTTCTCTGACTTGGGCAAAAGCTTCAGCCTCTATCCACTTGGAGAAGTAATCAGTCATAGCTAGCATGAATACTTTTCCACCAGGTGCCTTAGGGAGCTTACCAACTATATCCATACCCCATCTAATAAATGGCCAAGAGGAGGATATAGGATGCAATAATTCAGCTGGTTGATGAAGGATATTGCTATGCCTCTGACAAGGATCACATCTCTTAGCATACTCCACAGCGTCTCTCTTCATGGTTGGCCAGTAGTATCCTGTTCTCAGGATCCTTGAGAATAATGCCCTGCCCCCAGTGTGGTTTCCACAATCTCCTTCATGGAAGTCTTTTAAAACTTCTTGGACTTCAGGATCCTCAATGCATCTCAAGTATGGTCCTGCAAGAGATCGTCTATACAACATACTATTTATAATTGAGAATTGAGATACCTTAGATTTGAAAGCCCTAGGGTTTTCTCCTGTAGGAATCTCTCCATGATGTAAGTATCTCATAATTGGTGAGATCCATGATCCTGATCCTGAATGGGATCGAGTATCCTCACTAGGGATTATTGCAGAATCATTCCCTATTTCCATAGCCACATGATCCTCAATAGCCGGGGTCAGGATATGGATAATAGGAATCTTGATATCCTCCGGGATCTTCAAGGATGATCCTAAATTAGCCAATGCATCAGCTTCTGTATTTTCTTCCCTTGGTACCTGTGACAAACTAAAGGAAACAAAAGAGAGTGCCAAACTTTTGACTATCTCCAAATATTTGGTTAACTTTTCACCTTTAACAGCATAGGATCCATTAAAGTGGTTTGTAATTAACAAAGAATCTACGTGTACCTCAAGATACCTGATCCCTATATGCTTAGCAATTTGCAAACCAGCAATTAAGGCTTCATATTCAGCCTCATTGTTAGTGGTTTGGAACTCACAAGCTATAGAGTGGGGTATTATGTCCCCCTGTGGCGATTTTAGTAGTATTCCCAGCCCTGTGCCTTTGACATTTGAGGATCCATCAGTATAGAGTATCCAAGGATCCTTGGTCTCTTCTAGTTGCTGGACTTCCAACTCAGCTTCTTCTTGTAAATCACTACAGAAATCAGCCACAAAGTCAGCTAATGCTTGGGATTTGATGGCTGTCCTAGGCTCATATCTTATATCATATGCACTTAGTTTTACTGCCCACTTAGCCATCCTTCCTGACATCTCTGGTTTCCTGAGGACATTCTTAATTGGAAAATTAGTTTTAACAATGATAACATGAGTTTCAAAATAATGTCTTAACTTAGTGGATGCCATAATTAATGCAAGAATAAGCTTTTCAAGGTGTGAATACCTGGATTCGGCATCAAGTAAACTTTTACTTACATAATAGACAGGATGTTGTGTACCTTGATGATCCTTAACAAGGACCGCACTTACTGCTTTTGAGGATACTGCAAGATACAAGGATAGCACATCGCCTTTTTCTGGTTTCATCAAAGCCGGGGCCGAGGATAGGTAATCTTTGAGGGCTCTCAAAGCATTTTCATGCTTCTCCGTCCATTCAAATTTCTTGTTCTTCCTTAGGATATCATAGAATTCTTTACACTTCTCGGAGGATTTGGATATAAATCTGTTCAAGGCTGCTATCCTGCCTGTTAGCCTTTGAACATCCTTAGCATTGGCCGGAGATTTGATGTTCACTATTGCTTTGATTTGTTCCGGGCTAGCTTCAATGCCTCTCTTCGTCACCATATATCCTAAGAATTTACCTGCTTTAACACCAAAGTGACATTTTGAAGGATTAAGTTTCATGTTATATTTGTCAAGGATATCGAATGCTTCCTCCAAGTCTCTTAGATGATCCTCAGCTTGTAAGGATTTTACCACCATATCATCTATATAAACCTCCATAGTTTGTCCAATCTGATCCTTGAACATCATATTCACCAGCCTTTGATATGTTGCACCTGCATTTCTTAATCCGAACGGCATAGCAATATAGCAGTATATACCAGTTGGAGTCATGAAGGCTGTATCCTCTTGGTCGGATGGTTCCATTTGGATTTGTTGAAATCCAGATGAAGCATCCATAAAAGTTAACAGTTCATGACCCGCGGTTGCATCCACCATGGAGTCAATGTGGGGTAAAGGGAAAGGATCCTTGGGACATGCCTTATTTAAATCGGTAAAATCGACACATACCCTCCACTTTCCGTTTTTCTTTTGAACAACAACCACATTGGCCAGCCATCTTGGATACTTGACCTCTCTAATCATACCTGCCCGGAGCAATTTCTCTACCTCTTCCTGGATAATGGCATTCCTTTCCGGTGCAAACTTTCTTCTCCTTTGATGGATTGGTTTGAAGGATTTGTCAATGCCGAGTTTGTGAGTGATTACATCTTTAGATATACCAGTCATGTCTTCGTGTTTCCATGCAAAGGTAGTCTTTCTCCTTTTTAGGAAGGATACGAGGTCTTCTTTCATTTCGCCAAGGATCCCTGATCCGATATAAACTATAGATTCAGGATCATCCGGATCCATAAGGATTTCTACCACATCCTGTTCACTCGCCTCCAAGACATCCCTTGGAGGATACTTTGATTGCTATTGCTCCCTGGATTTCAAAGCTGGTTTCATCGATGAAGTATAGTAATTCTTAGCCTCCTGCTGATCACTATCAATCTTCACTATTCCCCAAGGACTAGGGAGCTTCACACATTGATGGTAAGTGGATGGGACTGCTTTCATATCGTGTATCCAGGGCCTGCCAAGGATAACATTACAACAAGATAAACAGTCAATAACACAAAATTTTTGATAAGAGTGTAGGCCTTCAATGTATATTGGGAGTTTAATGTCCCCCAGGGTATTCTTAGTTTCACCACTAAATCCCACGAGCACAGAGGATCTTGGTATGATCTCTGATTCAGGAATACCCATCTTCTTTAGGACATCAAGCTGGATAATGTTCACTGAACTTCCTCCGTCTATAAGGATCCTGCGGACAAAATGGTTAGATATGAAAAAAGTAATAACTAAACCATCGTGATGAGGATCCTGGATATCAACACGATCCTCTTCATCAAAGGTTATGACTTTCCCTTCCGAGACACTTGATGTTCGAACAGGTCTTTCTCCGTTATCCATTTTAGTTTCCTTTGCATGCCTTTTAGCTGCTGAGAAGGATGTGCCGCAAATGTCTGATCCTCCAGAAATGAAGTTTATCACTTGTGCATCCGCTGGAGGGGCTGGAGCCTTCTCAGGGATCCTTTCAGGATCCTGAGTCCTTGACTTTTTTCTTCCCAACAATTCTTTTAGATGCCCCTTGCTCAACAAGTATCCAATTTCCTTTCTTAGTGCAATGCATTCTTCTGTGAGGTGCCCAAAATCTTCATGGTATGCACACCACTTTGATTTATCCTTAGTTGCAGCTGGCCTATCATTTTTCCTGGGCCATCTAGCTTTATTACCTAGACTCTGCATCGCGAGGATTAGTTCATTGTTATCAACACTAAAACAATATTTAGAAATTGGAGGATAATCCTCATCATCCTCTTCTTGATCAATAGAATGCAAGTTCTGGTTATCAGATCTGTTGTAGGATCTGAACTTATTGTTCCTGAATGAGGATCCTTGCTTATCCTGCTTTGAGGATCCTGTTAACCTCTCATGGATCCTCTTGTCATCCTCTAGCCGGATGTACCTAAGGGCCCGGGTTCTTACCTCATATAGGTTCCTGCATGGTGTCATAACAAGATCATCATAAAATAACGAATCCCTAAGCAATCCCATTTTGAAGGCCTCAACAGCCGTGGCTATATCTAAGTTAGGAATGTCTAAGGATTCTTTACTGAATTTGGTAATGTAATCCCTTAATGATTCATTATGACCCTGGGTTATCCTATACAGATCACTAGTTAAACGCTCAAATTTTCTACTACAAGAAAACTGATTATTAAATAGATTAACTAGGTTAGCAAACGAGGTAATAGAGTAAGGGGGAAGACTTAGCAGCCATTTGAGAGCTGATCCAGTAAGAGTAGACCCGAATCCCTTGCACAGGCATGCTTCCTTTAACCTTTCTGGGATCGGATTGATTTCCATCCTCTCCCTGTATTGTGCTATGTGTTCTTCAGGATCAGTCGAACCATCATACAGCTTCATTGTAGGCACATGGAACCTCTTGGGTATCTCAGCATCATAGATTGGTGGTGCAAAACGAGATATCTTGTGGCTCCCATCTGCAATCTCTGGGATAGGTTTGACCACTCCCGGAACACTTGATATCATATCCTTTAGCTTTTGCAATTCTCTGGCCATGGCATGATTGATACCCGGATCCTGCATAAGACCATGGTTAGTAGTATGAGAATTATTAAAAGTGTTACCTCCCATTGGATTCAAGTTAGGAAGAATGGATGTTAATCCATATTGTTGAGGCTCTGGAATGATCGAGGGACCAGTAGAGGCATTGGTCTGCATTGGAATAAAATCTCCCTGATGAACATCTAAACTTCCTGTTTGCAAACTCCTTAAGGATCCTGGCATCTGGAAGGATCCCTGAAACTGGGACGATCCTGGAACGAAGGAGGATCCTTGAACCTGGGATGATCCTGGAACGAAGGAGGATCCTTGAACCTGGGATGATCCTGGAACGAAGGAGGATCCTTGAACCTGGGATGATCCTGGAACGAAGGAGGATCCTTGAACCTGGGATGATCCTGGAACGAAGGAGGATCCTTGAACCTGTGATGATCCTGGAACGAAGGAGTATCTTTGAAACTGCTGCATTCCTGAATATCCTCCTGAACTCGTGAGGGATCCCATATGCTGAGGATAGGATCCCGCTGGCTGGAAATATGAACCTGATGCCTGGGTCATTGTTGTTGTTCCGTAGTGCACTCCTTTTGGTCCACCCACATATTGAATGTCTGGAACCACTGATGGCTGAGAAGTGATCACCGGAGTATCAAAATTCAAAGATCTGGGCATCAGTGGGGAACGATCCTCTGCCGTTTTCTTCTGTTTCTTAATTTCGTCAATCTCCCGGAGGATCCTTTCGTTGGTCTTATCCTGCTCTTGTGCATGATTCCTCATCTGCAAAATCAAGGCATAGAGATCATTAGTAGTAGGATTAGTTGAAACAGAAGAAGTAGGTGGTTTTGAGAAAATGGGAGTTGGTTTCTTCGCGGCATTCTCAGTATTCTTCTGGGATCCAGAAGGTGGTGGAGGCAAAGGAGGGATGCCTTGTGAAGAAGTGAATGATGGCATCAAGTTTGAAGCACTCTTCGCTGAGGAAGCCATTTGCTTGGTTGTAGTGAACCGAAATGAGCACAGAAATGCGTATTTTTCTAAAGACGAAGCACCAATTGCCCCACGGTGGGCGCTAAACTGTTTTGGTCAAAAAATCAGATGAGGATATTGCAACCAAACTCTCGGTTACGGGGTATGATGCTCGAAATGTAGAACAATGATGAGGATCACTTTAATATAAAATTGCACAAACAACACAAGGGTTTATACGGGGAAAAAGCCCTTGATCAAGAGTTGATCTCCGGCACAAAAAACCCCGGGTGATGGAAACTACCGATCACCAAGCTCAAATAAATGAATAAATGTTTACAACTTCGGATAGTAACGAGCTAGGTACAAGGATCACTATCGTGAAATGTGTAAATATGAGTGAAAACGAATGAATGTTCGTCGAGAGCTTCAAGTGTGCGAGTATATGAGTGTGTGTAGCTGTAAAAAATGACTAAGTGTTTTCTACTAGCTCGTTACCCCTTTTTAAAATAGAAATTAAACTACCAAACTAACTATCCGACTTTTGTGCCAAGCCCCCACGTTCTCCATAACGTCCATTTTTAGCTAAGCACGTGCAGAATAGTTTGGGAATATTCTCCAGGAATGTCGCCAAGACTTGGTCAAGCTGGTTATACCTGCGAGATAGTACAAGACATAAGTAAACAATTGTCAGTACGAGGATCCTCAAAGTGATCCATGATCCTGATCCTGAAGCTCTTCTGAGGATCACCACCTGTCACAGAAGTAAGGATCACTAGTTAGGATAACGAATAAGGATCACTAATTGTTAGAAAATCCTCCCCTAACATGTACTATCAAGATTTCCCCAGATTCTGCGAATCTTAGAGTTGACCACGGACCCGTGTCCGCTGGGCACGCCCCCGTGGTGGGTGATAGAAGCTTCTACAACTTTGTCTTTTCTGCAGACACTTGGGCACGCCCCCGTGCTCATTGAGCACGGGGCGTGTTCAGCCTTCTGTTCTCTTGTTTTTGCTTGAGAAGATGCTGTCGGGGGGTCGGGCATGCCACGTTTATTCCTTTTCTTGTATTTATGTTAGATTTAGCTGCCTTTTTGCTTATTTTGTTCATTTGAGTTCATTTAATCCTGAAAATACAAAAGGAAGACAAAAACACACTTTTTCCAACATTAGTACTAAAAAAGGGTTAGTTTTATGCCACATTTGATGTAATTTATATGTTGCATTTTGCACACATCAAGATCGTTTATATAACATGTTATTTAGTATTGTGAACTAAGATACCTTGACTTTGAAAGCTCTAGGATTTTCTCCGGTAGGGATCTCTCCATGTTGTATATATCTTAGGATTGGAAGGATCCAGGATCCTGAATGTGACTATGCACCATCACTAGGTATGATTGCAGAATCCTCCACTATTTCCATGGTTGTATGATCCTCAATAGCAGGAACCAAGATGTGGATGATGGGAATTTTGATATCCTCTGGAATCTTCAATGATGATCCAAGGTTGGCTAAAGCATCAGCTTCTGCATTTTCTTCCCTGGGTACCTGTGTCAAACTAAAAGAAGCAAAAGAGTCTGCCAATTTCTTGACGATCTCAAGATATTTGATTAGTCTTTCACCTTTAACAGCATAAGAACCATTAAAGTGGTTGGTAATTAACAATGAATCTACAAGTACCTCAAGATACCTGATCCTCATATGCTTGGCAATTTGCAAACCAGCTATTAAGGCTTCATATTCAGCCTCATTGTTAGTAGTTTGAAACTCACAAGCAATTGAGTGGGGTATTATGTCCCCCTGTGGTGATTTTAGTAGTATGCCTAGTCTAGTTCCTTTGACATTTGAAGCCCCATATGTAAAGAGTATCCAATGATCCTTAGTCTCTTCAAGCTGTTGGACTTCCAATTCAGCTTCCCTTTGTAGATCACTACTAAAATCAGCCACAAAGTCAGCTAAGGCTTGGGATTTGATGGCAGTTCTTGGTTCATATCTAATATCATAAGCACTAAGCTTGACTGCCCATTTTGCCATCCTTACTGACATTTCCGGTTTCCTGAGAACATTCTTGATTGGAAAGTTAGTTTTAACTATAATAACATGAGTTTCAAAATAATGGCGTAGTTTAGTAGATGCCATAATTAAAGCAAGGATAAGTTTTTCTAAATGAGACTACCTGGATTCAGCATTAAGCAAACTTTTACTTACATAATACACAGGATGTTGAGTACCTTCATGTTCCTTAACAAGGACTGCACTTACTGCCTTAGAAGAGACTACCAAATATAAGGATAACATATCCCCTTTTTCTGGTTTCATTAATGCTGGAGCTGAGGATAGGTAATCCTTAAAGGCCTTGAGCATTCTCATGCTTTTCTGTCCACTCAAATTTTTTGTTCTTTCTTAGAATGTCATAGAAATCCTTGCATTTCTCTGATGACTTTGAGATGAACCTGTTCAAGGTCGTGATCCTTCCTGTCAATCTTTGCACATCCTTGGCATTGGCAGGAGATTTGATGTTCACTATGGCCTTGATTTGCTTTGGACTTGCCTCTATCCCTCTTTTCGTCACCATGTAGCCTAGAAACTTGCCAGCTTTTACACCAAAGTGGCACTTGGAAGGATTCAATTTCATATTGTATCTATCAAGGATATCAAATGCTTCCTCCAAATCCCTAAGGTGATCCTCATCTTTCTTGGACTTAACCACCATGTCATTAATATAGACTTCCATTGTGTGTCCAATTTGTTCTTTAAACATCATATTAACTAGCCTTTGGTAGGTAGCACCAGCATTTCTTAGTCCAAAGGGCATAGCAATATAACAATAGATACCAGTAGGGGTCATAAAGGCTGTATCCTCTTGATCAGATGGTTCCATCTGAATTTGTTGGAATCTAGATGAAACATCCATGAAAGTCAACAACTCATGACCCGCTGTAGCATCCACCATGGAGTCAATGTGGGGTAATGGGAATGGATCCTTAGGACATGCCTTATTTAAATCAGTAAAATCGATACATACCCTCCACTTTCCACTTTTCTTTTGAACAACAACCACATTGGCTAACCAGCTTGGATACTTAACCTCTCTAATCATACCTGCTCTTAGCAGTTTATCTACCTCCTCCTGGATGATGGCATTCCTTTCAGGTGCAAACTTTCTCCTCTTTTGATGTATGGGTTTGAATGACCTGTCAATGCCAAGTTTATGAGTAATAATATCTTTAGAAATACATGTCATGTCCTCATGTTTCCAGGCAAACATAGCTTTTCTTCTCTTTAGGAAGAATATTAGATCCTCTTCGATATTATTGAGGATCCCGGATCCTATGAAAACTTTGGATTCAGGATCCTGAGGATCCATCAGTATATCGTTCACATCTTGTTCTCTTGCCTCCAGGACATCTCTTGGAGGATACTTTAATTGCTATTGCTCCCTGGGTCTTGAAGCTGGCTTCATTGATGAAGTGTAACAATTTTTGGCCTCTTGTTGGTCACTTTCTATCTTCACCAGGCCCCATGGAGTAGGGAGTTTCACACACTGAAGTTATGTAGAGGGAACTGCTTTCATGTCGTGTATCCATGGCCTGCCAAGAATAACATTGCAACAAGATAAGCAATCTATGACACAAAACTTCTGAAAAGAATTAACTCCCTCTATGTAAATGGGAAGTTTAATGTCCCCCAATGTGTTCTTGGTTTCTCCACTGAATCCTACAAGAACCGATGATCTTGGGACGATTTCTGATTCAGGGATATTCATCTTCTTGAGAACATCAAGTTGAATGATGTTCACTGAGCTTCCTCCATCTATGAGAATCCTGCGAACAAAATGGTTAGATATAAACAAAGTAATAACAAGACTGTCATGATGAGGATCCTGAATGTCCACACGATCGTCCTCATCAAAGGATATGACTTTATCCTGGGTAAGGATCGAGGTTCGAATGGGTCTATCCCAATTATCCATCTTCTTTTCTTTAGCATGCCTCTTGGCTGCTGAAAAGGAAGTTCCACATATGTCTGATCCACCAGAAATAAAGTTGATAATTTGTGCATCAGCTGGAGGAGCAGGAGCTCTTTCTGGAATTTTTTCAGGATCCTGGATCCTTGACTTTTTTCTTCCAAATAGCTCCTTCAAATGCCCTTTGCTCAACAAGTAACCAATCTCTTTCCTGAGTGCTATGCATTCATCATTGAGATGATCGAAATCTTCATGATATGCACACCATTTGGATTTGTCTTTTGTAGCAGCTGGCTTATCACTCTTTCTGGGCCATCTTGCTTTTTCACCTAGATTCTGCATTGCAAGTATTAGTTCATTATTATCAACAGCAAAGCAATATTCATAAATTGATGGATAATCTTCATCATCGTCTTCTTGCTCCACCGTATGCACATTTTGATTATCAGACTTGTTGTATGATTTGGACTTATTGTTCCTGAAATAGGATCCTTGTTTTTCCTGCTTAAAGGATCCTGACAGTCTCTCCTGGATCCTTTTATCATCCTCTAAACAGATGAATCTAAGGGCCCTGGTTCTTACTTCATCAAGATTCCTGTAAGGGGTTATGACAAGATCATCATAGAATTGTGAATCCTTAAGTAAACTCATTTTGAAAGCTTCTACAGCCGTAGCTATATCCAAGTTAGGAATTGCTAAGGATTCTCTACTAAATTTAGTTATATAATCCCTAAGTGATTCATTTTGACCTTGTGTTACCCTATATAGATCACTAGTTAATCGTTCAAATCTCCTACTGCATGAAAATTGGCTAATAAACAAGTTAACTAGATTAGCAAATGAAGTAATAGAGTAGGGAGGAAGACTTAGCACCCATTTAAGAGCTGATCCTGTCAGTGTGGATCCAAAACCCTTGCATAGACATTCTTCATTTAATCTTTCAGGGATGGGGTTGATCTCCATTCTCTCCCTATATTGAGCTACATGCTCTTCCAGATCAGTTGTACCATCGAGATATCCTATGACTTCCATCCGGGATTTCAGGAATGGGTTTAACTACTCCTAGAACACTGGATATCATATCCTTGAGTTTTTGTAACTCTCTAGCCATAGCTTGGTTGATTCCTGGTTCCTGCACAAAGCCATGGTAAGTATTATAAGAAGTATTTAAAGTGTTACCACCTGATGGATTTGAGGTTGGGATTCCAGATGTGAATCCAAACTGATGCGATTCTGGCATGATTGAGGGACCAGATAATGCAATAGTTTGCATGGGTATGAAGTCTCCCAAATGAATCTCTGAACTTCTAGGTTGTGCACTCCTTAAGGATCCGTGATCCTAAAAATATTGGATCCTTGATGCACCGAAACTGGGGGTCTTGGAGGATAATCCATGGATCTGTGAGCCTGAAATGAGGATCCTTGACCCTGAGACGAAGATCCTTGAACCTGAGATGAGGATCCTTAAACTGTCTGCATTCCCATATATCCTCCAGAACTAAAGAAGGATCCTTGATACTGGAAGGAGGATCCTTGAGGCTGAAGAGAGGATCCTGAAGGCTGAAAGTAGGATCCTTGAGCCTATGTCATTGCCGATGATCCATAGTGCATAGATGATCCACCCTGATGTTGGACACCTGATGCTGTGGAATGCTGGAAAGTTGTGCATGGAGTATCGAAATTCAGTGATCTTGGCACCAATGGGGAGTGATCCTCCGCTGATCTCTTCAATTTCTTGATTTCATCAATTTCTCGAAGAATCCTGTCATTAGTTTTGTCCTGCTGCTGCATGTAATCCTTCATCTGCAAAATCAAAGAATAAAGATCGTTATTAGTAGGACCAGAAGAAACAACAGTAGTTGCTTTTGTAAAAATGGGGGTTGGCTTCTTCGCAGCATTCTCAGCATTCTTCTGGGATCCAGAAGAGACATGAGGCAAAGGTGGAATGCTCTGTGAAGAGGTGATCGCCAGCATGGAGCTTGAAGTGTTCTTCATGTAAGAAGCCATGTAGTTGAAGGTAATGAATAGAAATGAATGAAATGAACGAAATTTCTCAACAATGAAGCACCAATTACCTCACGGTGGGCGCCAAACTGTTTTGGTCAAAAATCACACAAGGATAATGCAACCAAATCTGATTTTGTGAGGTGTGATGCTTGGTTGAATGATCAAATGTATAAACAATGAATGTATGAAATGAATAGAAAAGTGTGTGTGTTCGAGACAGAGAGTAGCAGAGGTGTTGTACGTAAATCAGAATGCAAAAGTGTTTCTAAAAATAAGCTCAATACCCCTTTAATCTTAGCTAAAAATATCCTAACTAACTATCTGAAAAAACAGCCCATCACCCACGATCACCACTAACCGTCATTGGCTCATGCACATGTTGAAAATACAGAGCATATTCCGCTGGAATCTCGCGTGGAATAAGTCTTATTCGAAACATACCTGCAAAACAAGCCAAAAGGTGATGGAAACAATTGTTACTTTAGAATCATAATGTGGATCCTGGATCCTTATTCTCGCAGCATCTCCTGAGGATCCTTAATTCAAACTGAACTGAGGATCCGTGATCCATGCTATACTTGAGGATCCGTGATCCACGCTATACTTGAGGATCCATGATCCATAGGCTATAAAATTCTATCCCTAACACTGTCAATGCCAAGTTTATGAGTAATAATATCTTTAGAAATACTTGTCATGTCTTCGTGCTTCCAGGCAAAGGTAGTTCTTCTCCTCTTGAGGAAGGATATTAGATCCTGTTCGATATTGTCGAGGATCCTAGATCCTATGAAAATTTTGGATTCAGGATCCTGGGGATCCATCAAGATATCTTTCACATCTTGTTCTCTTTCCTCCAGGACATCTCTTGGAGGATACTTTAATTGCTATTGCTCCCTAGGTCTTGATGTCACACCCCGACCACGTAAAACAACAAAACGTGGCGGAAACGTCGGGGAGTGTTGTAACAGAATTATTGTTTCATAACCATGGTAATTAAAGTTATGTTTTATTTATAAACAAAAAGGATTTCATTGTCTTAAACAGAGAGAAACAAGAGTACATCACATAATTAAACTAGTTCTAGCTTCGTTTTAAGTCACTAAGGAACAGGTCCGCCTAAGTGTGTCTCGATCATCCTATGCAACAGCTCCTGAAAACACATGTGAAAATAGGTACGTCAGCATAAAAATGCCTGTGAGATACATAGGTTTTATTAAAATAGGATTCATAACTTAAATTTAAAGAAATGTTTAATAAAAGGTGGTCATGAATCTTGTTTAAAGTGTTTTCTTTCATAAAACATTTGAAAAGCGATAATAAAATCAGATGATATATATATAAAAGAATAATGTATGGTTAAATGAATAACCAAGTAAAAATGAGTTTGTATAAATTAAGTTATTTGTAAAACAATGTTTAAGTGAAAATATGTTGTAAATGTAATATGTCTAAACCAAAATGGTTTAAATAACGCTACGATATGTAATACCATAAAAGCACTTATATATAGGAAGTACCAGCGGCGTATCCACCATGCTTTTATCATATTATATGCCGTTTCGGTATGTAAATCATTTACACAACAAACCACCAAAATGTAATGTTTAAACAAGTGTTGAAATGCTTATTGTATAATCAAATGCCTATTGTCAAATGTAAATCACGTAATGTGTAAACAAATGTTATGTATGGTAAGTAAAATGTGACTACTTAAACCAATTGTAAAAATGTACAAAACAAAGTATTTGGAATAAATCAAAAGTCATGTTTTGCAAAATAAATGCATGCTTTATTGATACAAACACTTATGCGGTAAGTTAAACGTATACATTCAAGCCTTGAGACTGTAGGATAACCTTAGAGTAAAGGTTATCAAAATGTTTTTGGATTCAGTCATTCCTTACCTCCAAACAAACATAGGATATCAGGAATGGGAGTTGTCAAGTCCTGTGGTACCATTACTTACTACCGAACGGCGTAGCTAATGTTAATGAACGTATTTTAGTTCGTTAAACAGACCAGATGTCATACCAAATGTAAGCATGTTTTAAGAAAACAATGTACCTAGTATGCTAAGTGAACATACAAGGCAAAAATGTAAAACAAAGTGTCCATATGCTAAGTGAACATATGCAACAGAAAATGTAATGTAAAACAATGTACTAAGTATGCACTAAATGGATAAACATAGCATAAAATGTAATGTAAAACAATTTACTAGCATGCTAAGTGAACATACATAGCAAAATATGCAAGAAATCATGTACTATATGTGTACTAATGAACATAACAAGCATATGTTAAAAAAGCATGAAAAAACGAAAGTAACAAGTAGGCACATGTGTTTCACCCCAAAATGTTTGAAAAATAGTAAAAGAGGGGACTATGTACTCACTTGAGATTGCTTAATAGTCTTTAGATAACCACCAAGCAATGCTAGAAAGATCACAGAATCAAACGGCACCTAATATAGGTAACTATGTTAATAAACGGACCTAAATCGGAGGATCGGATAAAATGTGGTTTCGTAAACCAAATGAGCATAAGAACTCATGTAATATGGTTTAACAAAGCCTACATTCTAAAACGGAACCTATCCTAAGTGCTTACGACCCATTACGACTCGTTTAGGTAGCTTATGCTACTATAACGCGTCGTTCGCGTGAAACGCGTTCGGACTGCCTAACTAGTCCTATGACAAGTAATATATGCCTTAACGATGTCTAATAATGTTGCCTAATCAGTTTAGATGTCAAAATTTAGGTTACATATGCTTAAAATGAATTTATGCGTGAAACGGGCATTTTGGTAATTTTCCTAAGGCATATAAACTACCTATCATACAACTAACTAAACGTAGTGAGCATAAGGTATAACCTCGGAAGGTTATTCCCTATACAACTATGGTCACCTAATGTGTTTGGGCGGATCCTAATGATCGACCAAACGGGCCGGGTTCGAAAGTCTAAGCGGTTGTTTAGACCGCTTACCTTACGACCCTATATAAGCACAAATCTAAAAGTGACGAGTTAAACATGTTAAAGCATGTTTAACGAAGTTTGAAAACAGGTTTGGTATCAAAAGGGTCTTGATACCGAAAAGTAGTTTGGTTACAAAATACACAAGAATACGTATTTTGGCCGAAACTACAATTCGCCACTATGCATAGATAACGTGGTAATCCGTAGGTATAGTCATAAGAGACTAAAACCATCGTGATTACGCTCACGTTATAAGTTCAAACAAACTTCGTGTTGACCATAAACTGGTCAATGCAGAAAGTCAAACAAAGTTTGACTTTCATGCTAAAAACGCGTAAAATAACGAAAGAATACTTACAACGGGTCCAAGCTATGGAGTTTTGATCCGATTACTCTCAGGTATGAAGTGTATACTTCAACTTAGAGGGCCAAATCAGATCAAAGTGTGAGTTTCAAGTGCAAGGGGTGGGGTTTATATAGAGTTCGGAGAGCCGTTAAGATCGTTCATCGAAAACCGTGCCTTGATCTCAACCGTACACATGTACCCATGGTTTTGTAATACCATGGGCACCTAAAAAATGGCCCATAGTATTGAAAATACCATTTTCAAGTGCCAAAATCTGTTGATCTCACACGGCCCGCGTAAGACCCAAGAGCAGTCTACGCGGCCCGCCTGGGCTGCACAGATCAGTAAACAGCTTATATAATTACAGTTTCAGTCCCTGCAGTTGATTTAGGCCCATTTTGACCCATTTAAGGCCTGTTAAGCCAACTTCAAGACCCTACAATGATTCCTAAACATAGTGGACTTGAAACATGCTCAAAAATATGCCGGATGTCGGTCCGTTTGGTCGTACGATCGCGATATTCGGTTAATTACGACGAAACACGAACGAACGCGAAAAACGATCCAAATTGCGTGACGAATGGATTTTTATCACGCCAAACACTAAAATAAAATATTTTAGTGGTTATATAAATTTGTGGATGTCCGGATGTATTCAGAACGTAAGTTATGCGTGAAAATGCAAACTTATGCACTTTTTGACGCTTTTAGTCCCTGAGTGAGCAAAAAGTTTATTTTAGCATACCGAACCCCTCAAAGCCTATTTCTAAGCTATGTAAAGGATATTTAGGGTATGTTTAACTTATGATCAAGTTCTGGAATGTCCATTACAGTACGAATCAGCATACTTTCGCAGTTTGTCGAATTTAGTCCCTGTAAGCGAATAAACTTGATTTTGCCATACCAAAGCCTTCAAAACTTATTTATAAGTTATGTAAAGGTTATTTAAGGTATGTTAAGCATATGTTGATGTTTCAGAGTGTTTTTCACATTAAACTGATTGCGTTTACGCACCAGTTTGCGTATAACTCTCTAGAAAGCGATATAGAGTTTGAAATTGAACAAAATCAAAACATGAAAAATGTCAAACATAAACAAAAAAATATTGGGATCAAATAACATTGTTTTATTAATAACTAAACCGTTTACAATGATTATAGACACGGGTGTCACAGTCTCCCCTACTTGTGGAAATTTCGTCCCGAAATTTGTTTAGAGGAAACTCGTGAGAATAGATGTGGATATTTCGCCTTCATTTGATCTTCACGTTCCCAAGTAAACTCTGGTACACGTTTAGATTCCCAGCGAACTTTGACCAATGGAATGCACTTGGGTTTAAGCCACTTGACTTCACGGTCCATGATTTCCATGGGTTTCTTAACAAAATGCACCGTGTTATCAACACGAATTTCGTCAAGTAGTATGTGGAGGTTCTCATCGGCTAGACACTTCTTGAGATTGGACACGTGAAAGGTTGGATGAACATTTCCAAGTTCAGGAGGTAACTCAAGTCTGTAGGCTACCTTACCGATTCTTTCGACGATCTTGAATGGTCCAACATATCTAGGTGCAAGTTTTCCTATCTTTCCAAATCTGATCACTCCTTTCCAAAGTGAGACCTTAAGTAATACACGATCACCGACTTGAAATTCCAAGGGCTTGCGTCGTCGGTCCGCATAACTCTTTTGACGGCTTCTAGCTGTCTGAAGGTTATCACAAACTTTCTTAACCTTATATGTCGTCTCTAGAATGAGGTCAGGTCCAGTAAGCTGAGCCTCACCGATCTCATTCCAGCAGACTGGTGAACGACATTTTCAACCATAGAGAGCCTCGAAAGGAGTCATGTTGATGCTGGAGTGATAACTATTGTTGTAGGAGAATTCAATCAATGGAAGATACGAATCCCAACTACCACCAAAATCGATCACACAAGCTCTAAGCATATCCTCCAAATTCTGGATTATTCTTTCAGTTTGGCCATCTGATTGCGGATGATAAGTTGTGCTCAAATTAAGTTGGGTCCCCATAGCAGATTGCATGGTTCTCCAAAAACGAGACGAGAATCGAGCATCTCTGTCAGAAATAATGTTCAAAGGAACACCATGTCTAGATACAATTTCATCCACATAAATTTTAGCAAGCTTTTCAGCAGATAGATCCTCACAGATCGGCAAGAAATGCGCTGATTTTGTAAGACGATCAACAACTACCCAGATGGCATCATGACCTTTCTTAGTGCGCGGAAGTTTGGTAATAAGATCCAGAGCAATGTTTTCTCATTTCCAAACTGGAATCTCTGGTTACTCCAATAAACCAGAAGGATGTTGATGTTCAGCCTTAACCTTAAGACAAGTAAGGCATTTTGATACGTATAAGGCAATGTCTTTCTTCATACCAGGCCACCAATACTGAGTACGAAGATCCTTATACATTTTGTCTGCACCAGGATGAATAGAATAACGAGACTTATGGGCTTCATCCATAAGCAAGGTGCGAAGATCATCTTGGCTTGGGACCCACAAACGATCCATGAAATAATAAGATCTATTGTCCTTTAGTTCAAGATCAGGCTTAATGTGATAGGGTAATTCCTTACCCATCAAACCTTTGTGAAACACAGGCATGTTGAGCCTGAGAAATGCGGGTTTGGATATCAGATCGAGCTTGAATATCAGATTGAACATGAACACAATGAAACTTAACACGTTCTTTACGACTCAAAGCGTCAGCCACGACATTCGCCTTACCAGGATGGTAGCGAATTTCGCAGTCATAGTCGTTTAGAAGTTCAACCCAACGTCGTTGCCTCATGTTGAGCTCTTTCTGATTAAAGATATGCTGAAGACTTTTGTGGTCAGTGAAAACCACACATTTTGTACCATACAAATAGTGTCTCCAGATTTTGAGAGCGAATACAACTGCACCTAACTCAAGATCATGAGTGGTGTAGTTCCTCTCGTGTATCTTCAACTGCCTTGATGCATATGCTATGACTTTGTTCCTTTGCATGAGAACACAGCCAAGACCCAAGTTGGAGGCATCACAATAACGATAAAATCATCATTGCCCTCAGGAAAAGATAGAATAGGCGCATTACAAAGCTTCTGCTTCAAGGTCTGAAATGCTTCCTCTTGTTTGGTTCCCCATTCAAAGGGTTTTTTCTTCTGAGTTAGAGCAGTTAGGGGAACTTCAATCTTCGAGAAGTTCTCAATAAAGCGGCGGTAATATCCCGCGAGACCAAGAAAAGAACGAACCTCAGTAGGAGTAGTAGGCGTATCCCAATCCTTAATCGCACTGATCTTGGAGGGATCTACCTGAATACCTTGTTCGTTGACGACATGACCCAAAAATTGAACTTCCTTAAGCCAGAATTCACACTTGGTGAATTTGGCAAAAAGTTACTCTTTCTTTAGGAGTTCCAAGGTAAGACGAAGATGTTGCTCGTGATTAGCTTGTGTCTTAGAATATATCAAAATGTCATCAATGAAAACGATGATGAATTTATCTAAATAAGGCTTACAAACCCTATTCATCAAGTCCATAAAAACAGCAGGAGCATTAGTCAAACCGAATGGCATAACTGTGAACTCATAATGCCCATAATGAGTGCGAAAAGCAGTCTTGGGAATATCTTCTTCATGCACACGAAGCTGATGATACCCGGAACGCAGATCAATCTTTGAGAAACAAGTAGCACCCTGTAACTGATCAAAGAGATCATCAATGCGAGGTAGGGGATATCGATTCTTGATGGTAAGCTTGTTAAGCATACGATAATCGATACACATCCTAAAATATCCATCCTTCTTCTTGACAAAAAGAACGGGAGCACCCCAAGGTGAAAAGCTAGGACGGATAAAATCTTTGTCAAAAAGCTCCTGAAGCTGCTTAGATAATTCTTGCATCTCAGACGGTGCCAGACGATATGGAGATCTGGCAATAGGATTTGCACCAGGTATGAGATCAATACGGAACTCGACTTGGCGCACTAGGGGGTAAACCAGGTAACTCTTCAGGAAAAAGCTCAGGATAGTCCCGAACACTAGGAATATCTTGAATAGATTTACCTTTGCCTTTATCTGCTACGACATGTGCCATGAAGGCCACATAGTTCTTTCGCAGATACTTCCGAGCTTGAGTACAAGACATGAGCTTGAGACTACTAACAGGTTTCTCACCACGAACCTGTAGGATCTCACCTATCGAGAGCGGAACACGAACAATCTTCTCGAAACAAACTACCTCTGCGTGATGCTTGGCTAACCAATCCATACCCACTATAACGTCGAAGCTTCCAAGTTGCATTGGCATGAGGTCAATAGGAAAAAGATTCATCTTATATGGGTGCTCCATTTCCTTGGCAGATCCTTTCCACCCAGGATAGAATCCCTTCTAACGAAGAAGAACCGCCGTTTCCAGTTGGTATCATTTTTAGTAGCTTTAAAGATGGGATGTTCTTTTCTGGGTTTACGCTTGAATAGATATCGGTGGGATCCAAATGTGGTAAGGTCATACATCTCGGCTAATTCTGACATTCCCAAGTCAATTCCTTCTTGCTCAATGATCCTTTCAAGGGTATACAAGACCCTCCAGATCATTGGCATAGCTTGAATATAGGAGATGCCGGTGAGGGAGAAAAAGGATAGGGTGAATTCAGGGAAGGGATACGAATATCCTATTGTGAAAGGTGTGACTGGGAAGGCTACCCAAGTTTCAGAAACATAATCGCTTAAAACGGTGGGATCAAATGGTTTGAAAATGGTGTTCGCCGGGAAACAGTGGCGAATTCTGTCTATTTGTGGATCAGAGAAACAACACATTTCTTTCACCGAATCTTCAATGATCCCCTGGCTCTTGAGAGGACTTTCCTTCTTATGATCCTTGGTTGGTGAGGATCTCAGCATCATCTTGATTTGAAGAAGGTGGAGAAAGATGAACAGAGGAAGAAAACGTAAAAGAAGAAAAGGAAAAGAGTTACCTGCTTGATCGTCGGATGAGAATTTAAAGGGAGTTCTCTTGAATTTGAATGCTGATTGATCCCTATCTCTAACTCCTATTTATAATAATGATTCTGCAGGATAATCACCTCAGTGACGTCATGTTCGTAACGGCTAGTCCGACTCCAACGGCTAGTTATCTGATTAATTCGTTACGGATAAGAACAAAATATAACTCATTTATTTACATAATTACTCCTTATATTTTGGGGGCAATTGTTAGGGGTGGATTTCTAAATGATCAGTGATCCTTATTTACTGTTGGGTTTAGTGATCCTCAATTATGTCTGAAGTAGTGATCCTCAGAAGTGTTGTAGGATCAGGATCATGGATCACTATAAGGATCCCTGTACTAACGATTGTCTACTTTGAATTCGTAATTGTTTTGCAGGAGTATCAACTTGGACTTGGTCTTGGCGATATTCCTGGAGAATATTCTAAGTCTATTCCGCACGTGCTTGGCCAGAAATGGACGTTATGGAGTCGTGGAGGACTTGCACCATTTGCGGAATGTTAGTTAGAGTAGATATTTTCTATTTTTAAAGGGGGTAGCGAGCTAGTTAGAAGAGACTTGGCTATTTTTGGCTACACACACACTCATACAACCGCTCTCATCAGTTCTCGCTAACACACTTGGCGATTACACACATTTTCTACACAATACACTATAGTGATCCTTGTACTTAGCTCGCTATCATCCGAAGTTGTAATACATTTCTTGTTTAATTTGAGTTGGTGATCGGTAGTTTCCATCACCCGAGGTTTTTTATGCCGGAGATCATTCATTGATCAAGGGCTTTTTCCTCGTATAAATCTTCGTGTCACTTGTTCATTACACTTCATAGTGATCCTTATTGTTGTTCATCAATTCAAGCATCATACCTCACAACAGAAAGTTTGGTTACATTGTCATTGCTTGATTTTTGACCAAAACACCAACTATATCCATTCCCCATCTCATGAATGGCCAAGAAGAGGATACGGGATGTAGGAGCTCTGCTGGTTGATGAAGGATATTGCTATGTCTTTGACAAGCATCACATTTCTTGGCATAATCCACAACATCCTTATTCATAGTAGGCCAATAGTATCCTGTCCTAAGGATCCTTGAGAACAGTGCTCTGGCCCCAGTGTGGTTTCCACAATCTCCTTCATGAAAATCCTTCAGGACTTCTTGAATTTCAGGATCCTCAATGCACCTTAGATATGGACATGCAAGAGATCGTTTATATAGCATGTTATTTAATATTGTGAATTGAGATACCTTGACTTTGAAAGCTCTGGGGTTTTCTTCCATAGGAATCTCTCCATGTTGTATATATCTCATGATTGGAAGGATCCAGGATCCTGAATGTGATTGTGCACCATCACTAGGTAATATTGCAGAATCCTCTACTATCTCCATCGCCTTGATTTGCTCTAGACTTGACTCTATGCCCTTTTTTTCACCATGTATCCTAGGAACTTCCCTGCTTTTACACCAAAGTGACACTTGGAAGGATTCAATTTCATATTGAATTTATCAAGGATATCACCATGTCATCTATATAGACTTCCATTGTGTGTCCAATTTGTTCTTTAAACATCATATTGACTAGCCTTTGGTAGGTAGCACCTGCATTTCTTAGTCCAAATGGCATAGCAATATAACAATAGATACTAGTTGGGGTCATAAAGGCGGTATCCTCTTGATCAGATGGTTCCATCTGAATTTGTTGAAATCCAGATGAAGCATCCATGAAAGTCAACAACTCATGACCCGCGGTAGCATCCACCATGGAGTCAATGTGGGGTAATGGGAAAGGATCCTTGGGACATGCCTTGTTTAAATGAGTAAAATCGACACATACCCTCCACTTTCCATTTTTCTTTTGAACAACAACCACATTGGCTAACCACCTTGGATACTTAACCTCTCTAATCATACCTGCTCTAAGCAGTTTATCTACCTCCTCCTGGATGATGGCATTCCTCTCAGGTGCAAACTTTCTCCTCTTTTGATGTATGGGTTTGAACGACCTGTCAATGCCAAGCTTATGAGTAATAATATCTTTAGAAATACCTGTCATGTCCTCATGCTTCCAGGCAAAGGTAGTTTTTCTCTTCTTGAGGAAGGAGACTAGATCCTGTTCGATGTCGTTGAGGATCCCGGATCCTATAAAGACTCTAGATTCAGGATCCTGAGGATCCATCAGGATATCTTTCACATCTTGTTCCCTTGCCTCCAGGACATCTCTTGGAGGATGCTTTAATTGCTATTTCTCCCTAGGTCTTAAGGCTGGCTTCATCGATGAAGTATAGCAATTCTTGGCTTCTTGTTGGTCACTTTCTATCTTCACCACCCCCCATGGAGTAGGGAGTTTCACACATTGATGGTATGTAGATGGAACTGCTTTCATGTCATGTATCCACGGCCTACTAAGGATAACATTGCAACAGGATAAGCAATCTATAACACAAAATTTTTGAAAAGAATTAACTCCCTCTATGTAAATGGGAAGTTTAATGTCCCCCAAAGTGTTCTTGGTTTCTCTACTGAACCCCACAAGAACTAATGATCTTGGGATAATTTCTGATTCAGGGATGTTCATCTTCTTGAGGACATCAAGTTGAATGATGTTCACCGAGCTCCCTCCATCTATCAGAATCCTGTGAACAAATTGATTAGATATAAACAAAGTAATAACAAGACCATCATGATGAGGTTCCTGAATATCGACACGATCATCCTCATCAAAGGATACAACTTTCTCCTGTGTAAGGATTGAGGTTCGGATGGGTCTGTCCCCATTATCCATCTTGTTTCTTTGGCATGCCTCTTGGCTGCTGAAAAGGAAGTGCCACATATGTCCGATCCCCCAGATATGAAGTTGATAATTTGTGCATCAGCGGGAGGAGCAGGAGCCCTTTCTGGAACCTTTTCAGGATCCTGGATCCTTGACTTTTTCCTTCCAAACAGCTCCTTCAAATGCCCTTTGCTTAAAAAGTAACCAATCTCTTTCCTGAGTGCTATGCATTCATCAGTGAGATGGCCGAAATCTTCATGATATGCACACCATTTGGATTTATCTTTTGTTGCGGCTGGCTTATCATTCTTTCTGGGCCATGTTGCTTTTCCAACTAGATTCTGCATTGCAAGAATTAGTTCATTGTTATCAACATAAAAGCAATATTCAGAAATGGGAGGATAATCCTCATCATCCTCTTCCTGTTCTACTGCATGCACGCTCTGATTATCAGACTTGTTGTATGACTTGGACTTGTTGTTCCTGAAGTAGGATCCTTGCTTTTCCTGCTTTGAGGATCCTGATAGTCTTTCTTGGATCCTTTTATCATCCTCTAGGCGGATGAATCTAAGGGCCCTGGTTCTTACTTCATCAAGGTTCCTGCAAGGGGTCATGACAAGATCATCATAGAACTGTGACTCCTTAAGTAAACCCATTTTGAAAGCTTCTACAGCCGTAGCAATATCCAAATTAGGAATCTCTAAGGATTCTCTACTGAATTTAGTGATATAATCTCTAAATGATTCATTTTGACCTTGTATCACCCTATAAAGATCACTAGTTAATCGTTCAAATCTCCTACTGCATGAAAATTGGCTATTAAACAAATTAACTAGATTGGCAAATGAAGTAATAGAGAAAGAGGGAAGACTTAGCAGCCATTTAAGAGCTGATCCTGTCAGTGTGGATCCGAAACCCTTGCATAGACATGCTTCTTTCAACCTTTCAGGAATGGGGTTAATCTCCATTCTCTCCCTGAATTGAGCTATATGCTCTTCCGGATTAGTTGTACCATCGTAGAGCTTCATGCTTGGTATTTGAAACCTCTTTGGTATCTCTGCATCACAAATAGGTGGTGTAAAGCGAGATATCTTGTGGCTTCCATCTGGAATTTCAAGAATGGGCTTAACCACTCCTGGAACGCTGGATATCATATCCTTGAGTTTCTGCAGTTCCCTAGCCATGGCTTTCTTGATTCCTGTATCCTGCACAAAGCCATGGTTAGCATTATAAGAAGTATTTAAAGTATTACCTCCTGACGGATTCAAGGATGGAATTCCTGAAGTGAATCCATATTGATGTGATTCTGGCATGATTGAGGGACCAGACAAAGCAATAGTTTGCATGGGTATGAAGTCTCCCAAATGAACCTCTGAACTTCCGGGTTGTACACTCCTTAAGGATCCTTGATCCTGAAAGATGTTGGACCCTTGATACACCGAGACTGGGGGTCTTGGAGGATAATCCATGGATCCGTAAACCTGAGATGAGGATCCCTGAACCTGAGAGAAGGATCCTTGAACCTGAGAGGATCCCTGGACCTGGGAGGAGGATCCTTGAACCTGAGAGGATCCCTGGACATGAGAGGAGGATCCTTGAACCTTAGAGGATCCTTGGATCCGAGAGGAGGATCCTTGACCCTGGAATGAGGATCCTTGAACGTCTGCGCTCCCATATATCCTCCGGAACTAAAAAAGGATCCTGAAGGCTGAAAGTAGGATCCTTGAGCCTGTGTTATTGCCGATGATCCATAGCGTGTACTTGATGATCCACCCTGATATTGAACACCTGATGATCCACCCCTGGTATTGGACACCTGATGCTGTGGAGTGCTCGGTAGTTATGACTGGAGTGTCGAAATTCAGTGATCTCGGCACCAATGGAGAGTGATCCTCCGCTGGCCTCTTCAATTTCTTGATTTCATCAATTTCTCGAAGGATCCTGTCATTGGTTTTGTCCTGTTGCTGCATGTAATCCTTCATCTGCAAAATCAAAGAATAAAGATCATTGTTAGTAGGACCAGAAGAAGCAGCAAAAGTTGGTTTTGAGAAAACGGGGGTTTGTCTCTTCGCAGCATTCTCGGCATTCTTCTGGGATGCAGAAGGTGCGGGAGGCAAAGGTGGAATGCCCTGTGAAGAGGTGATCGCCGGCATGGAGCTTGAAGTGTTTTTTCCCTGGGAAGCCATGTGGTTGAAAGTAATGAACCGAAATGAATGAAATGAACAAAATTTTTCAGGAATGAAGCACCAATTGCTCCACGGTGGGCGCCAAACTGTTTTGGTCAAAAATCACACAAGGATAATGCAACCAAATCCGATTTTGTGAGGTGTGATGCTTAGTAAAATGAATAAATGTATGAAGAATGTATGAATGAAATGAATGTTGGACACAAGGATTTATACAAGGAAAAAGCCCTTGATCAATGTATGATCTCCGGCACAAAAAACCTCGGGTGATGGAAACTACCGATCACTAACTATATTGCACAAACAATGTTTACAAATCGGGATGATAACAAGCTTGGTACAAGGATCACTAGTGTGCAAAAAGTGTATAATCGCCAATAACTTGCAGAGAGTTGTCAAGAGTAGTGTGTGTTGCTAATAATAATTCTATCAAGCTTGTTATCCCCATTAAAAATAGAAATTAACTAAGCTAACTAACAATCCGAAAAAGGCTCAAGCTCTCCCACGATCACCACAATGGTCGAAGAGCTCATGCACGTGCAGAATTAGAAGGCATATTCCCCTGGAATCTCGGTTATACCAAATCCCACTTGAATACTTCTGCAAAACAAATTCAAATATAACGGAAACAATTGTTAGTGATAATAATGAGGATCCTGGATCCTTATTCCTGCAACATCTTCTGAGGATCCTTAATTCAAACTGAACTGAGGATCCATGATCCTGGCTGCACTTGAGGATCCGTGATCCATAGACTATAAAATTTCATCCCTAACAGTATGTATGAAATTTCTTATAATATGTATATTTTTTCTAAAAAGATGATAATATTCTTAAAAGGGTTGAATTCATGACACTATTAATTCTATTGGTCCCAAATTTTTTTTAATTTACATAAAATGATGATTTTTAATGGTTATTTATGAACTAAATTAACTACTTTTATTGGAAAGCTACCAAAAAAGGAACGGTAGATGTGATGGAAATGGAATTCTATGTATGAAAGGACAAGGATGTCAATACCCCACTTTTACTAAAGATCTTTTGGCTTAGCGGTTAAGAGAAGATGGAAAGCTTTGTTTCTTTGGAAGTTTTGGGTTTAGCGAATCATTTATTAAAAAAAATAAATAAGCTTAACACAGAAGAATAAAAAGAAATCATAATAACATGGGCAAACGACGGAAATTGAACCCGCGCATGGTGGATTCACAATCCACTTGGCTACATCCGCCCCTCTACTATTATCTAGTATTACTATATTTTTCCATTAACATAAAAAAGCATATTCTTTCACATTTTTATTGAATAAATAAAAGTAATAAATAAGCAAAATTTTCATTTTTATCTATTTTCAATTGAATTTAATTTGTAAAAAAAAACTTCATCAAAGATTAGGAAAAGTAAAAGTATATGATATAGAAACCTATAATATAAATGAATACAAATAAAAACAAACAAATCGAACCAAACTATAAAAAGTACTTGTTATTTTTAAAGTATCGGCATTTCGTATAGAGGTTATTATGTCAGCAATAGTATCACTCTTCATGATTAATTAAAATGATTGGTGGCTCCAAATTTGGATATAATCAACATGTTTTTTATTTTTTACATATTTGTTTATGAATATTAATATGAATTTTGAAAGGTATATACGTGAGACAAAATCTACCAATCCTTTTAAAACTGACTATATACATATGTTTATATTATGAAAAGCTTGGGGAAAATGTGTGGTCCAGAATGTTTCTTAAGTTTTTCAATTAGTCTAGTGCTTCTCATTCAATTCTAACCCTATATATGTGTGAAAACATTATATATCATAAAGATCAAACAGTCGGTTTTGCTTACATTATCGGTTTTAAATTTCTAGGGGTGTAAACAAGTCGATCAGAGCCCGAGCTCTAGTCCGAGCTTGGCTAGGCTTGAGCGCTATATCATTTAACTTTTGAGAGCTTGGATTGGTTTGAGCGTTTTGTCTTTAAGCTCGAGTTCGGCTTAGGGCTGGCAATTTCTACACGGACATGATATGAATCTACACGAAGTTAACATGTTTGCTATAACGGGTCAACACGCTAAGACCTGTTTATTTTCGTGACTTAACATGTTACACACATGTTAACTTGTTAAAACACGTTAATGACACGTTTAAAATTTTAAATAAAAAAGATGTGCGGCTCCCAACTAAGATATACGCTCACACTACTCTTTCTCTTCAAACCCAAATTTTCAAAATCGTATATATAGCCGCTTTCCAAACTTCTAAGTCTGTAAATTTCACTCCATGCAATTCAGTACGACGTCACTCGGGCATCAACGATTCAATCCGCGTCAACGATTCAGTCTGGCTTCAACGATTCCCTCCAACGATTATGTATTTATGCATTATTTAAGACTTTTGTGAAGTTTCAACGACTTTTTTTTAGTAAATAGGTTCCTTAATGGCAAAATATCAAATATCTAATAATAGGTCGTGTTTGTGTCTTAACAGGTTGGGTAATACAATGGTAATATTTCATGTCTTAATAAGTCATTTCGTGTAACCTGCTTATTATGTGGTTCGTGTTTGTATTTAAAATTTTGACACAATAAGATTTCGTGTCGTGTTTATCTATTTTGGGTTCATGTTTTATCGTGTTAACGTCTTAACAGGTCGGGTTGACACGATATGCTAGCCCCAGTTCGGCTCATTTATTATTTACTAACGAAATTATATTATTTAATTATTATTTTTTATAAATTTTAAAGTTCTTAGTTTTGTATAAAACATTTTATATATACTATTAATTATCATATAAAAATCTATTACATGAATTAAATAAATATTTATATAAATAATAGTCTCGTTTAGAGTTTGCCATCTCGAACTCAACAAGTAAAACTCATACTCGTTTATTAAACATACTTACTGGCTTAGGCAGGGCTCGATCTCCCTTGCTTTATTAACAACATATATAAAATCCTCTCCAAATTCTTCTAAAAAATTCTTTATACACACAACTACACTTTTATCCGAGATTTGTTCCAAGATCCACCCAATTTGACCAGATTAAACGGAATTAATGCATTACTTACTTTCCAATTGCCATTATCGTGTAGGGTTGGGCATACCATTCCTCCCTGTGATCTTCAATGTCTTCCCCCATTGACTCTTTTGGTCCACCACCACCACCACCCCTTCACAAATCACATTTCACCCACCCCATCCCTCTTAAACATCTTCCTCATACCATTTCTTCTTCTTCTTCTTCATCCCCCATCTTCCTTTATGTCCATCTAAACCCACAAAATCACCAACAAAATCACCATTTTTGATGGGCTATTTATCTTGCAAAGCCGAATCTGCGACCGCAGTCCACACCCCATCAAAAAAATCCACCACCATTCAAAAACAAAATGAAATTATACAAAAACCCCTCAAAAACAAAATCCAACACTTTGACTACACAGATTTACAACTTGCTACTAACAATTTCTCAGACCAGAAACTCCTTGGCCGCGGTAGCCACGGATTGGTCTACAAAGCCCATCTCCGTAACGGCCGTTTAGTCGCCGTTAAAAAACCCTCATCTCACAGTCATCCCGACAATGAAGTCAACAACGAAATTGACATCTTGTCTAAACTCCACAGCCCACATCTTGTGAACCTGATTGGGTTTAGTAACAACCCACAACAGAATCGGTTGTTAGTTGTGGAATTCATGAGTAACGGGACGTTGTATGACACGTTGCATATGAATCCCGAGCCGCCTAACTGGGGGCGGAGAATTCGGTTAGCTTTGCACACGGCTAAGGCGATTGAGACGCTTCATGCGTCTGTGCCACCTGTGATACACCGGGATATAAAGTCTGCAAATATTCTTCTTGATAGGAATTTTAATGCCCGGCTGGGGGATTTTGGGTTGGCGTTGCGGTGTCATGTGGATGACTACCGCCTTTTGTCAACGCCCCCAGCCGGGACAATGGGGTATCTTGATCCGGGGTATGTGACCCCGGATAATTTGAGTACCAAGACGGATGTGTTTAGTTTTGGGATATTGTTGTTGGAGATTATAAGTGGGAGGAAGGCGATTGATGTTAGTCATTCGCCGCCTTCGATTGTGGATTGGGCGATCCCTTTGATTAGGAGGGGGAAGTTGTTGAGTGTGTTTGATCCTCGGATCCCTCCTCCCAAGGATCCGATGGTTAGGAAGCAGTTGGCGGTGATTGCGGCTAAATGTGTGAGGTCTTGTAGGGAGAGGAGGCCGTCCATGGGAGAAATTGTCGAATCGCTTAGTGGTTTGATGAAATTGGTTCCGGTTCGGTCGTGGAATGGGTTGAGTAATCCTTGTTTGATGGTTGAGACCGTTGGTAGACCCGTTGAGGTCGGTTCTTCGAGGCCGAATCATGGTGGGAATGGTAGTGTTGGTGGGAAGCAATTGATTAACCCTAGAAGGGTGTATTCCGATCTGGGGTTACGAAACAATTTGATGGATCTTATGGCCCGAAGGGTTGACGACAATAAGGATGATGATGAAAGTAAGGTTCACAGGCGATCACGATTGAAAAAAGAGTTGGATGATGATCCATCAATTGGGGAAACTTCGAGCATCGATTCTAGTAGATTTTACATTGTCACGCGATCAAAATCTTGTGCTCAAACAAATGTGTGAAGTGTTTTCGAGGCAAAACATGATCTTGATCTTGTTAATTTAGGTTACATTGTTTGGTATTTTGGAGTGTCTTCTCATTGAATTGATAAGAATAGATACTATGCTTGATCTTGGGTGTAGAAAAGACCAGGAAGAGTATCTTTCTTTTGTATTTGTTCATTGTTCAAAGATATAGAACATCTTGTTCATAGTCTTTTTGAGTATTAATATCATTTGGTTTTATATTGATTGCTGATCTTGAATATATGACAGATGAACACGATCCCTTGCCTGTCTTATCTTATAAATTTGTTGCTGTGTTAAAGTTTAAATGTTTTTTTATTTTTATTTTTTTATTTTTATTTATATCAATTGTGGATCTTGAATATGTGACAAATGAATAAAATCCCTTGCCTGTCTTACCATGGATATCCGTTGTGCTAAGTTAAAGCAGTTTTATATCGATTTCGGATCTTGAATATGCGTGACAAGTGAATAGAATCCCTTGCCCATCTTACCATAGATATCCTTTGTGTTAAGTTCAAATTTGCGTTTATATCTGTTGCGGATCTTGAATATTTTGACAAATGAATACAATACTTTGCCCTTCTTATTATATAAATCTGTTGTTGGGTTAAGCCGTAATGGTTTAATATCGATTGCGGATCTTGAATATTTTGACAAATGAATGCAATCCTTTGCCCGTCTTACCATAGATATCCGCCGTGCTAAGTTAAAGCAGTTTTATATCGATTGCGGATCTTGAATATTTTTTTAAAATAAATCTTGTTGGAAGACGGTAATCGGAGCTTCTAGGTGTGTCGAGGTGAAAAAATTAAGATTTGAATTTTTTTTTAAAGAAATAGTTAAGTAGATTTTCATAGATATGTAAGATTACATAAAGACCACAAGGTAGATGACAACATTTGTAAGAAATCATTGTCAATGCTCATTTGTATTGAAGTAACAATATCATTGCATATTTGTTTCTGCTTATTGGTTGTTATTTTAAACAGTACTTCGCTGTCTATGTAATTAGAATGCTATTTGAATATGGTAAACATCGTGTCTTCTTTAGAATTATTAGGAATGTAGTTATGTTAGGCAAAGTAAATACTTCTTTAGAATTATTAGGAATGTGGTTTATGTTAGGGGAAGTAAATACAAAAAAACACCCTGTGTAGTTGTCACACCATATAATCCTCTTTGGTGGGGTTATGTGACAACTAACAAATGACACGGGGGGGGGGGGGGGGGGGGGGGGGGGTAGTGGTAACATCATGTACCCATCATTACTTTAGTATTATTTTAAAAAAATTTCATTTAATCTCTAAATATATAAAATTTAAAAACAAAAAACATTCATTAAATTAAAAAGCATTACAATATTTAAAAAAACTTGCAATAAAATATATTTAGTACTACTCGTCTTCATCCCCGTCGTCGCCTCTTGTTCTTCGTGATCTCCGCCAACCAAACCTTCGTCTTCAAAGCATACGGCTTCGAAATCCTCTTCTTCTTTTTCTTCTTCATCGGCGCCATCTTGTCAAATGTGGCGAATCGCCCAAGCATGCTTGACCAAATCCGCCTTTAACGCGTTATGTAGTTTTCTGGAACACAATATGAATATATCATAAGGGTGTGTAGTGATAACACCACAAGGGTGTGTAGTGATAACACCACATACCCATCATTACTCAATTATTAATTTTTTTAATTTTTAATTTAATCTTTAAATATATAAAATTTAAAGCAAAAAACATTTCATTAAATTAAAAAGCATTACAATAATTAAAAAAATTACAATAAAATATTTAATACTATTCGTCTTCATCCCCGTTGTCGCCTTCTGGTTCTTCGTGATCTCCGTCATCCAAACCTTCGTCTTCAAAGCACCTGACTTCGAAATCCTCTTCTTCGCATTCTTCTTCATCATCGCCATCTTGTCGAATGTGGCGACTCACTCAAACATCCTCGACCAAATCCGCCTTTAACGCGTTATGTAATTCACTGGAACACAATATGAATATATCACAAGGGTGTGTAGTGGTAACATCACATACCCATCATCACTCAATATTTTTTTTTATTTTTCATTTAATCTCTAAATATATAAAATTTAAAAACAAAAAACGTTCATTAAATTAAAAATCATTATAATAATTAAAAAAATCCAATAAAATATATTTAATACTATTCGTCTTCATCCCCATTGTCGCCTTCTTGTTCTTCATGATCTCGGCCATCCAAACCTTCATCTTCAAAGCATCCGACTTCGAAATCCTCATCTTCTTTTTCTTCTTCGGATTCTTCTTCATCGTCGCCATCTTGTCGAATGTCGCGAATCGCCCAAGCATGCTCGACCAAATCTGCCTTTAACGCGTTATTGTAATTCCGTGGAACACAATAGTTGACTGGTGTGTGTTGGGTCTGATATGTTTTTATTGATATTTTAAGCCCATTTTACACATTAGTCAAGTTTTAAATTTATAAAACATGATATTCTACTAACACTAAACACACACATGGGCAAGTGCACCCATCGTGAGCGTAGTATAGCGTTGGTAAGATACCGAGGTCGTCCAAAGACACAAGAGCTTTTAGTACCGGTTTATCCTCAACGTCTAATCAAACTAATATTTTTTTGAGAAAAATGATTTAAGCATGAAAAATAAACTAAAAATGCAGAAATAAAAATAAAATAAAAACATATAGACAAGATGAATCACTTGGATCCGACTCGCCTTTAATGTATCCTTTGATGATTTCCGCACTTTTGCACTTTTTAAGAGATTATCTTAGTGTTGGTGCATATGTCTGTCGACTTCGTCTTGTATCGAGTCAAGTATTAGACTAGAAAGATCAGGGCACGAAAAACGAGAAATGTGTATTAGAGGCTATTTCGCACGAAATGATAAGAAGTCATTTCGCACGAAATGAACTTTGTTCATTTCACACGAAATGCACTTTTGGCCATTTCGTACGAAATCAGTAGCCTATATATAGGTGCCTTGTTTGTTTCATTTGTAACTTTCCGATTCCAGAGCCGAAGTGCTGCTGAAGTGTCTACTCGCTGTAAAACGTTGTTATATCAATCAGAAAGACAATTAGAGTGAATTTCAAGCTGTATCGAACTCAATACGTTAGTTTCCGCCTCTCGTATTGAGAAGAACACCTCTGAACGACTCGTTTCGGTCGTGAAAACGATCCTACAAGTTGTATCAGAGCTCAGGGGGAGGAGTTCTTACCGAATTCAGCTTGATTTCATCATTTTTCTGACTTCTACACCTTCTTTTCAAAATTAAACAAAATTTGACGGTTAAAATGGATTGAATTTCTCACATTATAAGCGAAAGAGTGTTTTAACAAAGCCTTGATAGAATTGGACCAAAATTTGAACTAAAAACTGATCAAATTGACAAAAAATGGCCGACATGATGACATCAGCAGCATTTCGCACGGAATAGATCCTTTATTTCGCACGAAATCACATTTTGTGATTCATTTCGCTTGAAATTGAAGTTCATTTCGTACGAAATCAGCATTTCGTGTGAAATTTGGTTGATTCTGCACGAAATCATCATTTCGTGTGAGCTATTTCGTACGAAATCACCATTTCGTACCAAACTGTTCTCATTTGGTGTGAAAAATCATTCCATTTCGCTCGAAATCATTATTTCGTTTGAATTTGAGTTGATTTCGTACGAAATCATCTTTTCACTTAGTCATTTCGCACGAAATCATTCATTTCGTGTGAAATTTCTTATTTCGTGTGAAGTCATTTCGCAGGTCATTTCGCACCAGTTGGTCATTTCGCTTGAAGGTATATCGCGTGAAAGTGTATTTCGTTTGAAAGGGTTGATTTCACTTGAAAGTGTCTGATTTTGAGAAACTTGTTATCGAATCATGGAAGAGGAATTCTATAACGCATTTGCTACTACACCGTCTACTCCAACTACCATTACTCGGAGCCTGATCATGGAAAATGAAACTGGAACTTTGCAAAAACCCCCGAAGCTAATGGACATTGAGGAGTATTATGCTTGGAAAGATCGATTCGAAAACTGGGTTCAAGCAAATCATTTAAGATCTTGGGAATGTATCGAGAAAATGTATGTTAAACCACGTACAGATTTGGGAGTTATTAAAGCTATTTCTGAGATGACTAATAAAGAACGAGATATGTACAAAGCAGAAAAGATGATGATTAGTTTACTCCAGCAAGCTGTGAAAGAAGACATCTTTATATTGCTCCAACACGACAATACTTCGCGTTCAATTTGGGAAGCATTTCGAGTTAAGTTTGAGGGAAGTGAGAAGATGATCTGGAGTAAGAAATCTTTGCTAAAGAAAGAATTTGACTTGTTTACGAGTTTGCCGGGTGAATCTTCAAAGATGCTGATTGAAAGAAATTGTCATTTAGTGAGATCTATGTCTTTGTTAGAAATAGTCAAAGATCAAGAAGAATGGGTTGATAAGTTAGCTGATGCTTTACCTCAGATAGAGTGGGGTACATATTTGATGATCTTGAAGAACACTGGAGAGTATGACAAATTGACAATCTCCCAATTCATCGAGAAGATTGAAGGACAAGATCTTGAACAACAAAAAATTGCAAGGATGAACAGTCCGAGTGGTCAACAAGACATCAAGATGTATTACAAAGGAAGTGTTTAGGATGTTGAAGTGAGTCCGAAGGTCCAAACTGCTTTCAGTGTAGAAAACTCATCTGGATCAGTCAATCAAAGTCAAAATAGTAGCAGTGGATTTTCTTCATACCCAAGTGTTAATCCGAAAGCTTCAACCTCAAGTCATCAGTTCCAAAGCTCAAACAACAGTAATGGTCATGTGTTACATTGCAATATCGCGTTGCATCTTCAGAACGGTCAAAATTTCTCTGAAGTGGTTGCTAAAAGTCATATGGCGTTACTTGCTATAGTGTTGGAATCATATGAAGGGTTAGTTGCAGGAAGGATCGGAAATCCTATGTTGACCAAAGAGGATTACGATCAGATCGATGCTGAAGAAATGGAGTTAATGGATATCAAGTGGTGCTTAGCAAGTGTTTTGAGAAGTGCTGAAAAATTCAAGATGATTACAGGAAGAGATGATTTCTTGGATGCAAATGTTTCTACTTTAGGTTTTGATAAATCTAAAGTTACTTGTTTTCGATGCAGGGAGAAAGGACATTTCAAGAGGGAATGTACCAATTGAGAAGCAAGTGGAACAAAGAATCCGTTCGGTAGTAATGATTATTATCGAAAAGCTATATATCAAAAAGTTGCTCAACAACCATATCAATCACAAGATTCTAAGACTGCACATGCTAGGAAGGCAATCGAAGAATCAAATAAGAAAGCTTATTTTGGTATAATTGATCAAGATGATGAAAAAGTGTCAGAAGGTTTCAGTTGGGACAAATACATATCGCCTGATTCAAAGATGGTAGCATTGACTGCTCAAATAGTTCAAGAACCAGATTTGATGAAAGAATGGATGAATGGTCTTGATAGAATTGAGAGAAATCAAGATGAAGAGTTTGTTGTTTCAGATGATAGTCCAGAATGCACTCAAGTGTTTGATCAATCATCATCTGATAGTGATGATGAAGAAGAGACACAAATAAATATTGGAAAATATGTATTATCTCCTGAAAGTTTTGAATTTTATTTTGCAGAAAGACTGGAGAAGCTGAAGGAGAAACGAGCAGCAAAAGAAAAGAAAAAGGTGAAATATGAGAGTGCCACTAAGGAAAAGAATTCTGAACAAAGTGAAGAAGATAAAGTTGCTGAGAAGATGGTTGAAGCTGAGAAGGTGGTTGAAATTGAAAAGATAGTTGAAACTGAAAAGATTGTTGAAGTCATCAAACCATGTCAAAAATGTTTGGAACCTTGCAAACATTGTGAAGAAAAAGATAAGAAGTTGATTGAGCTCGACAAGTTGAAAGAAAAATTATTGTCCGATGTCAATTATGTAAAAGAATCGTATGATGTGTTGAATAGAACAGTAAATGGTTTGCAAAAGACAAATTCTGAAAGAGAAGATGCATTAACCATGATGAATGCAGTGATGATGTCAAAACAGAAGGCTATCAATCACTATATTGAAGAATGTGCAAAGTTGAAGCAAGAGTTGGAAACCGAAAAGATAGAGAATGAAAGAATTAGACGGTTGTTGCAAAGTTATTCTAGTTCTGATTAGTTGATTCATAGAATTTATCCAACTGTTGCAGGGTTTGAAGCCTTTCAGGACAAGAAGTCGGAAGATAAGGATACTGGTAAGAAACAAAGTGCAAATTATAACAAGTGTCCGCCTCCGATCTGGGAAGGTTATTCTCCCAGAAAACCAAATGAGGAGCAAGTCAAAAAGGTTGTCAATATAAAGTTAAAGTCTGAAACAACTGATGATTTACCAGAAAACATTGACGTCACGTTCACATCGTCTGACACTGATCATGAGTCTGAGTTAATAAAGAAAGTGGTCGATCAGGTGTTGGATAAGGATGAGGAGTCAGAGTCAAAGTCTGAAAGCTCGAGTTCATCAGTTGAAAGTCCAAAATCGTCGGTTAAAAGGGTGTACAATAAAGAATTCTTGTTATCAAAATCTAATTTTAATGACGAACCAATCAAAGTGGCATATACTTTGAATGATTCAGACAAATTATATTCTGATGAGGAATTTCCAATAAGAGGTGTTAAACCAGAAATGATAAAAAAAAGTTTTCAAACTAATAGAAATTAATATTTCTGAAATAAAAGATGAAAATCTTTCTGAAAAACCTAATCCTTACACCTCAAGAGTTCAAAAACGTTTAAACAAGAAAAAGGGTTACAGTTCTGGTTCAGGTTATCGAAAGAAACCAAACCGTAACGGTAATTTCAAAAAGAAAGGTCTTGGTTTTATTCCACCGGAAATCATAAAAATGAGAAAACTTATAAACCAAAAACTGTATTTGTTTCAAGAGCAAATTCGGAGGAAGAAGAAATGAGTTCATTCTGGAAGCAATTGAACAAAGAATCCCTTGCTAAGAAGCAAGAGGGAATAAAAATGGAGTTCATCAGAGAAAGGAGACAAGAACTTGTTACCGATGTCAAGAAGTTGGTCACATTGCCTGGAATTGTCCAAAAGCAACCAACACAAAACAGGGAGTCTCCTCTAAACTGAAAGAAAAAGTTGTTGTTAAAAATGAACCACCAATTGAAAAATTCAAAGTGTTTAAAAACTCAACATATGAAGTTGGTGAATGTTCGAAAAGGTTTTACAAAAGAAGAGTGAATCTTGACAATCAAATGTGGGTTGTTAAGAAAACAGATGTGAAACCTGGCGATGAATCTGACTCGTCAAAGTCAGAGGAGCCACATGTTGAGGCAAAAAGTGAAAACTCAGTTCCTCCAATGGATGATGTCAACTTTCCACCATTGAGGACTGAAAACTTTAAACAAAAAGTTGGAAAAGTTGAGATTTCGAATCAATTCTATTCTGAAAAGAAAGAATTTGATGTCGAAAAGGCTTTTAATGGAAAAGTGAAACATATTTTTGGGAAAATGGTCGATGGGAAGGCCAAAGGGGTAAAAGAATTTTATGAAGAAAAAAGAAATGTTGAAACCCCAAGTGAGACTGAAAAGGTTACATCCAAGTTTGGTCAGGCTTGGATGTCTGTATTTCATATGTAAAAGCCTGACTTGCCGGAGCTCCCAAGTTGGTAATCGTGGCATCTTTCTTGAGAAATTCACAACTGTGATATTTCAACCTACAAGTGGTAGTTATTCTTGAAAATTGTTATATTTCAACTTTCAAGTGGTATTGTTTGATGAGAACATACAAGTTATGATGTTTTTACCTACAAGTGGTTTATCAAGGTCATTAAGTTGAACTTGATTTATCTTTAATACAAATTTGTTGAAAAACAATGTGATGAAACCCCTAATCTACAAGTGGTTTGTGAAAATCAACAAAACTTATTTTCCGGAAAAATCATTTTGATTAAAACAAACTTAAGTGTTTTGAAATCTTAATGGGAAAATAGTTTGTTGTAAGGGGGAGTTCTGATTGTTTATGCCAAGTGGATGGCGAATTGAAGCAATTCACAACAATTGTCATTTTATTTGTATAGTTTGTTTTCAAATTTTTTCTTGAAAATCAAAAATTGAAACATATTTTTGATTTTAGGGGGAGTAAAATTTTTTAGAAATTTCAAAAGTTTGAAAAACCCAAAAACATGATAAAATCAAAAATGACTTTTGTTGTGAAAAAGAGGAAATGATAGTACATCAGTGGACTATCACAGCACACTAAAGAATTAGAAAGATAAATGTGATAAACGGTCTCACTGATGATATGCCAGTAGGTTTTTGCACACTTAGTAGATTGTGTTCGATATATAAACCTAAATTTCAAACTTACTTATCTCGTGGGGAACATCTCTCGGATATATGGGTAACCCCCGAAATCTTGTTTGAAAGATCCCTCTTTCTGAGATACTAGGTCTTTATGCTTAGTGATATCTGGGGTATTATCCCGGGACTTCTGATTTTGCGGAAGCAATGGCCAAGTCCCCGTATAATACTTTTCGCTTGCTTGAAATAAAAGCATCACCCTCAGCATAAAAAATGATGAAAAATTGCAAAATGCTAATCATGTGCTGTCACACCCCGACCACGTATAACATACAAAACGTGGCGGAAAACGTCGGGGAATGTTGTAACAGAATTAATTGTTTCATAACCATGGCATACAAAGTTGTGTTTTATTTATCAACATAAGAGTTACATTGTTTTAAACAGGAATCAAAGAGTTTATAACATAATTAAACTAAGTCTATCTTCATTTTAAGTCTCTAAGGCACAGGTCCGCCCTAGTGTCACGATCATCATCCTATGCAAAAGCTCCTGAAAACACATGTGAAAATAGGTACGTCAGCATAAAAATGCCTGTGAGATACATAGCTTTGTGAAAATAGGATTCATGACTTAATAGTTTAGAAGAAGTTTGTTTATCAAAAGTCAGTCATGAACCTTGTAAATTGTTTTGTTTTGTAAATCGTTTAAAAAGCGATAAGATCGAGTGATATGTATAAATAAAAGAATAATGCGTGGTTAAATGTATAACCAAGTAAAATGAGTTGTATAAAGTAAATTGTTTGTAAACCAAAGTCTTGTGAAAAATATGTTATTTATATAAAATGTTATATGTCTCAAATTGAAATGATTCAAATAACGCTACGATATGTAATACCATACAAACACTTATATATAGGGAGTACTAGCGGCGTATCCACCATGCTTGTATCATATTACACACGCCTCGTTACTTAAATCACTTAAACAAACCACCAATGTATAAAGTCTATGTTTAAACCAATAGTCAAAAGTCCTTGTATAAGCCATGTCAAATGTTTATAAGTCCAAAAGTAGTCAAGTAATGTGTATCAAATGTTATGTATTGTAAGTAAGGTATTGTCACAAAATCCAAATGTAGAAATGTACAAAACAAAGTATTTTGAATATATCAAAAAGTTATGTTTTGCAAAGTAATGCATGTTACATTGATACAAACATTTATGTGGTAAGTTAACGCATACATTCAAGCCTTGAGACAATCGGATAACCCTTTCAGTCAAGGTTATCAAAAGAAATGTTTTCGGATTCAGTCATTCCTTACATCCAAACAAACCCGGGATGTCAGGAATGGGATTTGTCAAGTCCTATGGTACCAGTACTTACTACCGAGCGGCGTAGCTAATGTTAATGAACGTATAATAGTCTCGTTTGTGCAAACCAAATGTCATAGCAAAAGTGAACATGTTATATGAAAACAATGTACTAAGTATGCTAAGTTAACATACAAAGCAGGAAAGTCGTGTAAATCAATGTGCTAGCATGCTATCAGTCAACATACATAGCAGAAATGTAAAGTAAAACAATGTACTAAATATGCACACAATGGACATACGTAGCATGAAATGTAATGTAAAGCGATGTACTAAGTACGCACACAATGGGCATACATAGCATGAAATGTAATGTAATGAAATCATGTACTATAATGTACTAACAAACATAGCAGGTATATGATGTGAAAACAGGAAAGCATGAAAGTAACAAGTAGGCACATGTGTTCCACCCCAAAACAGTTTGAAAACAGTAAAAGAGGGGGGGGGGGGTTCTATGTACTCACTTGAGATTGCTCAGAAGTCCTAAGATAACCACCAAGCAATGCTAGAGATCACGGAATCAAACGACACCTAATATAGGTAACTATGTTAATAAACCGGACCTATATCGGAAGATCGGAAAGAATGAGGGCTCGTAAACCAAATGAGTATTGGAACTCATGTAGTATGGTTTAACAAGGCCTACATACTTAAATGAAACCTAACCTAAGTGCTTACGACCCATTACGACACGTTTAGGAAGCTTATGCTACTTTAACGCGTCGTTTGCGTGAAACACGTTCGGAATGCCTAACTAGTCCTATGATAAGTAAAATATGCCTTAATATGTCTAATATTGTTACCAAATCAGTTTAGATACCAAAATTTATGTTACATATGCTTAAAATGAATTTTGGCGTCAAAAGGGCATTTTGGTAATTTACCTAAGGCATATAAACTACCTATCATACAACTACTTAAACGAAGCGACCATAAGGTATAACCTCGGAAGGTTATTCCCTATATATTATGGTCACCTAATGTGCTTGGTCGGATCCTAATGATCGACCAAATGGGTCGGGTTCGAAAGTATAAGCGATTGTTTAGATCGCTTACCTTACGACCCTATATAAGCACTAAACTAAAAGTGACGAGCTAAGCATGTTAAAACATGCTTAACTAAGTTTAGAAAACAGGTTTGGTATCAAAACAAACAGTTTTGATACCTAAGAGTAGTTTGGTTACAAAACACGCAAGAATGCGCATTTTGACCAAAACTACGGCTCGTCACTGAGCCTAGATAACGTGGTAATCAGTAGGTATAGTCACAAGGGACTATAACCATCGTGATTACAATCACATTGCGAAGTTCAAAAGAACTTCGCATTGACCATAAACTGGTCAATGCAGAAAGTCAAACAAAGTTTGACTTTCGGACTCGAAAAGCAATAAAAGAACGAAGGAACACTTACAAAGGGTCCCCGAATGCTAATCTAGATCAAAATAGCTCAGGTATGAAACAAAGGTTTCAACTTAGAGCACATAAGATCAGATTCTTGTGAGGAAAAGTGAAGGGTGGAGGTGGGTATTTATAGTTTTCGGTTCACCGTTAGGATCGTTTCTTGGAAAAGGGGGCACGATCTAAGCCGTACACTTGTTGGAAAGTTGTGGTAACTCATTTTGCCATCCACCATAAGAGTTTGACACTTGGCCTTGACCTTTGGAGAGGTTAAAGGCTGTTAACAGCCGAGAAAAACGTTTTTCTACATCTGGGCCTCCCTTACGGACCGTAAGGGTAGGGCTTACGGTCTGTAAGCCTTTGATCAGAATTGTAATTCTTTCTAGTTTTTGCATAAATGGCTCTTGGCTTTTTGAAAGGTCAATTAACTTATACTTTGCACTTTGAACCCCCTAATTTGATATATAAGGGCTTCAAGATATTTACTCACTTTGTTAAGTCCTCGGTTAACTTTATTGTTACCCGAAAGGTCCTAAACTTCAACGTTGACGCTTTAACCCCTTGTACACGGATTTGATCATAACTTTCTCGTACGATAACGAAACTTTATGAAATTTTGTATCATGCATTCTAGTGCATAATTATCCGTTACAAAGCTTCGGGTTTGTCAAGTTTAGTCCCTGTAAGCGAATTAACTTGTTTTTGCCATACCAAAGCCTTCAAAACTTATTTCTAAGTTATGTAAGGGTTATTTAAGGTATGTTAAGTATATGTTGATGTTCCAGAGTATTTGTCGCATTAAACTGATTATGTTTACGCACCAGTTTGCGTATAAATCTCCAGAAAGTGATATAGAGTTTGAAATTGGACAAAAGTCAAAACACGAAAACTGTAAAACATAACCAAACAAACATTGGGATCAAATAACATTGTTTTATTGATAATTGAACTGTTCACAATGATAATAAGCACAGATGTTACAGTCTCCCCTACTTGTGGAAATTTCGTCCCAAAATTTATTTTGAGGAAACTCGTGGGAAAAGATGCGGATATTTCGCCTTCATTTGATCTTCGCGTTCCCAAGTATACTCGGGTCCACGTTTAGCTTCCCAGCGAACTTTGACCAAAGGAATGCGCTTGCGTTTAAGCCACTTGACTTCACGTTCCATGATTTCCACAGGCTTCTCAACAAATTTCAGTGTTTTATCAACACGAATTTCGTCAAGTGGTATGTGGAGGTTCTCATCAGCTAAACACCTCTTGAGATTGGACACGTGAAAAGTTGGATGAACATTTCCAAGTCCAGGAGGTAACTCAAGTCTGTAGGCTACCTTTCCGATTCTTTCGATGATCTTGAATGGTCCAACGTATCTAGGTGCAAGTTTTCCTTTCTTTCCAAATCTGATCACACCTTTCCAAGGTGAGACCTTAAGTAATACTCGATCACCGACTTGAAATTCCAAGGGCTTGCGTTTTGGGTCCGCGTAACTCTTTTGACGGCTTCTAGCTGCGTGAAGGTTATCACGAACTTTCTTGACCTTATCATTTGTCTCTAAAATGAGGGCAGGTCCAGTAAGCTGAGCCTCGCCGATCTCATTCCAGCAGACTGGTGAACGACATTTTTGACCATAGAGAGCTTCGAAAGGAGCCATTTTGATGCTGGTGTGATAACTGTTGTTGTAGGAGAATTCAATTAACGGAAGATGTGAATCCCAACTACCACCAAAATCGATCACACAAGCTCTAAGCATATCCTCCAGAGTCTGGATTGTTCTTTCAGATTGACCATCCGTTTGCGGATGATAAGCCGTGCTCAGATTAAGTTGGGTCCCCATAGAAGATTGCATGGTTCTCCAAAAATGAGAAGTGAAACGAGCATCTCTGTCAGAAATGATGTTCAAAGGAACACCATGTCGAGCTACAATTTCATCAACATAGATTTTTGCAAGTCTGTCAGCAGGAAAATCCTCACGGATTGGCAAGAAATGCGCTGACTTAGTAAGACGATCAACAACTACCCAGATGGCATCATGACCTTTCTTTGTGCATGGAAGTTTAGTAACAAGATCCATAGTAATGTTTTCCCATTTCCAAACTGGGATCTCTGGTTGCACCAATAAGCCAGAAGGACGTTGATGTTCAGCCTTAACCTTAAGACAAGTAAGGCATTTTGATACGTATAAGGCAATGTCTTTCTTCATACCAGGCCACCAATAGTGAATACGAAGATCCTTATACATTTTATCCGAGCCCGGATGAATAGAATAACGAGACTTATGGGCTTCATTCATAAGCAAGGTACCAAGATCATCCTGGCTTGGGACCCACAAACGGTCCATGAAGTAATATGATCCATTGTCCTTCAGTTCCAGATCAGGTGTTATGTGATAAGGAAATTCCTTATCCATTAAACCTTGTGAAACACAAGATTGTTGAGCCTGAGAAATGCGTGCTTAGATATCGGATCGAGCTTGAATAACAGATTGAACATGAACACAATGAAGCTTAGTACGTTCCTTACGACTCAATGCGTCGGCTACAACATTCGCCTTACCAGGATGGTAGCGAATTTCGTAGTCATAGTCATTTAAAAGCTCAACCCAACGTCGTTGCCTCATGTTGAGTTCTTTCTGATTGAAGATATGCTGGAGACTTTTGTGGTCCGTGAAAACCACACATTTTGTACCGTACAAATAGTGTCTCCAGATCTTTAGAGCGAAAATAACTGCACCCAACTCAAGATCATGAGTGGTGTAGTTCTTCTCATGTATCTTCAACTGCCTGGATGCGTATGCTATAACTTTGTTCCTTTGCATCAAAACACAGCCAAGACCCAGTTTAGATGCATCGCAATAAACGGTGAAATCATCATTGCCCTCAGGCAAAGTCAGAACAGGCGCGTCGCAAAGCTTCTGCTTCAAGTTTTGAAAAGCTTCCTCTTGTTTGTATCCCCAATCAAAGGGCTTGTTCTTCTGAGTTAAAGCAGTTAGAGGAACTGCAATCTTCGAGAAATTTTCAATGAAGTGGCGATAATAACCCGCTAGACCAAGAAAAGAACGAACCTCAGTAGGAGTAGTAGGCGTATCCCAATCCTTAATCGCACTGATCTTGGAGGGATCTACATGAATACCTTGTTCGTTGACAATATGTCCTAAAAATTGAACTTCTTTAAGCCAGAATTCACACTTGGAGAATTTGGCGAAAAGTTGCTCTTTCTTTAGGAGTTCCAGAGTAAGACGAAGATGTTGCTCGTGATCAGCTCGCGTCTTAGAATAAATCAAGATGTCGTCAATAAAAACAATGACGAACTGATCCAAATAAGGCTTGCAGACCCTATTCATTAAGTCCATGAAAACAACAGGAGCATTAGTCAAACCGAATGGCATGACTGTGAACTCATAATGTCCATAACGAGTGCGGAACGCTGTCTTGGGAATATCTTCTTCATGCACCCGAAGTTGATGATATCCAGATCGCAGATCAATCTTCGAAAAATAAGAAGCGCCCTGTAACTGATCAAAGAGATCGTCTATGCGCGGTAGGGGATATCGATTCTTGATGGTAAGCTTGTTAAGCTCACGATAATCGATACAATCCTAAAGGATCCATCCTTCTTCTTGACAAAAAGAACGGGAGCACCCCAGGGTGAAAAGCTAGGACGTATAAAACCTTTGTCAGAGAGCTCCTGAAGCTGCTTAGACAACTCTTGCATCTCAGATGGTGCAAGACGATATGGGGCTCTGGCAATGGGATTTGCACCAGGTACGAGATCAATACGGAACTAGACTTGGCGTGCTGGGGGTAGACCAGGTAACTCTTCAGGGAATACTTCAGAATAATCCCGAACGACAGGAATATCTGAAATAGACTTACCCTTGCCTTTATCTGCTGTAACATGTGCTAAGAAGGCCACATAATTCTTCCGCAGATATTTCCGAGCTTTAAAACAAGACATGAGTTTGAGACCACTGGCAGGCTTCTCACCACGAACCTGTAGGATCTCGCCTGTCGGCAGCGGCACACGAACAATCTTCTCAGAACAAACTATCTCTGCACGATGCTTAGATAACCAATCAAACCCACTATGACGTCGAAGCTTCCAAGTTGCATAGGCGTAAGATCGATAGGAAAAAGATGGTCGTTAAGGTTCAACTGGCAGTTGCGAAGAACAGAATCAAGAATAATGGGTTCACCACTAGTAACTTCTACTGTCAAAGGTTTACCTAGTTTCGTTCTAGACACGCGAAGCATTGGCTCAAAAGATAATGACACAAAACTCTTATCGGCACCCGAATCAAAGAGAACAGACGCAGGCTAGTAATTAATAAAGAACGCACCGTTCACCACTTCATTGTCTGCTTGTGCCTCTTGAGCATTCATGTTGAAGACTCGTCCTCGAGCCGAAGCCTGATTCTGATTCTGGTTCTGGTTCTGGTTTGCTAGCCTTGGGCACCGGTTTCTGTAGTGGGTCAGATCCCCACAATTGTAGCATGAACCAGGAGGAAAATGAGGTCGTGCAGCTTGACCTTGTTGCTGAGCAAGAGGCTGAGCAACTTGTTGGGCTTGGTTCTGAACTGCCTGGTTCTGGTTAACAGGAATGCGACAAGTAGCAGCAAGATGACCAGATCTTCCGCAGTTGGTGCACTGACGACACTGGAGGTGTGGTGGATGATGGTCGTTACACCTGTTGCACAAAGGTGCATTGCCAAGATAAGGCTTCTTGGCTAGTGGCTGTGCAGGCTGATTTGGTGCAGCTTGGGCCTGTGCAGTAACGGCATAGTTTTGGGAAGCCTTCTGCTTCCTAGACCCTCCAGAATTCTTTCCCTTCTTGTTTTGACCTTTCTTGCTATCTTCCTTGTCAGACGACTGTTTCTTGCCCTTGTCACCCTTCCTGTGTAATTTATTCTTCCGAATCTGCGACTCAGTCAATGTCGCTGATAATTCGATCGCCTGACGGAGTGTGGCAGGGTTACTACCAGTAATGATGTCTTGCACTGAGTCAGGTAGGCCGTCGATGTATCTTTCGATAGCCTTGTCGAGTGGGGTAACCATAGTCGGGAAAAGCAAACTCAACTCCTCAAACCTATCAATATATGCCCTGTGCTCGCCACTATCTTGTTTCAAGTCATCAAACTCCTTCTCCAACGCTCGCTGTTCATGACAAGGACAAAACTCCCTCATCATAAGAGCTCCAAGTTCAGCCCATGTCTGTGCTAGAGCAACTTCTGCACCACGGTCTCTCATTACCCCATTCCACCATGTAAGAGCCCTCTTCTGAAACACGCTCGAAGAAAACTCGACCTTGCGATTTTCCGGACACTGAACATGACGGAAAGTATTCTCAATGCTCTCGAACCATTGAAGAAGCCCAGTCGCTCCTTCAGAACCACTAAACTTGAGTGGTTTAGCCGAGTTAAAATCCTTGTATTTATATGGAGCATTGTTGTTGTTGTTGGCTTGGTTCCATTGAGCAAAGAGGTTTGGGAATTGAGCAGCCATCTGCTGCGCAATGATTTTTGCCAGTTCGGCAGTCGCTATCTGGTTTTCGCGTCGAGGAGGCATTCTAAAAGAGGAAAACATGGAAGGGAACGAGTGAGATGATTGGATGAAGAGAATGAGATGAAACAAAATTAACAAAAGAAAAGATGGTGGTCATTTGTCCACATTACCAAACAAACAAATGACACACAGTGACTAATCAAAGTAAATGGATCAAAAATAATGTATCGTGAAGACATGCTCGCCTATAAGTGAACACTCATCCCAAGAATTCCCAGGTAAGCACAACTGGTCTCGCGTCTGATGAGATATATACGAAGTGCTTGCCTAGACAGAAAACCCAGAATACAGGCATTCACTCTTCCAGTTTGCACGTGTTCACATTATTTAAAACCCAAAACCTTGACGAGATTTTTCAAAATCCAGAAGGCAATAAGCCAAAAATTTTAGTTAAACTGGAAGGGTTCAAAACCTTACAAAAGAGGGTTCAAAACCTTGTAATAAATCATTCAAAAATAGAAGATTGTTTTTCAAAAATCGTTTCGGAAAAAATTGGTTTTTGTTTGGATAATCACCTAAGGATAGGTGATGTGCATGTTTTAAGATCTAAACACGAGATAACTTGTGTTAGGGTCCTAGAAAGGTTATAGTCTAGGTCAAAGCATTACTAATAACCTAATTCCCTATAACCATTGGCTCTGATACCAACTCTTCTGTCACACCCCGACAACGTATAACATACAAAACGTGGCGGAAAACGTCGGGGAGTGTTGTAACAGAATTAATTGTTTCATAACCATGGCATACAAAGTTGTCTTTTATTTATCAACATAAGAGTTACATTGTTTTAAACAGGAATCAAAGAGTTTATAACATAATTAAACTAAGTCTATCTTCATTTTAAGTCTCTAAGGCACAGGTCCGCCCTAGTGTCACGATCATCATCCTATGCAAAAGCTCCTGAAAACACATGTGAAAATAGGTACGTCAGCATAAAAATGCCTGTGAGATACATATGTTTGTGAAAATAGGATTCATGACTTAATAGTTTAGAAGAAGTTTGTTTATCAAAAGTCAGTCATGAACCTTGTAAATTGTTTTGTTTTGTAAATCGTTTAAAAAGCGATAAGATCGAGTGATATGTATAAATAAAAGAATAATGCGTGGTTAAATGTATAACCAAGTAAAATGAGTTGTATAAAGTAAATTGTTTGTAAACCAAAGTCTTGTGAAAAATATGTTATTTATATAAAATGTTATATGTCTCAAATTGAAATGATTCAAATAACGCTACGCTATGTAATACCATACAAACACTTATATATAGGAAGTACTAGCGGCGTATCCACCATGCTTGTATCATATTACACACGCCTCGTTACTTAAATAACTTAAACAAACCACCAATGTATAAAGTCTATGTTTAAACCAATAGTCAAAAGTCCTTGTATAAGCCATGTCAAATGTTTATAAGTCCAAAAGTAGTCAAGTAATGTGTATCAAATGTTATGTATTGTAAGTAAAGTATTGTCACAAAATCCAAATGTAGAAATGTACAAAACAAAGTATTTTGAATATATCAAAAAGTTATGTTTTGCAAAGTAATGCATGTTACATTGATACAAACATTTATGTGGTAAGTTAACGCATACATTCAAGCCTTGAGACAGTCGGATAACCCTTTCAGTCAAGGTTATCAAAAGAAATGTTTTTGGATTCAGTCATTCCTTACATCCAAACAAACCCGGGATGTCAGGAATGGGATTTGTCAAGTCCTATGGTACCAGTACTTACTACCGAGCGGCGTAGCTAATGTTAATGAACATAAAATAGTCTCGTTTGTGCAAAACGAATGTCATAGCAAAAGTGAACATCTTATATGAAAACAATGTACTAAGTATGCTAAGTTAACATACAAAGCAGGAAAGTCGTGTAAATCAATGTGCTAGCATGCTATCAGTCAACATACATAGCAGAAATGTAAAGTAAAACAATGTACTAAATATGCACAAAATGGACATACGTAGCATGAAATGTAATGTAAAGCGATGTACTAAGTACGCACACAATGGGCATACATAGCATGAAATGTAATGAAATCATGTACTATAATGTACTAACAAACATAGCAGGTATATGATGTGAAAACAGGAAAGCATGAAAGTAACAAGTAGGCACATGTGTTCCACCCCAAAACAGTTTGAAAACGGTAAAAGAGGGGGGGTTCTATGTACTCACTTGAGATTGCTCAGAAGTCCTTAGATAACCACCAAGCAATGCTAGAGATCACGGAATGAAACGACACCTAATATAGGTAACTATGTTAATAAACCGGACCTATATCGGAATATCGGATAGAATGAGGGCTCGTAAACCAAATGAGTATTGGAACTCATATAGTATGGTTTAACAAGGCCTACATACTTAAATGAAACCTAACCTAAGTGCTTACGACCCATTACGACCCGTTTAGGAAGCTTATGCTACTTTAACGCGTCGTTCGCGTGAAACGCGTTCGGAATGCCTAACTAGTCCTATGATAAGTAAAATATGCCTTAACATGTCTAATATTGTTACCAAATCAGTTTAGATACCAAAATTTATGTTACATATGCTTAAAATGAATTTTGGCGTCAAAAGGGCATTTTGGTAATTTACCTAAGGCATATAAACTACCTATCATACAACTACTTAAACGAAGCGACCATAAGGTATAACCTCTGAAGGTTATTCCCTATATATTATGGTCACCTAATGTGCTTGGTCGGATCCTAATGATTGACCAAATGGGTCGGGTTCGAAAGTATAAGCGATTGTTTAGATCGCTTACCTTACGACCCTATATAAGCACTAAACTAAAAGTGACGAGCTAAGCATGTTAAAACATGCTTAACTAAGTTTAGAAAATAGGTTTGGTATCAAAACAAACGGTTTTGATACCTAAGAGTAGTTTGGTTACAAAACATGTTGGATCGTGTACGTGACCCTAAAAGTCAGTTAAGGTAGTTCAACATCATGTGTAAAGGCGGAATCAATGCACATAACGTCAAAACAGCTCTAATCCTTTTAACTCTTCTTTTCTGATTAATAAATGTGCTTTTACAATAAGATCTGATGAAAATCCGACAGCACTTCGTGATACACACAATGACCTCCTACTGTTCCGTTTGAAATGTGACACTCACACTCCTATATATAGACCTAGACCCTTCCGTTTGAACTAACATATCATGGTTCAAACGATGAACTCAAACGGAACCCTATGTTCAAACATTCATTTCAAACGGAACCCTATGTTTCAAACGGAACCCTCTATAAAATGACTGTTTTCAAACGGAACCCCTTGAAACACTTTCTAAACCACTAATTAAACCCTAATTTGACATTTAAGATCCAATCTTGACTTTCTTGATATAAGACTTCATGAAGATGCAGTCAACAGACATTCTTGTGCATCAACAGACTCCCCCTTGGATGTTGACGTAGTCTTCAGCTCCTGAGTCTTCAGTCTTAGTCTTTTCTTCAACTCTGTCTTTTCATCATAAGCACTCTATCTTCATACTCCCATATATTGTTGATCCAGACTCCCCCTTTCACAGACTCCCCATCTCAATATGCTGAATCTGAGATATCTGGTTCAAGCTTTGACAATTAGCTTCCGTTGGGAATAATGAAGTCCAAACCTGTTACTCAACCAACAAACATTACAATTCTATCTTTTCAGACATAATCCACAAACTTAATCAGTTATAAAAATCCACTCAAATATTCAGGTCCAAGTTAATGACCCTAATTACTTGATTAATCTACCAAGTCCAAATTAATGACCTTGGTTGATTATTAACGAAACAAACTGATTTTAAAACAACAATTTCAAACATTTTCTGAAAATAACAAGTATCAACTTAATGAACTTGTTTTTATCATTTCAAACAATACAAACTTCTTCAAAGTAAGCTCTCCTCATTCTTCAGTCCAGAATCTCCTGCATCTGCTTCAAACATCTTGTGAATCCAACAATCAACTCTCCACTTTGATTTGTCAGAAAAATTAAGCAGAAATAAAATCTTTTTGGATTTTATCAAAGTGTTCTAAACTAAGAAATGAAATACAGAAAACTTAAATCTCAGAAAGTAAACAAAGTAAACTATTTACAAACATATTTTTGGTGAGCGTGTCAGGGAATCATATCAGCTTTTCAGACAAATCACAAGTACCGTTAAGCTACATTACATACTCAGATTTAAACAATTCACCTCGATTGTCGATATACTGATCCATCTTAAATTCTCACACAAATTTCAAATTTACTCAGGATACGATTTAGATGAATTAAGAACTTAGCTCATTCATGTGTCCCACCTCTTGAATATACTCCCGTATCCAGAATCCCAAAAATCAGTCTTACAGGTGAGAATACTACAATGATATCTGTATATAATTTAGGTATGCGAGGGCCGAGGGATCTCAGATCGATACTTCCGTATACGCAGAGAGATATCAACTTCGACTTTTCGGTGTGTCCCCTTTAGAGGATCTTTTTGCTTACAACAGCAGTATTTATCAATTTTATTGTTTCAGCATGCTGAGGGTTTAATGCTGTGTTTCAAGCTATGCAGCAAGTATTAGCCAGGGACTAGGTCAGAACTACCGTTCAGCAGAAGTCCCGGAATAATACCCCAGACATCATTGAGTATAAAGACCTAGTATATCAGATTAAGAGACCTTTCAAACGAGATTTCAGGGGTTACCTATATATCCAAGTAGTGTTCCCCACGAATTCACAAGTTTGAATTTTAGGTTTATATCCCAAATAAATCTACTAAATGTGCGAAAACCTATCGACACATCATCAGTAAGATTGTTTATCTCTTTTATACTTTACAAATCTTTAGCATACTGTAATCGTCTAGCTGATGTACTATCATTTTCCATATATACACAAGCTCTTTTTCAAATTTTATCATGTTTTTGTATTTTTACATTTTTTACTGTTTTTGTATTTTCTGAAAATAAACTATGTACAAACATCTACTCCCCCTAAATACCAAAACAAGTAAAAAATCGACAAACCATTGCAGATTGTTTCTCGTCTTCATCCGCAACAGTACTCTCATCAACGCCAATTATGCCATCCGACACCGACAGAAGCTTCATACCATTCAGTTTTAACAAATATTTAAACCGATTTTTATCAAAAGCTTTGGTATGTAAATCAGCTTTCTGTTCGTCAGTGTGGATTTTCTCAATCCGTATCAACTTTTTCTCAAAGCAATCACGAATAAAGTGATGACGAATTTCAATGTGTTTAGTTTTAGCGTGATGTACTGGATTTTTTGTTATATTTATAGCGGCCTCATTATCAACAAAAAGAGGTGTGTTAAGAAACTGCAAACCGTAGTCGCGCATCTGTTGCTGTATCCACAAGATCTGAGAGCAGCAACTGCTAGCAGAAACATACTCCGCTTCTCATGTAGATAACGCCACAGACGTTTGTTTCTTACACTGCCAGGTAACCAATCTAGGACCAAAGAACTGGCATCCTGCAGTTGTTGATTTTGAATTGACTTTGCAGCATCCGAAATCCGAATCGGAATACCCTTCGAGCGTAAAGTCGCCTTTTCTAGGATACCACAACCCCAATGAAGGAGTTCCTTTCAGGTAGCGCAATATCCTCTTCACAATGATCATATGCGATGCTCTCGGGTTAGACTGAAATCTTGCTACGAGGCACGTTGGGTACATGATATCAGGACGTGAAGCAGTTAGGTACATTAATGAACCTATCATGGATCGGTAAAACGTTTCATCAGCCCTGTCTCCAGTGAGATCTGGGTGAATCCCATGATTTGTTGCAAGTGGGGTAGCAGCTGGAGTAGATCCTGACATCCCGAATTTCTTCAAGATATCATGAACATACTTTGACTGATGAATGAAAATTCCTTCAGGAAGTTGTTCAACTTGTAATCCCAGAAAGAATTTCATCTCCCCCATTGATGACATTTCAAACTTTTGCTTCATCACTGATTCAAAATCTTTGCATAGATTTTCATTTGTCGACCCAAAGATTATATCATCCACATAAATCTGAACTATCAGAAGATGACCATCGACCTCCTTAGTGAAGAGAGTGGCATCCACTTTTCCACGAATGAACTTGTTGGCTAGTAGGTGTTGAGACAAAGTCTCGTACCAGGCTCTCGGGGCCTGATGTAAACCATACAGCGCTTTGTCCAATAAGTAGACCTTGTTTTTGTGGATTGGATCGGTGAAGCCCGGTGGCTGACCGACATAAACCTCCTCTTTAACCTTCCAGTAAAGAAACGCCGATTTAACATCTAACTGATAAACTTTGAAGTTCTTCCAAGACGCAAATGCTAGGAAAATTCTGATCGCCTCTAGTCGTGCTACAGGAGCATAGACTTCGGTAAAATCAATTCCCTCCTGTTGACTAAATCCCTGAACAACGAGTCGAGCTTTGTTCCTTACAACAACTCCTCTATCGTCCCTCTTACACTTGAACACCCACTTAGTGTTAATTTTCCTTTGACCATCCGGCAAATCAACTAACTTCCACACTCCCAATTTCTCGAATTGACTAAGTTCCTCCTGCATTGCATTGACCCAAGAGTCTTCAGTAAGCGCCTCTTTGTAAGTTCTTGGTTCAACCTGCGAGATAAAACAACTTAATGAGAATTCAGTTTGCAAAGGAGCAACTTTTGTATAAAAACATGTAAGCCCTTTATCAATCTGATTTCGAGTGCGAACGCCTGTCTGCAATTCTCCTATGATCAACTCCTCTGGATGGTATGAAAAAGTTCGCGGCATCACTTCACTTGGAACATCTACATTTCCCTCCAGATTAGTAACATTCTGCTCTGCATCTTGTTCACCAACTTGGCTTGTTTGTCTTGAAATCTGAATTTGCTCCCCCTCAGAATCTGAATCTGAATCACCATGATCAAATACTGGCATGTTTTCAGCTTCTAGATTATCATTCTGAGCCGACTGATTATCCTGAGCAACTTCATTCTGTTGGACATCATCATGTTCACCAGCATTACTTGGACCTGCTTCATCGTCATTTGAAGTTTCCCGTGGTCTCCTAGAATACTCATCTGGGAACCTTAACTGCGACTCATATTCACGCAAAATATCCAACTCATCAAAGAAATCTTCATCATCCTCTGATTCTTCTCTCATGTCAAACGAATCCCAAAGTTTGTCATAATGATAACGCCATGAATCACCAGGATTCTGCGGCGGCATAGTATAACCTTGACATTCAACATTTGCAGCTTCAATAATCCGCTTCTCACTTGGAACGAAGACACGTCGCAATGGATTTGAATAACCAAAAAATATACCCTCAATGCACTTCGGACCAAACTTCCCAAAAGGCTCTATAACCGTACAAGGTGACCTGAACGGTTCTAGATACTTCAAATTCGGTTTGCGATTATTGATTAGCTCAAAGCATGTTTTGTTGAACTTCTTGATAGTGAGAACCCTGTTGAGCGTATAACATGCGGCAGAAACAGCTTCAGCCCAAAAATTAATCGGTAACTTTGAATCTGCGAGCATAGTTCTAGCCATCTCGATTAGTGTCCGATTTTTGCGTTCTGCGACTCCATTCTGCTGCGGAGTGTACGGAGCACTAAACTCATGCAAAATACCTCTTTCATCACAAAATTCTTCCATCTTACTGTTCTTGAATTCAGTACCATTATCACTTCGAATTCTCTTAATACGCCTTTGGTACAAATTCTCAATCTTCCTGAACAGCCCCATCAAACTGTCAAATGTTTCATCTTTCGTCTTCAAGAAAGAAACCCACGAAAATCTGGAATAATCATCAGTAACGACCAAACAATAGTAATCTCCTGTAATACTTTTGACATTCACCGGACCAAACAAATCCATGTGAAGTCTTTCCAGAGGTCTCGAAACTGAATTGACTTGCTTTGTAGGGTGTGACTTTTTCTTCTGCTTGCCTTTGATGCAGCTAATGCACTCCCCTTCCAGATGAAAACCTTTGATATTAACTCCCAATACCAAATCGTTGTGCACCAAGTGATTCATCTTCCTTAGGTGAATATGCCCCATCTTTCGGTGCCACAATCTCGATTCTTTCTCAGTTGCTCTAGACACAAAACAATGTGCTTGACCAGTAGTTGTAGTTGCTACAAACATATCTAACACATATAAATCATTCACTCTAGGTGCCCTCATAATAATCCATTCTTCAGGGATAACAAAACCAGGTTTCAGAATCAAACATTCTTTATCAGTGAAGTGAGTAGTATACTTATTGTCACAAATCTGCGAGATACTAAGCAGATTGTTCTCCAGCTCAGTGATGTAGTTAACTCTCTCAAACGTTACAATCCCATTGGATAACGTTCCTTCACCAACAATTCTACCACCTTCATGACCTGCAAATCCCACATAACCACCATTGATATTCTTCACATCATACAGTAATGCAGTTTTTCCTGTCATATGTCTAGATGCGCCACTATCTATGATCCATCTTGAAATGGCTCTTGGAAGATCCTGCACATAACAACATTCAAATTAACCAACTTTTAAGAAAGATGCCGATTCATGGTTCGCGATCCAGGAAGCTCCGGCAATTCAAATTGCTTATTCGAACATGGTGTCCACCCAGGCCTCATCAGCCTTAGGTGTAACCTTGACTCTAGCAACTTGAATTTTGAAATTTTCAGCCTTCAAAGGTGGAAAATTTGCATCATAATCAACCGAAATTGATTCTTCAGTCTTTTTCACTTCAGAAGTTGAAATTTTCATTTCAGTTTTTGGTTTCCAAACTTGTTGAGATAATGCAACCTGTTTATAAAACTTGTCGTTTTTAGTTACCATTTTCTTTACAGGTTCATTTTTCACTTTGATGTTGTTATTTTTCACAATCTTTTTCTCAACAATAATTGGTGCTTTACCCTTCACATCAACTTTCTTCTGTTGAAACTTCACATTTTCAGTCTTAGGCTTCACATTGGTACACTTTCGTGCAATGTGACCAACTTGATTACATCTAAAACATATTCGAGTATCAACACCTAGACTTGTGCCTTCAGACCGATAATGTGAAGCTCTTTTCTCAAAGAACTCTTTATTTGATTTTGAAAAAATTTCATTTTCCTCATCAGAAAGTGAACTTGAACCATTCACAAACACTTTCTTTTCAGTAAACCTTTTGTTTTGAAAACTCTTCTTCTGATAACTCTTACCATCCCTATAACCACCCGACCAATTGTTTCGATTGTTATTATAAAAACGTGGTGGAACAACAGGCTTTTTGTAATAAGCTTTATCTTTCTCAAAATTCATTTGCCTTTTTGTTTGACACAAACTGTTCACTTCTGACAACTCAACTTCAACCAATTTGAAAACATTCGTCAACTTTTTCACATTAACATTCTCAATTGGAAACTCAGAATCCGAATACAACTTATCAGATCCAGCCATCTTGTACATCACAAGACCCGGTTCATCACTTAAGTTGTTTTTGGATTTTGATTTCTGAATGTATTTGTCCAAGAAACACCCATCATCTTCAGTTGAATCAGACATCAAAACACTTTCAGCTGTACTCTTAACAATCTCTGTCTGAACACTATCATCAGATGATGTAAAAGTGACATCAATGTTCTCCGGAAGTTTAACTTCTTTTTCTTCCTCAATTTCAACCAACCCAGATTGTTTTTTCGTGTAGTTATCAAGAACAGGTGGTGGAACTTGATGAAACCCCACCCCAGTTCCATCACAATACACATCTTCGCCCGCTTTGTCTTTCCCGATGGGTTTGGGAATGATATGTTGCAAAACAAAGCTTGCAGAGCTGTAACTGTTAAGCTTCAACTGGATTCGCTCATTTTCGATTACAACCTCTTGAACTTTAAGTTTCAATTTAGCGATTTCATCTAGTTGTTGATTGATTGATTCTTCTTTGACTCTAAGCACTGCTCTTAGATGTTCATTTTCTTTAAATTTTTTACCATTTCGATCATCACAATCTTTCAATGTGCCTTTTAGTTTTTCAAAATTTTCAGAAATCTGACGGTTTTCAAGAATCAACTTTTCATTTTCTTGTTTAATTTTGTCATGATCAATTTTATCTTTTTCAATTTGTTTAGTTAATTCTCTTATTCGTTCAGTTGAAGCTTTAACTGTTTTGTCACGATCAAGAATCTGATTCTCAACGCTTCTGACCTTAGCTGTCAGATCATCAACTTTCTTTCCGTTGAGATACGTGACTGTGCTACAAAATTTGCACTCTTTGTTGCAATTTTTGCAATCAGCATTTCCATCGATTTTCTTACCTGACGCATTCGTTGACACATCTGAACTGACCTGGCTTTTTGACTCAGACACGGAGTTAGAGTCTACCTCAAGTGCCTTAGCAGCTAGCACTTTGTCAGCCATTCTTCCAAGATTTTCAGCAGTCAACTCCTGCGTTGTGTCAATAACTCCAGTATCAATCTTCTTTGCTTTCTTGATCTCTTCTTTCTCCTTTCTCTCTTTCTCTTTCTCTTCTTCAATCATTTTCGAAGTTGGAGTTCCCCACCATTTATGTTGCCAGTACTCATCATCTTCTTTGTATTGCTGAATTATGACTTCAATATCAAGTGTACTATCATCAATTGCAATATTTCCATACTCATCAAGATAGCACTCTCTATCTGGATCCCATCTATTGGCTCTCCTTGCATCCAGATAGATACGAGATATTCTAATGATTTTGTTTTCAGCTATCATTTTCCTGTAACTATACTTTTGCTCTTCAGTTCGATCGTCTTTCCATGGAATAGGATCGTCATTTCTCGCCATGAATGCGTAACCAACCGCATCTTCTTCTGGTAGAACCTCTTGACTCCAGTCATAACCCTCATCATCGTAAATCACCGCAAGAGCTCTAGATTTCTCTCTGTTATCTTCAACCTGTTTCAATCTAGGCGGCTCAGATTTATTCTGATGATAAATCACCTTCTTGTAGTAATCATCTCTGAAAGGGTTCTCCGACTCATCAGCATAAGCCTTTCGGCATTCTCTATTGAAGTGACCCTTCTGCTTACACTTGAAGCATGTCACTTTGGATTTATCGAACCCCAGCTTAGTAGAAGCACCACCAATTGTTTTTCTGCCAGTAATTTCCATGAATCTTTGTGCACGACGAACAGCACTTGCCATAGCCCAACGAATATCGATCAGTTCCATTTCCTCCGGATCAATCTGATCGTAATCTTCTTTCGTCAGATTTGTGTTGCCAATCTTTCCAGCTACCAATCCTTCATACGATTCTAACACTGATGCTAGAAAGATCATCTGCTGCTTGGCCGATTCTTCATCAAAATTTTGAGCATTCTTCAAATCTATTGCGATGTTGCATTGAAAACGATTCTTTGCATCAGAATGACTTCCAGAAGATGAAGATCTACTGTGAAAACCACTGTGACTTCCACTGCTTTGACCACTTTGACTTTCTTTGCCAGCTGTCAACACATTTTCAGCAGAAAAAGCAGTTTTTGGTGAAGTTGCTTTTGGCATCATGCTTTTTGGATAGTATAGATCCAAATTCTGTTGATAAGATGAATGATTAACTTTGTACGTCTTTTTCAACTCCAACTTGTGACTTTCGAGTTTCTCAATCAGCAAATCTAATGTCAGCTTTTCTGGTTCTTTGATGGTATTCTTCAGCATCAGCGCATAATATCTCCAATCCATCTCGTCAGGCAATGAATCGAACAATTTGTCGATAAGATCTTCTTCAGGAATGTCGATATCATGTCTTACTAATTCCAGCTTCAGATGACCGAACCTTTCTATCATTTTACACACTGACTCGTTCTTTAAACATCCAAACAGATCAAATTCTTTTCTAAGAAGTTTCTTTTTGTTTTTCTTAATTTCTTGACTACTGATACATTTCTTTTCAAGCTTTTCCCAAAGATCTTTTGCATTTGAATAGTCGATCAAGGCAATAATGTCTTCCCGGACTGACTGAAATAACAATGCCACACACTTTTGTTCAGCTACAAATGATTCAATCTCCTCGGCTGCTCTTAAAGTTTCACCATGTTTCTTTCCATTGGCATAACCGTTTTTCAAACTTTTCCAGCTAGGAAATGCGAAAGCCATCAACCAGTCTTCAAACTTTCCGGACCACCGACTATACTCCTCAATAGCCATAAGTTTTGGAGGTTTATTAAACGTTCCGAAAGCACTTTCCGACTCCCAAGCTTCCTTTTTCTTCTCTATTGGCGTGTTATCATTCACATTGCTTGACGAAGTATTATCGTTTCCGGAATCTCCAGCGAACGCGTACATGTCGCTAAATGGGTTTAAGAAAATATCATCCATTGTGAATGTACCTGTAAAATCAGACAACACTTAGAAAAATTTTGTTTTGAAAAATTATCAGATTCAAACGAAACTTGTTCAAACGGAATGGTTTGTTTCGTTTGAAATACCAATAGTTTCAAACGATAACTATTTCAAACGACAATATGTTTTCAAACGACAAAGAATTCAAACGATGGACTGTTCCGTTTGAATCAATACTTTCAAACGACAAGGATTTCAAACGACCAACTAGTTTCAAACGATGAATGTACGATAAATGTTCAAACAATGGACTGTTCAAACGACAAACATTCAAACAATGGCTGTTCAAACGACAAACATTTTTCAAACAACAACCTTTCAAACGATCAGTTCAAACGACAACCTGTTCAAACGATAGAATCCATTTTCAAACGACAGACTTGTATTTTCAAACGATTGGACAGTTTTCAAACGATAGAGTCAATTTCAAACGATGACGTCAGCCAATCGCGAACAATTTCAAACGGTACACATGATTTTGATAAGTTTTAGGTCGAATTTTGATTTCAAACTTTCAAGGATTAGTTAATAGTCAATTTCGTTTGATATGTGATCGTTTCAAGCCATTTTATCCGCGAGAACTAGTTAAAATCAGAAAAGAAAGGTAGAAGTGAGATAATCCGATGATTTCAAGCTGTATTTGGTATGAACTCCTCGTCCTGAGCTCTGATACCACTTGTTGGATCGTGTACGTGACACTAAAAGTCAGTTAAGGTAGTTCAACATCATGTGTAAAGGCGGAATCAATGCACATAACGTCAAAACAACTCTAATCCTTTTAACTCTTCTTTTCTGATTAATAAATGTGCTTTTACAATAAGATCTGATGAAAATCCGACAGCACTTCGTGATACACACAATGACCTCCTACTGTTCCGTTTGAAATGTGACACTCACACTCCTATATATAGACCTAGACCCTTCCGTTTGAACTAACATATCATGGTTCAAACGATGAACTCAAACGGAACCCTATGTTCAAACATTCATTTCAAACGGAACCCTATGTTTCAAACGGAACCCTCTATAAAATGACTGTTTTCAAACGGAACCCCTCGAAACACTTTCTAAACCACTAATTAAACCCTAATTTGACATTTAAGATCCAATCTTGACTTTCTTGATATAAGACTTGATGAAGATGCAGTCAACAGACATTCTTGTGCATCAACAAAACACGCAAGAATGCGCATTTTGACCGAAACTACGGCTCGTCACTGAGCCTAGATAACGTGGTAATCAGTAGGTATAGTCACAAGGGACTATAACCATCGTGATTACAATCACGTTGCGAAGTTCAAACGAACTTCGCATTGACCATAAACGGGTCAATGCAGAAAGTCAAACAAAGTTTGACTTTCGGACTCGAAAAGCAATAAAAGAACGAAGGAACACTTACAAAGGGTCCCCGAATGCTAATCTAGATCAAAATAGCTCAGGTATGAAACAAAGGTTTCAACTTAGAGCACATAAGATCAGATTCTTGTGAGGAAAAGTGAAGGATGGAGGTGGGTATTTATAGTTTTCGGTTCACCGTTAGGATCGTTTCTTGGAAAAGGGGGCACGATCTAAGCCGTACACTTGTTGGAAAGTTGTGGTAACTCATTTTGCCATCCACCATAAGATTTTGACACTTGGCCTTGACCTTTGGAGAGGTTAAAGGCTGTTAACAGCCGAGAAAAATGTTTTTCTGCATCTGGGTCTCCCTTACGGACCGTAAGGGTAGGGCTTACGGTCCGTAAGCCTTTGATCAGAATTGTAATTCTTTCTAGTTTTTGCATAAATGGCTCTTGGCTTTTTGAAAGGTCAATTAACTTATACTTTGCACTTTGAACCCCCTAATTTGACATATAAGGGCTTCAAGATATTTACTCACTTTGTTAAGTCCTCGGTTAACTTTATTGTTACCCGAAAGGTCCTAAACTTCAACGTTGACGCTTTAACCCCTTGTACACGGATTTGATCATAACTTTCTCGTACGATAACGAAACTTTATGAAATTTTGTATCATGCATTCTAGTGCATAATTATCCGTTACAAAGCTTCGGGTTTGTCAAGTTTAGTCCCTGTAAGCGAATTAACTTGTTTTTGCCATACCAAAGCCTTCAAAACTTATTTCTAAGTTATGTAAGGGTTATTTAAGGTATGTTAAGTATATGTTGATGTTCCAGAGTATTTGTCGCATTAAACTGATTACGTTTACGCACCAGTTTGCGTATAAATCTCCAGAAAGTGATATAGAGTTTGAAATTGGACAAAAGTCAAAACACAAAAAATGTAAAACATAACCAAACAAACATTGGGATCAAATAACATTGTTTTATTGATAATTGAACTGTTCACAATGATAACAAGCACAGATGTTACATGTGCTGTTGAAGAAAAGGTTCTCTAAAGGGAACACACCTAAAGTCGAAGCCATCATCTCTCTGATTTTGCGGAAGCAATAGCCTGAGATCTCATGGCCCTCGCATTTAACCCTTTACAGATATCATATAGGTATACTCACCTGTAAGACTGAATTTTGGGATCTGGATACGGGAGTATATTCTAAGGTGGGACACGCGTATAAGTTTAAGTCTCTAAAACATTAATCTCGTATCTCGAAACAGTTGAACTTTGTGTGAAAATTTAAGTGGATCAGTATATTGACAATCTAAGTGAACCGTTTAGAACTTAAAATGTTTAAAGCTTAACGGTGTTGGTGATTTGTTTCAAAAACTGATATGATCCTCTTACACAAACTCACAAAAATATTGTCTGTAAATATTTCTTTACTGCAATTCTTTAATTTCAAAATCCAAAAAGATTTTCAGTGTGTTTTAGCATAAATTTTTGAAAATACAAAAAGATTTTCGACAACTGATGTTGACAAGCTGATTTTCAAAATTCTGAGTGCTAAACATGTTGAACCGGTTTGGGAAGAGTTTGTTTAGATAAAAGAAACTTGTTTTGCTTACAAGTGGTCATCAGACATTATAAATGTTAAATCATTTTAGATGATATTTTCTAGTAGTTGTTTGAAATTGATTCTACATGTGGTAATCAGAAATTAATTTTGTCAAATTTTAAATTTGTGAAATTTATTTTGAGGTAGAGAATGTGCAGGTTAGTCAGGTTCCGATACCTGAGGATTTTTCGCAATCGAAAATGCAAACTGCTATCCCAGTTTATTGAAAGGGGGAGTTTGAAGAACTTAAGGAATCAAGAAATCTGATCAAGAGAATTAGAGAGAAGATAAAGTCAGATTGAGATTCTGGAAGAGCGAAAGAGGAGAAGAGTTAGAGATTAAGGATGCTTTACACTGTCAGATACTTTGGAGAGCACGTGAAGACTGATAAAGACTGAAGATGTTGAAGACTCGACACTGAAGACTTCGTTAACAACCAAGGGGGAGTCTGTTGGTGCATATGTCTGTCGACTTCGTCTTGTATCGAGTCGAGTATTAGACTAGAAAGATCAGGGCACGGAAAACGAGAAATGTGTATTAGAGGCTATTTCGCACGAAATGATAAGAAGTCATTTCGCACGAAATGAACTTTGTTCATTTCGCACGAAATGCACTTTTGGCCATTTCGAACGAAATCAGTAGCCTATATATAGGTGCCTTGTTTGTTTCATTTGTAACTTTCCGATTCCAGAGCCGAAGTGCTGCTGAAGTGTCTACTCGCTGTAAAACGTTGTTATATCAATCAGAAAGACAATTAAAGTGAATTTCAAGCTGTATCGAACTCAATACGTTAGTTTCCGCCTCTCGTATTGAGAAGAACACCTCTGAACGACTCATTTCGGTCGTGAAAACGATCCTACACTTAGTTATAGTAGTAGGCCGACCCCTCTTTTGAAGATGACGTTACCCTCAACCCAGTGGTTTGAGTCAGCAAGGATACAATCCCAAAGGGTCGGAATATTGAAAGATAATTAATTAAGTTATTAATGCGAAAAGTGGTGGGCCCCTCTTTTGAAGGTGACGTTACCCTCGGCTAAGTGGTTTGAGTCAGCGGGATACAATCCCAAGTAGCCGGTTTAATGTATTAATAGTAGTTTACATATGAGGGGATCAAGCCATTCGCACCCCCGCCATCCAATACCAGTGGGTATTGAAGGAGGTCCTAGTAAGCTTGACCTAGGTCCTTGCAGGATCTATACACTGAACAAGGCAAGAACCTTACTAAACCATTCCCTTAACCCCCGACCAGGTAGCCAACATATCTCTATATAGACCGTAGAGATATGAATGGTGTAAATCTTTTACTTTATATAGACAGTAAAGTAATGCCAAGACACCACGGACAAATGATAAAGAAGTTTCACCTTCAACATAAGAAACTAGTTATTAAAGTCATTAATACAAAACCAAATAAAAAGTGCGAAAAGATTAAAAATCAAAAGTAATACATTAAAGACTTGTCTTCACCAAGTGATGTAAGAGACTTAGCCAAGCATGGCCTTTGATTGACAAGAACTCTTACTATCAATCTTGGATCCCGAGACTACTACACACACTCTAAGGTGGATGATGGATGATGGTGGTGGATGTGGGTGTTGTAGTGGTGGCAAAATGGGAGAGTGGTGGTTTGTCAAGGGATGCCTTTGAAATGAACCAAGCACCTCTATTTATAGCCTGAACATGAACCTGGCCACGGCCCCGTGTCCAGCGGACACGCCCCCGTGGCCATCCTTTTCTCTTCCTTCATTCATTACATTTGTCAACATAGGGCTCAACATGGCCCGTGTCCAGTGGGCATGGCCCGTGTGCAGAAGCGTATCTGTACTACCAAGATTTTGCAAGATTATGCGAATCTTAGCGTTAACCACGCCCCGTGCTGAGCTGGGCACGCCCCCGTGGTGGGCGTAGAAGCTTCCACAGCTTTGTCCTTTCCACAGACACCTGACCACGCCCCCGTGTTCAGTGGGCACGGGCCGTGGTCAGCCTTCTGTTTCTTGCTTTTGCTCTTGGGGACGCTGTCGAGGGGTCGGGCATGTCACGTTTATTCCTTTTGTTTGTATTTATGTTAGTTTTTGCTGCATATTTGTTCCTTTTGCTCGTTTAAGCTCATTTGGTCCTGTAAATTCAAAAGGAAGACAAAAACACACTTTTTCCAACATTAGTACTAACAAACAGGGTTAGTTTTATGCCTCATTTGATGTAATTTATATGTTGCATTTTACACACATCATTGACCGTTTAAGATTCTCTCCTCCATTGTTGCTTGCGTTCCTTCAGCAACATCTTCCAGAAAATAGTTTTGGCATGTAGCTTTCCCCTTGTCTTCTAAAATCATATTATGCATTATGATACAAGCATACATCACCATTCTAATTTTTTCTTTATCCCATATACGACAAGGATTTCTAATAAAATGCCATGTCGTTGAAGGATCCCAAAACACCTCTCGATGTTCTCTCGCAAAGACTCTTGCAATTTCTTAAAATATTGTTGTTTTATATCAAGAGTATTAGAAAACAGTTTCACAATATTTGAATACTCCGGGTATATACCATCGATCAAATAGTATCCTTGCGTGTGGTCGTTCCCATTTGCATGGAACCCAACTTTCGGTATCGTACCCGAAATGTAACCCTCTAGCAATGGTGAAAACTTGAAAGCATTTATGTCGTTCATACACCCGACAATACCAAAGAAGGCCGACCAAACCCATAGATCGTATGACGCAACCGCTTGTAAAACCAACGCCTGTCATTTCTGGTCACCACGTGTGTGTTAACCTCGCCATGCGATCGGACAATATACTAACATCAATGCCAACAGTCTAAACTACCAATCATGCCGGGTATTCCATGTTTTTCTAAATGCATTTCATATATTTGTTGTAGGTCGCTCCAAGTTGGGTTTCTCAAGTAACGTTTTCCATATAATTGGCATATACCTAAAAATATAAAATTATATATAACCGTTATTTTTTTAAGTTTATTTTTCTATAAAATAAAATTAAATATATACGAGTAAGTAGAAAAATACCGTAGTAGAAGTATTCCAGGGTCTCGCGTGTGGTTTTCTCCGCCATCTTCAAATACTCTCCATTGATATCGTAGGTGTTTAGGTGTTTCCGTAGGCAAGTACACGTAAAGCGGATGTTACCTTTTGGATTAAGCTGAATCCTAGACATCCTCTAGCGTCGGGTTTTTGCTTCAAGTAGGCATATTTACCTTCCAAACCATTTTTAATGCGCAAAAATAACCTTTTGCTCATCCGAAATTGGTGCCTAAAAACATCGTGAGCGTGAATCGGTGTAGGATCGAAGTAGTCTTTCATTGAATGTTTATGTGTGGCTACACAGTCACGCACAACATATTCTCTCCTCAAGATCGGGCGCGGATGAGAACGGTTAACATGTTGCATAGCTTGAATCGCGAGGGCACATGCACTCGTAACCGTTTCCTCTTCCTCCGTGGTTTCGTCGTAGGAAAAAAAATCTTTGGAAGAGATCGATGAACGAATCTTTCGATGAAGCCGAAGACATTGCAAAAGAGAATTATTTGTGAGATTGTAGGATGGATTTTTTGTGTGGTATGTTAGTTTAAATTGAGAAGGAGTATGTATATATATATGGATTTTGAAAATTTTTTATTACTTATAACCGTTTGACGGTCAAGTTTATTGAAAATCTAAATTTTGTCCCGTTATAATTTTCGCTGGAAGTCATGGGGGGAGGGGGCATTGTGCCCTTAGGGGCGGTGTAGGATGGTGCCATAAGGCGTTTTATAGTGGTGGTGGGGGGCTACATCAAGCCCCACTAAATATGGTCTAATAACATCAATTTTTATTTTTTAATAGAAAATGTTACTCACTCCTAAATTACACAAAATTATTCCTAAACCACTGTCACACCCCAACCGAAGGCGGAATCATTGGGGCGTGGCACTGAGCGAAAAAGATTATTCAAGAGAATCCATAACAACTATTAATGGCAATATGTTTAATGTTAATATCCTATACTACTAACACATAAAGTAAAAACAGTCATTACAGATAACGTGCCTCAAAACAAAATACTATTCCGACAACTTAGATTTTATTCGTGGGTTTCTAGACTTCCTACTTGATTCATCACAGGAAGCATCCTATCAACCTGTCACATACGTTAAAATAAAGTCAATATGTAAAATGTAAAGGTGAGTACACAAGTTTGAGTAGCATATAGTAGAGAAAGCGTTTACGCATAACCAGTATGTAACACGTAACAGCGAAAACAAGTAACTACCAAACCATGTTCACACTTAACCACGAGACTGCGTTTTGAGTATGCGTGACACATGTTCAGCGAACACGTGAAGTAGAGTAAAGTGATCCCTAGCAACCCCCATCCACGATAGGTGCTGAGTCCAAACTATAGTACTATCGTTGCTAGAGGCGGTATAGTGTAACACTGTATAGTATAGTACAAGCATTCAAAGTACATGTATAGCATGTGGGAGCGGTTAGCGTTTAAAGTGTTTGCGTTGTGTGTTGTTGTGTTTTGATAGAGAACGTATGTAACACCCAAAAGTGCGTTAAAAGAAAATGGATTCGAGTATACTCACTGTTCGTGTTTAGCTAGTAAACACAGACTTGGATTGAAGGGAGCGCGTTGGAGTTTAGCCTGAACATAGAACAGTAGTGTAAGCATTTGAACAGCGTGTAAACAGAGTATAGGGTGTGCTGAGTGTCGAATGATGGTCCGGTCGAATGAGCACAACCCATCTGAATGGATGGTCATCGGAGCGGATGACAATTCGAACGGATGGCCATTCGAATGAGATGTGGGTGTTTGTAAATCATTTTGAAATTTTGAAGTTATTGTTGTAGCGTTTGAACAGTGTAAAGTATGGATGCCAAGTCATCCGGTCGGATGGTCATCCATCGGATGGCTATTCGATCGAGGAGTTTGTAGTTTGAAGTTTTTCGTAAAATTTTCTAAGTAAAAAGGTTCATGGTTTAACGGAGACGACGTGATGACGTGTCAAACAACTGAAACACACCAAGGTCCAGCTCGTTCGATCGGATGGGAACCACCCCATTCGATCGTACTCACTGTTCTTTTGATAAAGTTTCATGTTCAACCTGTGAATCGGTCACCTCTCCGGTGGGAATCCGTTTTCAAACCGGCTCTAGACTAAGGAACGAGTCTAAGTCAGTACGAGTCCAAATCCCATCGGTTTTGAGAAGAAAAGTTTGAAAAGAGATGAAAAGTGTTGAAATCTTGTAAAAATTAGTTGAATCGTGGTGGAAATCTCTTAGATCTGAACAAATCTTGATGAGTTGGTGCTTCACAACAGCTTGCATAAGCAAAAAAAGTGAAGAACACCTTCAAGAGGTTCAAACCAGTGATTTCAGAGATAAAATAAGTGTTTGTGTGATCTTGATAAAGAAAATTATGTAGAAGTTGGTGATGATGATTGTACCAGATTTAAGGAGAAATACTTACGAAATGGCCTTGAATCGAGAGAAAAAGTGTCTGAGAGTGTCTAGAGTGCAGGTAGTCGGATGGAGATGTCACATAAGTGAACAGTAGTGTACGGCGGGTATTTATAGAGTGAGAGAGATGTTAAGGCGGTGGAGGGTGCGAGGTGTCGGATGGCCATCCGGTCGCATGGCCATCCGGTCGCATGGTCATCCGGTCGGATGTCCATTCGACCGAGTGTCCATTCGATTGGCCGAGTTGCGTTTTGTTGGTTTTCGACTTTCGTTTCATGCGTTAAGTGTTGCGTTGTGTGTAATCGAGTTACGAGTAAGCGTTGAGCGTGTAAGCATTGCGTTTATAACCACATAACAAATAAATATATAATCACACATAACACAGGTAACAACTAAAAGGCATAAAAGTAAATCCGCGTTACGAGTTTGCGTTTGCGTTTGCGTTGAGATAACGTTTAGTCTAACAAGAGATGTAACATACGATAAAATTTGTTTGAATAGTATGTGTTGTAAATAGCGTTTAAATGCGATAATTGCGTTGTAATATGCGTTTAAAATTCGTTTGAAAACATGGTTTGAAATGGTTAACCCGTAGCGATAATTGAATCTCTGGAATACAAGCAATTAAGCAAGAAATGTGTCATCTTTCATTTCTTATTATAATGACCCGGAAGGTCGGGTTGTTACAGCCTCCCAGACTTTAGAAATTTTCGTCCCGAAATTAAGGCACATGCTTAACGAAGAGATGTGGATATTTAGCTTTCATTTCACTTTCAAGTTCCCAAGTGAACTCGACGCCACGTTTGCCTTCCCAGCAAACCTTCACTATAGGAATGCGAGAGCGTCGGAGCTTCCTGGTCTCTCGGTCCATGATTTCTACTGGTTTTTCCACGAAGTGTAGGGTTTCGTCAACTTGCAAATCCTCGAGAGGGACATGCAGGTTTTCTTCAGCTAGACATTTTTTGAGGTTCGAGACGTGGAAAGTCGGATGTACGCTGCTGAGTTCCTCCGGTAATTCGAGTCGGTAGGCCACTTTGCCAATTCTTTCCAGAATCTTAAAGGGACCAATGTATCGTGGCGCTAGCTTTCCTTTCTTGTCGAATCAGATCAACCCCTTCGAAGGTGAAACCTTTAGGAGTACGTGATCACCAACATCAAACTCAAGGGGCTTACGGCGTTTATCAGCGTAACTCTTTTGATGACTCCGAGCTTTCAAGAGATTGTCTCGGATTTGGAGGATCTTGTCAGTCGTTTCTTGTAATAACTCAGGATCGGTAATTTGCGCGTCGCTGATCTCGTGTCCCACAATAGGGGATCGACATTTTCTTCCATATGATGCCTCAAAGGGTGCCATTTGAATACTAGCGTGCACTCTCCTGGTGGAACCTTCAGGTTCAAAGTTTTGGTGAAGCCGCTGCATATGCGCTAAGCTAGGATGAGCTTAAGGAACTGATGCGCAAGAAATACTGTTCAAGGGCTGAAATCCAAAAACTGGAAACTGAGTTCTGGAATCTGAAGATGGATGGACCAAAGATTTCCGAGTATATTCAGCGTTTTCATGATTTATCGAGGGTTGTTCCCTATCTTGTCGAGCCTGAATTCAAAAGAATCGAGCGGTTTATTTGGGGACTTGCGCCTCAAATCTTAAGTATGGTCACTGCCTCTAAGCCTCCAACCATCGCAGAGGCTATTGATATGAGTGTTGCCCTTACTGAAGAGGCTATTCGTTTGGGGAAGTTCTCTAAAGCTGGTGAAGGTAAGAAAGAAACTCACGTGGAGTCCTCGAACGACAACATGAGGAAGTTTACGAATTTCAAGAAAAGCACGCGGGCAAACAACAACACCAACGAGCGTAGGGATACAAATCTGCCAGCAGAGGCCCAGATTGGCGCAACGAACACTAAACCCAAGAGAAAAAGGGTATATGGGCACCCTACCCAAGTATGACATCTGTCAATTTCATCATACTGGACGGTGCAGATATGGAAAGTGTGAAAACTATGGAAAAGTTGGGCATGCAAGGGATGCATGTTGGTTTGGCACGGGACGTGGAAATAAAAACCAAGGAGGATATGGTAATCATGGTGGAAATGGAAAGCAGTATGGAAACAGAAACCAAGGTGGGAATGGTACTCAGGGAGGAAATGGAAATAGGTGTGGAAACGGAAACTAAGCTGGTAATGGGAACCGAGGAGGAAACAACAACAATGATCAAGGTGGAAACGATAATGGATGTTGCCAAGGCTGTTTTGGTTGCGGTGATATGGGGCATTTCAAGCGAGATTTCCCTAAGAACAATCAGGCCCATGGAAGAGTGTTTACTATTGGAGCTAGAGAAGTACGCCAGGATCCAAATGAGGTTACGGGTACGTTCCCTATTAACCAACACTATGCATCTGTTCTGTTTGATACTTCCGCCGACTTTAGTTTCGTATCTATAGACTTTAAGAATACACTTGGATTAGTTGCAAGTAAGCTACACGTCCCATACTCAATAGAACTTCCTAATGGAAAGTTAGTAGAGGCGAATGAAGTGATTAAGGGTTGTACTTTGGAACTTGGAGAACGCGAATTTACTATTGATCTTCTACCTGTTGATTTGGGAAGTTTTGATGTTGTTGTCGGGATGGATTGGTTGTCGAACCACCGTGCGGAAATAATTTGCCGCGAGAAGACCATTCGCATACCGTTGGTGAATGAAGAGACACTTGTGATTCATGGAGAAAAGCACGAGATGCCCTTACAAATTATCAACTGTATGAAAGCACAGAAATGTTTACGAAAAGGATGCGTTGCCTTCCTAGCACATGAAGTGGATAAGAAAGTTGAGGAGTCGAAGCTTGAAGACATTCCAGTGGTAAGGGATTTTCCTGAAGTCTTCCCCAAAGACTTTCCAGGATTACCTTCGCAAAGACAGGTCGAATTCCATATTGACTTGGTTCCAGGCGCCGCTCCTATAGCTAAGGCACCTTACCGACTAGCACCGTCAAAGATGCAAGAGCTTTCGACACAATTACAAGAGTTGCTAGATAAGGGATTTATCAGGCCGAGCTTCTCGCCTTGGGGAGCTCCAGTGCTATTTGCTAAGAAGAAGGATTGCAGTTTTCGTATGTGTATCGACTACAGGGAGTTGAATAAGTTAAACATCAAGAATCGGTATCCCTTGCCGAGGATTGATGACTTGTTCGACTAATTGCAAGGCTCTAGCTAATATTCGAAGATCGACTTGAGGTCAGGATATCATCAACAGCGAATACAAGAAGAAAGTCTCCCGAAAATGGCCTTTAGGACTCGCTATGGACATTACGAGTTCCTTGTCATGCCTTTTGGCTTAACGAACGCACCGGCAGTATTCATGGACCTCATGAATCTGGTGTGCAAGCCATATCTGGATAAGTTCGTGATTGTGTTCATTGATGACATCCTTATTTACTCAAAGACCAAGGAAGAACATGAGCAACATCTGGGAGCTATCTTGGAACTTTTGAAGAAAGAACAGTTGTATGCAAAGCTGTCGAAGTGCGAATTTTGGATTGCGAGGTGCAATTCTTTGGTACGTGGTGAATGAGAATGGAATTCATATCGACCCTGCCAAGATCGAGGCGATCAAGAACTAGGAAGCCCCAAAGACGCCAACTGAGATACGACAATTTCTGGGGTTAGCAGGTTATTACAGACGATTCATTGAGAACTTTTCGAGTATTGCTCAGCCGCTAACGTCCCTAACCCAGAAGGATAAGAAATTTGATTGGGGAGAGAAACAAGAAACAACTTTTCAGACGTTGAAGGATAAGCTTTGTGACGCACCGATTCTATCTTTACCCGACGGTACCGATGGTTTTGTGGTTTATTGTGATGCTTCTCGACATGGTCTTGGTTGCATGTTGATGCAACAGGACAAGGTCATCACGTACGCGTTACGACAATTAAAGGTGCATGAGAAGAACTATACGATGCACGACCTTGAGTTAGGAGCGGTGATTTTCGCGCTGAAGATTTTGCGTCATTACTTGTATGGTACTTGTTGCAAGATCTTTACAGATCATAAGAGTTTGCAGCACATCTTTGATCAAAAGGATTTGAACATGAGGAAGCGAAGATGGGTCATGTTGTTGAATGATTACGATTGTGAGATCAAGTATCACCCGGGCAAGGCGAACGTTGTAGCAGACGCCTTGAGTTGCAAGGAGCCTATAAAGCCTCACAGTTCAGATTCATGAAGCCCAGTAGGAAGCTCTTAAGCCAGATAACATAGGAGCCGAAGCATTACGTGGAATGGAAGCGCAATTGTTTCCTAAGGAAGATGGAACATTGTACTTCATGAAGCGAATTTGGGTACCTTTCTTCGGCGTTCTACGAGCACTTATCTTGGATGAAGCTCACAAGTCAAGGTACTCTATCCATCCTGGATCCGACAAGATGTACCAAGACTTGAAGGATATTTATTAGTGGCCCAAGATGAAAGCCGATATTGCTACATATGTGGGTAACTGTCTTACTTGTGCTAAAGTTAAGGCGGAGTACCAGAAACCATCAGGGCTGCTGCAACAACCTGAGATTCCAGTATGGAAGTGGGAACAAACATCGATGGATTTCATTACAAAGCTACCCAGAACCCAAAGAGGACATGATATGATTTGGGTGATTATTGATCGACTCACGAAGTCTGCGCATTTCTTACCGATCAGCGAGAAAGATAGCACAAAGAAGTTAGCAGAAATATATCTCAGAGAGATTGTGGCACGTCATGGAGTGCCTGTTTCTATCATATCCGACCGAGATGGTCGCTTTTTGTCAAGGATTTGGCAGACGTTTCAGCAAGCTTTTGGATCACAGTTGAACCTTAGTACTGCATTTAGTGGAGTTTGGAAGACATGCTACGTGCTTGTGTGATGGACTTTGGTGGAAGTTGGGATACTCACTTGCCTTTAGTGGAGTTTTCCTACAATAATAGTTATCACACCAGCAACCAGGCCGCCTCGTTTGAAGCTCTATATGGACGAAAGTGTCGGTCCCCGTTGTGTTGGGCGGAGACTGGAGATAAGCAGCTTATTGGCCCAGAGTTGGTTCAGGAAACTAAGGATAAGATTGCTCAGATACGTGATCGTATCAAGATAGCTCGTGATAGACAGAAAAGTTACGCCGACAAGCGGCGGAAACCGTTGGAATTTGAGGTTGGTGATATGGTTCTACTGAAAGTCTCGCCTTGGAAAGGCATGGTACGGTTTGGAAAGAGTGGGAAGTTGAACCCATGGTACACTGGATCCTTCGAGATCCTGGAAAGGATCGAAACCGTTGCATACAAGCTAAAGCTTCCAGAAGAACTTAGTAGTGTCCATGACACGTTTCACGTGTCTAATCTCAAAAAAAATCCTACTCAAGAAATAGTTGTCATTCCCGCAAACGAGATTCATGTCAACGACAAACTCCAATTTACCGCAGGGCCTGTTGAGGTTACGGACTGGAAAGTCCACAAAACACGGAGAAGTGGTATTAAACTTGTTAAAGTTCGTTGGAATTCACGTCATGCCCATAATTTACTTGGGAACGTGAAGACCAAATCAAGTCAAAGTATCCGCATTTGTTGCACAAATCCCCTGCAACCGATAACGCAGCTTGAATTTCGGGACAAAATTCTTTTAACGGGGGGAGAATGTGACAACTGACACTTTTCCATGTATTTCCGTACAATATAAACAGTAATTTGTACTTAATGACTGTGCATGATTGAAGTAATGATATGAATAATTTCTTGTCTACTTTCAAAGACATACAAATACGTTACATGTTGCATGTTGCTTATCATTATTAAATGCAACCCGAAATAGTTCAATTCGTGCACAAAGACGAGACTAGCACAATAAGCAGATAAACTAGAAGTACTGACGGGAGTTCAGTACTCAGACAGACATGTTGTTAGAACACAGAATGAGCCCCGGAACCAAGATTTACACTAGAATATTATGTAGGAAAGTAGGGACTATAAAACTGACTTCCGAGTGACGATTTAAGTGCTAGAAAGTGACCGAAGCACACTTAAACTGCAGAATTTTGTAGAAAACAACAAAATTCAGCATTTAAACATCAAATTATAATGCAGAAATGTAGTTTAATTGTCCAGAATAACTTGATAAGTTTCGGCAATAAAAAATGTCATAAAAGACATCACATAGCACACTAAACTGCGTAATTTAGCACCTTAACGAACCGATAACCAAACGAACAATCGGACACTACTCGAAACATCAAAATTTAACTAGAAGCATTGTTTTAATGTTACAAAGCTAGTTATGATCACTAAACATCATATTACATCTCTGAACATATAAACACACTTAAATCCCTAATCTAACACTTAAACACTAATTAGAACTTGTAACTTCCAATTGAAATCAAACTAGGACCCCCCCCCCTATTGTGGACGGTTACAACAAGGGGCCCCACCCTTTGATTTCTTTTGGTTAATTTATGTGATTTGTTAATTAGATATGAAACATAATGACCAATGAGTAAACACATTTTGGATGGAAGTTTATAATAACCAAAGAACCATAAGCACATATCTTCATCACTTGCAAACTCACCAAAACACTCCCTTCTCCATTCAAAAGCTACGACCCAAATCACCCTCACAACACCTCCATTATCTAGCTCTTTTCCATATATTCCAAGCATATTCAAGGGTGAATCAAAGCTATCTAGGAAGGTTGCAAGCATAGGAAGTTGAAGGACCACTTTGGATAGCTTTTATCCACCTCATTTCTTCTTCATCATGCACATTGTTCTTCCCTAGCCTTAGAGCTAGTAGTAAACCCTTTGATCTTGTTTTTACTCTTAATTTTAGTAGTTAAAGCATGAAGTAACATAATAATCTAAAGAATCTCATCAAAACAAGAAGATGAACATGAACATAAAGCTTAAAAACATGAAGATCTAAGTTGTTTAAGTGTATGTGGTGAACTTGTTTGTTGATTACTTGTATGTATGGTGTAGATTACCATATGAAACTTGCTAGATGATGATTTAACACATGATCTAGCAAGTATGAGGATGGATCTTGAGAAATTTATGTTGATTATCCTTTATGTTGAACATGAACTTGTAGATGAGTTTGATTTTGTGTAGGATGATGAATCCTACAAGTTATATATCTTAAAAATGTGAGATTTCAAAAATAAAAGTTTCAAGAAACTAAAGATTTCATCAAGATTCAACATGATTTGGTTTTAAAGAAAATAATCATGTTTTAAGAGTTATAATGGAACTAGTAAAGTGTATGAAACATGAAAAATGCAAGAAGATTAATTTTTGTAAAATCATCTTACAAGTTGTAAAGGATGAAATTTTAAAAGAAAGAGTTTTATAAAATAAAAACCATGGATTTAGTGTTGTTAAAACATATTAAACATCATGTTAAAATACTACAAAGTTTTATAAAACTTCAAGTTCATATCACCATGAAAAAGTGAAAGTAATGGCTTATGGTAAGTTGTATGGTAAATTGTTGATGATTGATGATGAAATTTTAAAAGAAAATGATACTCTATTAAGCATGGAAACCTCCATTTTTAAGGGAAACTATATCAAATTTTTTGTAAAAATTAAACACTTAGAAAAATATTTTTAAACAAGTGTTTACAAGTAATTTTTGATCTTGATTTTAAGTATAAAATTTGCCATAATTTTATTTATAAAAATTACAAATATTGGAGGTTGATTTTTGTTAATAAAAATGCCTAAGTATATATTTTGGAAAATATATATTTAGATGTCACAAGAATTATGTGCAACTTGTATATTGGTTGTATTAGTTATATTAAAATTAGGGACTTGAAAATAATATAACACACCAAAATACCAAAAATTGTAATACGAAATATTACCGAAATCACAAGAAAATAAATATATATCTTATACCCAAAATTGGACAAATCGGACAAAGGACATTTGGACTATATATATATATATATATATATTCCAGAAATAAATTCGTAACTCGACAAATGTGACAAACGGAATTTTTGAAACCGAAGAAACGACAAAATATGGATTTTTAAAACTATTATAAAATATATCATATTTTTTCAAAGTAGAAAATATATTATTTTTGAAGTGGAGAAAAATAAATATTTTCTTAAACAACACAAAACTATATTATTTTGATAGAAACTAAAAATATATATTCTTCTAAGTTTAATCTTAAAGATATATTATTTTTAAGATATATTTGGAGGTATACATGTTTTTTCCAAATAAATTATAGATATTTTTCTATAAAAATTCTCTTATAATATGTATATTTTAAGAATATAAAGTTGGCGGTTTTTAATTGTACAAAAATAATATTCCGAAAAGTTACACATAAAATTAAGTATAAAATACTTAATAAATACAAGAAAATATGTTTTCCTATACTTATAAATATATACCGGAATACACTACCAATACTTGGCAAAATACCCGTATACAAATGTTATACACAAGTTTGAGAATAGTAAGTAACATAAAAGTAAACCTACACTTGAAAATATATAAGTGAGAAATACATGACAAGTCAAATTAAAAATATATTATTTTTAACAATATTCCAAATAATTAGATGGAAAATTCAAGTTAAAATATCCTTATTTTAACTAATAATTATATAATGTACATCAACCGTATAACTCAAAGTATACTAAATTCCAAAATAAGTCTTAATAAACAACTAAGGCTAAGAGTCGTTACACGACCTAAACGTCTAATAAAACATAGCACGTGTGTAGGTGATAGTACGAATCATGGAAAGGAAACTTTGAGTTACGAGACAGCTACGCAAATCAGTGAGTTCATGTCCCCCCTTTTCTTTTAACTGTTTTCGGATTTATAACTTTCGGGGGTGAAATACAATTTTCAAACGTTTTCAAATGGTATGGTTAGCTAAGGAACGAACTGTTAGATCATGTGAATGGGTAGGCGCATACTTAAGACCATTTATCTTTGTATAAAGACCGAGGGGCATGAGTGATAGATCTATTTGGGTATTGCGAGCCCCACCCATGGGTCCGCGAGTTGGCCGCATGTGGTGACTATGTCGTTCCTGCCGGGTGGCGCGGTACAAAATCCGTTAGGTTTGAGCCTTCCTACACCATTGCACACATATTAATGTCCTTGCAAAACATTAATTGATCTAGTCATAGACGCTTTCATACCGTTTATCAAAGGGATACTTACTTGTATGTATGGTGTAGATTACCATATGAAGCTTGCTAGATGATGATTTAACACATGATCTAGCAAGTATGAGGATGGATCTTGAGAAATTTATGTTGATCATCCTTTATGTTGAACATGAACTTGTAGATGAGTTTGATTTTGTGTAGGATGATGAATCCTACAAGTTATATATCTTAAAAATGTGAGATTTCAAAAATAAAAGTTTCAAGAAACTAAAGATTTCATCAAGATTCAACATGATTTGGTTTTAAAGAAAATAATCATGTTTTAAGAGTTATAATGGAACTAGATAAGTGTATGAAACATGAAAAATGCAAGAAGATTAATTTTTGTAAAATCATCCTACAAGTTGTAAAGGGTGAAATTTTAAAAGAAAGAGTTTTATAAAATAAAAACCATGGATTTAGTGTTGTTAAAACATATTAAACATCATGTTAAAATACTAAAAAGTTTTATAAAACTTCAAGTTCATATCACCATGAAAAATTGAAAGTAATGGCTTATGGTAAGTTGTATGGTAAATTGTTGATGATTGATGATGAAATTTTAAAAGAAAATGATATGCTATTAAGCATGGAAACCTCCCCTTTTAAGGGAAACTATGTCAAAATTTTTGTAAAAATTAAATACTTAGAAAAATATTTTTAAACAAGTGTTTATAAGTAATTTTTGATCTTGGTTTTAAGTATAAAATTTGCCATAATTTTATTTATAAAAATTACAAGTATTGGAGGTTGATTTTTGTTAATAAAAATGGCTAAGTATATATTTTGGAAAATATATATTTAGATGTCACAAGAATTATGTGCTACTTGTATATTGGTTGTATTAGTTATATTAAAATTAGGGACTTGAAAATAATATAACACACCAAAATACCAAAAATTGTAATATGAAATATTACCGAAATCACAAGAAAATATATATATATCTTATACCCAAAATTGGACAAATCGGACAAAGGACATTTGGACTATATATATATATAGATATATATATATTCCGGAAATAAATTCGTAACTCGACAAATGCGACAAACGGAATTTTAAAAACCGAAGAAACGACAAAATATGGATTTTTACAACTATTATAAAATATATCATATTTTGTCAAAGTAGAAAATATATTATTTTTGAAGTGGAGAAAAATATATATTTTCTTAAACAACACAAAAATATATTATTTTGATAGAAACTAAAAATATATATTCTTCTAAGTTTAATCTTAAAAATATATTATTTTTAAGATATATTTGGAGGTATACATGTTTTTGCCAAATAAATTATAGATATTTTTCTATAAAAATTCTCTTATAATATGTATATTTTAAGAATATAAAGTTGGCGGTTTTTAATTGTACAAAAATAATATTCCGGAAAATTACACATAAAATCAAGTAAAAAATACTTAATAAATTCAAGAAAATACGTTTTCCAATACTTATAAATACATACCGGAATACACTACCTATACTTGGCAAAATACCCGTATACAAATGTTGTACACAAGTATGAGAATACTAAGTAACATACAAGTATACCTACTCTTGAAAATATATAAGTGAGAAATACATGACAAGTCAAATTAAAAATATATTATTTTTAACAATATTCCAAATAACTGGATGGAAAATTTAAGTTAAAATATCCTTATTTTAACTAATAATTATATAATGTACATCAACCGTATAACTCAAAGTATATTAAATTCCAAAATAAGTCTTAATAAACAACTAAGGCTAAGAGTCGTTACACGACCTAAACGTCTAATAAAACATAGCACATGTGTAGGTTATAGTACGAATCTGGAAAGGAAACTTTGAGTTACGAGACAGCTAAGCAAATCAGTGAGTTCATGCCCCCCTTTTCTTTTAACTGTTTTTGGATTTATAACTTTCGGGGGAGAAATACATGTTTCAAACGTTTTCAAATGGTATGGTTAGCTAAGGAACGAACTGTTAGATCATGTGAATGGGTAGGCACATACTTAAGACCATTAATCTTTGTATAAAGACCGAGGGGCGTGAGTGATAGATCTATTTGGGTATTGCAAGCCCCACCCATGGGTCGGCCAGTTGGCCGCAAGTGGTGACTATGTCGTTCCTGCCAGGTGGCCCGGTACAAAATCCGTTTGGTTTGAGCCTTCCTACACCATTGCACACATATTAATGTCCTTGCAAAAAATTAATTGATCTAGTCATAGACGCTTTCATACCGGTTATCAAAGGGATTCTTACAAATGTTTACAAGTTATTACGAGCTCACATACAAAACACGTGTGTAGGTGTTTTCAAATTACATGTATTTCAGGAAACTAAATAGATCTGGCAGCATTGGGAAAGATTTCAAGAAGTAATTTCCAGTTTGATGTCATCCTACAAATGAAGGGTTTGGTTTGGATATCTTATCTTAATAAGGATATACGAATCAAAGCCTTGGTTTAAAAAGTGATTTGTTTAAAAGTCCTTCATGGAACTTAATTCTACTTTGAATGGTTTGTAAACTTAACAAGGAAGTTGGTTGGTTGAAACTTAACAACTTGTGTTTGTCTTATTTATAAAACTTATGAATGGATGAACATTATGTTTTAATCATATAGTTGTTTGTTATAATTGAATGCAATAATATTGATCAAGTCACACGCACACGCTTCCGCAAAAGTCAGGGTGTGACAGGTTGGTATCAGAGCTTCGATTGTAGTGAACTAGGATTCCTTCTCGAGTCTAGACTACAATCACCAGGATTCTCTCACGAAAATATATTTACAAAATTTTTTTCATTGGATTTACAAAACGCCAAGATCCATGGAACGAACATTTCACAAAGGAAAGAAAGAAATACAAGCAAGGACATTAGTGTAGACTATACTATCAACTAATCTACATGGGGTAGACTTGTCAAACTAGGAATGACACATGTAAAGGCATCATATCACATGCCTTATTTTGCCTATACATATCACCTGCCTTTATTTGCCCATACATATCACATGCCTGCCCTTGCCTGAATATACTTAGTAATAATAATTAAATGTACATATGTTATGATGTTATGTTACAGGTACTTATGTCGTCGTACGAGAGTAGCGGTTTATCAGAGGAGCATGATCCCATGGCCATCGTATCCAACGATGAGGTAGCACCCGACCCAGAGATTTTCACATCCGACACAGAGAGTGATCCAGAGATGCTATCAGATGATGATGATGACTTCCAGTCCTTTGCGCTGCCCGATTTTGGAGACGACGTTCCGTTATTTGATGACGTTCTTGCTTTTCCTCTCCTTATCCATGACCAGCTGATCACCGGGCACCCCGATGGTGAGCACCTCGTAGAGACCATTCCGATAGACGCCATTCTCCTTGCTGCCATTCCTCCCGAGGATTGGCCTTTTGATGACTTACATGATGATGATCTTGATATTTTTGTGGGAGATCACCCTGTGGGAGACCAGGGTGATGGCGAGGTGGATGACGTCGTTATTCTAGATATACCTTCTCTTGTGTTCTCTGTCATTGATATTTCATCTGACTCTGACCTACACTCCGTTGCAGACTCTTTCGAGTATGTGACTTCATCGGCCCTACATGCTGTAGGAGTCAGGGCCTATGCGACCGATCTTGACGATGATGACGCCATGTCAGCCGCCCCATTCGTGCTCCCACACCTCCTCCTGTCCACGATCACATCATTGATCCCGTATCAGCTCCTCTTGATCTACCTCCTATTGCACCACTCGTCTCACAGCCTCCACCCACTGTTTTTGTTCCTCCACCCTTTGCTAACGACGCGCATCGTACTCATCTCCCCATTATCTTTCAGCATGAGATACCTGCTCCCCGCCCTGAGGAGGGCACACCGGGCAGCCTCCGAATTTTGATCTTTTTGCACCTGCCGATTTCCTGCCTATACCTCAGTCCACTCCATTCGAGACCGACCCGTATGGTCAGTCATGTCACACCCCAAAAATGTCGCAGCGGAATTCAAAACGTAGTGGTGACGGAAGTTGGTGCCCATTTCTATCTTGATGTTTGATGCATTATAGTGTTGGACATTATTACTTATTTAAAACATAGATTTTAAACTTAACGTCCCAAAACACGACATGAACAAGACATGATAAAGTTGTCTTTGATCCTCACAGATCTTATTACGTTGTCCCAGAAAGTTTTAAATAGTCAGTCCAACATTTTAAGTAACAAAACATGCATCAACAAACACAAGATACACCATAATTCCCGAAGCCGAACTCAAGTACCTGTAGAGCACGTTTAAAATCAAGTGTCAACACAAAGGAAGGTGAGTTCACATATTCAAAATCTAAACAATTCGGTCCAAAGGAAAACTTTTTGATTATGTGTTTATTTTAAAACATCCATATAATTTTTAGAAAGTCCGTTTTACTTCCTTAATAAAATCCATGGGTCATCCGTCGTAAGTTTAAAAACCCGAAATTAAGCCATTTTCCCAAGTTTTGTATATTAAATTCATAGCGTCAACTTTCAGACTCGTATGTTAGCTAGACAATACGAACTATATATTTACCATGCTGGGATAATCAATGCTAGACAATAACCAGAATCTGAATTCGTCGTTTGACTTGACACGGGGCGACCGGTCACGACGGGGTTGTCAACCCGATAGATCTACCAACCATTCCTCGCGTGCAATCACCTAATCGATTAAACGACATCATTGGCGCAGGGTCCATATTGGGACCATATATGTCTGCCTCACGTACAATATATATATCCTACTAATATGACAATTTAATATACGAAGTTGTACGAATCTGTAGGATCTTTGAATCGATCAAAACGAGTCGATCAGAAGGGTTCTAGACCAAATCAGAGGCGGAATTCAGTGATTTGATCTTCATTCAACTTGAAATGCACTTAGAAGTATTTTAACTGTCGATTGTATTGATATAACACTGTTACACGAGCTGGAGACACTTCGGCAGAGCTTCGCTACCGGAATCACATGTTCTACAAATGAAATCACAAGACCACTATATATAGGGAACTCCAGTTCGCACCAAACACTCATGTCCAGTTCGCACGAACTGGTCCAGTTCGCACGAACTGGCCACTTCGTGTGAATTGGCTGGTTTTGATCTGTTTCCCGTTTTTCTTAAACTATGTGTCTTGGATTATCTAATCTATTACACGACTCGATACAAGACGAAGTCAACAGACATATGCACCAACAAACTCCCCCTTGGATGTTGACGAGTCTTCCGTGTGACGAGTCTTCAGTCTTGATCAGTCTTCTTGCTCTTTCCAAAGTATCTGTCTCTGTAAGCATCCTCAATATCTCTATCTTCTATCAAAATCTCAACATGGCTCTATCTTCTCTCTAATTCTCTTGATCAGGTCTCTTGATTCCTTAAGTTCTTCAGCATCAGCAGCTTCTATCTCGCTTGCTATCAGACTCCCCCTTAAGTTGTTCCGAGATCGTACCCTGGCTCAAACTCTTCTCGGCTTAGACATGGGGATCTGCACAAATCTCTACCCAACAATAAGTTTTTCATGTATAACAATTTTAATCGCTTCTTAATCAATACACACAAATTTGGTTTCAAATTAATGAACCATTTAATCATTTCAGAATCATTTCTCATATCAAACAAACTCTCCCAACCCTATTGTTCATCATGTTCAGCACTTTGGAATTTTGAAAATCATCTTTTCAACATCAGTAGTCGAAAATAAGATGAACTAAAATCTTTTTGATTTTTCAAAATTTTATGCTAAAACAAACTAATGAAAAGCAGTAACGAAATATTTACAGACAATATTTTTGTGAGTTTGTGTAAGAGGATCATATCAGTTTATGACAAATCACTAGCACCGTTGAGCTTTAAACACTTTAAGTTCTAAACGATTCGCTTAGATTGTCAGTATACTGATCCACTTAAATTTTCACACAAAGTTCAACTGTTCCGAGATACGAGATTAATGTTTTAAGGACTTAAACTTATTCGCGTGTCCCACCTTAGAATATACTCCCGTATCCAGACTTCTATATTCAGTCTTACAGGTGAATGTACACTAATGATATCTATAAATGGGTAAATGCGAGACCATGAGAGCTCAGGCTAGAACTTCCGTTCAATCAGAGAGATGATGGCTCGACTTTAGGTGTGTCCCGTTTGGGGATCTTTTCTTCAACAGCACATGATTCACATTTTTCAATGTTTCATCATTTTTATGCTGAGGGCAAGCTTTATGATTAAAGCAGTGCAAAGTATTATAAGAGGACTAGGATATTGCTCCCGCAAAATCAGAAGTCCTGGTATAATACCCCAGATATCATCACGCACAAAGACCTAGTATGTCAGAAATAGAAAGCCCTTCAAACAAGATTTCAGGGGTTACCTATATATCTAAGAGATGTTCCCCACGAAATAATTAAATATTTGATATTTAGGTTTATATCTCGACAAACAATCTACTAAGCGTGTAAAAATCTACTGGCATATCATCAGTGAGACCGTTTATCACATTTTAACTTTCCAATTCTTTAGCGTACTGTGATTGTCTACCGATGTACTATCATTTCCTCTTTCTCACAACAAAACTCATTTTTGATTTTTCGCTGTTTTTGGTTTTTAGATTTTATCATGTTTTTGGATTTTTCAAATTTTCAAAATTTCTAAATTTTTTACTCCCCCTAAAATCAAAAATATGTTTCAATTTTTGATTTTCCGGGAAAATTTGAAAATAAACGCAATAAACTGTACAAGTAAACTGACAAACTGATGTGAATTGCTTCAATTCGCCATCCACTTGGCTTAAACAATCAGAACTCCCCCTGACAACAAACTATTTTCCCATTATGATTTCAAAACACTTAAGTTTGTTTTAATCAAATGTTTTTTCTGAAAAATTAGTTTTGTTTGTCATTTCACAAACATGGGGTTTCATCACATTGTTTTTTCAACCATTTGTAAAATTTAACACTTTTAGGTTTTTCACAAAACATTTTTCAAGAATAATACCACTTGTAAATCGAAATATCATTGAACAACCATCAAAAACTTCACCACAACTGTGATATTAAGAAAGATGCCGATTCCTACTCCCCAATTACCAACCTAGGAGTTCCGGCAAGTCAGGATTTTCAGTTAAAGAGATTCACCCAAGCCTGACGGTCCTTGGGTGATTCCGAGTCATCAACACTCGGTTTCTTTCCTTTCTTTTTCTTTTCATAGAATTCCTTTACCCCTTTGACCTCCCCGTCAACCATTTTTCCAAAAATATTTAGAACTTTTGGGTTAAAGGCTTTTTCAACATCAAATTCTTTCTTTTCAGAAAAGAATTGATTTGAAATTTCAACTTTGCCAATTTTTTGTTTTAAGTTTCCGCTTGACAATGGTGGAAAATTTGCATCATCCATTGTCGGAATAGAATTATCACTTTTTAGTTCATCTTGTGGCTCCTCTGACTTTGACGAGTCAGATTCATCGCCAGAAAGTGTCTCCTTTGCTTCCGAAGAAACAAATTCATCGCCAGAAGATGCATCTGATTTCTTAACAACCCACTTTTGGGTGTTAAGATTCACTCTTCTTTTGTAAAAACTTTTTGAACTCTCACCAACTTCAAATGTAGAATTTTTAAACACTTTGAATTTTTCAGTTGGTGGTTCAATTTTATCAACAACTTTTTCTTTCAGTTTAGAAGACACTTCCTGTTGTGTGTTGGTTGCCTTTGGACAGTTCCAGGCGATGTGACCAACTTTTTTGCATTGGTAACAGGTTCTTGTCTCCTTCTTCTGAGCAACATCATTCTGCATTCCCTCTTGCTTCTTGGCAAGGAATTCTTTGTTCGTCTGTTTCTAGAATGAGCTCTTTTCCTCTTCTTCCGAACTTGCTCCTGAAACAAATACAGTTTTTGGTTTATAAATTTTCTCATATTTATGATTTTCGAGTGGAATAAAACCTAATCCTTTCTTTTTGAAATTATTGTTATGGTTTGGTTTTTTTCGATAACTTGAACCAGAACTGTAACCTTTTTTCTTGTTTAATCTTTGTTGAACTCTTGAGGTGTACTTTTTAGGTTTTTCAGAAAGATTTACATCTTTTATTTCAGAAATATTAATTTCTGTTAATTTGAAAACCTTGTTAATCATTTCAGTTTTAACACCTCTTATTGGTAATTCTTCATCAGAATATAATTTGTCAGAATCATTCAAAGTATATGCTACTTTGAATGTTTCATCATTCAAATTATTTTGTGACATCAGAAAATCTTTATTATAAACCCTTTTGCCCTTTTCGACTGTTGGACTTGAAGTCTCAGATTCAGACTTTGACTTTGAACTCTTAGATTCAGACTTTGACTCCTCATCCTTATCCAACACCTGATTGACCACTTTCTTTATTAACTCAGACTCATGATCAGTGTCAGACGATGTGAATGTGACGTCAATATTATCTGGCAATCCATCTGAAGATTCAGATTCCCACTTTAAATTGGTTACCTTTTTGACTCTTTCTGAATTTGGATTTCGTGGAGAATATCCTTCTTCAAGAGGAGGTGGACACTTAGTATAATTGGTACTATGTTTCTTACCAGTATCCTTTACTTCAGGTTTCTCCTCTTCAAACGCTTTCATGCCTTCTACTGTAGGGTAAATCCTGTCAATCACGTAAGAAGCACATGAATAACTTTTCAATAACCTGTTTACCCTTTCAGTTTCTATCCTTTGAGTTTCCAATTTTTGTTCAAGTTCAACACATTTCTCAATGTACTGATTGATGATTTTCTGCTTTATCATGAACGCTCCATTGAGTGTCTTCATAGCAATCTGTTGTTCATTGCTTGACTTGTTATATTGATTCATAGCTTTGTTTAACACATCATAAGATTCTTTTAGTCTGTTCATGTTATGAATCAATTTGTTGTTATGCCTTTTCACGGTATCACAATTTTCACACTTCTCAGGCATCTTTTCAGTATCAGCTTCCTTCTCAACCTTGATAGCTGGATTTTCTTTAACCTGCTTCTTTATCACTTGAACATTTTCATTATCACTGTCATCTTTTTCTTTAACAGTTGCTGCCTTATGATTCTTCTTTTTCGCATCTTGTCTTTCTTCAATCTCTTCCATTTTACCTGCAAAATACAAATTATACCTATCAGGTGAAAATTCTTTTTTATAGAAAGAATTCAAGTTTTCGAATTTCTTCACTATCATCATCACTCTCTTCATCTGATGAGTGATCAAAGATTGGAGCTTTTTCTGAAGCCTCTTTTGTTGAAACTTGTTCTTCTTCTTTCTTTTTAGGACTGTATTGCTGAGATTCATAATAAGCATACGCTAATTCCTCTTCAGCACTTGAATCTTCAAAAATTTGAGCAACAAATGCTTTAGTATTTGAAGGTCTGTTAGGATCATAATCATCCCAATTGAAACCTTCTGGAATCCTTTCATCATCTTGATCTATCAGCCATAACAAGCTCTCTTTGATGGTTCTTCGATCTCCTTCCTAGCATGTGAAGTTTGTGACGATTGTTGTTGATGCGGAGCAACTTGATGGTAAATCGCTTTTCGATGATAATCATTGTTGCCGAATGGATTTTGAGCTCCACTTGCTTCGCGATTTGTACATTCTCGCTTAAAGTGCCCCTTTTCCCTGCAACGTAAACAAGTAACTTTAGATTTATCAAAACCTAAAGGTGAAGTTCCAGCATCACGGAAATCATCTCTTCCAGTGATCTGTTTAAACTTCTCAGCTCTTCTTAACACACTAGCCATACACCACTTTATATCCATTAATTCCATCTCTTCTGCATCAATCTGATGATAATCCTCTTTGGTCAACATTGGATTACCAATCCTTCCGGCTACGAAACTCTCATAAGACTCTAGTACAGTCACCAAAAACGACATATGACCTTTGGAAACCTCTTCCGAGAAATTCTGACCATTCTGAAGATTTAATGCAATGTTGCATTGTAGTACTTGACCATTTTTGGTTGTTGAAAAATTTGGATCAACTGATGGATATGAAGAGAATCTATTATTGTTGTTTGATCCTTGAGATGACCCTCCAGAAGAACTGTTTGCGTTAAATGCAGTTTCGATCTTTGGTGCAATGTTGGCCTTATCACTCATACCTCCTTTGTAATACAGACCAATGTCTTGTTCACCATTAAAGTCCTTCATTTTCGCCATCTTCCGTTGTTCCATCTCTTGAACTTCGAGTTTTTCAATAAACTTGCTCAACGATAGATTTGCAAATTCATCATTATTCTTCAACATCATAAGATACGTGCCCCAAACATCTTGTGGCAATGCATCGGCCAACTTTTCAACCCATTCTTCTCTATCTTTCTTGATATCCAATCGCTTCATGTTAACCACCAAATTGCAATATCTTTCTATAATCTGTTTGGTGTTATCAGTTTTCAATCCACGAAATAGATCAAATTCTTTCTTCAAAAGCGATTTTTTGTTCTTGATCATATCTTGACTTCCAACAAACTTCGTTTTTAGTGCTTTCCACATTGAGTGTACACTTCCGTTGTGTTGCAATAAAATCAAGATGTCTTCCTTAATAGCTTGTTTCAGTATACTGATCATCATCTTTTCACTTTTGTACTTCTTTTTCTCATCATCAGTTGAATCTTTAATAGCAACAATCTCTCTGTCTTCATCAATCGGTCTAACATATCGTTGTTCAACACATTCCCACGCATCTAAGTGATTCGCTTGAACCCAATTTTCAAAACGTTCCTCCCAACTGTTATACTCCTCGATATTCATGAGCTTAGGTCGTTTTTGCATGGTGCCCATTTCATTTTCTAAGTTCACATTCTGAGCCATAGTGATTGGGGTAGCGAACGCGTTGTAGAATTCGTTTTCCATGTTTCGGTTTCAAAAATTCACAATAACAGATTTTCAAACGAACTGAATTGATTTTCAAACGACCTGGTAAGTTCCAAATGACATGGTCACTATTTTCAATCCGTGCGAACTGGAATAATGTCAATCCGTGCGAACTGGAACTCTCTCAAACGATCAGACCTTAATTCACCTCGTGCGAACTGATGTGATAACAAACCATGCGAACTGGATGCACTTCGCACGACCTGAGATGTAAACTCACACGACCTGATACACTTACACACGACCTGGATCCAAACCGTGTGAACTGACTGACTTTTTCAAATAACCTGAACACTCCGTACGAACTGGACTATTCAGCTCGTGCGAACTGAATTATTTCACACGATATGAAGAGCAACTCGTGCGAACTGTCACGGCCCCCGTCCCAGTTTTACCCGGTCCAGGAGCCGCGGGACAGAAACCCGTGGTATTTATTAATTGAGTTGACAGCGAAAGTTTAACAGGATCATTTAAAACTTGAAAATGCCCAATTATTTTATTTCATAAATTGTGATAAACCCCGTAATTTACAATATAGGAATTTCACAAGGAATTCCCTAGTTTTACAAAACATGTTTATTTATTTGACTGAGCCACTACTTCAAGCTTGTTAGTGCTCCATAGCACTTTTCCTTGCTTCACAGTAGGTCACCTGAAACATGTTTTAAAAATATTTTATCAGCGGGGAAATACTGGCGAGTTATTCAAATTTGATAAAATGACACATAGTTATAGATTACAGCATAAGAGCGATTAGAATGGCTACTATCTTATTTTTATCTGGCGCCGTGTCACCTCCTGGTGACGATGGTCATACCACTATTGGGTCCTTTCACCCAAGTAGTGATGATTATCACTGTTAGGTTGATGAACCTAACCGTGAGAGATTAGTAATGTGCACAATACCCCACTAGCCAGTGATTCAAGATAACCACGACTTAATCCCTGTAATTATAACTTTTGAAAATGGTTGGAGTATTGTAAAACATTATTGATAAAAAGAGAATGACTCACATTGCAAGTTTAAACGGGCAGAGTTTAGCCTACTGATAAGCCTTGTAACCTAAATTAAATGACAATGCATACGAACTAGGTCAGTAACTTAATACAACATTTACGATAACTCACGAGATTAAAACCCTTACGACGAATGAGAAAGTATAGCCCTAATTTGGGCAGCATTTAAACATCCATCGGATTGGTTTCAATCAATCGGACATTGAATCGTAGCAGCGATCGAGTTAATACCCTGTATCGTAGCAGCGTCTTGATACTTTAAGACTTCGAATTTAGGTAGTATACTTTCATTTTTGATTGATTTCTCGAGCACAAATGAACTGCTCATGTCCTAGCAATTTATAGCTGAAAAATGGGTTTTACGCGGCCCGCGTAAACCCACTCTAACATTTACGCGGCCTGCGAGGGCCACCTAGTCGTAGACTAGGGCTAGCGTGTCATACCTAGGTCTGCCACGTGTGCGACACATGGCCTGGGACGCTTATCCGATCAAATTTGAGTTGACGCGGCCCGCGTAAACTCCTCTTATGGTTTACGCGGCCCGCGTGAAACCCAATTTTCTTGATTTCTTGGTTTTTCATGCACACTAGGGTTTCAGGGGTTCGGGTTTTCATTTACAGGTCGTTTTGGGACATTTTTGCAATTCCTTACACGAACTGATGATGATGTCACACAATCTGAACCATTCTCGAACGATCTGATATGTATTTGTCAATTTAATCAAGTTTTAGGTTGATTTTAGGTCTGATTTTTTCAAGGATTGATTAAAACTCAATTATACGTGTTATATGAAAAATTCAGATCTTTTTAACCGTAGATTCATTGAAATTTTGAAGAAAATATGTAGAAAATGAGTAGAAGTGAGTAGAAAATGGTGAAAACAAGCTGAAATGGTAAGAACTCCTCCTCCTGAGCTCTGATACCACTTGTAGGATCGGGGAATCGATCTAAACGAGTCGATTAGGAGAGTTCTAGACCAAATCAGAGGCGGAATTGAATGATTTGATCTTCATTCAGCTTGAAATGCACTTAGAAGTAGTTTAACTGTCGATTGTATTGATATAACACTGTTACACGAGCTGGAGACACTTCGGCAGAGCTTCGCTACCGGAATCACACGTTCTACAAATGAAATCACAAGACCACTATATATAGGGAACTCCAGTTCGCACCAAACACTCATGCCCAGTTCGCACGAACTGGCCACTTCGTGTGAATTGGCTGGTTTTGATCTGTTTCCCGTTTTTCTTAAAATACGTGTCTTGGATTATCTAATCTATTACACGACTCGATACAAGACGAAGTCAACAAACATATGCACCAACAGAATCCCCTGAAATCCCCACCAAAATGTAAGCCAATGCTGTTACTTACTCTCTTGAGACCAGGCAATATTCGTTCCAACTTCACCGTCGGGTTCTCTTCAGAAACACCGTACCATCCCAGTTTCTCCTCTAAACATACATTCACCAAAAACGTTTTACCTCGAAATATATGATTTATCAAACTCTATATATTTTCAACGAAAATATATAATTTTTATAAAAAGGTATATTTTAATCCAGAAACATTATTAAACCCTTTTTGACGTGTTCTTCCCCCAAAATATATACAAATTGGGGTTTAGTGACACTTACCTTTGGGTGCGTATTTTTAAATAGCGCAATCCCACAATTTGATTTCTACACGTCCTATTATATGTAGGAACGAGTTTTAAATCAATATACATACATCACGAAATCCTAAGTTTCTCTGTTTCTTAGAATTGTCACATAACTTTGAGATTTTCTCGAAAAGTTATATTTTTTGATTATGTTGGCAAGTTAATATATATATATGAGTACATATATATATATATATATATAATATTTTTGCGACTTGAACGATTTTAATGGTGACCGTTATCATGTAAATCCGTTAACACTCCCGTTTATACGCAATATATCTACGATTTGCACGTCGTAATATAAATACATAAACGTTCACATAAATTATTATCGAAACACGCGTAATTTCTTTAACTTATTTATTTTGTCATTTTTAAAGCAAGCATACATAAAATATCTTATATATACCAATTTTCATGCTCGACAAACAAGTTACACATTTAACATGATTATTACCGTTTCTACCGCACAAAACGCATAAGTATGCATGCATAATCTAATTTTTCAATTATCATGTTAAACTCAACATATTTTCACCTTCACATGTTTAAATCACATAACACATCTTAACACATAAGGTTCACCCAAAATTTACCCATACTAGTGTTCATCGTAAAATACGTATTTTAGCGATTTGGTAGCGTTTTCGGGCGTCGGAAGTCACATATGACTAACCAAACACCAAGTAAACTTAAAATTAGTTAAAATACTTATTTTTAAACTAAAAATATCAGTTTAATTACTGATCTAAATCAGTTTTATAAAAATCACTCGAAAAGCCGATTTTTGACCGTTTTAACGCATAGTTTTGCGTTAAACGTTTCTATAATCATCCCAACTCGGGATGACTTGATATTTTAACACAATACATATTATTTACTGATTAAAATAGTGGTTATAATCAGATTAGTGCAGTTTTTGTGTAAGTCACATAAATCATGCGATTTCACGTATTTTACAACTTCTAATGCACCAAGTACAACATGCAAAGCTAGTAAACATTATGACAAAGTTATATGTCACTAAACACTTTAAGATAACTTTGTTTTAGTGTTTATAATCTGATTAAAACTTATTTTTATCAAATCATACTCAAATCATCTTTTTATGATCACTGATCACATATCATCATGCATGTCTAAGTATATGCATCTGGTGCACCCATATCATAAAATCATCATCCAACATGATCTTAAATGCATCAAAGAACATATTTATTTCATGTTCATGTAAATCAAAACATGTATATTCCATTATCATCTAATCATATAATATTTACATAAATACAAACATTCTTTCATTTATTAACATGTGACAAAACTTTCATACATGCATACATATATATACATATATACGACACATATACACACATATATGAACTTCCAAAAGTTCACTTTATATCATATTCATCTCAAATCACAAGACCCTTTTAGAACCTTCTTTTATGACATCTTTTTAAACCATGCATGTAATCCATCTTTCAAGAATCAAATCAAATCATTCAAGAATCATTCAACAAAATCAAAACACAACTAAATACACACACTCATAAAATTTCGGCCATACATACATACATACATACATACATACATACATATACACACTCATTTTTACTTTGTTTGAAATCTCATTCGTTATTATTTTCAAGTTTGTGATTTATTCCAAGTTCAAGAGAAACCATTCAACATCTCTATCATCACTAAAAATCAAGAATGTAGTTTTGTAAATAAGTTTATACCTTCAAGATTTCTAAGTGGGTTTTTGAAAAAGATGATGAAATGAGGCTTTATTCTTGCTTGAATCCTCTTGAAATCATGTCCAAACCTCCTTACAAGCTTGAAATCACCTTGAAATGCCTTTGAATCTTCATGGAATAGTTTGAAAATTTTGAATGTGTGTGTGTAAGGGGTGTTTCGGCCGAGATGTTCAAGAGAGAGAGTGAGAGAGTGAATTTTAAAAGTTAAGTCTTGTATTGGATGAATCTTGAGTGTTATAACAAGCTTAATCATCACCACTTTCCCCAAGGCCACACATGGAAGAGAGAGAGAGGCTCATGTCCCCCATGGCAGCCACCTATATCCCTCCTCACACATATTACATGTATATATACACATCCATGTAAACTGGTATTAAAACAGGTATTTTACTGGCTACCGGGCATTTTATCTAGCGTTTTAATCCCGTTTTTGTGCGTTTTAATTTATTTTTATCATTCTATAAAAATAATCACACAAAATTATTACTAAAATAATTACTAGTTGCCTTGACTGGTTGCGTTGACAGTATTTTGTCTAATACGCGTAGTATCGCGCGGTACGCGCTCAAACTCGAAAAATTTTAGGGTTTTAATTTATTTTTCCTCACGAATATGATTAAAATTATTATTCTAATAATAACAGTTTATTTTTAGGATTTTAACACTGATCGGGTGGTCACCGACGTTCGTTTCACATTTTAACCGTTACGCGATAAACGTTTATCTTATCGTTGCCAACATAATTTTTACCAAGGTTTAAATTTACCAACTCATTAATTATCATATATAAACATCACAATCAGTCAAATACAGCCTTTTATGGTCTTGTAGTTTCTGCGAGAAACTTTGAATCTTATGAAGAATCTTCGTAGACCTTCATTACATACATCCTCAATTCCTAATCTCACATTTCAATGCTCTCTAGCTTTTTCAAGGTTCAATATTTACAAGCACTTAATCAAGAAGATTAAGTCAAAGTTCCACCAATTCGGATTTGACTTACGTATATTTTCATATACATTACCCTGCACCTGAGGTAGTCTGAGTTTACACACGATTGATCCAACTTGAGATGGGCTCTCGAAAGTATCAAATCTCATGAACTCGTTTTCTTTCCTTCTTGCATTCATTTCAGACATCCGCGAATCGCACAATCAATAAATCACATACTCTACTAGAATTCTGTTATCGCCTCTCCGGTTATCAACATAACTTTTTTTTCTAGCCATCCGTACTGCTTCTATGGTACTTCGATAAACTTCCGTTTATCGCCTAAATAAATTTCTACAAAAATAAAATCTGTGTATTATCCATTATACACCTTCTCAAGCTGGACATATGCAACACATCATGTACACTACTCAATCTCTTAAGGTAGCTTGAGCCTATCCAACTCAAGATGGGCTCTTGAGAGGACCTAATCATTGTGGCTCAGCTTTTCTTTTCTCTGCTAAACCTAATAGTACCTTTGCAGGATAACTCCTTCAACAGAACTAAATCTTTGATCGGAAATCGCAATAGTTCCCTTCAATTGTCCATGTAATCCTGCTGTCGATCAATTGGCGAATTTTAACCTTCCCTCGATCTAGGCAAATCCTGTCGCTGGTTTCCTAGATAAACTAGGGTCTGGTTAATTGTCCTTTGTCACGTCAGCTCGACAAAGTGATAATCGACACTTCCATCCATACAAGGCTTCAAACCGAGCAACCTAAATACTAGCATGTTAATGATTATTGTAGGATAACTCTGCCAAGGGCATGTGAGTATCCTAACTTCCTTCAGAGTCCATCGAACACGCTCTCAACTTTTCCTCCAAGGGTTTGAAAAGCTTCCTCCTATCTTGCTGTCCAATCAATTCCTTTTTTCTTTCCTTTTTGGGTTTATTAGTGTCGAAGGCTGCACTAATTTAGAGAAATTCTTAATAAATCTCCGGTAGTACCTGGCTCGTCTCATGAATTGTCGTACTCCCGACGGGGTCTTTGGCACTTCCCATCATTTGATTGCTCCAATCTTAGACTGATCTACATGCATACCTTCCTTATTCCTCAACAACTCCGTAGTTAACTTCAAATGTTACTCATGATTCTCTTTGGTTTGCGTATAGGCAAGTATGTCGTTGATGAATATTATCATGAATTTATCCGATTAGGGCTTCCATACCCTGTTCATGAGATTCATGAATATAAATGGCACATTAATTTAGTCAAAAGGGCATGACTAATAACTCGTAATGGCCATATCGTGTTCGAAAAACAGTCCTCGGAATATCTTCGTCAGCAACCTTCAACTGATGGTATCCTGATCGTAGGTCGATCTTCGTATAGCAGCGGGATCCCTGTAGCTTGATCGAACAATTCGTCAATTCTCGGTAAAGGGTACCAATTCTTGATAGTTGACTCGTTCGGCTCTCTAAAATCATCTCACACCCTGAAGGATCCATCCTTCTTCCTCACAACAAACAGATGCACCTCAAAGCGAAAATCCTGATCGAAAGAAACTCTTGTCTAGTAGCTCTTGAAGCTGATTTGACTTTTCTATCATTTCAGACGGTGCTAAATTTATAAGGAGATTTTGCAACTAGTGCAGCACCGGGTACCAGATCGATTCGGAAGTCAATCTAACTCGCAGGGGGCAATCCAGGTAAGTCTTTTTAGCAAAACTTCTGGATATTTGCGATCGATAGAAATCTCTCCGATATTCCTACATTCGGCTTCCGTATCCACCACATTCACTAAGAACGCATGATTGCCTTTTCGCAACAACTCGAGCATCCTCATAACACTGACGACTCTCAACACTCAGCTCTCGACACTCAACACTCGATCAGTCGGTCTCTGTGAATGACTACCACCTCTCTACCGTCATTAGAACGAGATATCCTAGCTAGCTTCTTCAAGCGATAGTCCCCACTTCATTCTTGGATAATCAATCCATCCTCATATCTTCGTTAAAGCTCCCCAGCTCCACTGGAAATAAGTCGACACTAGAACTATGATCACCTAACTAAATACTACAACCGCGAACGACCTCACAAGTTTCTATCAACTTACCAAGTAGTTCTATCGGGCACTTAATACTCAGCTTACTTGTTGGTGAACACAAAAATGGTTCAAAGTTTTTTCGAAACAAAACTCAAGTCAGCTTTGGTATTAAAAGTATGAACATAGATTGGTTTTTGATTCAAAACATACCAGTAACACTAGCAAAATTCTCACGTGCCTTTCCAGCACTCGCCTCGATGGCTTTGCCCAAAGCATCCTATCCTTTCAGTTTCGGGCAGTCTCTTTTGTAGTGACCTTGCTCACCACACACGAAGCATCCCTCGAGCTTAACTCCATCCAATTTTCTCTTAGCATAACACTTGGGAGTCACATGTCCAGTTCGGCCACATCTGGCGCACTTCTCTTGTCCATCACGGACATTACCCTTTCCCGATCCCCTAGGGTTAGCTACACTTGCTTTCTCCAAGCTACGTTTCTTCCCATGTTCCTCTTCGAGATTCTTCTTGGAGTTTTTAGGCTTGCGCTTTTTCGAATCTCCAGTTCTAGGTTCGAAACGCTGAATTAATCGAATGATTGTCTCATTCTGACAGCCCGATATCACACATATCATTGCCACGTCATTGCATAGGGCACCAGCAAATGATCTTGGGTTACAACGCTGGATTGTTTTGTGTATACTTTTATGTACTGTCCACATGGTTAATGAAAATCAGGAATACGTTCCAATGAGATCATAACACATAAACTACTAAAACTTTCTGATCATTATTTTACCTGGAGGGTTTCCAATCTGCGACCCACCAAAACCACGCCCGTGAGCACCACATCCACGTTCCTGGCCATCATTCTGGTTAGCATTACGCTATTCCAAGGCAGTATTAACGTGTTGGGCTATGAGTCGTGCCAACTCTTCTGGTGTGGCAGGTAGTCCAGTACCCTGACTTGCTTTTGGCGGCATTTTCGTCGTTTCTATTATTTACAAAAATAATAATCACATAAGACGATAACCAAAATAATTCAATCATTAAATGTTAGTGGACCAAACATTGCGCATGTATAATATCCACATATTAATGAGAACAATTTTTAAACTAAAAGTAGATCATTTGATATTACCATAGAAATTAACAACTTGTTTTTTGTACAACCCAACTATCCTCGGTATGTCTACATCGACAACCATAACATGTTTTCACAAAAATTTCTACCTAATATCACAAAAATATATCTGGCACGCAGGCCCCAAATAAAAGTACCAAAAAGTGTCTAACATAACAACCACAAACAAACAATCACAAACAAACAACCACAACTAACATCTAACGCTTCATCCCCAGAAAATCTAGCATCTTTCTGACCAACTCCTCCAGATCCACTATCCTCCAATGCATCTGGTCCATCGCACTGTTATCCAAATCCTTCAACTCATCGTACTAGTCCATTTGCCCCTCGAGGTCCTTCATCTTACCCTTGGTCGTATCCAGTTCTTCGCGTAAGGTAGCAAACTGTCGGTCACAGTGGCAACATCGATCTACCCAAACCCCTTTCTGCTTTTCAGAAACAGATGCAGTCTCAGCACGTGATGTAGAAGCAATCTACCCAACAGGCCTAACCCTCTTCCCACGATGATAATACACTAATAGTGGCGTAGTAGGTGTGCGTGACTCTAAGACAGGTAAAGATGACTCTGACAGAACAAGTGCAGGGACCTCAGCGATAGACTCGATCACAGTAGCAGGTGGAGCAACTGATGGCTCTAATGGTCGAGCCGTGATAATAGTGGCGTCCACCACTGGTGCAATACTAAGAGATCCTCCAATAGCAGGGACAACTCTGATCACGTCATCGATAACTGGTACTGTGCCAGATGATTGTCCTGTCTCATGAATCGAGAGAGGAGCGTCATCGTGGTCATCAATCCACCCGTTGCTAGTGAAAGCATTTCGGGGGTTTACCTGATTGCCGAAAGCAGCAGGGTCAACTTGGAATGATGAAGCAAACTCAGCCATACCAACCATCTGTGGAGCTGTGATAGGTATCTCTGGTATAATGGATCTAGGTGAAGTCTCGAAATCTGGCTTGCTACCTGAGTCGTTGATCTAGATGACCTCGTGCTTGTGCGACATCTGTGACACATATGTAACCGTACAAGTAAGTGTGTGATCAATGTGAATAGTAACACATAAGGCCCAAATAAACAGAAAATCACGTATGCACATAAACACATAAGGGTTTTCATACATGATTAAAATTTTCCATGTTTATTTAAAAATCTTGGCTTCGAGAATTTTGGACTTTAAATCTCAAAATTCTTTGGTTGAAGTCTAGTGTTTTTCTCCCGAAAACATCTAGTTCGCTAACAACCATTGGCTCTGATACCAACTTCTGTCATACCCCAAAAACTTCGCAGCGGAATTCAAAACGTAGTGGTGCCGGAAGTTGGTGCCCATTTCTATCTTGATGTTTGATGCATTATAGTGTTGGACATTATTACTTATTTAAAACATAGATTTTAAACTTAACGTCCCAAAACACGACATGAACATGACATGATAAAGTTGTCATTGATCCTCATGGATCATATTACATTGTCCCAGAAAGTTTTAAAAAGTCAGTCCAACATTTTAAGTAACAAAACATGCATCAACAAACACAAGATACGTCATAATTCCCAAAGTCGAACTCAAGTACCTGTAGAACACGTTTACAATCAAGTGTCAACACAAAGGAAGGTGAGCTCACATATTCAAAATCTAAACAATTCGGTCCAAAGGAAAACTTTCTGATTATGTGTTTATTTTAAAACATCCATATAATTTTTAGAAAGTCCGTTTTACTTCCTTAATAAAATCCATGGGTCATCTGTCGTAAGTTTAAAAACCTGACATTAAGGCATTTTCCCAAGTTTTGTATATTAAATTCATAGCGTCAACTTTCAGACTCGTATGCTAGCTAGACAATACGACCTATATATTTACCATGCAGGGATAATCAATGCTAGACAATAACCAGAATCTAAATTCGTCGTTTGACTTGACACGGGGAGACCGGTCACGACGGGGTTGTCAACCCGATAGATCTACCAACAATTCCTCGCGTGCAATCACTTAAACGATTAAACGACATCATTGGCGCATGGTCCATATTGGGACAATATATGATACCTGTCTCACGTACAATATATATCCTACTAATATAACAATTTAATATACGAAGTTTTACGAATCCCCTGAATCCCCACCGAAATGTAAGCCAGTGTTGTTACTTACTCTCTTGAGACCAAGCAATATTCGTTCCAACTTCACAGTCGGTTTCTCCTCAGAAACACCGTACCATCCCAGTTTCTTCTCCAAACATACATTCATCAAAAACGTTTTACCTCGAAATGTATGATTTATCAAACTCCATATATTTTCAACGAAAATATATAATTCTTACAAAAAGGTATGTTTTAATCCAAAAACATTATTAAACCCTTTTTGACATTTTCTACCCCCAAAATATATACAAAGCAGTAAAAGAGGGGTTTAGTGACACTCACCTTTGGGTGCGTAATTTTAAATAGCGCAATCCCACAGTTTGATTTCTACATATCCTATTATATGTAGGAACGAGTTTTAAATCAATATACATACATCACAAAATCCTAAGTTTCTCTGTTTCTTAGAATTGTCACATAACTTTGAGATTTTCTCGAAAAGTTATCATTTTTGATTATGTTGAAAGTTAATATATTTATGAGTTCATATATATATATATATATATAATATTTTTGCGGCTTGAACGATTTTATTGGTGACCGTTATCATGTAAATCTGTTAACACTCCCGTTTATAAGCAATATATCTACGATTTGCACGTCGTAATATATATACATAAGCGTTCACATAAATTATTATCGAAAGACGCATAATTTCGTTAAATTATTTATTTTGTCATTTTAAGGCAAGTATACATAAAATATCTTATATGTACCAATTTTCATGCTCGACAAACAAATTACACATTTAACATGATTATTACCGTTTCTACCGCACAAAACGCATAAGTATGCATGCATAATCTAATTTTTCAATTATCATGTTAAAACTCAACATATTTTCACCTTCACATGTTTAAATCACATAACACATCTTAACACATAAGGTTCACCCAAAATTTACCCATACTAGTGTTCATCGTAAAATGCGTATTTTAGCGATTTGGTAGCGTTTTCGGGGGTCGGAAGTCACGTATGACTAACCAAACACCAAGTAAACTTAAGATTAGTTAAAATACTTATTTTTAAACTAAAAATATCAGTTTACTTACTGATCTAAATCAGTTTTATAAAAATCACTCGAAAAGCCGATTTTTGACCGTTTTAGCGCATAGTTTTGCGTTAAACGTTTCTATAATCATCCCAACTCGGAATGACTTGATATTTTAACAAAATACATATTATTTACTGATTAAAATAGTGGTTATAATCAGATTAGTGCAGTTTTTGTGTAAGTCACATAAATCATGTGATTTCACGTTTTTTACAACTTCTAATGCACCAAGTACAACATGCAAAGCTAGTAAACATTATGACAAAGTTATATGTCACTAAACACTTTAAAATAACTTAATTTTAGTGTTTATAATATTATTAAAACTGATTTTTATCAAATCATACTCAAATCATCATTTTATGATCACATATCATCATGCCTGTTTAAGTATATTCATCTAGTACACCCATATCATAAAATCATCATCCAACATGATCTTACATGCATCAAAGAACATATTTATTTCATGTTCATGTAAATCAAAACATATATATTCCATTATCATCTAATCATATTTACATAAATACAAACATTCTTTCATTTATTAACATGTGACAAAACCTTCATACATACATGCATATATATATATATATACATACATATATATACGACACATATACACACATATATGAACTTCCAAAAGTTCACTTTAGATCATATTCATCTCAAATTACAAGACCGTTTTAGAACCTTCTTTTATGACATCTTTTTAAACCACGCATGTAATCCATCTTTCAAGAATCATTCAACAAAATCAAAACACAACTAAATACACACACTCATAAACTTTCGGCCATACATACATACATATACACACTCATTTTTACTTTGTTTGAAATCTCATTCATTATTATTTTCAAGTTTGTGATTTATTCCAAGTTCAAGAGAAACCATTCAACATCTCTATCATCACTAAAAATCAAGAATGTAGTTTTGTAAATAAGTTTATACCTTCAAGATTTCTAAGTGGGTTTTTGAAAAAGATGATGAAATGAGGCTTTGTTCTTGCTTGAATCTTCTTGAAATCACTTCCAAACCTCCTTACAAGCTTGAAATCACCTTGAAATGCCTTTGAATCTTCATGGTATAGTTTGAAAATTTTGAATGTGTGTGTAAGGGGTGTTTCGGCCGAGGTGTTCAAGAGAGAGAGTGAGAGAGTGAATTTGAAAAGTTAAGTCTTGTGTTGGATGAATCTTGAGTGTTATAAAAAGCTTAATCATCACCACTTTCCCCAAGGCCACACATGGAAGAGAGAGAGAGAGCCTCATGTCCCCCATGGCCACCACCTATATCCCTCCTCACACATATTACACGTATATATACACATCCATGTAAACTGGTATTAAAACAGGTATTTTACTGGTTACCGGGTATTTTATCTAGCGTTGTAATCCCGTTTTAGTGCGTTTTAATTTATTTTTGTCATTCTATAAAAATAATCACACAAAATTATTACTAAAATAATTACCAGTTTCCTTGACTGGCTGGGTTGACAGTATTTTGTCTAATACGCGCAGTATCGCGTGGTACGCGCTCAAACTCGAAAAATAGGGTTTCTTAGCGTTTTAATTTATTTTTCCTCATGAATATGATTAAAATTATTATTCTAATCATAACAGTTTATTTTTAGGATTTTAACACTGATCGGGTGGTCCCCGATGTTTGTTTCGCATTTTAACCGTTACGCGATAAGCGTTTATCTTATCGTTGCCAACATAATTTTTACCAAGGTTTAAATTTACCAACTCATTAATTATCATATATAAACATCAAAATCAGTCAAATACAACCTTTTATCTATTCACAAAACGTGTTACAGTTGTACGGTATGGCCTGAAAAGCCGGGTGTCACAAGTCACCAGGTGGTTTCCCCCATATACGATGCCGATATCTGATCCTTACCACCCATCATACCATGTTGTGATACTCGGCCATCGAGTCTTGGAGCTTGAGTTCGGGGAGAGCGGCAGACAGCCTCCACTACATCGTATCCTCCACCTGTTCCCCCACCACCGCCATCGATCCCTCCTTCTTTTTTCCATCAGCTGCTCCCACTACTACTGAGGGTTTCGACGCCCGTTTTCTTACAGCTAAGCAGCAGATTAGCTTCCTAGTCCGTCGCGTGCATGAGCTTGAGGACGAGCTCGCCCATTTACGCAGTCTGATCTTCTTTCCTCCTCCCCATCCGCCTCCAGCGCTTTAGATCTTTTATTTTTGCAGGTACCCTTTTGATGAGAAGACCACGATTGAGTACAAGACTTTTGAGGACAAGAAGATAATGTGGAAGAAAAATGATTATTACTTTTGTATGTTAAAAACTTGTATGACCGAGGTGGTGTGACCTCGCGTTCATTTTGTTATACTACTATTAAAAAACAATGTATCATGTGCTTAAACATTTATGAAAGCTCAATGGTCGTTTTCTCATTAAATACATTGTTGATTTATATGAGCATGTGATATTTATGTGGTTACGTGGTTGCTTGATGTGATGATTATTTATATTATACACACACACACACACACATATATATATACCTCATAGACAATTATTTGATGAATACTGTCTAAACTACCCAATACTTCTTGCTAGAAGAAAATTCCGCCCAGACGCAGCACGAACACTAACACACTGCCAAGAACCGAGGCAGAACTCCATGAGCGCATATCGCAACATGAAGCCCTCCGCTCTGAACACAGCGGTGGCACTTCTGGAAATAACCCTCCATCTGGTAATGTTAAGTCACCCAAGACACATTACAAATCTCTTGGATATTTCCAATTGTGCTTTGTCAATGCTCACTCGTGAATTGTGTTGCATGTGTTACAGGCTGCACCTATAAGCAATTTCTGGATTGTAAGCCCCTTAACTTTGATGGCATGGGAGGTGCCGTCGCTTTTGTTCGTTGGGTTGAAAAGACCGATTCCGTGCTAAGAATGAGCAAATGTGCACCTGAGCAGAGAGTCACCTACATCTCAGGGTTGTTTTTGGATGGTGCACTCTCCTGGTGGAACCTTCAGGTTCAAACTTTTGGTGAAGATGCTGCATATGCGCTAAGCTGGGATGAGCTTAAGGAACTGATGCGCAAGAAATCTATTCAAGGGATGAAATCCAGAAACTAGAAACTGAGTTCTGGAATCTGAAGATGGATGGACCAAAGATTACTGAGTATATTCAGCGTTTTCATGATTTATCGAGGGTTGTTCCCTATCTTGTCGAGCCTGAATTCAAAAGAATCGAGCGGTTTATTTGGGGACTTGCGCCTCAAATCTTAAGTATGGTCACTGCCTCTAAGCCTCCAACCATCGCGGAGGCTATTGATCTGAGTGTTGCCCTTACTGAAGAGGCTATTCTTTTGGGAAAGTTCTCTAAAGCTGGTGAAGGTAAGAAAGAAACTCACGTGGAGTCCTCAAACGACAATAAGAGGAAGTTTACGAATTTCAAGAAAAGCACGCGGGCAAACAACAACACCAACAAGCGTAGGGATATAAATCCTCCAGCAGAGGCCCAGACTGGCGCGACGAATAAGGAACCCAAGGGAAAAGGGTATGTGTGTAACATCCTTGTTATTATTTCATAGGTTTTCCTACAAATAACGAAAATAAACATGTAATTACGATTAAGTATGCTTAGAAAATACGAGTAATCTAAAAATTTTACAACTTAAAAGTTTTCAACATAATATAAACAATTTCGTCGTTTAAAAGTTATGACGTAACGCCGTGCGGAAGCTTTAATCTCAAGTGTTTAATTTTATCGTGTTCGGTTCCTCATCGAGCTTGATCTTCATCCGGGCACTCTTGGCGATCACCTATAATCAAAACCAACTTAAAAGTTAGTTTTGATAGTTAAATAATCAGTATAAACAAGTTACATGGATCAAACAACAACAAAATAATTTTTTTCCCGGAACAAGGGGCTTCGCGTGACGCCAAGCCTCTGTTTTCACAGCCTGATGCTTTAACAGTTGCTGTACATTCCCAGCTTAACCCGATTTCACGGAAACGAGCATAACTCTCTCGTTTTTAATCCGTTTTACCCGATTCTTTTTCCTACGCGTCCGTAATTTAATTCTCCATCTTATGGAGTTAAAATCCGACATCCGGATTAAAATAATCTCAGACTTTTAAGTCTTCGGCTTACTACCCTTTTTACCAAATATTGACCCATTCATGATTTTATCACACCAACATGTTTATTTAACCTTTAAACTCATGAAATTCATTATTTCAATATCTACAATCATATTAATCTCAAGTCACGGGTTTCTTACATAATAAAATCCCGTTTACGCTTAAATGCTTGTTTTGACCCGTTAAGGGTATTTATGTACTTTTAAGCTTAATTTACGCTCGTCCCTTATATACAACATAAGTCCACCCATTTATATTGAATAGTCTTCCACCACAATTATACTTGTGGTGGATTTAACATGCTTAAATACTTATTCCAAATTTTATCCCTCGGATATGTCATTTTACGGCAAGACGTACTTTAAGGCGTTTAACCCTAGAAAGTTTATTCCTACAACTTTTATGCGCGCCCAAGGGTTGCATGGTCATAATATAAGTTTTTAAACAACCTGCGATGAAGGGCTTTTTGGTCGATTAAGGGTCGTTTGCCCGGTTGACCCATCATGGGCTTTTTGGTCGATTTTAGTCCTTCAACTTGCGATAAAGGACTTTCAGTAAATACTTGACCAATCATTGCACTTTTAACTATAAGACTATATATGCGTACCTGGCCCGGGTTAACAAATAGACCCGACTTATACCTCGTTTTCATTATCACACAATCAATGGGGACGCAATTATCCGATTTGTTAATCGGTCCTGTTAACATAAGACTTGACAACCACATTAGTCGATATTGTCAAATGGTGTTATCACCACCATTCGACCCGTTTGGACTAAATACCCAATGTTATCTATTTAATCAAAAACCCAATTCATACATCCATCCCATCCCGGATTTTATTACCATACCCTTTCTCTTTTAAACTCTTTTCTTACAGATTCAACCCATTTCGACTTACGCTATGGGTATCCTTTTAACCTTGATTTACATTAGTCGACACTTGACCAATTTCCATTTTTGCCCCTTTTCCCTCATTATTAGATTACACTACAAGGTAATCTTAACGAAATCCATATTTCCAATATTATCGTTGTCACGTTTACAACGTACCGAATAAACAAGTATTCTACATAAGTGTGTAAATTACACTTACCTCGCATCCACGCCATGCTTTTCTTTCCGTACTTGCTCCGTTTGACCCGCTCCCTCCTCCAAGCTTTCACCTAGCTTGTTACGTGTCAAACTATTGTCAATCATTTACAAGGCGGTTAAATTAGTCATTAACAATCACGACTATTCCACCTCACTTATTTTCTATGTCGAAGCTACTGTTCGACTTCATGCTTAGTCAACTTAATTTATTCAAAGTTAACTACTTTAAATCACATGGTTTACAACATTTAGTCTAAATCGACATAGTATATTTAGAACCCTTATCACTTCACATCACACGTAATTGCCATATCATTCAAATACGCGTTTTCACTCTAAATTTCAACACTTTAGTTCTCATTTAGGCATTTTAACAAACACCTAATGTGCATAATTTTACATATTTACTAACTAGTTCATAACTAATTATTTTCACCAAGATTTACATAAAAATCAAACCTCTATGTCTAGTGTTCATGAACTACATCAAGAACTTATATCATAGCAACCAATATTCATCAATTTAACACCCTAATCCGAGTGTTCATCATATTGTCAATAAACCCATTTAACACATAATAGGGTAATTACCAAATCCCTAGTTTTGACAACAATTCATCAAATTTTCTACTAGGGTTTGTTTCTAAACCAAGATATAATCACAATAACACTCATAGATTCAACATTCATTCCAGAATTTCGATTATGATTGTTCATCATAATCTCAAAGTATCACTAAATCATAAATTTCAACATACCTTGTGATCCCCACGACTAGGTGATCATTAATACGTGTTCATGCATCCGATTCGGGCTAGATTTGACCTTCAATTTTGTTGATTTGTTGAAGTTAGGGTTTGAGCTCCCATGGAGCTTCTCCTGGTCGATCAGAACACGCACACAATGCGTGTGTGTGTATTATGTATATATATATATATATATATATATTTTAATAAAACAAGTTTCCCACTTGTCCATATTAGTCCCTCATGTTTAGAGATTCATAAATGAAACTATGACTTATAGTTTATTATTTAATTACCCATTACTAACTAGGTTAATTTTACCTAGTTAACTTAGTGGGTTACGGGAGTTAAAAGCCCGTTTTATTTTAAGTCCCGTTAACTCGGGCTCTTATAAACTTAATTCCTTAATTCTTTGGTTCGCTTGTATTTAACTTATTAGGATTTCTTATTTAAATCCAAATATTTACCGGGATATTTTTACTGCTAACGGTACTTTACCCGTCTTTTAGTATTAACGGAGTTTGATTACCAAATCCGTTTTCGGGGTGTTACAATGTGGGCACCCTACCCAAGTGTGACATCTGTCAATTTCATCATACTGGACGGTGCATATATGGAAAGTGTGAAAACTGTGGAAAAGTTGGGCATGCAAGGGATGCATGTTGGTATGGCACGGGACGTGGAAATAGAAACCAAGGAGGATATGGTAATCATGGTGGAAATGGAAATCGGTATGGAAACAGAAACCAAGGTGGGAATGATACTCAGGGAGGAAATGGAAATAGGGGTGCGAACGGAAACCAAGCTGGTAATGGGAACCGGGGAGGAAAAAATAACAATGGTCAAGGCGGAAATGATAATGGACGTGGCCAATACTGTTTTGGCTGCGGTGACATGGGGCATTTCAAGCAAGATTGCCCTAAGAACAATCAGGCCCGTGGAAGAGTGTTTACTATTGGTGCTAGAGAAGCACGCCAGGATCCAAATGTGGTTACGGGTACGTTCCCAATTAACCAACACTATGCATCTGTTCTATTTGATACTGGCGCCGACTTTAGTTTCGTATCTATATACTTTAAGAATACACTTAGCTTAGTTGCAAGTAAGCTAGACGTCCCATACTCAATAGAACTGGCTAATGGAAAGTTAGTAGATGCGAATGAAGTGATTAAGGGTTGTACTTTGTAACTTGGAGAACGCGAATTGGATAAGAAAGTTATACTTTCTTAGCACACGTAGTGGATAAGAAAGTTGAGGAGTCGAAGCTTGAAGACATTCCGGTGGTAAGGGATTTCCCTGAAGTCTTCCCCGAAGACTTGCCAGGATTACCTCCGCAAAGACAAGTCGAATTCCATATTGACTTGGTTCCAGGAGCTGCTCCTATAGCCAAGGAACCTTACCGACTAGCACCGTCAGAGATGCAACAACTTTCGACACAATTACAAGAGTTGCTGGATAAGGGATTTATCAGGCCGAGCTTCTCGCCTTGGGGAGCTCTAGTGCTGTTTGTTAAGAAGAAGGATGGCAGTTTTCGTATGTGTATCGACTATAGGGAGTTGAATAAGTTAACCATCAAGAAGCGGTATCCCTTGCTGAGGATTGGTGACTTGTTCGACCAATTGCAAGGCTCTAGCTACTATTCGAAGATCAACTTGAGGTCAGGATATCATCAACTGCGAATACAAGAAGAAAGTATCCCGGAAACGGCCTTTAGGACTCTCTATGGACATTACGAGTTCCTTGTCATGCCGTTTGGCTTACGAACGCACCGACAGTATTCATGGACCTCATAAATCGAGTGTGCAAGCCATATCTGGATAAGTTCGTGATTGTGTTCATTGATGACATCCTAATTTACTCAAAGACCAAGGAAGAACATGAGCAACATCTGCGAGCTATCTTGGAACTTTTGAAGAAAGAACAATGTATGAAAAGCTGTCAAAGTGAGAATTTTGGATTCGCGAGGTGCAATTCTTAGGTCACGTGGTGAATGAGAATGGAATTCATGTTGACCCTGCCAAGATCGAGGCGATCAAGAACTAGGAAGCGCCAAAGACGCCAACTGAGATACGACAGTTTCTAGGGTTATTACAGACGATTCATTGAGAACTTTTCGAGTATTGCTCAGCCGCTAACGTCCCTAACCCAGAAGGATAAGAAATTTGATTGGGGAGAGAAACAAGAAACAACTTTTTAGACATTGAAGGATAAGCTTTGTGACGCACCAATTCTATCTTTACCCGATGGTACCGGTGGTTTTGTGGTTTATTGTGATGCTTCTCGACAAGGTCTTAGTTGCGTGTTGATGCAACAGGACAAGGTCATCGCGTACGCGTCACGACAATTAAAGGTGCATGAGAAGAACTATACAGCGCACGACCTTAAGTTAGGAGCGGTGATTTTCGCGCTGTAGATTTGGTGTCATTACTTGTATGGTACTCGTTGCACGATCTTTACAGATCATAAGAGTTTGCAGCACATATTTGATTAAAAGGATTTGAACATGAGGCAGCAAAGATGGGTCGAGTTGTTGAATGATTACGATTATGAGATGAAGTATCACCCGGGCAAGGCGAACGTTGTAGCAGACGCCTTGAGTCGCAAGGAGCGTGTAAAGCCTCTATGGGTGCGAGCCTTAGAGATGACTATACAAACTGATCTCACAGTTCGGATTCGTGAAGCCTAGCAGGAAGCGCTTGAGCCAGATAACCTAGGAGCCAAAGCATTACGTGGAATGGAAGCGCAATTGTTGCCTAAGGAAGATGGAACATTGTACTTCATGAAGCGAATTTGGGTACCTTTCTTTGGGGATCTACGAGCACTTATCTTGGATGAAGCTCACAAGTCGAGGTACTCTATCCATCCTGGGTCCGACAAGATGTACCAAGACTTGAAGGATATTTACTGGTGGCCCAAGATGAAAGCCGATATTGCTACATATGTGGGTAACTGTCTTACTTATGCTAAAGTTAAGGCGGAGTACCAGAAACCATCAGGGCTGCTGCAACAACCTGAGATTCCAGTATGGAAGTGGGAACAAATATCGATGGATTTCATTATAAAGCTACCCAGAACCCAAAGAGGACATGATATGATTTGGGTGATTATTGATCGACTCACGACGTCTGCGCATTTCTTAGCGATCAGTGAGTAAGACAACACAAAGAAGTTAGCGTAAATATATCTCAGAGAGATTGTGGCACGTCATGGAGTGTATGTTTCTATCATATCTAACCGAGATGGTCGCTTTTTGTCAAGGATTTGGCAGACGTTTCAGCAAGCTTTTGGATCGCAGCCAAAGTGAACGGACGTTTCAGACTTTGGAAGACATGCTACGTGCTTGTGTGATGGACTTTGGTGGAAGTTGGGATACTCACTTGCCTTTAGTGGAGTTTTCCTACAATAATAGTTATCACACTAGCATCCAGGCCGCCCCATTTGAAGATCTATATGGACGAAAGTGTCGGTCCCCGTTGTGTTGGGCGGAGACCGGAGATAAGAAGCTTATTAGCCCAGAGTTGGTTCAGGAAACTACGAACAAGATTACTTAGATACGTGATCGTATCAAGACAGCTCGTGATAGACATAAAAGTTACACTGACAAGCGGCAGAAACCATTGGAATTTGAGGTTGGTGATATGGTTCTACTGAAAGTCTCGCCTTGGAAAGGCATGGTACAGTTTGGAAAGCATGGGAAGTTGAACCCACGGTACATTGGACCCTTCGAGATCCTGGAAAGGATCGGAACCGTTGCATACAAGCTAAAGCTTCCAGAAGAACTTAGCAGTGTCCATGACACGTTTCACGTGTCTAATCTCAAAAAGATTCCTACTCAAGAAACAGTTGTCATTCCCGCAGACGAGATTCACGTCGACGACAAACTCCTATTTACCGAAGGACCTGTTGAGGTTATGGACTAGAAAGTCCAAAAAACACGGAGAAGTCGTATTAAACTTGTCAAAGTTCGTAGGAATTCACGTCATGACCCATAATTTACTTGGGATCGTGAAGACCAAATCAAGTCAAAGTATCCGCATTTGTTTCACAACTCCCCTGCAACCGATAACGCAACTTGAATTTCGGGATGAGATTCTTTTAACGGCGGGAGAATGTGACAACTGGCACTTTTCCATGTATTTCTGTACAATATAAACAGTAATTTGTACTTAATGACTGTCCATGATTGAAGTAATGATATAAATGATTTCCTGTCTACTTTCAAAGACATACAAATACGTTACATGTTGCATGTTGCTTATCATTATTAAATGCAACCTGGAATAGTTCAATTAGTGCACAAAGACGAGACTAGCACAATAAGCAGATAAACTAGAAGTACTGACGGGAGTTCAGTACTCACACAGACATGTTGTTAGAACACAGAATGAGCCCCGGAACCAAGATTTACACTAGAATATTATGTAGGAAAGTAAGAACTATAAACTGCCTTCCGAGTGACGATTTAATTGCCAGAAAGTGCCCGAAACACACTTAAACTGCAGAATTCTGCACAAAACAGCAAAATTCAGCATTTAAACATCAATTTATAATGTAGAAATGTAGTTTAATTGTCCAGAATAACTTGATAAGGGCCGGGAATCAAAATTGTCATAAAAGACATCACATAGCACACTAAACTGCGCAATTTAGCACCTTAACAAACCGGTAACCAAACGAACAATCAGACACTACCCGAAACACCAAAATTTAACTAGAAGCATTTTTTTAATGTTACAAAGCTAGTTATGATCACTAAACATCATATTACATCTTTGAACATATAAACACACTTAAACCCCTAATCTAACACTTAAACACAAACTAGAACTTGTAACTTCCAATTGAAAACAACCTAGGATCCCCCCCCCCATTGTGGACGGTTACAACAAGGGGCCCCGCCCTTTGATTTCTTTTGATTAATTTATGTGATTTGTTAATTAGATATGAAACATAATGACCAATGAGTAAACACATGTTGGATGGAAGTTTATAATAACCAAAGAACCATAAGCACATATCTTCATCACTTGCAAACTCACCAAAACACTCCCTTCTCCCTTCAAAAGCTACGGCCCAATTCACCCTCACAACACCAACATTTTCTAGCTCTTTTCCATACATTCCAAGCATATTCAAGGGTGAATCAAAGCTATCTAGGAAGGTTGCAAGCATAGGAAGTTGAAGGACCACTTTGGAGAGCTTTCATCCACCTCATTTCTTCTTCATCTTGCACATTGTTCTTCCCTAGCCTTAGAGCTAGTAGTAAGCCCTTTGATCTTGTTTTTACTCTTAATTTTAGTAGTTAAAGTATGAAGTAACATAATAATCTAAAGAATCTTATCAAAACAAGAAGATGAACATGAACATGAACATAAAGCTTAAAAACATGAAGATCTAAGTTATTTAAGTGTATGTAGTGAACTTGTTTGTTGATTACTTGTATGTATGGTGTAGCAAGTATGAGGATGGATCTTGGTTTTTAAACAAGTAATCAAGTGTTTACAAGTAATTTTTGATCTTGGTTTTAAGTATAAAATTTTCCATTATTTTATTGATAAAAATTAAAAATATTGGAGGTTAATTTTTATTAATAAAAATGGCTACGTATATATTTAGGAAAATATATATTTAGATATCACAAGAATTATGTGCTACTTGTATATTGGTTGTATTAGTTATATTAAAATTAGGGACTTGAAAATAATATAACACACAAAAATAACAAAATTGTAATATGAAATATTGCCGAAATCACAAGAAAATAAATATATATCTTGTACCCAAAAATGGACAAATCGGACAAAGGACATTTGGACAATATATATATATATATATATATATATATATATATATATACACATATATTCAAGAAATAAATTAGTAACTCGATAAATACGACAAACAGAATTTTTGAAACCGAAGAAACGACAAAATATGGATTTTTACAACTATTATAAAATATATCATATTTTGTCAAAGTAGAAAATATATTATTTTTGAAGTGGAGAAAAATATCTATTTTCTTAAACAACACAAAAATATATTATTTTGATAGAAACTAAAAATATATATTTTTCTAAGTTTAATCTTAAAAATATATTATTTTTAAGATATGTTTGGAGGTATACATGTTTTTGCCAAATAAATTTTAGATATTTTTCTATAAAAATTCTCTTATAATATGTATATTTTGAGAATATAAAGTTGTTGGTTTTTAATTGTACAAAAATAATATTTCGGAAAATTACACATAAAATTAAGTATAAAATACTTAATAAATACAAGAAAATACGTTTTCCTATATGTATAAATACATACCAGAATACACTACCAATACTTGGCAAAATACCCATATACAAATGTTATACACAAGTATGAGAATACTAAGTAACATACAAGTATACCTACACTTGAAAATACATAAGTGAGAAATACATGACAAGTCAAATTAAAAATATATTATTTTTAACGATATTCCAAATAATTGGATGGAAAATTTAAGTTAAAATATCCTTATTTTAACTAATAATTATATAATTGGGAATTATATAATGCACACCGTATAACTCAAAGTATACTAAATTCCAAAATAAGTCTTAATAAACAACTAAGGCTAAGAGTCGGTACACGACCTAAACGTCTAATAAAACATAGCACGTGTGTAGGTGATAGTACGAATCGTGGAAAGGAAACTTTGAGTTACAAGACAGCTATGCAAATCAGTGAGTTCATGTCCCCCATTTTCTTTTAATTGTTTTCGGATTTATAACTTTTGGGGGTGAAATACATGTTTCAAATGTTTTCAAATGGTATGGTTAGCTAAGGAACGAACTGTTAGATCATGTGAATAGGTAGGCGCATACTTAAGACCATTAATCTTTGTATAAAGGCCGAGGGGCATGAGTAGTAGATCTATTTGGGTGTTGCGAGCCCCACCCATGGGTCCATGAGTTGGTCGCATGTGGTGACTTTGTCGTTCCAGCCGGGTGTCCTGATACAAAATCCGCTAAGTTTGAACCTTCCTACACCATTGCACACATATTAATGTCCTTGCAGAAAATTAATTGATCTGTTCATAGACGCTTTCATACCGGTTATCAAAGGGATACTTACAAATGTTTACAAGTTTTTACGAGCTCACATACAAAACACATGAACTCGCTCAATTTTTGTTGATGTTTTCAAATTACATGTATTTCAGGAAACTAAATGGATCTGGCAGCATTGAGAAAGATTTCAAGAAGTAATTTCCAGTTTGATATCTTCCTACTTTTGAAGGGTTTGATTTGGATATCTTATCTTAGATAGGATATAGAATAAAAGCCTTGGTTTAAAAAGTCTTTTGTTTAAAAGTCCTTCATGGAACTTATTTCTACTTGGAATGGTTTGTAAACTTAACAATGAAGTTGGTTGGTTGAAACTTAAAAACTTGTGTTTGTATTATTTATAAAACTTATTAATGGATGAACATCATGTTTTAATCAAATAGTTGTTTGTTATAATTGAATGCAATGATATTGATCAAGTCACACGCCCACGCTTCCACAAAAGTCAGGGTGTGACACAAAATCTATAACGCACGAGCGAAGCATGTCTTCGAGGGTACGAATCGTGCGTTCAGTCTAACCGTCAGTCTGGGATGGAAAGCGGTACTGAGATTAAGAGTAGTATCGTGAAAAATACCATTCGGTTTATTCACTAGTTGGTTTTCGTTTCAAATAATTATTTCTTCCTTTAGGGTGTTCTCGAGAAAACAGGCATGTTGAGCGTCGCGAATAAGAGCTTCGAGGTCGTGTTGGCTTGATCATTACGGACACTATGTAAATAGCTTCGTTGGCTAAGAGCATCGGCAACGACATTTGCTTTGCCTGGGTGGTAGCGTATCTCACAGTCGTAGTCGTTGAGAAGTTTGACTCATCTGCGTTGGCGCATATTCAGTTCTTTCTGGTTCAAGATGTGTTGTAGGCTCTTATGATCGGTGAAGACCGTATACTTAGTACCATATAGGTAGTGTCGCCAAATCTTTAACGCAAAAACAACTGCACCAAGTTCGAGATCGTGGGTTGTGTAGTTCTTCTGGTGAACCTTGAGCTGTCGAGACACATACGCGATAACCTTGTCTCGTAGCATAAGAACACAATCAAGACCTAGGTTAGAGGCATCGCAATAGACAACAAAGTCGTTGTTTCCATCGGCTAATGTGAGTATGGGAGCGTTGCAAAGCATACACTTAAGAGTTTGAAAGGCTTCCTCTTGTTCGGTTTCCCAAACAAAAGGCTTGTCTTTATGCGTTAGAGAGGTGAGCAGAACGACGATTTTTGAGAAATCGGCGATAAATCGACGGTAATAACCCGCCAATCAGAGAAAAGAACGAACTTCGGATGGGGTTTTTGACGTAATCCAACTCTTAACTGCTTCAATCTTCGCGAGGTCGACGTGAATACCTTGACTATTGACAATGTAACCGAGAAATTGAACCTCCTCAAGCCAAAATTCACACTTAGAGAACTTGGCGTAGAGGCGATTTCCTTGGAGAAGTTCGAGAACCAAACGAAGATGTTGCGCGTGTTCGGCTTTCGACTTTGAATAGATAAGGATATCATCGATAAACACGATGACGAAGCGATCAAGAAAGGGTTTACATACTCGATTCTTCAAATCCATGAAAACTGCGGGTGCGTTGCTAAGTCCAAAGGGCATAACGACGAATTCATAATGGCCATAACGAGTGCGAAAAGCGGTTTTAGGGAGATCTTCCTCCTGAATGCGTAGTTGATGTTAACCAGAGTGTAAACCGATCTTAGAAATACAGGTAGCGCCTTGCAATTGATCAAACAAACCATCGATTCGGGGTAAAGGGTACCGATTCTTGATAGTAAGCATATTGAGTTCCCTATAATCGATGCACTTGCGGAACGATCCATCCTTCTTTTTCACGAAAAGGACAGGTGCTCCTCATGGAGATGTGCTAGAGCGTATGAAGCCTAAGTAATTCCTGGAGTTGGCTAGAAAGTTCACGCATTTCAGATGGTGCGAGGCGATAAGGAGCTTTAACGGCAGGGTTAGCTCCAGGAATAAGGTCGATATGAAAGTCAATATCACGAGTCAGGGCTAGACCAGGTAAATCGTTAGGGAAGACATTAGAAAAATCCTGAACCACAAGTACCTCTTCCATCACTTTATTTTCTTTCTCCGCTACTACGATGTGTGCCAAGAAAGCCATGTATTCCTTTCGGAGATACTTGCTTGCTTGTATGCATGACATAAGTTTCAGTTCCTTCGAAGAAACTTCGCCATAGACACAGAGTTGATCACCGTTTGGAAGAGTGAAACGGATCATCTTTTCGAAACAAACAACTTCAGCATGATTTTCACGAAGAAAATCAATGCCTACTATGATATCGAAACTACCAAGTTGCATCGGAATGAGATCGATCGGGAAAGCGTGATTGTTGAGTTCGAGAGTACAATCATGGAGAACATAGATTACGGTGACGGTTCTTGCGGTGGAAATTTCTACATCGAACGTCGTTGGGAGGTTAGCGCGTTTACGGTTTAGGAGCTTTTCGAATTCAAACGACACAAAACAGTTATCGGCTCAAGTATCAAATAAACACGAAGCATAAATACCGTTAACAAGGAACGTACCATTGACATCGTTGTTGTCAGTCTGAGCCTGGCAGACATTGATGTTGAAAGTTCTTCCGCGTGCTGCTTGTTGTGGTTGCTGCTGCTGCGGTGGCTGCTATTGTTCCTGCTCTGCGGTGGTTGCTGCTGCGTTTCTTGTTTCACAACTCAATTCGGGCAGACATTAGCAAAGTGATTCAGGTCACCACAAGCTTAGAAAGCTCGTGTATGGGCAGCTGGTGTAGGAGCTGCTTGGTTACCCTGAATAACAAGGGGTTGAGCTGGTGGTGCTGGAGGAGCTTGAGCTTTTTTACGCAGGCTAGAACGACAATGAGCAGTAAAGTCCCCATAGATGTTGTAGTTTGAACAGAAACGACAATTCACCCCAGCTGGGTGATGGTAGGTGTAAGTAGGGTAGAGAGGGTGAACACCAGTGTACGCACGCTTAGTAGGTGGTGCATTGGTGTTAGGAGCTGCAACTTGTCGGTTATGGTTGGGTTGAGCAGGGACAACGTTGAGAGGAACGATGGTAGTAGCGTAGTTCTTGTTTTTGTTGTTACCCTTGCGCTTGCGATTCGGACGTGAGGACCTTAAACCCTGAGATGATGTGGTGTTGGTAGCAGGAGCGGGAGTAGTAGTGTCCTGGTTGAGATTCTTGGTTGAGGTCTTGAAATACCCAGCTAAGACTCACTTATCGTTGATCTCAGCTGCGAGTTGGTATGTCTCCTCAATGGTAGCAGGTTTAGATTCTTGAACAAAGTCAGCTACACAGTCGGGTAAAGCTCAAATGTACTTCTTGATTGTCATATCAGGTGTTGCCACCTGGCTAGGACAGATGATACTGAGCTGCTTGAAGCGAGAGGTGAGAACAGCGTTGTCACCTCCATCTTGTTTGATATGCCAGAATTCATTCTCCAGATTTTGTACCTCATGCAAAGGGCAGAAATCCTTCATCATGAGCTCTCTGAGTTCCTCCCAAGAAAGGTCGTAAGCTGCATCATTACCGCGCCTGTTGCCCTCAGCAGTCCACCAGTCCAGTGCCTTGGACTGAAAAACTCCAGTAGCATTAACAGTACGCAGATTCTCTGGACATCTACTTTGTCTAAAATTGACCTCGATTGAGTCAAACCAATGGAACATAGCGCTGGGTCCATCTTCTCCAGTGAAGTTAGGAGGACCGCAGGCCTTGAATTGCTTAAAACTGAAAGGTGTTTTCGGTGAGTCACTCTTTGATTCAACAGAGGAGTTGCTCTTCACCTCGTTGATCTCACTAACGATCTGAGGTATGACTTTAGCCATTTCCTTGGCGACCAGTGAAGCGATACGCTTATCAGCATGGTTTCGGCGAGCTGCGCATAAAGTATGCGATCCAAATGACGACATTGGCTGCAGCAGACATCGTCATATGATATAGACGAGATTCGATTGTATCGGGTTTTGAAAAAGTTAAGCGCTTAACCAACATACTTATTATTATTATTAGGTAAAGCACATGAACGCGTCGGCACATAAACACATAGGAGCACATAGTCTACGTAAGCACACAAGCACAAAATCACGTAAGCACATAGTTCACAAAGGCACATATTTTGCACGTATTCACCTTCCTTTCCAAAAACGCCATTCTTTAATTTTCATGTCGTGCGTGCGAGAGTTGCGAAAGATACCGAGTAGCGATAGCGAGTAGCGTAGCGAGTAGTATAGCGTACGAGAGTCCATAGTTTTCTTGTGATTAGTTAGCGTTTTAGATTGCGGGTGCGGTGTGAGTTGTGCGTGTTTTGCAGAGCGATGAAAGCGAAAAGCGTAAATCTCGAAAATCAAAACATATAAACATATAAGCACATAAAAGCAATAACTCATAAAATCAGCGGATGTGGCTTAGAATCGAAAGTAGAGTGTGCCCTGGGTGTTGGGCATTAACTACCCAAAGTGATTCGACTATCCTCAACGAGTTCGAGTACACGTTTTGGCCTAATAGACTGTGCTCTCACCGAAATACGACGAACGACACTCATCCTTTTCGGCTTCTACATGACTCGGGGTTGTTGGAATCCATCGAGACTTTGGTGAGAGTTTTGTAAAATCAAAGTAGGGAGTGGAACAAGTCGCTAAGATGCGGGTTTCACCCCTAGCTTAATAACTTCGTTCCTGATTGTGTGGTAAAACCACGAGATAGAGATGGAGAACTTCGTTGAGATATGGATGTCACTCCTAACTCAACATATATTCTCGTGCTGAGAGTAAAAATACGCGTAGAGTGAGCGATGAATGAGAGTTCCCGGTTTTCACACCTAGTCTCGACAAGATCACTCGGTTGTGTTATGCGAGTGTTTTCGAAAACGTGTATGTTATGTCAGCCTTAGGAAAGGCCAAAGTAGTTTTCAGCCATAGGAAAGGCTCCGTTGCGTGAAGCTGTACTATGCAATGTTCTCACAAAGATGTAGTTTTCGCAAGTTCGAACGAGAGTATCAATAGTGTTGGTGCATCTACTGTCTGTTAACTACGTCTTAATCGAGTCTTATGTCTAGATAGGTTAAACAAGTGCACAACATGGATTGATTTAGGGTTTGATTATGTTTCAGGAGGTAATTTCGTTTGAAGGAGTCTTGGACAAGTTCAAACAAAATCACCCAAGTAATTTCGTTTGAACAGGGTCTTGTCACCCTCAAACGAAATACCTAGGTCTATAAATAGGAGTTGTGTAATCTCATTTGTAACGGAATAGTGTGTGTGTGAGCTAAGGTGCTGCCGGATTTTTGTCAGATTTCAACTTGTAAAAGCTCAGGAAATCATCAATAGATAAAGATTAAAAGGAAACAAGCTGTTTGACGTCATTTACATTGATTCCGCCTTTGCGAATGATGATGAACTACTCATTTTCACAGTTTAGGGTCACCGGAACGATCCAACAAGTGGTGTCAGAGCTCAGGATGAGGAGTTCATACCAAATTCAACTTGATTTTACCGGATTCTCTCACTTCTACCTTTCTTTTCTGATTTGAACAAGTTTTCACGGTTGAAATGGCCTGAAACTTTCACATATTAAGCGAAACACAGTGTTAACTAATCCTTGAAAGTTTTAGATTAAAATTTGGCTTAAAACTTGATCTAACACCTAATTCCGTTTGAAAATTGTTTGAACATGGTGATGTCATAAGATAATCTCGTTTGAAAAGGCCAAGTTTTCTTGATCTCGTTTGAAAATACTTGGTTATCTCATTTGAAAAGGCACTTCATACCTGATTTCGTTTGAAGATTATGGGTTATTCCGTTTGAGACCATAATCTCGTTTGAAAGTTCTAGCTAATTTCGTTTGAAGTTGAAACTTGATTAGTGTTGTCTCAAACAAAGTAACAGATTTCGTTTGAGAAGAGCCATTTCATTTGAAAGACATAATATTGTTTGAACAACAATTTCGCTTGAACAGATTCCGTTTGAATCTGTCATTTTTCAAAATCAAGAATTTTCTAAGTGTTTGTTGATCATTTCAGGTTCGTACAAGATGGATGATCTATTCATGAATCCGTTTAGCGATATGTATGCCTTTGCTGGAAATTCTGGAGACGATACTTCTTCTAGCAACACCAATGAGAACACGCCAAATACGAAGAAAAGTTTATCGGATGCTCTGAGTGTGGAAAGTGCTTTCGGAACTTATAACAAACCCCCGAAGTTGATGGCTATCGAAGAGTACAGTCGGTGGGCCAAGAAGTTTGAAGAATGGTTGAAGGCCTTTGCGTATCCTAGATGGAAGAGTCTAAAGAATGGATACATTGATGGAGGCAAAACTGGTGAAAGCTTGACATCAGCTGAAGAAATAGAAACGTTTGTTGCTGAGCAAAAATGCATCGCACTGCTGTTTCAGTCTGTTCGAGAAGATATAATATCTTTGATCGAGTACAAAAATTCTACAGATCTCTGGAAAAAGTTGAAAGTTAAATGTTTGAGAAGTGCAGAAATAGTGAAAAATAAAAAGAAACTACTAAGAAAAGAGTTTGATTTATTTGGATGTTTAAAGAATGAATCAGTATGTAAAATGATTGAGAGGTTTGGACATCTGAAGCTGGAACTGGAAAGACTTGAAATTTTCTATTCTCAAGAAGAGCTAATCGACAAATTGTTTGATTCATTGCCAGATGAGATGGATTGGCAATATTATGCTTTGATGTTGAAGAATACAATCAAGTCTAAGGATCTTACAGTGGATTTGTTGATTGAAAGACTAGAGAGTCACGAGCTGGAGATAAAGAAAACACACAAAGTCAATCACTCGTCATATCAACAGAACTTGGATTTGTATTATCCAAAAAGCATGATGCCAAAGAATACACCTCCCAAGACAGCTTTTTCCGCTGAGAATTCTAACCTTCTAACAAAGAGAGTCAAAGTAGTGGATTTCACAGTGGTTCTTCGTCACATTCAAGCCAATCAGATGCAAAGAATCTATTTCAATGCAATATCGCTGTAGACTTAAAGAATGCTCAAAACTTCAGCGAGGAGTCGGCAAAGCAACAGATGGTTTTCCTAGCTTCTGTGCTAGAATCATATGAAAGTCTAGTGGCAGGGAAAATTGGCAACACCAACCTGACAAAAGAAGATTACGATCAGATAGATCCTGAGGAGATGGAATTGATCGACATAAGGTGGTGCATGGCCAGTGCAGTTCGTCGGGCACAGCGTTTCATGGAGATAACTGGAAGAAAGTCTATTGGTGGACCATCTACCAAGTTGGGCTTTGACAAGTCTAAAGTGACATGCTTCAAGTGTAAGTAGAAAGGTCACTTTAAGCGTGAATGCCGAAATGCTTATGCTGATGAGTCTGAAAACCCGTTCAGAGAAGATTACTACAAGAAAGCGATTTATCATCAGAATAAATCGGAACCGCCAAGAATGAAGCAGCTTGAGGATAACAAAGAGAAATCCAGAGCTCTTGTTGTGATTCATGACGATGAAGGTTTTGACTGGAGCGAGTTGTTACCTGAAGAGGATGCGGTTGGATATGCTTTCATGGCAAAATCTGGTGAACCTGTTCCTTTTAAAGACAACATAAATGAAGAACATAAGTATGGTTACAGAAAGATGATAGCTCAGAACAGATTGATCAGAATATCTGGTATCTATCTTGAAGCAAAAAGAGCGAGGAGATGGGATCCAGACAAAGAATGTTATCTTGACCCCATGGGAAACATTGCTATTGACGATAAGACTCTCGATCTTGAAACCATAATTCAACAAATTGCTGATGAAGAAGAGTATTGGCAAAGAAAATGGTGGGGAAGTGGTGAAGAGAAAGAAGAGAAAGAGAAAGAAGAAAAGCTAAAGAAGGTTGATAATGGGATCATTGACACGACTCAAGAGTTGAATGCTGAAAACATGGGAAAGATGGCTGACAAGGTGCTGGCTGCTAAGGCACTTGAGGTAGACTCTAAGTCTGTATCTGAGTCTACAAGCCAGATCAGTACAACTGCGTCAATGACAGAGTCAGGTAAGAAAGTCAAAGGTGATATTGACTGCAAAAATTGCATCAAAGAATGCAAAGTTTGTAGTATAATCACCTATCTCAATGGTAAGAAAGTGGATGATCTGACTGATAGAGTCAGAAGTGTTGAAGATCAGATCTTGAACCGTGACAAAATGTTGAAAGTTTCAACTAATAGAATAAAAGAACTGAATGAAAAAATCGAAACTGATAAAATTGACGTAGAAAGAGTTAGGAAAGAAAATGAAAAACTAAATCTTGAAAATCGTCAAATTTCTGAAAGTTTTGAGAAGCTAAAACGCACGGTGAAAGATTCTGATGATAGAAATGGTAAAACATACAAAGAAAATTGTCAATTGCAAAGTGTTTTGAGGGTTAAAGAAGAATTAATCAACCAACAACTGGATGAGATTGCTAAGTTGAAACTTCAATTTCAAGAAGTTAAAATTGAAAATGAACGCATCCAGCTGAAGCTGAACAGTTACAACTCCGCAAGCTTTGTTTTGCAACACATTGTTCCAAAACACATAGGCAAAAACAAAGCTGGCGAAGATGTTTACTCGGATGGAACTGGGGTGGGGTTTCATCAAGTTCCACCACCAGTTCTAGAAAATTATTCGAAAAAGCAATCTGGGTTGGTTAATCTTGAAGATGAGAATGAAGTGAAACTTCCTGATACGATTGATGTCACCTTCACATCATCTGATGATAGTGTTCAAACTGATATTGTTAAAAACATGGCTGAAAGTGTTTTGAAGTCTGATAATGATTCAGTTGATGATGATGAGTGTTTTCTGGACAAATACATTCCGAAACCAAAGTCCAAAAACAACTTAAATGAAGAACCTACTCTTGTCATGTACAAGATGTCGGGATCGGATAAGTTGCATTCGGATTCTGAGTTTCCACTTGAGAATGTTAACGTTGCAAAGTTGACAAATGTGTTCAAATTGATTGAAATTGATATGTCTGAAGTAAAAGGATTAAATCAAACAAATAGGCAAATGAATTTTGAAAAAGATAAAGCTTACTATAAGAAACCTGTTATTCCACCACGTTTTTATAACAACAATCGAAACAAATGGTCGGGTATGGGTGGTAAGAATTATCAAAGAAAGAATTTTCAAAACAAGAAGTTTGCTGAGAAGAAAGTGTTTGTGAACAGTTCGAGTTCACTATCTGATGAGGAGTCTGAGATTTTTTCAAAGATAAATGAAGAGTTTTTTGAGAAAGGGGCCTCACAGCCTCAGTCTGAAGGCACAAGTCGGGTAGTTGATACTCGTACATGTTTTAGATGCAATAAAGTTGGTCACATTGCAAGAAATTGCACCAACTTCAAGCCTAAGATTGAAGTTGTGGAGAGTTATAAGAAGAAGGTTGATGCAAAAGGAAAAGCTCCAATGGTTGTTGAGAAAATTTTGAAAAATGAGAAAACAAAAATCAAAACTGAACTTGTTAAGAATATGGTAACTAAAAATGACAAGTTTTACAAAAGGGTTGCATCGTCTCAACACACATGGAAGCCAAAAGTGGTTAACATGAAAGAAAGTTCATCTAAACCAAAGGTTTCAGAGTCAGAAAAACAACTGTCTTCTACCACTCCGGTAAAGATGGATGTTCCTTTGGATTATTATGAACAATTGGAGAAACAATCTTCTACTCCACCAGAGAAGAAGAATGTTCAAAAGAAAGGTCAACAAACTGGTCAACTTAAGATAGATGAGTTTTTCTTATACAAAAAGGTTGAGGTTGGATCAGAAGAAAACTTGAAGATGAATGATAAAAATTTTCCGCCACTTTACACTACTAAAACTCACATTAATGTCAAGTTACCCGTGTCAAAAGAGGCTTGGGTGGCAATAAAATCTCATTAAATGTTTGAAATGTGCCGGAGCTTCCTAGTTGGTAATTGTGAAGCATGAATCGGCATCTTTATTGAAATGTGTTTTTAAAATCAATTTGTGATATATGCAGGAACTTCCGAGAGCTGTTTCATGATGGATTATGGATAGTGGAGCGTCTCAACATATGACAGGGAAGACTGCATTGTTGTACGATGTTAGAAATTTCAATGGTGGTTATGTGGGATTCGCAGGAAATCAAGGTGGTAGAATTGTTGGTGAAGGAACGTTATCCAATGGGATTGTTACGTTTGAAAGAGTTAACTACATTGCTGAGCTGGAGAATAATCTGCTGAGTATCTCTCAGATTTGTGACAGGATGTATACCACTCACTTCACAGACAAAGAATGTTTGATCTTGAAGCCAGGATTTGTTATCCCTGAAGAATGGATTATCATGAGGGCACCATGAGTCAACGATCTGTACGTGTTGGACATGAGCGTAGCTACTACAACCACGGGTCAGGCTCATTGTTTTGTGTCTAGAGCAACGGAGAAAGAATCGCAGTTGTGGCATCGCAGGATGGGCCATATACACTTGAGAAAAATGAATCACCTGGTGCATAATGATTTGGTTATGGGTGTTCATGTCAAAGGTTTTCATCTTGAGGGGGAGTGCATAAGCTGCATTAAAGGCAAGCAAAAGAAGAAATCACATCCTCAAAAGAAAGTCAATTCAGTATCGAGACCTTTAGAGAGACTTCATATGGATCTTTTTGGTCCAGTGAACATCAAAAGCATCACTGGTGATTACTACTGTCTGGTAGTAACAGATGACTACTCAAGGTTTTCATGGGTTTTATTTCTGAAGACGAAAGATGAGACGTTTGAAAGTTTGATGGCGTTGTTCAGGAAAATTGAAAACTTGTACCAAAGGCGTATCAAGAGAATCAGAAGCGACAATGGTACTGAGTTCAAGAACAGAAAGATGGAAGAATATTGTGATGAAAGAGGTATATTGCATGAATTTAGCGCGCCTTACACTCCGCAGCAGAATGGAGTAGCTGAAAGAAAGAACATGACGCTAATTGAAACGGCTAGGACAATGCTTGCTGATTCAAAGCTACCAGTCAATTTTTGGGCAGAAGCAGTATCCGCCGCATGCTATACACTCAACCGGGTTTTCACTGTAAAGAAATTCAATAAGACGTGTTTCGAACTGATCAATAACCGCAAGCCGAACCTGAAGTATTTAGAACCGTTTGGGTCTCCCTGCACTGTTCTAGAGCCTTTTGGAAAATTTGGTGCAAAGAGCATTGAAGGAATTTTCGTGGGTTATCAAAGTCCATTGAAACGAGTCTTTGTTCCAAGCTTGAAGCGGATTGTTGAAGCACAGAATGTTGAGTGTCAAGGTTACACAATGCCACCGCAGAATCCTGGAGATTCATGGCGTTTTCATTATGACACTTTGTGGGATTCGTTTGACATGGAAGAAGAAAAGGAAGAAGAAGCAGATTTCTTTGACGAGTTGGATATTCTGAGAGAGTATGAAGAATCGCAGGAAAGGTTCCCAGCTGAGTATTCAATAAGACAGCGACAAACCTCAAATAACGATGAAGCAGGTCCAAGCAATGCTGGAGAACATGATGATATTCAACAAAATGAAGTTGCTCATGATAATCAGACGACACAGAACGATAATCAAGAATCTGAGAACATACCAGTATTTGATCATAGTGATTCAGATTCTGAGGGGGAGCAAATTCAGATTTCAAGTCAAACAAATCCAGTCAGTGAAGAAGGTGCAAATCAGAATGTTACTAATCTGGAAGGCGAGATAGATGTTTCAGGCGAGGTGATGCCGAGATCTCTTTCATACCATCCATAAGAATTGATCATTGGAGAATTGCAGACAGGCGTCCGCACAAGACGACAAATTTACCAAGGGCTTACTTGTTTTTATTCTACAGTTGCTCCTTTACAAACTGAGTTTTCACTTAGTTGTTTTATTTCGCAGATCGAACCGCGAACATACAAAGAGGCGCTAACTGAAGATTCTTGGGTCAATGCCATGCAAGAAGAGTTGAGTCAGTTTGAGAAGTTAGGAGTGTGGAAATTAGTAGATTTGCCTGATGGTCAGAGGAAGATTAACACCAAGTGGGTGTTCAAGTGTAAGAGAGACGATAGAGGAGTTGTTGTTCGTAACAAAGCTCGACTCGTAGTCCAGGGTTTCAGTCAGCAGGAGGGGATAGATTTCACTGAAGTATATGCTCCGGTTGCTCGACTTGAAGCGATCAGAATCTTCCTAGCATTTGCATCTTGGAAAAATTTCAAAGTTTATCAGTTAGATGTAAAATCGGCGTTTTTCTATGGGAAGGTAAAAGTGGAGGTATATGTCGGTCAGCCACCGGGCTTCACCGATCCAAACCACAAAGACAAGGTCTACTTGCTAGACAAAGTGTTGTATGGTTTACACCAGGCCCCGAGAGCTTGGTACGAGACATTGTCTCAACACCTACTAGCCAACTGCTTTATTCGTGGAAAAGTGGATGCCACTCTCTTCACCAAAGAGGTATCCAAGAGATGGCGATTTCACGCTCGAAGGGTATTCCGATTCAGATTTCGAATGCTGCAAAGTTAACGCTAAATCAACAACAGCGGGGTGCCAGTTTTTCGGACCACGATTGGTCACCTGGCAATGCAAAAAGCAGACTTCTGTGGCTTTATCCACATGTGAAGTGGAGTATGTATCTGCTAGCCGTTGCTGCTCTCAAATCTTGTGGATCCAGCAACAGATGCGCGACTACGGTTTGCAATTTCTAAACACCCCTATCATTTTGTTGATAATGAGGCAGCGATTAACATTACTAAAAATCTAGTTCATCACGCTAAAATGAAACACATTGAAATTCGACATCACTTCATTCGAGATTGTTTCGAGAATAAGTTGATACGAATTGAGAAAATCCACACTGACGAACAAAAAGCTGATTTACATACCAAAGCATTTGATAAAACTCGTTTTCAATATTTGCTAAAACTAAATGGTATGAAGCTTTTATCGGTGTTGGAAGAGATTCTTGGCGTTGAAGAAAGAAACATTGTAGATGATGACGTTGAGAAGCAATCTGCAATGGTTTGTTGATTTTTTACTTGTTTTGGTATTTAGGGGGAGAGTATAGAGTAATATTTTTAGAAAATACAAAAACAATAAAAATGACAAAAATACAAAAACATGAGATATTTTCAAAATCCAAAAACAATAGAAAACCAGAAAAGAGCTTGTGTAAAAAGGGAAAATGATAGTACATCGGCTTGACAGTAACGGTATGCTAAAGAAATGAAATGTTTAAATGCGTTAAACAGTCTCGCTGATGATGTGCCGATAGGTTTTTACACATTTAGTAGGTTTGTTCGGGATATAAACCTAAATCTTACTTACTTATTTCGTGGGGAACATTACTTGGATATATAGGTAACCCCTGAAATCTTGTTTGAAGGATCCCTCTTTCTGAGATACTAGGTCTTTATACTCAGTGATATCTGGGGTATTATCCCGGGACTTCTGATTTTGCGGAAGCAATGGACTAGTCCCCGGAGAATACTTTACCGCATGCTTGAAATATAGCGCCGCCCTCAGCATAAATGATGAAGACAATAAAATTGCTAATCAATGCTGTTGTAAAAAAATCCTCTAAAGGGGACACACCCAAGTCGAATCGTGATCTCTCTGCTGAACGGTAGTTCTGACCAGAGCTCTCACGGTTTCGTACCATTACTTAATTTATTCCCTTACAGATATCATCTGTGGTATACTCACCTGTAAGACTGAATATTGGGATCTGGATACGGGAGTATATTCAAGAGGTGGGACACACGTATAAGTTTAAGTCTCGAAAACACTAAATACGTATCCTGGACATATTGAAATGTGTGTGAGAATTTAAGTGGATCAGTATATCGACAATCTAAGCGAATTGTTTAATTCTGAGTATGAAATTAAAGCTTAACGGTACTTGTGACTTGTCGAATAGCTGATATTATTCCCTAACACGCTCGCCAAAAATATGTTTGTAAATAGTTTACTTTTATTGCATTTTATTTCTGTAATTCATTTTCTAGTTTAGAACTTTATTCAAAATTCAAAAAGATTTTACACTTCTGCTTTATTTTTGACAAACCAAAGTGGAGAGTTGATCTTCAGATTCGATTTGAAGCAGATGCAGGAAGTTTCTGGGTTGGATGATGAGTTTGGAGCTAAAACATGATAAGTTTGTGAAAGATGAAAAGTTAAAGCAAGTTCATTAATTTGAAACTTGTAATTTTTAGAAAATGTTTGAAAATGATTGTACAAATGTCAGTGTGATTTATCTCTGATCAACCAAGGTTATTAAGTTGGACTTGGTAGATTAATTGAGTAATCAGGGTCATTAACTTAGACCTGAATACTTAAGTGGATTTCTAAACACTGGTTAGACTATCAATTGTGGTTGAATGGTAAGTATGGATTGAAACTGTTATTGTCATATATCTTATATTTGGGTAGAGATTATGTTGGAATCTAGTTCCCCATGGAAACAAAATGTCAAAGTTTGAACCAGAATTTAAAGCCCTAGCTTATCGAGAGGGGGAGTCTGCGAAAGGGGGAGTCAGAATTCTGGATCAACACTCAAAGGGGAGATTGAAGATAAAAGATTGAAGAGAGCTTTTACAATGTCAAGACAATTTGGAAAGAGACAAAGACTAAAGACTCGACGCCGAAGACTTCGTCAACATCCAAGGGGGAGTCTGTTGGTGCATCTACTGTCTTTTAACTATGTCTTAATCGAGTCTTATGTCTAGATAGGTTAAACAAATGCACAACAGGGATTGATTTAGGGTTTGATTATGTTTCAGGAGGTAATTTCGTTTGAAGGAGTCTTGGACAAGTTCAAACAAAATCACCCAAGTAATTTCGTTTGAACTAGGTCTTGTCACCCTCAAACGAAATACCTAGGTCTATAAATAGGAGTTGTGTAATCTCATTTGTAACGGAATAGTGTGTGTATGAGCTGAGGTGCTGCCGGATTTTTGTCAGATTTCAACTTGTAAAAGCTCAGGAAATCATCAATAGATAAAGATTAAAAGGAAACAAGCTGTTTGACGTCATTTACATTGATTCCGCCTTTGCAAATGATGATGAACTACTCATTTTGACTATTTAGGGTCACCTGAACGATCCAACAAATAGTAGGCTTGTGCAAAACCCCTACTGGGTTCGCACAACGCGGTCTGTTGGTACTTAGACTATAGACTAGGTCAATCCTAAGACACGACCTAATTCCCTATAGTTATGGCTCCGATACCAATCTGTCACACCCCAACCGATGGCGGAATCATCGGGGCGTGGCACTGAGCGAAACAGATTGTTCAAGAGAATCCATAACAACTATTAATGGAAATATGTTTAACGTTAATATCCCATACTACTAACACATAAAGTAAAAACAGTCATTACAGATAGCGTGTCTCAAAAACAAAATACTGTTCCGACAACTCAGATTTTATTCGTGGGTTTCTAGACTTCCTACTTGATTCATCACAGCAAGCATCCTATCAACCTGTCACATACGTTAAAATAAAGTCAATACATAAAATTTAAAGGTGAGTACACAAGTTTGAGTAGCATATAGTAGAGAACTGGGTTTTGAGTATGCGCGAAACATGTTCAGCGAACACGTGAAGTAAAGTAAAGTGATCCCTAGCAACCCCCGTCCACGACAGGTGCTGAGTCCAAACTATAGTACTATCGTTGCTAGAGGCGGTATAGTGTAACACTGTATAGCATAGTACAGGCATTCAAAGTACACGTATAGCATGCGGGAGTGGTTTGCGTTGTGTGTTGTTATGTTTTGATAGAGAACGTATGTAACACCCAAAAGTGCGTTAAAAGAAAATGGGTTTGAGTATACTCATTATTCGTGTTTAGCTAGTAAACATAGACTTGGATTGAAGGGAGCGCGTTGGTGTTTAGCCTGAACATAGAACATTAGCATAAGCGTTTGAACAGCGTGTAAACAGAGTGTAGGGTGTGCTGAGTGTCGAATGACGGTCCGGTCGAATGAGCATAACCCATCCGAACGGATGGTCATCCAAGCGGATGCTCATCTGAGTGGATGACCATTCGAACGGATGGCCATTCGAATGAGATGTGGGTGTTTGTAAATCGTTTTGAAAATTTGAACTTTTCGTTGTAGCGTTTGAATAGTGTAAAGTATGGATGCCAAGTCATCCGATGGATGGCCATTCGATCAGATGGCTATTTGATTGAGGAGTTTGTAGTTTGAAGTTTTTCATAAAATTTTCTAAGTAAAAAGGTTCATGGTTTAACGAAGACGACGTGATGATGTGTCAAACAACGGAAACACACCAAGGTCCAGCTCGTTCGATCGGATGGGAACCACCCCATTCGATCGGATGGGAACCACCCCATTCGATCGTACTCACTGTTCTTTTGATAAAGTTTCATGTTCAACCCGTGAATCGGTCACCTCTCTGGTGGGAACCCGTTTTCAAACCGGCTCTAGACTAAGGAATGAGTCTAAGTTAGTTTGAGTGCAAATCCCATCGGTTTTGAGAAGAAAAGTTGAAGAAAAGTTTGAAAAGATATGAAAAGTGTTGAAATCTTGTAAACTTAGTTGAATCGTGGTGGAAATCTCTTAGATCTGAACAAATCTTGATGAGTTGGTGCTTCACAAAAGCTTGCATAAGAAAAACAAGTGAAGAACAATTTAAAGAGGTTCAAACTAGTGATTTCAGAGATAAAATAAGTGTTTGTGTGTGATCTTGATGAAGTAGATGATGTAGAAGTGTTTGGTGATGATGATTGTACCAGATTTAATGAGAAATACTTACGAAGTGGCCTTGAATCGAGAGAAAAAATGTCTGAGAGTGTCTAGAATGCAGGTGGTCGGATGTGTAATACATGAGTCCCTAGACTTTTGGATATTGTCAATTTTAGTCCCTGAACTATGTATTCATTAATACTTTTGGTACTTGGTGAGTTTTATGCTATATACTAAATACTTGGAATGCCTAATTCTAGATACTTGGAACGTCTAAATCTAAATACTTGGAATGCCTAATTCTAGATACTTGGAATGTCTAAATCTAAATACTTGGAATGTCTAATTCTAGATACTTGGAATGTCTAATTCTTGATACTTTGGTGCTTGACTCTTGAGGCTCGTGAAACTTGAGACTTGGTTGAACGAGGGACTGGAGTCATGTCACTGGCGAAAACTATGAAAATTTGAAACCTTTTGTGTTATGCTATAATCTAGTTATACTATTACCCCATACTACGCAACGCTTAATCTAACTCGCAAATCGAATCAAAGACGGCAAAACGGAAAAGATGGGATTGACCGAGTGGCAATCCGATTCCGATTGGATGGCCACTCGATCGAACCGCTATCCGATCCGAGTGCACACCGCCTTCATTCCTTCTCACACTATAAATAGGCCTGCACATCACCATTTTCACTGATGTGATAGCCTCACTCGACCAGACACACGCACTCCTATTTTCTTCCATTTCTCGGCGAATTCGGTACATTTTACACTAGATTCTTATACAACTTTAATCTACACGTCATTCTCTACAAGATTCTTCCTTGAAATCTCACTTTTCACCATGAAATCTCTAGGATTCGAGCTCTTGAAGGTGATGTCACCATGGCGGTTTGTACCAAGCTATTGTGTGATGTCATCCTAGTCAAGATATTGCTCAGATCTAAGGAATTTCATGTGTTTTACACTAAATCTATGCTAGATCTAAACTTTTCAAGCTAAAACCTATGTTTATCTTCATCTTTTCTTAAAACTTTTACTAAAATGGTGAGATCCGGATCTAAACGGACTGTAGACTTGATTATTAGTCTGGAGTCGGTTTGGAGAAGGATTGTTGCGGGAGAAGATGACCGGAGTAGGAATTCTGACATAAGAATCATCACGAACAGACGACTGAATGGACTGGGGTGATTCCCATCCGACCAGATCGGCTGTACATTGATGTGTTTACCATTGTCTCAATGCATACCAAGTCGTCGTTGTTTAAACAGAAACTTAGAGTTTTTATAAGTTTAGGAACGGGACAAGGGTAACCCGATCGAGTGGCAATCAGATCGGATAGCCATCCGATCAAACAGCCACCCGATCAAGTAACACTTGCCCCTTAACTTTAAAATACTTTAAACTTTGAAGTCATGATTGTCGAATGGCAACTCGATCGGATAGCCATCCGATCAAACTACCATCCCGATCAGACGACCTACCTCTTGAAGTTTTGAAAACCTGGAACCTTAGAACGAGTGGCAATCTGATCGGATAGCCATCCGATCTGACAACCATCTGCTCAAGGTAACCGGAGGTGAACACTTGACTTGACATTTTGGGAACTTGACACTTGGATCAGATGACTGACATTTTGGGAACTTGACATTTTGGGAACTTGACTTGACACTTAGTATGTTAGTAATGTTAGTTGGTTAACAGCTAGCTGGTTAGTAAAACAGAAAAAGAAAAGTTAGTCAATCAGTTAAATATTAACAAGTTAGTAAATAAAGCAAATAAATAAATACAAAAATGTACAAGTATTCACAGTTTGTACACCGGTAAAATAATGATTCAGATTGTTCCATTAATTTCGTCGTGTCTGTTGGTGCATACATCTGTCGACTTCATCTTGTATCGTGTCTTAGTCTAGATTGTATAAATCAGAGTATGTAGATCGAGAAAATAGGAGAGTTTAAGTGTTTAGAAAGCTGATTTCGCTCCAGAGGTTAATTCCGCCCGAAATGTCATGTTGACACTTTCGAGCGGAATCACCAAGTTCTAATTCCGCTCCAACAGGTTTTGTGTCATTCTGAGCGGAATCAAGACACTATATATAGATCATTCAGGAGCGAAATCAGTAATCAGATCCTTGTTTTCCATACCGAAGTGCTGCCGGTGTGAAGATTGATTGTAATCAGAGTTTTATCAATACAATCAGTGTTTAAAGTGAAGATTTAGCTGTTTCTACCTTTGTTTCTTAGTTTCCGCCTCTAAAACGAAGTAAAACTCCTCTGAAGGACTCTTTCTGGTTCATACACGATCCTACAATTGGTATCAAAGCTCAGGAGGAGGAGTTCTGCAGAGATTAGCTGGATTTCATTGAAATTTCTCATTTCTACACCTTCTTTCTTCAATCGAACAAGATTTAACGGTTGAAAGTGGTTCAAATTTTCACAGACTGTGTATAATTGACTATTAACAAATCCTTGAAAGTTACAGAGCTAAATTCACAGTAAAAATGGACAAAATGGACATCCGAACTGATTCCGCTCGAACTGACAAGTTCCTGATTTCTCTCCAGATTAGCTTCATAGTCCGATTCCGCTCATCATACGTTCTGATTCCGCTCCAAATAGTTCGTGATTCTGCTCCAGGCTGCCAAACTCGTGATTCCGCTCCAACTTCAGTGCTGATTTCGCTCCTAGTTGCTGATTGTTTCTGATTTCGCTCCAACATACGTTCTGATTCCGCTTCAGACTGCTATACTTGTTGATTCCGTTCCTGATTGTTTTTTATTCCGCTCCAAGTTGCTGATTAAATCTGATTCCGCTCCTAGTAGCTAATTGAGTCTGATTTCGCTCTGAAACAACTATTTTTGAAATACGTGTTATTGAAAAATGGAGAACGAGTTCTACAATGCATTCGCCTCATCCCCAACTACTCCGGCTTCCATTGGTCAGAATATGAACTTGGAAAACGAGACCGAAACATTACAAAAGCCCCCGAAACTGATGAGTATTGAAGAGTACTATGGGTGGAAAGACAGATTCGAAAACTGGGTTTAGGCAAACCATCTTAGGTCATGGGAATGTATTTTGAAGAAATATGTTTTGCCACGTACTGAGTTACAAGTTGTGAAAACAATTTCTGAGTTTAGTGATCAAGAACGGGATATGTACAAAGCCGAAAAAATGATGATTAGTCTTTTACAGCAGGCAATCAAAGAAGACATCTTCATTCTGCTTCAGCATGACAAGACTTCAAAATCAATATGGGATGCTCTTCGAATCAAGTTTGAGGGTAGTGAGAACATGATTAAGAGCAAGAAAGCATTGCTCAAGAAAGAGTTTGATATGTTCAGTAGTTTACCAGGAGAAGATACAAAGAAGCTGATTGAACGTTACTGCCACTTAGTGCGAACCATGTCGATGCTGAGTATTACAAAAGAGCCTGAAGAGTGGGTAGACAAATTAGCCGATGCGCTACCGCAAAAGGAGTGGGGTACATATTTGATGATTCTAAAGAATACGGGTGTTTATGATGGATTGACTATTTCTCAGTTCATTAAGAAGATTGAAAGTCAGGATTTGGAACAGCAAAAGATCGCAAGGATGAACATTCCGAGTGGTCAACAGGATGTAAAAATGTATTACAAAGGCAGTGTTCCAGAAGTTGAAAGAAGCCCAAAGATACAAACTGCATTTAGTGCGGGAGATTCTACTGAAAATGTTGATCAAAGTCCTAAAAGCAGTAGTGGTTTCTCTTCATACCCGAGTGTTAATCCAAAGAGCCCAACTTCAAGTTTCAGTTCTCAAAGTACAAAAAGTGGAAATGGTTATGTGATACTGTGACACTCTGGATTTTCCCGAGCAACCTTCTTGTTTCAGTATTGCGTGTACTTATTTATTAAATGAAAGTTTGTGATTTATCTGATGTGCTATGTGTTATTGACGTGTACGTATAAAGTGTAGTTGTATACAAGTATGTATGTGGTGAACCGAAACCACGTAGGTAACCAAGCCCAAAACATAAGGACCCAACTCGAGACCGCTTGGTCTCGAGTGAACAGTAAAATGGTGGGCCGGTTGGGCTATACACCTCTCGGCAGGTTGGGCCATGCACCTCTCGAAACCCAAAGCCAAGTATAAAAAACTAAAACCCTCACACACTCTCCTTTACACTCACTCTCACACACACTCTCCTCCGCACACTCTCACTCTCTCTCTCTCTCTCTCTCTAAAACCCTAAGTCTCAACATCCTTCTCCCCTCATTCTCGTGGATCAATCGGCAACAACAAGGAGACTCGGCCAAGCTCATCATCATCACTCGGACACTTCATTTTCTCATCTTCTTTCTTGTCTCGGTGCCTTTTCACAACCGGTTAGTGTTTTAAGTGCTTTACTAGATGTTTAGGTGTAAAAATGGTGTTATTAGAGTGAATGAATAGCATGATGGTTGTTGGTTATTTTGAATGTTCAAATGGATGAATATTAATGATATGCAAGCATTGTATTATTTGAATGAGCAAGGATAGATTGTGTGAATATTTATGTTTGGTGATTATGAATGTCTTTCTTGTATAAATGATATCGTGATTGTTGTGGAAGTAAAAATGTATGTTGATCTATTGCTTGCTTTAATTAAAATAGTTTTGACATCTAGTGTATGTAATTCTTGACCATGAAATGCATATGTGTGTAAGATGAACCGTGTGTTGTATTGGCTTAAATGAACATGTTGATTGAATATGAAAACCCTAATGATGAACTGCTTGAATGTAACTTGAATATTTGAAAAACTGAATGTTTGATCTGTTTTGAATCCATATTAGACAAGAAAACATGTTTGAGCATTGTGGTTGGATAGTACATAATATCATGAAATCAAAATTCTATTGGATAGTACAATTTGTGCAACATTCTAGAAACAACAGGTGTTGGAGTCGAAACCCTTGGTCTCGAATAGAAACCATTGAGTTCAACTCGAGACCGCGGTGATTGCGACTCGGGATCTCGACCAAACCACTCAAAACAGACTTCAGGGACTCAAGATCATCATGGTCTCGACTCGAGACAGGACTCGAGACCTCTGAGGTTGCGACTCATGCCAACACCACTCGAGACCAGAAGTTCATGATTCGAGACCACCTTGTCTCGATTGGGCTGCTTGTCCTTGTTATTGGGCCGGAGTGTATGGTTTATTCGTGCTTGTCATTGTTTAAGTGGGCTGTGTGTTAACTGTTACTGTTTAAGAACTTGGACAGGCCTAATAACTTAGAGGATATATATATATATATATATATATATATATATATATATATATATATATTTCATGCACGCTATGTGTTAGATACGTGTAAGATAAATGTATTAGGACGTGGTGACCAGCATACTTAACCAAGTAAACTAAACTGCCGAGCAACCCAAGGTGAGTTCACAACTATTAAAGCATGCGTTCCCGGTGGTTTGGGAAACAGAAACTTAAACAACGTTATCCCCTCGTAAGGGATACAAACCTACTTTCTTCCCCTTAAATGGGACTCTTAGTTAATTACTGTTTATACGGAATGCAACGAGCAACACTAAACGAAACTCTATCACTCAAGTCCCTACCATATAATACCGGTTAGTCGCCGGGGCCTGGCGAACGGGTTATTAGTTAATAGCGCTATTTAGGTCTAACCAGCCTCACACCGACCCATGTTACTGGGAACGAGAGTGAACTAATGTACTCAGGCAAACCGTCAATGATGATAGAACATTGACAAACGGGGCACTGCGGAAACGTACGGTTAAGTAAGTATTCGGTATTGTACAACAGTTTAGTAGCTTACTTATGGGGTAGCTCCCCATGGCATGTATAAACGGATAAAATTAACTGGTGAAACAAGTTTTTGGTAATTAAAAACTGGACAACTCGTGGACTCGCCAACATTTTTGTTGACACTCTACTGCATGCTTTGCAGGTACCCAGTGACTCAGGAGCTTGCAGATTGGGAATGTGTAGTGGTCTTCTAATCCATGTGTTGGGTCCTAAATAATCTTGAACTATGAACCTTGTTTTGAAACTGTTGGTTTATGCTTCCGCTGCTTACTTGAACTGTTATTTGAACTTAAACTTTTAAAACTTTAAACTATGATGTTTACTAACTATTGTGGCTGGTGAACATTTTTAATATTAACCAATGCTCAGTATAATTGGTGGCTGGATCCTGGTCAGTCACGCCTCCAAGCGGTGGTATTCCGCATGTGGGTTTTGGGGGTGTAACAGATTGGTATCAGAGCCATTGGTTATAGTGAACTCGGTTTAAAAAAAGAAAGTCTTTTTGAGAAAAACTAGACTATAACCCGTGACTCGTGACGACACTACACTCCAAGGGCAAGACTCAACGTACTAGACCCCATAGCTTGGACTTGTGTTTATTTGCTGGATTACTTTATGATTTATGTTCTACTATACGTACTGGTATACCTAGCTAGATAGACACACCCCTCTTCTATCTCATTCTCGCTACATTACGACATCACACTCATACTGTGTTTTCTGGTTATGAAGACAATGAGTGGACGCAGAAGAGGAAACGTTAACATGACTCAGGCGTAGTTCACTAACTTGCTCAACACGGTGGCTGCAGCTTTCGCAGCTCACCCTGGAGGTAAGCTCGTTATTTTAGGATGTTTAGATCCTACCCCCGCATCGTCTTTTCACCTCTAAGCCTATTCGCTTCGCTTCTCACAACAGGTCAGCAAGCGCCTGCGCAACCACGTGTTTGTACTTTCAAAACCTTCATGGATTGCAAGCCTCTTCCTTTCAACGGCACTGAGGGTGCCATCGGCCTTCTGCACTGGATTGAAAAGGCCGAAGCTGTCTTAGCTGTCTGCGAGTGTCCCCCTGCTAACTGGGTAAAGTTTGCGACTGGTACTATTGAAGGAAACGCGCTTTCATGGTTGAAGGCACAGATTCAGATGCTTGGTTTGGAAACTGCTAATGCTACTGCGTGGGAAGATTTCAAGGACATGATCAAGGAAGAATACTGTCACAGGGATGACATTCATAAGCTCGAAAACGAATACTTTGAGCTCAAGATGGTTGGATCAGAGATTGAGACCTACACCAAGCAGTCCAACGACTATGCGGCACTTTGCCCAAACATGTCTCGACCTATGTATCAAAAGATCGAATTGTACATCAAAGGTTTGGCCCCAGAAATCCGGAGCCATGTGACCTCAGCCAACCTCAATACCATCCAGCCAGTGGTCCGTCTTGCTCACAAACTCACTGATCAAGCTGTGGAGGAGGACAAGTTGCCCAAAAGGATAAATGCTACTGCTGGAACCTCTGGCGATAACAAGCGTAAATGGGAAGGAAATCTGAGCAAGGAAGCTAACCCCACTCAGACCCTGACTCAACAAAGGAAAACTGAAAACAACAAAGGCCCTCAGCAACAGGGTGGCTATCGGGGAAACCACCCTAAGTTTAACAAGTGTAATCGACACCACAATAAGGCGTGTAGCAAAGGTCAGTGCCTGCGATGCAACAAAATGGGGCATGAAGCCAAAGACTGCAGGAGTCAGTTCCCAGCTAGGCAGAATCAGCATCAACCACAGCAACAGCAGCAGCAATGAAACAACCATGAATGCTACAAATGTGGGGCAATAGGGCACATGCGAAAGGATTGCCCTCAGCTGAACCAGAATCGCAACAACAATAATCTAGGTGCTGGAAACAACAACAACAACCAGGGAGCTGGAAACAATGCAAGGGCATTCGTGATTGGGGCTGGTGAAGCAAGGAATGACCCCAACGTGGTGGCGGGTAAGTTCCTACTTAATAATCGTTATGTTTCCATATTATTTGATTCTGGAGCAGATGCTAGTTATGTATCCCTACGTATTAGTAAGAAGCTTAAGTCCGCTCTTATGACGTTAAGCTCTAAGCGCATCGTTGAAATAGCTAATGGTCGAAACCTCGAGGCCTCACACGTTATTCGTAACTGCAAACTAGAATTGTCTGGTCAGACCTTCCGTATCGATCTCTTCCCCATCATTCTCGGAAGCTTCGACGTCGTCATTGGTATGGATTGGTTATCCAAGCATCGAGCTAAAATCCTCTGCCAAGAGAAAGTTGTTCGTATTCCCCGTCCTTCTGGCAAACCCCTTATCGTTCAAGGTGACAAAGGCGGAGAAGTCACGAGCATCATTTCATTCTTAAAAGCCCAGAAGTGTTTACGAAAGGGGCACACCGCTATCTTAGCACTTGTCGCCGACACACAGAAAAAGGAAAACAGGATTGAAGATTTTCCAGTTGTACGCGCCTATCCCGAGGTATTTCCTGAAGAACTACCTGGACTCCCTCCTCACCGTCAGGTCGAATTTCAAATCGAGCTAACTCCCGGAGCGGCACCTATAGCTCGTGCGCCTTATCGACTAGCCCCCGCTGAACTAAAGGAACTTTCTACTCAACTACAAGAACTGTTGGACAAAGGTTTTATCCGTCCTAGCTCGTCACCCTGGGGAGCCCTAGTGCTCTTTGTTAAAAAGAAGGATGGCACATTCCGAATGTGCATTGATTACCGCGAACTGAACAAGGTTACCATCAAGAATCGTTATCCACTTCCCCGTATCGACGATCGGTTTGACCAACTGCAAGGGTCGAGCTATTATTCCAAGATTGATCTGCGATCGGGCTATCACCAGCTGAGAGTCCGCGGTGAGTACGTCTCTAAGACTGCTTTCAGAACCCGCTATGGTCACTACGAATTCCTTGTTATGCCTTTCGGAATGACCAATGCACCTGCGATCTTCATGGATCTCATGAACCGAGTGTGCAAACCCTACCTCGACAAGTTCGTAATTGTGTTTATTGATGACATCCTAATTTACTCGAAGAGTCAAGAGGAGCATGAACAACACCTGCGTCTTATTCTCGAACTCCTTCGCAATGAGAAACTGTACGCCAAATTATCGAAATGTGACTTCTGGCTTAGAGAAGTCCATTTCCTTGGGTACATAGTCAATCAGGATGGGATTCACGTCGACCCCGCTAAGATCAAATCCATTAAGAATTGGCCTATACCTAAGACTTCGACCGAAGTTCGCCAATTCTTGGGATTGGCAGGATACTATCGAAGATTTATCAAGGGATTTTCAAAGATCGCTCAACCACTTACGACCCTCACTCAGAAGGGTGTTGCTTACAGATGGAATGATGCTCAGGAATCTGCCTTTCAGGAACTAAAGAAGAACCTGTGTAGTGCTCCTATTCTTTCCATACCTGAAGGTACCGATGATTTTGTCGTTTACTGCGACGCTTCCATTCAAGGACTTGGTTGCGTGTTGATGCAACGCGAGAAGGTTATTGCTTACGCTTCGCGACAACTTAAGATCCACGAACGGAACTACACGACACATGACTTAGAATTCGGAGCTGTGGTCTTCGCGCTCAAGATTTGGAGACATTACTTGTACGGTACCAAGTGCACGATTTACACCGATCACAAGAGTCTCCAGCACATAATGGAACAAAAGGAGTTGAATATGCGGCAACGCCGATGGGTCGAACTCCTAAATGACTACGAGTGTGCAATTAAATATCATCCAGGCAAGGCTAATGTGGTAGCCGATGCCCTCAGCACAAAGGAAACCAAACCTAAGCGTGTTCGTGCCTTACAACTCACCATCCACTCGAACCTCCCTAAGAAGATCCGAAGCGCTCAGGTTGAAGCATTAAAAGCCGAGAACATCAGGGCTGAGTCCCTGCGAGGATCGAGGAAATGGCTAGAACAAAGGGAAGACGGCACTTACTATGTGACGGACGTATATGGGTCCCACTTTATGGAAATCTGCGTGAACTTGTGATGGACGAAGCACACAAATCTCGTTACTCGGTACATCCTGGTTCGGATAAGATGTACCACGACCTAAAAACTGCATACTGGTGGCCTAGCATGAAAGCCCACGTAGCAACCTATGTCAGCAAATGTTTGACTTGTGCGAGAGTCAAGACTGAGTAACAGAAACCATCCAACAACCAGAGATCCCGAAATGGAAATGGGAGCAAATTTCCATGGATTTTGTTACTGGCCTGCCTAGGTCTCAACGCGGAAATGACACCATTTGGTTTATAGTGGATCGATTAACTAAGCCTGCACACTTTTTGGCTATCAAAGAAACAGACAAGTTCTCTACCTTAGTAGAGGTATACTTAAAGGAAGTGGTTTCGAGGGACGGAGTGCCAACCTCTATTATTTCCGATCGAGATGCACGTTTTACTTCTGAGCTATGGCAAGCTATGCACAAATCCTTTGGCTCATGTTTAGATATGAGCACCGCTTATCATCCACAAACGGATGGGCAGTCTGAACGCACCATCCAAACACTTGAAGACATGCTTAGGGCATGTGTAATCGATTTTGGCAAGGGTTGGGAAAAACATCTACCGTTAGTAGAATTTTGTTACAACAACAACTACCACACCAGCATTCAGGCAGCACCCTTTGAGGCATTGTACGGTCGTAAATGCCGATCACCCTTATGTTGGGCGGAAATTGGCGAAAGCCAAATTACCGGCCCGGAACTTGTAGTCGAGACTACGGAAAGGATTGCTCAGATCAGACAACGCATGGCGGCAGCTCGTGACCGTCAGAAAAGATACGCTGACAAGGGTAGGAAACCGCTAGAATTCCAGGTCGGTGACCGGACTCTACTTAAAGTCTCACCCTGGAAGGGTGTGGTTCGTTTTGGAAAACGGGGCAAGCTTAATCCGCGATATGTCGGGCCCTTCGAAATTACCGACAAGATCGGTAAGGTTGCTTACAGATTAAATCTGCCTGAAGAACTGAGTGCGGTGCACAACGTCTTTCATGTGTCTAATCTGAAGAAGTGTCTGTCAGATGAAGCACTCATCATCCCTTTCAAGGAACTCACTATTGACGAACAGCTACACTTTACTGAGGAACCGATTGAGATCACGGATCGAGAGATCAAAACCCTCAAACGTAGCCAGATACCTCTCGTGCGAGTTCGTTGGAACTCGCGACGTGGCCCAGAGTTTACCTGGGAGCGGGAGGACCAGATGAAGCGCAAATATCCTCAGTTCTTCCCAAATGAAACTCCCAGCACTGAAGCTACAACCGAATTTCGGGACGAAATTCCAAACTAACGGGGGGATGATGTGACACCCCGTTGAAACGTTCTCACCAGCTTGACAGTGGCTGCCTTAACTTTTGGGACGAAAGTTCTTAAAACTTGGGGATAATGTGACACTCTGGATTTCCCGAGCAACCTTCTTGTTTCAGTATTGCGTGTACTTATTTATTAAATGAAAGTTTGTGATTTATCTGATGTGCTATGTGTTATTGACGTGTACGTATAAAGTGTAGTTGTATACAAGTATGTATGTGGTGAACCGAAACCACGTAGGTAACCAAGCCCAAAACATAAGGACCCGACTCGAGACCGCTTGGTCTCGAGTGAACAGTAAAATGGTGGGCCGGTTGGGCCATACACCTCTCGGCTGGTTGGGCCATGCACCTCTCGAAACCCAAAGCCAAGTATAAAAACCTAAAACCCTCACACACTCTCCTTTACACTCACTCTCACACACACTCTCCTCCGCACACTCTCACTATCTCTCTCTAAAACCCTAAGTCTCAACATCCTTCTCCCCTCATTCTCGTGGATCAATGGGCAACAACAAGGAGACTCGGCCAAGCTCATCATCATCACTCAGACACTTCATTTTCTCATCTTCTTTCTTGTCTCGGTGCCTGTTCACAACCGGTAAGTGTTTTAAGTGCTTTACTAGATGTTTAGGTGTAAACATGGTGTTATTAGAGTGAATGAATAGCATGATGGTTGTTGGTTATTTTGAATGTTCAAATGGAAGAATGTTAATGATATGCAAGCATTGTATTATTTGAATGAGCTAGGATAGATTGTGTGAATATTTATGTTTGGTGATTATGAATGTCTTTCTTGTATAAATGATATCGTGATTGTTGTGTAAGTAAAAATGTATGTTGATCTATTGCTTGCTTTAATTAAAATAGTTTTGACATCTAGTGTATGTAATTCTTGACCATGAAATGCATATGTGTGTAAGATGAACCGTGTGTTGTATTGGCTTAAATGAACATGTTGATTGAATATGAAAACCCTAATGATGAACTGCTTGAATGTAACTTGAATATTTGAAAAACTGAATGTGTGATCTGTTTTGAATCCATATTAGACAAGAAAACATGTTTGAGCATTGTGGTTGGATAGTACATAATATCATGAAATCAAAATTCTATTGGATAGTACAATTTGTGAAACGTTCTAGAAACAGCAAGTGTTGGAGTCGAAACCCTTGGTCTCGACTAGAAACCATTGAGTTCAACTCGAGACCGCGGTGATTGCGACTCGAGATCTCGACCAAACCACTCAAAACAGACTTCAGGGACTCAAGATCATCATGGTCTCAACTCGAGACAGGACTCGAGACCTCAGAGGTTGCGACTCATGCCAACACCACTCAAGACCAGAAGTTCATGACTCGAGACCACCTTGTCTCGATTGGGCTGCTTGTCCTTGTTATTGGGACGGAGTGTATGGTTTATTCGTGCTTGTCACTGTTTAAGAGGGCTGTGTGTTAACTGTTACTGTTTAAGAACTTGGACAGGCCTAATAACTTAGAGGATATATATATATATATATATATATATATATATTTCATGCACGCTATGTGTTAGATACGTGTAAGATAAACGTGATTACTTGTATCCGAGCCTGACCCCTACTGGTAACCATATTAGGACGTGGTGACCAGCATACTTAACCAAGTAAACTAAACTGCCGAGCAACCCAAGGTGAGTTCACAACTATTAAAGCATGCGTTCCCGGTGGTTTGGGAAACAGAAACTTAAACAACGCTATCCCCTCGTAAGGGATACAAACCTACTTTCTTCCCCTTAAATGGGATTCTTAGTTAATTACTGTTTATACGGAATGCAACGAGCAACACTAAACGAAACTCTATCACTCAAGTCCCTACCATATAATACCGGTTAGTCGCCGGGGCCTGGCGAACGGGTTATTAGTTAATAGCGCTATTTAGGTCTAACCAGCCTCACACCGACCCTTGTTACTGGGAACGAGAGTGAACTAATGTACTCAGGCAAACTGTCAATGATGATAGAACATTGACAAACGGGGCACTGCGGAAATGTACGGTTAAGTAAGTATTCGGTATTGTACAACAGTTTAGTAGCTTACTTATGGGGTAGCTCCCCATGGCATGTATAAACGGATAAAATTAACTGGTGAAACAAGTTTTTGGTAATTAAAAACTGGACAACTCGTGGACTCGCCAACATTTTTGTTGACACTCTACTGCATGCTTTGCAGGTACCCAGTGACTCAGGAGCTTGCAGCTTGGGAATGTGTAGTGGTCGTCTAACCCATGTGTTGGGTCCTAAATAATCTTGAACTATGAACCTTGTTTTGAAACTGTTGGATTATGCTTCCGCTGCTTACTTGAACTTAAACTTTTGAAACTTTAAACTATGATGTTTACTAACTATTGTGGCTGGTGAACATTTTTACTATTAACCAATGCTCAGTATAATTGTTGGCTGGATCCTGGTCAGTCACGCCTCCAAGCGATGGTATTCCGCATGTGGGTTTTGGGGGTGTGACAGATACAATGCAATATTGCCTTGAATCTTCCAGATGGTCAAAGTTTTTCTAAAGAGATTGCGAAAGATCACATGGTTTTACTTGGTTCTGTGCTACTATCATATAAAGGTTTGGTTGATGGTCGTATCGGAAATCCTATGCTCACAAAAGAGGATTACGATCAGATAGACGCTGAAGAAATGGAACTTATGGACATCAAATGGTGTCTAGCTAGTGTTCTTAGACGAGCTGAAAAGTTCAAGCTGATTACTGGAAGAAATAATTTTCTTGATGCACACGTTTCTACTATGGGTTTTGAAAAATCTAAAGTTACTTGTTTTCGATGCAGGGAGAAAGGTCATTTCAAGAGGGAATGCAAGAACAAAGAAGATAGTGATGTGAAGAATCCATTCGGAAAAGATGACTACTACCAGAAAGCCATTTATCAACAAGTCGGTCAACAACAACTACAAGAACCACAAGTGGCTCAGGGTAGAAAAGTGATCGAGGATTCAAAAAGAGCATGTCTGGGAAATCAAGAGAACTTTAACTGGAATTTTCAAGATGATGAAAAATTGCCTGAAGGTTTTAGCTGGGATATGTTTGTGAATGATCAAGGAGATTTCAAAGCATTCATTGCTAAAATTTTGAAAGAACCAGATATGTTTACCACATGGATGAAGTCTATTGGTGAAACTGTGAAGAATGTGGAGAAAGAGTCTGTTGCATCTGAAGAAAACTCACATAGCTCAGATGAAAGTTCACAAAGTGTTGAAAGTTCAGAAAAGGAAGTTGTTTTTTATCAAACACCAGCTGATTCTGGTTCTTCGGATGATAATGCTGAAAAGTCAATTGGGTTTGATCAATCACCAACTGAAGACAGCAGTGATGATGAAAAAGAACGACATATTAATGTTGCTAAAATTCATCTATCTTCTGAAAGTTTTCATTTTTATTTTGCAGATCGCTTGGAAAAACTGAAAGAGAAACAAGGTGCAAAAGAACAAATGAAATAGAAGTCTGAAAGTGGTGATCAAACAAAGAAAGATGTTCAGAATGAAGAAGTAAAAAGTGTTGCTGAGGAGATTGCTGAACCAGAAAAGATATATGAAGCAGAAAAGGTGGTTGAAGTTGAAAAGATAATAGAAGTTGAAAAGATTGTGGAAGTCATCAAGCCTTGCACAAAGTGTTTGGAACCTTGCAAGGAATGTGCAGCAAAAGATGAAAAGTTGGTTGAGCTTGAAAAGATGAAAGAGCAATTACTATTCAATCTAAATTACGTGAAAGAATCTTACGATGTATTGAACAGAACAGTAACTGGTCTTCAAAAGACAAACTCTGAAAGAGAAAATGCTTTGACGATGATGAATGCAACATTGATGACAAAGCAGAAAGCGATAAATCACTACATCGAAGAATGTGCCAAGCTGTAACGGGAGTTGGAGAATGAAAAGATTGAAAATGAGAGAATCAGACGATTATTACAGAGTTATTCTAGTTCTGATTATCTTATTGATCGAATTTATCCAACTGTTGCAGGTTTTGAAGTCTTTAAAGATTATGAGAAGCCAAAGGAGAAGAAGGATACTAGTAAGAAACCAAGTGTTCAGTATAATAAGCGTCTGTCTCCAATCTGGGAAGGGTATTCTCCTAGAAAACCGAATGAGGAGCAAGTCGAAAAATCAGTAAATATAAAGTTAAAGTCCAATGTAACCGATGAATTACCAGAAAACATTGACGTCGTTTTTACATCGTCTGACACTGATCATGAGTCTGAGCTAATAAAAAAGGTGGTCGATCAGGTGTTGGATACAGATGAGGAGTCTGAGTCAAAGTCTGAGTCTGGAGGTTCAAGTTCATCGGTCAACAGTCCAAAGTCGTCAGTTAAACGGTCTTACAGTAAAGAGTTTTTGTTATCAAAAGCAAATTTGGATGATGAAACATTTGAAGTAGCATACACTTTAAATGATTCTGACAAATTATACTCTGATAAAGAATTTCCAATAAGAAGTGTTAGATTTGAAATGATCAAAAAGGTTTTCAAAATGACAGAAATTAAGATTTCTGAAATAAAAGATTTAAATCTTACTGGAAAACCTAAAAAATACACTTCAAGAGTACAACAACGATTAAACAAGAAAAAGGGTTACAATTCTGGTTCTGGTTTTCAGGAGAAACCAAACCATAATGGTAGATACAAAAAGAAAGGTTTAGGTTTTATTCCACTAGAAAATTATAAAAATGAAAAAAATTCTAAAACAAAAACAGAATTTGTTTCAGGTGGAAGTGCTGAGGAGGAACAGAAGAAACCTTTCTGGAGACAATCAAACCAGGAGTTTCTTGCTGAGAAGAAAAGGAATGGAACTGGAGTGTTTCATCCAAAAGAGACTCGAACCTGTTTCAAATGCAATGAAGCTGGTCACATTGCATGGAACTGTCCGAAAAATGCTAAGACTAAACAGGGAGTTTCTGAAAAACTGAAAGAAATAGTTGTTGATGTTGAACCATCAACCGAGAAATTCAAAATGTTTGAAAATTCAACTTATGAGGTTGGTGAATGTTCTAAAAAGAATTTTTACAAAAAGAAAGCAAAAGATAACCAAATGTGGGTTGTCAAGAAGGATGATGTAAAAGATGGCGATGATTCTGGTTCTACAAAGCTAGAAGAGCCACAAGGTGAAGTAAAAGAGGTAAATTCTATATCTTCAGTGAATCATGATGAATTTCCATCACTGAAGTTTGAGAAGATTAAACAGAAAGTTGGTAAGGTTGAGATCTCAGATCAATTTTACTCTAAGAAGAATGAATTTGATATCGAGAAAGTTTTCAATGGAAATGTTAAGAAAATTTTTGGGAAAATGCTTGATGGGAAAGTAAAAGGGGTTAAAGATTTTTATGCAACTAAAAAGGCAACTTACAACCCTACTGAACAAGAGCCAAAAGAGTTAAAAACACCCAAGGTTGGTCAGACTTGGGTGGAAATTCTTTTCCCTTAAACAATCTGACTTGCCGGAGATCCCAAGTTAGTAATCGTGGATCAGGAATCGGCATTTTTCTTGATAATTGATGTTTTGTGAAAGAATTTTAATGGTTAAATTTTTACAGGTTAAATGTGAATTCCCGGAGCTTCCAGGTTGGTAAGTGTGAACCAGGAATCGGCATTTTTATTGGTAAAATGATTTTGTGTAGATGTGTTATTCCTACAAGTTGGTTGATGAAGTTTTACACCTACAAGTGGTAAATCAAGGACATTAAGTTGTACTTGTTTTTTCCTACAAATGGTTAATCAAAGTCATTAGGTTGAACTTGATTGGACCAAATTTACAAGTGGTATTTTGAAAAAACAATGTGATGAACCAAATCCCTAACTTTATAAGTGATAAAATCAACAAAACTTATTTTTTGGAAAAATCATTTTGGTTAAAACAAACTTAAGTGTTTTGAAATCATAATGAGAAAATAGTTTTGTGTAAGGGGGAGTTCTGATTGTTTATGCCAAGTTAATGGCGAATTGAACCGATTCGATATCGGTTGTCAATTTTATTGTACAGTTTATTTTCAAATTTCCTAAATTGTGTTTGCATTTTAGGGGGAGTTTAAATTTCAGAAAATCCAAAAACATTTGAAAATTTTGAAAAAGGCAAAAACATGATAAAATCAAAAATGAGTTTTAGTGTCAAAGAAGAGGATATGATAGTACATCAGTAGACAGTTATAGTATGCTAAAGAATTGTATTGTTTAAATAGCATTAAACGGTCTCACTGATGATATGCCGATAGGTTTTTACACATTTAGTAAGCTTTTTCGGGATATAAACTTATATTCAAACTTGCTTATTTCATGGGGAACACTACTTGGATATATAGGTAACCCCTGAAATCTCGTTTGAAAGGTCCCTCTTTCTGAGATACTAGGTCTTTATGCTCAGTGATATCTGGGGTATTATTCCGGGACTTCTGCTGAATGGAAGTTCTGACCTAGTCCTCGAATAATACTTTTCGCTTGCTTGAAATATAGCGCCGCCCTCAGCAAATTGATGAAACAATAAAATTGATAGTCATTGCTGTTGTAATACAAAAGATCCTCTAAAGGGGACACACCAAAAGTCGAGTCGTCATCTCTCTGCTGAACGGAAGTTCTGACCTGAGCTCTCACGGTTTCGTACTATAATTTATTCCCTTACAGATATCATCTGTGGTATACTCACCTGTAAGACTGAATATTGGGATCTGGATACGAGAGTATATTCAAGAGGTGGGACACATGAATGAGTTTAAGTCCTTAAAACATCTAACTCATATCCTGAATCAGTTGAAATTTGTGTGAAAATTTAAGTAGATCAGTATATTGGCAATCTAAGTGAATTGTTTAATTCTTAATGTGTAACTAAGCTCAACGGTACTTGTGACTTGTCAAAAACTGATATGATCCTCTTACACGAACTAAAAAAATTTTGTCTGTAAATTTTTCTTTACTGTATTTCATTAAAAATTCAAAAAGATTTTCAGTGTGTTTTAGAATAAATTTAAAAAAAAAATCCAAAAAGATTTTCGACAACAGATGTTGGAGAGCTGATTTTCAAATTTCCAAGTGCTAAACATGATGATATTTTTGTGAAAAGAAATATGTGTTTGAAAATCAAATGTATTTTGATCAAATTTTAAAGTGGTTCATCAAGAATATTGAGTTATTTTTTAGGGAGAGTCAGTGTTAGTGTTTACAGTTAATTGTTAAATGTGTGAAATTTACTTTGAGGTAGAGATTGTGCAGGTTTAAGTTTGAGCTAGGTAACAATCCTGAGTTGGATAAAAGCCAGGTTACGATCTTGGAACAACCTCCGGAAGAACTAGGTCATTCGATCCTGACAAGCTTGTGTTTTAAAGAGCCAGGTTTCCGATACCTGAAGATTAATAGAAGAGAGTGTAAGCCAGTCTAAGATCCTGAAGCAGATGTTGCTGATGAACTGAATGAATGCCAGCACATTGTTAGGGGAAGTCTGTTAATGTTGAGTAAAAGAATGAAGCTCAGAGACTGATCAAGATTGAAGACACAGTCAGACTCGACACTGAAGACTCCTCAACATCTGAGGAGGAGTCTGTTGGTGCATACATATGTCGACTTCGTCTTGTATCGTGTCTTAGTCTAGATTGTATAAATCAGAGCATATAGATTGAGAAAATAGGAGAGTTTAAGTGTTTAGAAAGCTGATTTCGCTCCAGAGGTTAATTCCCGCCCGAAATGTCATGTTGACACTTTCGAGCGGAATCACCAAGTTCTAATTCCGCTCCAACAGGTTTTGTGTCATTCTGAGCGGAATCAAGACACTATATATAGATCATTCAGGAGCGAAATCAGTAATCAGATCCTTGTTTTCCATACCGAAGTGCTGTCGGAGTGAAGATTGATTGTAATCAGAGTTTTATCAATACAATCAGTGTTTAAAGTGAAGATTTAGCTGTTTCTACCTTTGTTTCTTAGTTTTCGCCTCTGAAACGAAGTAAAACTCCTCTGAACGACTCTTTCGGGATCATACACGATCCTACAGTGTCCCCGGCAACGGCGCCAAAAACTTAACGTGGTTATCGAAGTGCACATAATTTATACATTTATTTACAGTGAACTTCGCACTCACGTAGGTTTTAATATTTATAAAAATGGTTTATACCTTAACATTAAAACACACACAACAAAGGACAAGTATGTCCCGTCATATATGCAGTAAAGTATTGGTAAGAGCCGGATATCGATCCATGGAACACGGGCATTATAATGTACTAAATCTTCGTCATTGTTTTACCAGATATAAGGAAAAGTGAATGGTTGTTTAACTAAAATTACCTAAAACTATATCTAAGACATAAATATACTATTATCTTATTTCACAAACAACCTAAACATGTTATCTATCAGATATGTCGCAAAAGCACTTAATCAATTTTCCAATTTTGAGAAAGCTAGTTACCGGGTCTGGATTTCTAGCATTATGATTCTTCGGAAAGTTAACGCGATGGTCACACATTAACCACCTAAAATCATTCATTAGCGATCTATTGATATTTATTCATGCGAGTCTTTAAAGATAGGTTATTTACCGGGTCTAGATTCCTAACCTCACTTATCAAAGAAAGCAATACCGATGGTCACAATACAACCACGAGGATAAGCAATTATGTAGATCATATAACAAACAGTTTCACCTTTACAAGTCTTAAACACAAATCTACCATGTCAGCAATTTCAGACCAAAACTACTAAACAAGGATCATAAACCGCATTCAAGAACATGTAATCAACACCATATAATTCGTTAGAACCCTTACGTGCAAGAAAGTATTCCTAATCACAATAAGATATATCTTGTATAAAACCAATACCCTGGTCTGGTTTCATGGTGTAAACAAAGTTTACAAATAAGTGATTAATCAAGAAATAGTTACCATCCCACTAACCACATATTCATTATCCAAGATAATCAAACATAATCAGGAACTCAACATCAATGAAACAGTCATTATATAATCATGAAGATTCAAACATGAAAATGTACCAAAGCTTCATACAAATAAGATTACAATGTAACGATTATTCAAGAAACAAGTTTATAACTACTATTATATAAACTACATTAAACATAAACTAACATCCACTCATAACTTGTAAAATGATCAGAATACATGTTCAAGAACAAGTAATCGAATCGTAAACAAGCAAGGAATTGATGGGTTGGATAGGTTATGCTTTCATTCGGTCTTTAAGCTTCAAAGTGGTCTGATCAGGACTGCTTTGGAACCCAGAAATCGCCCAGAAACATGGAGAAAAACCCAACAACTGAACCAGTAGCGAATGGATGTATTTATAGATGATTTTGTGATCGGCACCGTCATGCCACGGGTCGCACGGTCGTGCCACAGGTGTTGTCAGGTGACGTCAGTTTCTCCGATCCCAAGTCAGCCAAGTGGACTAGTGGACACGTTGCCTGGGTCATCAGATCGGCACGGTAGTGCCGCTGGTCGCACGGTAGTGTGGCACCATTAGATTGTTGATCAGAAATGTTGGTCAAGCCTTGTCACGGTCATGCATCGGGTCGCATGTTAGTGCTACCCGGGATAACATCGGCACTGGCTCTTGCACTGGCAGTGCTTCCGATATCGGAGGATCGGCACGGTAGTGCCGTCAGATGGCACGGTCGTGCCACACCTGGCAGTCAACAGAATTTTGTTCTTTTTATCAGAAATGCATCAGAATTTGTCCATTTTCATCAGATTTTTCTTTTATGCTCTGTTTAAGACCTGAAAATATAAAAGTACCGAATTTGGCACCTAAACGTCGTGTTTTCGGTCAAAAATGCTTAAAACGGAAGTGTTTTGGGGTATAAAAACATGTATATCAAACATCCCCACACTTGAACTTTGGTTGTCCTCAAGCAAACTTAAAATAAAACACGGAATCAAATCTGAATATTTACAAGGTTCACTAATTTGTTTGGTGGTCAAATTGGTTTTCAAAAAGTCATCATCAAAGATTTAAAACTAACAAGCTTTGTTAGATGTATGAAAGGATAACCATAAAGCAATGATTCTACGTTCGATTGACTTGTCATGCAAATCTTTATATTTCTCACAATGTTCACACACACTCGGTTAAATTTCTGAATCATACATATAATGTGTATGCAAAAGACTCGATGCCTAGTCAATGAATCATGCAATATTATAAGCTTGTCAAAAGATCTGATCTCTACCAATTAATATGTGAAAAACATAAATTAAGAGGTCTTTGATTGGTTGAAATGATAGGCTATGGTTAAGGGTACGAAATGGATATTTGAAAGTGGCAAGAAAGGCTAAAACTTGGCTAAAAACTTGGTGCTTAATTTTCTAGGATTCTGAACACGTTGCTAAGCTACTTGTGTAGGTCTTCAGAGTTTATTCTTTTTACACTTCTACTCTCTATTTTCTTTCTTGACAGTTTTTCCTAAATTCCCTTAGAGAGTTTTGACAAACGGGTATATATATATTATTTTTTTTTCAACATTTATTGATCTAGATAGCTTATGGCCAAATTTTTAACGAAAAATGGTAAATAGGAAAAGGTTATATTTGGGTGTATAGGTTTAAAATTTTGGGTAAAGTTAAGAAAAATACGGAAAATAGGCTCAACATGGCGAACTAATGGATATTGATGGGTGCGGGATATAAACAAAGATAAAGGCTTAACAAAGGGGGTATCCTAAATGCCTCTATCATTTCTATGTAATTTCACATATTCATGGTTTTGAAAAGTATACAAATGACAAGTTCTAAATTACATAAAACATCAGGCTCACTCATTTTCCGCAAAAAAAGAAGCATTTGACAAGAAAGCTGTAAAGGCTAAAAAATATGCTCACGTAATCGGAAGGAATAGGTATAAATATAACGATAAACATGCAAGTCTTTCGTTCTGTTTTATCACGCTTTTTAGTTATCTTTTTAAAAATTAATTTGGCTTGTCGATTTTTATCAAATTTGATGCTTTCTAAAGAACACAAATTGACCATTTTTGTTTTATTTTTCAAAAATATATACAAAAATGAAAACAATTAAGGACAAACAAAGTTTAAAACCTTTTAAACCCCTCCCCACACTTGAACTTCACATTGTCCCCAATGTGAAATACATATTAGTTAAGCAATTATGAAGAGCTAAACTAATAATGTGAAAAAGGGAAAGAGGTACTCCCTCAGAGTTGGAGTTGACTTGTTTGAGTAGACTTTGATTGAAGTCGTCTCAACTCTGTGTGCATTTCTTTACGAATCTGTCAAGTATGTCACTTACTAAAGCAGTCAACATTACCATTGATCAAAATGTTAAATAACCAAACCATATCCATTATTCAAACAAAGCAAACACACTACTTAAAACATTTAAAAACAACCATAAAGTTTAGAAATCCCAAACAAATTACTGAATAGAAATAAGATAAAACATTAGTTTCTGAACTATTCTGCTCTACCTCCTCCTACTCCTCATCATCATCATGGTGGCGTGTTCCAGATGAACCCGCCCCATAGTTACATGTGTCTCCAAACGGAAATTGTGGAGGGTTGCCAAAGTGGCTAGGATATACGATTTATAGCCCTCCGAAGATGTAGGAAAAACCTGCATACATTTCCTCCCGCATCGTGTGTTGAGATGCCCACATAGCTAACTGGTCTGCTCTCATAGCGTCTTGAGTTGCTCGCATAGCCTCCTGGTCGGCTCTCATAGTGTCTTGAGAAACCTGCATATGCTGGAACTGCTGGTACAACTCAGGGTAGGAAGGTATACCTGGAGGCCAGTTTGGCTGATATTGATACTGGTGCTGGTGCTCTTCATGATGTGGCTGATCGTGTGGTGGTTGGTTGTGTGGTGGTGGCTCAAGTACCTGATGCTCTTCCATGTTGACGTCTTCATCCTGTGGTGGTAGCGGTAGTGGATCCCATATTTCCCCATTTAGACCCCTCACTCTTGGGCCTTATCTGTATCTACTACCTGACCCATCGCTCTCAAAGACCGCATATCCACATCTCCTCCTGCATGAACCATCGTGAGACCACTGGCTACATCATCCGTCATAATACCCACGTTGTATGCTAACTGAGTCACATTTTCACCACCATGGATTTCACTACTTGTAGTTCTCCCCGCACTGTTTACGAAAAATTCAGCCATTCTAGCTGTGAGGTTGACGTGTACTCCAGTCACTAAGGAATATAAGAAAAGAAGATCCGGAGTTGGACAGTTTCCTGCACTGTCCATGCGCCCACAGATGGTGTGACTCATGACTTGATGAATGACCCTAAGAAGCGGGTCTCGTAGTCGTGAAGCTTTAGCTTTTCTAGCTTCACAGGGTGGTTTAACTACCACTTGTGCCCAAAAGTTAGCCCGTTGCTGATCATTAACAAACTTGTAGATATTAGTGAAAAGTTCTGAATCAATGTCTTCAGCTGAGTATATGCCCAATCTTCTTCCAAGTCTAGCAACTGACCACTTATGCCACTTTCTTCCCAACCTGAACTTTATTGTTTCCCTGTTTTTAAAGTCTGTATTTTCGCTTCTCAGTTTTTCATAAGTGTATGAAGCGAAAAATTCCAACGTGAGCTCAAGGTAAACCGGTCGTGCAATGTTGAACAACCTTGACATGGGATGTGACATCATGTCCGATAGCCTTTCTTCTTGGTTTAGGGTTGTTAAAGTGTCCCAGTTGATTCTTCTCAGTTCACCGATTTGTCCTAGTCTATTCCATAAGGCTTGTAATATTGCAATACAGGACTGTTCCTTCGATTTGTTTTCGCTGAACTGGAGGAATATGTGATTCATCTGTATACAGGAATACAACAAAATAAGAGCAGAATATAAAAATTTCATCGCCGCCTCTGGAACAGGCTGTTTACAACATTTTGTTGTCGTTTCATCAGTCGCACGGTCGTGCGTCTGGTGGCACTGCAGTGCCATTCCCTGATCGGTCAACAACTTGTTTCTGGAAAATCGTGTCGCACTGCCGTGCCTATTTGGCACTACCGTGCGACACGGCATCGCAGTTCTGGATCGACGACCTGAACTTGATTTTTAACCGGGACTGCCATGCCGTTTCAACAGCGTGACCATGCGACAGCAAATCTCATCAGAAAATAGTCTAATTCAATGATTTTAACTTGTATCTTTCAATTTTTAACTTGTAATCAGTTAATAGATGTCACACCCCGACCACGTAAAGCAACTAGACGTGGCGGAAATGTCGGGGAGTGTTGTAACAGAATCATCGTTTCATAACCATGGAATAAATAAATTCTGTTTTATTGAATAAATGAACTCATTGTTTTAATAAAATCAAATAAGTACAACTATGATCTTCCAAGTTTTAGAGTTGCTAAGGCACGAGTCCATCCTAAATGTAGCATGTATCAACAATCATTTCAAAGCAGTACCTGAAACATGTGTAAAAATAGGTACGTCAGCATAAAAATGCCTGTGAGATACATAGGTTTTGTGAAAATAGGATTCATGACTTGTAAGTTTAAGAAAATGTTTAGTAAAGTTTAGTCATGAACCTTGTAAATTGATTTGTTTTGTAAATCGTTTGAAAAACAATAAGATCAGATGATATGTATAAATAAATGTAAGGTTAAATGAATAACCATGTAAAATCAGTTTGTATAAGATAAGTTGTTGTAAAACAATGTCTTATGAAAATTATGTTATTTGTATAAAATGTTATATGTCTCAAATTGAAATGTTTCAAATAACGCTACAATATGTGATACCATACAAACACTTATATATAGGAAGTACTAGCGGTGTATCCACCATGCTTGTATCATATTACACACGCCTCGTTACTTAAGTCACTTACTCAAACCAAACCACCAATATAGAATGTTCATGTTTAAACCAATAGTCCAATGTTATTGTATAACTCAAGTTAAATGTACACCATGTAATGTGTAAACAAAAGTTATGTATGGTAAGTAAAATGAGATTTCTTAAACCACAAGTAAAAATGTACAAAACAAAGTGTTTGAATAAATCAAAAGTTATGCTTTGTAAAATAATGTAAGGTTAAACGAATAACCTTATAGTAGCATATTAAAGGTATACTTTGGATTTGTAAATAACATATTAAACTATGTTTTGGTTTTGTAAATAACATATCAAAAGATGCTTTGGATGATTAACGAAATATATGTTGGTTTTGTACAATACCACACATGAGAGTATATCAAATTATACTTTTGGGAGTATATCAAAATATATTTTAAAGGTGTGATTTAAGAATTCATTCAGACCTAGTGCATCAAAATACACCTTTGAGACTCTAGGGATACCACAAAGGAAATCCCTATTTGGATGGAGAAACAAATTGGTTTTAGACATTCCATGACAACAGGAATGGGGTGTCTAATCCTATAGCGCTATATCATACTAACAATCGGTCTGGTGAACATAAAATAAGTACAATTCAACATTTTATTTTATGTTCTTTGAGAAATCAGTGTTTAAACCATAGATAGTCATTTTGTTTGTCAAATGATAAGTAATAACATGTATAATCAATTATACTTTGAAATCATGAAAATAACACATAGGTACACATGCTTCACCCCAAAACAGTTTGGAAAACAGTAAAATAGGGGAACTATGTACTCACTTGAGATTGCTCAGAAGTCCTAATATAACCACCAAGCAATGCTAGAGATCACAGAATCAAACGGTACCTAATATAGGTAACTACATTAATAACCGGACCTAAATCGGAGCATTGGATAGGATGAGGGCTCGTAAACCAAATGAGTATGTGAACTCATGTAATATGGTTTCACAAAACCTACATACTACAATGAAACTTAACCTAAGTGTTTACGACCCATTACGACCTATTTAGGTAGCTTATGCTACTTTAACGCGTCGTTCGCGTAAAACGCGTTCGGACCGCCTAACTAGTCCTATGATAAGTAAAATATGCATTAACATGTCTAATATTGTTGTCAAATCAGTTTAGATACCAAAAGTTATGTTACATATGCTTAATATGAATTTTGGCGTAAAAAGGGCATTTTGGTAATTTACCTAAGGCATATAAACTACCTATCATACAACTACTTAAACGCAGCGACCATAAGGTATAACCTCGGAAGGTTATTCCCTATATACTATGGTAACCTAATGTGTTTGGTCGGATCCTAATGATCGACCAAATGGGCCGGGTTCGAAGGTATAAGTGATTTATTAGATCGCTTACCCTACGACCCTAGACAACGTGGTAATCAGTAGGCATAGTCACAAGGGACTATAACCATCGTGATTACAATCACGTTGCGAAGTTCAAATGAACTTCGCATTGACCATAAACTGGTCAATGCAGAAAGTCAAACAAAGTTTGACTTTCGGACTCGAAAAGCAATAAAAGAACGAAGGAATACTTACGAAGGGTCCCCGAATGCTAATCGTGATCCAAGTAGCTCAGGTATGAAACAATGGTTTCAACTTAGAGCTTCTAAGATCAGATTCTTGTGGGTTTGAAGCAAATGGGGGTGGGGTATTTATAGTATTTCCCAAACCGTTAAGATCGTTTCTTGAATAACGTGATCGAATCTCGTGCGTACACTTGTTGAAATGTTGTGGTGACTAGAAATGGCCTCTCATGGACTGAAAGGGCAAGTGTGAGTGTGTGGTTGTGGGTTTAACAGCTGTAATCTGCTGAGTAATCGATCTTATCTGATCTGGGACACTGACGCGGGCCGCGTAAGGATACACACAAACCTTACGCGGGCCGCCTGGCCATGTCTGATCAGAACCAAGTTTGCTAAATGACAGTTTCAGTCCCTGTTATGTGTTTAAGCCATTTCCGACACTTCTAAGGCCCGTAGAGCCAACTTTAAGGCCCTAAAATGATTCCTAAACATTGTGGACATGAAACATGCTAAAAAATATGCCGGATGTTGGTTCGTTTGGTCGTACGATCGCGATGTTCGCTTAATTACGACGGAATGCGCATAAGCGCGAAAAACGATCCAAAATGCGTGACGAATGGATTTTTCTCAAGCCAAACACTAAAATAAAATATTTTAGTGCTTACATAAATTTTTGGATGTCCGGATGTATTCAGAACGTAAGTTATGCGCGAAAGTGCAAACTTGTGCACTTTTTGACACTTTTAGTCCCTGAATGACTCAAAAGTTTATTTTAGCACACCGAACCCCTCAAAGCCTATTTCTAAGCTATATAAAGGATATTTAAGGTGTGTTTAACTTATGTTCATGTTCCGGAATGTTCGTTACAGTTCAAATTGGCATACTTTCGCAGTTTGTCGAATTAAGTCCCTGTAAGCGATTTAACTTGTTTTTGCCATACCAAAGCCTTTAAAACTTATTTCTAAGTTATGTAAAGGTTATTTAAGGTATGCTAAGCCTATTTCACTATTCCAGAGTGTTTGTTGGATTAAAATGGTTATATTTACGCATCAGAGCGCGTATAACCCTCCAGAAAGCGATTTAAAGCTTAAAATCGAACAAGAGTTGATATGTGCAAATGATACACATATTTTTGCAAATCGCAAGTATGAAATACAATATTTCATTGGTTTGGCATTTGTTTGATGGTTGAAGTGACACAGGTGTCACAATAGACTTTGAATCAAGTACCAGAACTATCGATTTAACACTAATCACTCAAGAACAAGGGTTTATTTGACTTTTATGAAAAAAACCCTGAAATTTCTCGATTCAACATCAGATCTATGTCAGAAATTAAGTTTAATCTGTAAAAAAAGTAGGAAACATACCTTGGAAGATGATTGAAGTGAATTTTAGGCAAAAATCGGTTGATTTTTAGGTGTAGGGGACCTGGAACTCCCGTGCGGCTGCTAGGGTTTCAAAAAAATGACATGTTTTTACTGCAGAATCGCTTAAATACCCTTCTTTTTACTGTTCAGATTTCGAGTCGCACGGTCATGCTGTGACACCTGTGCCTTCACGACCATCAAACAAATACCAAACCAAAGAAATATTATATTCCATACTTGGGATTTGTATAAATATGTGTATCATTTGCACATATCAATTCTTGTTCAATTTCAAACTCTATATCGCTTTCTAGAGAGTTATACGCAAACTGGTGCGTAAACGTCATCAGTTTAACGCGACAAATACTCCGGAACATCAACATATGCTTAACATACCTTAAATAACCTTTACATAACTTAGTAATAAGTTTTGAAGGCTTTGGTATGGCAAAATCAATTAATTCGCTTACAGGGACTAAAATTGACAAACTGCGAAAGTATGCCAATTTGAACTGTAACGAACATTCCGGAACATGGCCATAAGTTAAAAACACTTTAAATATCCTTTACATAGCTTAGAAATAGGCTTTGAGGAGTTCGGTGTGCTAAAATAAACTTTATGCTCATTCAGGGACTAAAAGCGCCAAAAAGTGCACAAGTTTGCATTTTCGCGCATAACCTACGTTCTGAATACATCCGGACATCCAAAAATTTATTTAAGCACTAAAATATTTTATTTTAGTGTTTGGCATGAGAAAAATCCATTCGTCGCGTCATTTGGATCGTTTTTCGCGCTTATGCGCATTCCGTCGTAATTAAGCGAACATCGTGTTCGTACGACCAAACGAACCAACGTCCGGCATATTTTTGAGCATGTTTCATGTCCAAAATGTTTAGGAAACATTTTAGGGCCTTAAAGTTGGCTTTACGGTCCTTAGAAGTGTCGAAAATGGCTTAAAACACCAACAGGGACCAAAACTGCCATTTTTTAAAATTGCTGCTGATCAGACATGGCCAGGCGGCCCGCCTGAGCTTTGGGTAATCCTGAAGCGGGCCGCCTCAGGCTCCCAGACCTGTAGAATTGTTGCAAACAGCTGTTTATGGCTGTTTAGCACCTCCAAACCACTTGCAAACGGTTTTTACAATACCATGGGCCATTTCTATGGGTTTTAATGGTTTAGTAAAACTAGGGGCACACTTGGACGGTTGAGATCGAGGCACGTTTCCCGATAAACGATCCTAACGGTTCCATGTTTCCTATAAATACCCCCCCCATGTTTGCTCATTTCCCTCACACCTAAATCTGATTCTAACTCTTTAAGTGGAAGTGTTTGTGCTTCCTACCTGAGAGTGAGTCGGGTTTAATACTTGCGGGGACCTTCTGTAAGTACTCCTTCGTTCTTTTCTTTCGTTTTTATGCTTACAGTTTGACTTTCTGCATTGACCAGTTTATGGTCAATGAGAAGTTCGTTTGAACTTCATAACGTGAGCGTAATCACGATGGTTATAGTCCCTAGTGACTATACCTACTGATTACCACGTTATCTAGGCTCAGTGACGAGTCGTAGTTTCGGGCAAAATGCGTGTACTCGCGTATTTTGTAACCAAACTACTCTAGGGTATCAAAACCGTTTGTTTTGATACCAAACCTGTTTTCTAACTTAACTAAACATGTCCTAGCATGTTTAGCTCGTCACTTTTAGTTTTGTGCTTGTTTAGGTTCGTAAGGGTAAGCGATCTAATCAATCGCTTATGCTTTCGAACCCGACCCATTTGGTCGATCATTAGGATCTGACCAAATACATTAGGTGACCATAGTAGTATAGGGAATAACCTTCCGGGGTTATACCTTATGGTCACGTCGTTTAAGTAGTTGTATGATAGGTAGTATATATGCCTTAGGTAAATTACCAAAATGCCCTTTTTACGCCAAAATTCATTTTAATCCTATGTAACATAACTTTTGCCATCTAAACTGATTTAACAACAATATTAAACATGTTAAGGCATATCTTGCTTGTCATAGGGCTAGTTAGGCGGTCCGAACGCGTTTTACGCGAACGACGCGTTAAAGTAGCATAAGCTACCTAAACGGGTCGTAACGGGTCAAAAGCACATAGGATAAGTTTTGTTTTAGTATGTAGGCTTTGTTAAACCATATTACATGAGTTCCTACACTCATTTGGTTTACAAACCCTCATGCTACCCGATCCTCCGAATAGGTCCGGTTATTAATGTAGTTACCTATATTAGGTGCCGTTTGATTCCGTGATCTTCTAGCTTTGCTTGGTGGATATCTAAGGTCTATTGAGCAATCTCAAGTGAGTACATAGACCCCTCTTTTACTGTTTTCCAAACATTTTGGGGTGGAACACATGTGCCTACTTGTTACTTTCATGCTTTCCTTCTTTCACATCATATACTTGCTATGTTCATTAGTACATTTATAGTACATGATTTTATTGTGTTTTATGCTATGTATGCCCATTGTGTGTGTACTTAGTACATTGTTTTCATTACATTTCACGCTATGTGTGCCCATTGTGTACGTACCTAGTGCATTGTTTTACATTACCTTTTCATGCTATGTATGCCCATTGTGTGCATACTTAGTACATTGTTTTCATTATATTTCACGCTATGTGTGCCTATTGTGTGCGTACCTAGTGCATTGTTTTACATTACCTTTACATGCTATGTATGTTCATCATACTTAGTGCATTTGCTTTACATTGCATCTCTGTTGCATATGTTCCAGTAACATATGGACACATTATTTTACATCTCTACCTTGTATGTTTACTTAGCATACTAGGTACATTATTATCATCACATGCTTGCATTTTGATATGACATTTGGTTTGTTTAAATGGGACCATATACATTCATTAACATTAGCTACGCCGCTCGTTAGTAGGTAATGGTACCATAGGAATTGAAAACTCCCGTTCCTGACATCCTAGGTATGTTTGGATGAAAAGAATGACCGAATTCGAATACATAACTCAGATGAACCTTTAATTTGTTTAAAGGTTTATCACCACAGTCTCAAGGCTTGAATGTATGCATTTTCACAATACCACATAAATGTTTGTATTCAGTATAGCATGCATTATTCTACAAAGCATACCTTATGATTTATTCAAATACTTTGCTTTTGTACATGTTTACTTGTGGTTTAAGTAGTCTCATTTTACTTACCATACATAACTTTTGTTTACACATTTCATGATTTACATTTGATGGTTTTTACACAAACATTTGACTATACATAAACATTTTTACATTGGTGGTTTAGACATGGGCAATTTACATTGGTGGTTTGTTTGGGTAAGTGGTTTGAGTAACGAGGCGTGTGTAATATGATATAAGCATGGTGGATACGCCGCTGATACTTCCTATATATAAGTGCTTGTATGATATTACATATCGTAGCGTTATTTAAATCATTTCAGTTTAAACATAAAACATTTTTTTATATACAAATAACATATTTTTCCAAGATATTGTTTTTCAAACAATTTATCTTATACAAACTCATTTTACATGGTCATTCATTAAATCTTACATTATTCTTTTACACATCATTTACATATCTTCGTTTTTCAAATGATTTATAAAACAAAACATTTTACAAGGATCGTGACTGACTTTTGTCAAACAACCTTCTTCTAAACATTAAGTCATGAATCCTATTTTCACAAAACCTATGTACTCGCCGGCATTTTTATGCTGACGTACCTATTTTCACATGTGTTTCAGGAAATGATGCATGGGATTGATCAAGATACACTTAGGCGGACTTGGGCCTTAGTGACAATAAAAGATGGAAGACTAGTTAATTTTGTTATACTTCTTTGTTTGATAAGACATTGTGACTCTTTTATTCGATAAAATAATATTTCAATTTTCCATGTGTTATGAAACAATGATTCTGTTACAACACTCCCCGACGATTCCGCCACGTTTTGTTGTTTTTACGTGGTCGGGGTGTGACAGAAAAGTTGGTATCAGAGCTCATGGTTATAGGGAATTAGGTTATTAGTAATGCTTCGACCTAGTCTATAACCTTCCTAGGACCCTAACGCGAGTTTACTTGCGTTTAGTCATAAAACAATACTGTCACCTATCCTTAGGCGACAACCACAATAAGAACACAAACTTCAAAACCGCTTTGAAAAGCCATCATCTGTTCTAGGATGATTAATTACTAAGTTTTGAACCCTCAGTTATAAGGTTTTGAACCCTTTGTTACAAGGTTTTGAACCCTCAGTTATAAGGTTTTGAACCCTTTGTTACAAGGTTTTGAACCCTCAGTTATAAGGTTTTGAACCCTCAGTTATAAGGTTTTGAACCCTCTGTTATAAGGTTTTGAACCCCTTTGAATTTCCAAAATCCCGTCAAAGTTTGGGTCTTATAACGTGCAAACTGGAAGAGTGAATGTCTGTACCCTGAGTTTTCTGTCGAAGGCTAGAGTGTTCGTACAAATCCGCAGTATCGGACCAGTCACTCTTACCTGGGAACTCTTGGGGTGAGTTTTCACTTATAGGCGAGCATATCTTCAGTGATACATTAATATGACCTGTTTACTTTGATTAGTCACCGTCTCATTTGTTTGCCTTTGGTAACAAACGAATGATCGCAATTTTATGCATTGCCATACTATTTTGTTTATCCGGTAACATTTCACTTGTTTCTTCCTACGTCTTTCATTTTCTTCTAGGATGTCTATTCCTCTCAGCAACGGTCAAATGTCCGAGCAAACAGCCAAACTTGCCCAGCAAATAGGCGAAGTGATTCTGAAGACTGTGGATTTAGGCATTGCCATGTCTCGTCTCAACAATGAAGCCACTCAAGAGTCACCGAAGGAAGCAGAAGTCAAGCCTACACCAAAATCAAGGAAGCGTAAGGCTTCAAGGAAACCCACAGCAGTTACACCTAATCAAGCGGGACCTAGCCAAATGGCAGCGCCACCAGCTAGGAAGCCATATTTAGGAACTGCTCCTTGGTGCAAGCAATGCAACCATCATCATTCAAACCTCTTACCCTGCTTCAAATGTACCTACTGTGGACGGTGGGGACATTTGGTTGGCATATGCCGCTTTGCTATCCAAAACAAAGCTGCTACAAACTTTGCTGCTGCTCAACCTCCTGCCAAGAAACCTTATGACCATACTGCACTGATGTGCAACAAGTGTGATGCACCTCACCAAGCTTACCTACAATCTCGTCTGTGTGCATCATGTGGACGACTCGGTCACCTGGAAAATGCTTGTCTTTTCAACCCAATCCAAGGTGGTCCGAACCAACCCCAAGTCAACCCTGCTCAAGCTCGTTTATCGTCTGGTACCTGGTACAACTACGGTTAGATGAGCTATTTCAGGAACAAGTAATTAGAGATTGTCAATGCAAGTCTGACCCATGAATAAGCATATGGCTGAGTATAAAATATTGTTGTTTTAATCTTATGCTTTTGTTTTCTCTGTTTTTCTTGTAATGTGGAACAATCAGTTTTATTTATAAATAAATTGTTGTTCACAATTCTGAAGTACAAGTGTAGTTACATATGTGTATGGCATTTTCCTATGATACCTACATTCAAGAACTATGTTCTTTACAAACTACTCTTGTGATTCTCCCTTTCAAGTAATCGCTCATGATTTCCTCGAAACATTTTAGGTACTTGTTTCATTCTAGGAGACGAAGTACAAGAAACGAAGTGACATTATGAGTAATCGTGCTTTTTGCATGCCTGTGCCTTTGAATCCTTGTTTAGATAACTAAGGATATTTTCAAATCTCATACCCATTACGCTTTGATTTTTCAACTTACATAGTATGAGTATTTCAAAAACAACCTTCATGATTTCAAAACATTTCATATAATTTGAAAACAATTTTGCTTAAGTTTTCAAAAACAACCCCCATGATCAAAAGCATTGCCTATGTTTTCAAAAACAACCTCCATGATTTCAAATGCATCGTCTATGTTTTCAAAAACAACCCCCATGATTTCAAAAGCATTGCTTATGTTTTCAAAAACAACCTCCATGATTTCAAATGCATCGTCTATGTTTTCAAAAACAACCCCCATGATTTCAAAAGCATTGCTTATGTTTTCAAAAACAACCTCCATGATTTCAAATGCATCGTCTATGTTTTCAAAAACAACCCCCATGATTTCAAAAGCATTGTCTATGTTTTCAAAAACAACCTTCATGATTCCAAAATGTTATTAATACCGTATAGTTACTTATATCAAGTGTATGATTTCAAAAGCATCAATCATGTTTTCAAAAAAAAAACCTTATACATAATTTCAAAAATTCATCTCGCATGATTTTAAAACATTTTTATAAATATACTTACCTAATACACCTACTTTATGATTTCAAAAGTATTATATATAAGGTTCCAAAAACATTAAACACATTCTTAAAAAAAGAAACCCCATGCATAGTTTTCAAAAACATTTTTCCTCATACATTAACTAAACCTTTGAATTCTGCTTCATGTGTCGCCTTGACATATCCAGCATCTCAACTTAATAAGTATTTTACTTCATGTTTTGACATAAGCACATACAGTGCAAGGTTTCAAAACATCTTCAACTTTTAAAATCCACATGGGATCTTTTATCCCTATAATTAGATCCTTGTGGATAATTATCATTCAAATCAGAGTCCTTAATTGGATTCCTTGTGTACCTTAGTTCGAACATTTCGGTTCCTTATAATCGAAATCGAATTTTTCTCTTTAAAATCTTTCTATCTTTATAGTTAGATTCTTGGAAATATTTAAAGCACCCATCAAAATCCGTTGATTGGATACCTGGTGTGCTTTGAATACATGTGCACAGTTAACAAAACAAATTAACAAGAAATTTTGGGGTTATGTGACTATGTGTTTATACATTATGTGTTTTCTTTTATGCATTTTTGTGTTTTTGTATACTCTGGATATTCGTTATCCAAATCCTCGTAGAACCTTTCATATCTTCATATGAGGGATTCGTGGTAGGATATTCAAAAGGTACTACCTTAAAATCCTCATTGGGCTTCTACGTGATAGTCAAGACCCTTGGATTATATAGTACCACTCCTTGATTCATAAGAGACCCTTTTAGCGGTCTAGTCAAAAAGATTGAATCAGAATCTGGTTAAGAATGACACGTGGTGATATAGCTGAACAGACTCCTTGGTAGTCTATTTAAATCATTTATTGATTTAATTAAAGGACCCTATGGTGGTCTAGTCACAATCATCACAGGCTCGTTCATTGTTTTCTTCCCCTACACATTATAAGATGCACTACGTGACTATGCAAGGAATTACGTAATTATGGATGCATACATAATTACGAAGTTCAGTGCACGGAAACCGCGGTAAGACTTATTATGTGTAAGAACCAATAGTGACAACCATAACAAAATGCGAACAGTGTAATAGAGGTAGGGTGGACGCACCAATAACACTTTATATATATACTTGTATATAAGTGTCTCTCTCACATTGCAAGCAGGATGTTATTTAAAGTTACAAGAAGCTCATGACTCTAACCAGTACTGTTTGATCTTTTCAACTTCATGTTTCAAGCTCTCACAAGTTTCCTCTAAAATAAATTTCGGGACGAAATTTCCTGAAGTAGGGGAGACTGTGACACTTGTGCCTTCACGACCATCAAACAAATACCAAACCAATGAAATATTATATTCCATACTTGGGATTTGTATAAATATGTGTATCATTTGCACATATCAATTCTTGTTCAATTTCAAACTCTATATCGCTTTCTGGAGAGTTATACGCAAACTGGTGCGTAAACGTCATCAGTTTAACGCGACAAATACTCCGGAACATCAACATATGCTTAACATACCTTAAATAACCTTTACATAACTTAGTAATAAGTTTTGAAGGCTTTGGTATGGCAAAATCAATTAATTCGCTTACAGGGACTAAAATTGACAAACTGCGAAACTATGCCAATTTGAACTGTAACGAACATTCCGGAACATGGCCATAAGTTAAACACACTTTAAATATCCTTTACATAGCTTAGAAATAGGCTTTGAGGAGTTCGGTGTGCTAAAATAAACTTTATGCTCATTCAGGGACTAAAAGCGCCAAAAAGTGCACAAGTTTGCATTTTCGCGCATAACCTACGTTCTGAATACATCCGGACATCCAAAAATTTATGTAAGCACTAAAATATTTTATTTTAGTGTTTGGCATGAGAAAAATCCATTCGTCGCGTCATTTGGATCGTTTTTCGCGCTTATGCGCATTCCGTCGTAATTAAGCGAACATCGTGTTCGTACGACCAAACGAACCAACGTCCGGCATATTTTTGAGCATGTTTCATGTCCACAATGTTTAGGCAACATTTTAGGGCCTTAAAGTTGGCTTTACGGGCCTTAGAAGTGTCGAAAATGGCTTAAAACACCAACAGGGACCAAAACTGCCATTTTTTAAAATTGCTGCTGATCAGACATGGCCAGGCGGCCCGCCTGAGCTTTGGGTAATCCTGAAGCGGGCCGCCTCAGGCTCCCAGACCTGCAGAATTGTTGCAAACAGCTGTTTATGGCTGTTTAGCACCTCCAAACCACTTGCAAACGGTTTTTACAATACCATGGGCCATTTCTATGGGTTTTAATGGTTTAGTAAAACTAGGGGCACACTTGGACGGTTGAGATCGAGGCACGTTTCCCGATAAACGATCCTAACGGTTCCATGTTTCCTATAAATACCCCCCCCCCATGTTTGCTCATTTCCCTCACACCTAAATCTGATTCTAACTCTCTAAGTGGAAGTGTTTGTGCTTCCAACCTGAGAGTGAGTCGGGTTTAATACTTGCGGGGACCTTCTGTAAGTACTCCTTCGTTCTTTTCTTTCGTTTTTATGCTTTAAAGTCAAACTGTGTTTGACTTTCTGCATTGACCAGTTTATGGTCAATGCGAAGTTCGTTTGAACTTCATAACGTGAGCGTAATCACGATGGTTATAGTCCCTAGTGACTATACCTACTGATTACCACGTTATCTAGGCTCAGTGACGAGTCGTAGTTTCGGGCAAAATGCGTGTACTCGCGTATTTTTATACCAAACTACTCTAGGGTATCAAAACCGTTTGTTTTGATACCAAACCTGTTTTCTAACTTAACTAAACATGTCCTAGCATGTTTAGCTCGTCACTTTTAGTTTTGTGCTTGTTTAGGTTCGTAAGGGTAAGCGATCTAATCAATCGCTTATGCTTTCGAACCCGACCCATTTGGTCGATCATTAGGATCCGACCAAATACATTAGGTGACCATAGTAGTATAGGGAATAACCTTCCGTGGTTATACCTTATGGTCACGTCGTTTAAGTAATTGTATGATAGGTAGTATATATGCCTTAGGTAAATTACCAAAATGCCCTTTTTACGCCAAAATTCATTTTAAGCCTATGTAACATAACTTTTGCCATCTAAACTGATTTAACAACAATATTAAACATGTTAAGGCATATCTTGCTTGTCATAGGGCTAGTTAGGCGGTCCGAACGCGTTTTACGCGAACGACGCGTTAAAGTAGCATAAGCTACCTAAACGGGTCGTAACGGGTTAAAAGCACATAGGATAAGTTTCGTTTTAGTATGTAGGCTTTGTTAAACCATATTACATGAGTTCCTACACTCATTTGGTTTACAAACCCTCATGCTACCCGATCCTCCGAATAGGTCCGGTTATTAATGTAGTTACCTATATTAGGTGCCGTTTGATTCCGTGATCTTCTAGCTTTGCTTGGTGGATATCTAAGGTCTATTGAGCAATCTCAAGTGAGTACATAGACCCCTCTTTTACTGTTTTCCAAACATTTTGGGGTGGAACACATGTGCCTACTTGTTACTTTCATGCTTTCCTGCTTTCACATCATATACTTGCTATGTTCATTAGTACATTTATAGTACATGATTTCATTGTGTTTTATGCTATGTATGCCCATTGTGTGTGTACTTAGTACATTGTTTTCATTACATTTCACGCTATGTGTGCCCATTGTGTGCGTACCTAGTGCATTGTTTTACATTACCTTTTCATGCTATGTATGCCCATTGTGTGCATACTTAGTACATTGTTTTCATTACATTTCACGCTATGTGTGCCCATTGTGTGCGTACCTAGTGCATTGTTTTACATTACCTTTACATGCTATGTATGTTCATCATACTTAGTGCATTTGCTTTACATTGCATATCTGTTGCATATGTTCCAGTAACATATGGACACATTATTTTACATCTCTACCTTGTATGTTTACTTAGCATACTAGGTACATTATTATCATCACATGCTTGCATTTTGATATGACATTTGGTTTGTTTAAATGGGACCATATACATTCATTAACATTAGCTACGCCGCTCGTTAGTAGGTAATGGTACCATAGGAGTTGACAACTCCCGTTCCTGACATCCTAGGTATGTTTGGATGAAAGGAATGACCGAATTCGAATACATAACTCAGATGAACCTTTAATTTGTTTAAAGGTTTATCACCACAGTCTCAAGGCTTGAATGTATGCATTTTCACAATACCGCATAAATGTTTGTATTCAGTATAGCATGCATTATTCTACAAAGCATACCTTATGATTTATTCAAATACTTTGCTTTTGTACATGTTTACTTGTGGTTTAAGTAGTCTCATTTTACTTACCATACATAACTTTTGTTTACACATTTCATGATTTACATTTGATGGTTTTTACACAAACATTTGACTATACATAAACATTTTTACATTGGTGGTTTAGACATGGGCAATTTACATTGGTGGTTTGTTTGGGTAAGTGGTTTGAGTAACGAGGCGTGTGTAATATGATATAAGCATGGTGGATACGCCGCTGGTACTTCCTATATATAAGTGCTTGTATGATATTACATATCGTAGCGTTATTTAAATCATTTCAGTTGAAACATAAAACATTTTTTTATATACAAATAACATATTTTTCCAAGATATTGTTTTTCAAACAATTTATCTTATACAGACTCATTTTACATGGTTATTCATTAAATCTTACATTATTCTTTTACACATCATTTACATATCTTCGTTTTTCAAATGATTTATAAAACAAAACATTTTACAAGGATCATGACTGACTTTTGTCAAACAACCTTCTTCTAAACATTAAGTCATGAATCCTATTTTCACAAAACCTATGTACTCGCCGGCATTTTTATGCTGACGTACCTATTTTCACATGTGTTTCAGGAAATGATGCATAGGATTGATCAAGATACACTTAGGCGGACTTGGGCCTTAGTGACAATAAAAGATGGAAGACTAGTTAATTTTGTTATACTTCTTTGTTTGATAAGACATTGTGACTCATTTATTTGATAAAATAATATTTCAATTTTCCATGTGTTATGAAACAATGATTCTGTTACAACACTCCCCGACGATTCCGCCACGTTTTGTTGTTTTTACGTGGTCAGGGTGTGACACATGCGACTGGTGGCACGGTCGTGCCATCCCGGCTCGCTTTCCTGGTTCGACCTGTGTTATCGGGTTGCATGGTAGTGTAGCGGTCGCACGGTAGTGTGATCCGATGACCGTCCGATGCTCGAGTTCTTGGTCCGTTTTGACTACGGAGTGCATAACCGTGCCGATTTGGCACGACCGTGCAACACCTGGGCCTTTTTGTGCTATTTTTCACAGTAAGCTTTTAACTCCGAATTTTCACCCACTTTTTCCATTTTTGCACTATTTCATTTATTTTAACAATTAATTAACTTCAAAATTCCAAAAATTATGGATCTAACTCGTATGAACCTACGTTTAAAACCGAAAAATTAACAAACTGGTAATTAAATATTAAAAGCTAATATATACAAAGTTACCCTTAGCGTGTGAAAACACGCTCGCTAAATTTGTCAGCGAGTCGATAGCTAGACTCATTCTCCCCACACTTGTTTTAAGTGTGCGGGTCGTGGAGTTCGAGAATTTCCTCCACCGGGTCAATCGGTCCGTTGATGTAAAGTTTTAAACGATGACCGTTGACTTTGAAACTTGCCCCGCTTGGATCCTCGATAGTTACGGCCCCGTACGGAAATATTTCCTTAACTTTGTATGGACCCATCCATCGGGATTTTAGCTTCCCGGGGAATAAACGCAGTTTTGAGTTATATAACAACACAAGATCCCCTATACGGCGATCCTTATGGTCTGTCAACCTCTTGTCATGAAATCTCTTGACTCGTTCCTTGTATCTACTAGAACTTTCGTAGGCATGGTTTCTTAGTTCCTCGAGCTCGTGGATTTGCAGAAAACGGGCTTCACCTCCGCTTTTCAAATCCATATTTTCCGTTTTCAAAGCCCAAAATGCCTTGTGTTCTAGCTCGACAGGTAGATGACAGGCTTTTCCATAAACCAACCTATAGGGTGTGGTCCCAATAGGTGACCAATCCTTGCGGTTATTAATAATGGACCGCTCAAGGATTCTTTTCAAACCCCGATTCGTGACTTCTACTTGCCCGTTCATTTGAGGATGATATGGCGTAGCCAATCTATGATGAACTCCATAACGGGACAAGGCTCGTTCTAACTGCGCATTGCAGAAATGCGTTCCTCAGTCACTGATTAGTGGTTTTGGAGCACCAAATCGGGCAAATAAACTTTTTAAGAACCTCACGACTACCCTAGCATCGTTTGTAGGCAAAGCTTGAGCTTCGGCCCATTTTGAGACGTAGTCTACAACAACTAGGATGTATTTGTTACCTCGTGAGGCTGCAAATGGCCCCATGAAGTCGATACCCCATATATCAAAGACCTCACAGACTTGCATTGGATGCAGAGGTATTTCATTATGTGCGGAGATATTCGTTGCCCTCTGGCAAGCATCACACGCTCTAACCCATTCATGTGCATCATGAAAGATTGTAGGCCAGTAAAATCCAGAGTCTAACACTTTCTTTGCAGTGTAGTTTGCTCCATGATGACCTCCGGTTGGCCCTTCGTGACAGTGGCGCAGAATACTAGCTGCCTCTTCTCCAAATACACATTTTCAGATCACCTGATCGGCTCCGATTCTAAACAAGTATGGTTCATCCCATATGTAATACTTCAAATCTGCAAAGAACTTCCTCTTTTGCTGATATGACAATCCCTTGATAAGGATTCCACATGCGAGGTAGTTTGCAAAGTCGGTGAACCAAGGTGATTCGTCATTCATCTCGATGCTTAAAAGAAATTTGTGGGGGAAATTGTCATTTATTGGTTCCTCCACCGAATTTTCCAAATTACCATGCTCAAGTCTCGACAGATGGTCGGCTGCAACATTTAAATCTCATTTTTTGTCTTGGATCTCAATGTTGAATTCTTGTAATAATAGGATCCATCTGATAAGACGCGGTTTTGCGTCCTGTTTGCTAAAAAGGTATTTCATTGATGCATGATCCGTATACACAATTGTTTTGGACAACACAAGGTACGACCTGAATTTGTCGAAAGCATAAACTACTGCCAAAAGCTCTTTCTCTGTAGTCGTATAATTTTCTTGAGCATCATGTAGAGTTTTGTTGGCATAGTAAATAGGATGAAAATGCTTCTCCCTTCACTGTCCTAAGACTGCTCCTATTGCGTAATCACTGGCGTCGCACATTATCTCAAATGACAATGCCCAATCTGGAGCAACTAAAATAGGGGCTTTGATAAGCCTTTGTTTAAGCTGCTTGAATGCTTTCATGCATTCGTCTGAGAATACAAATGGAGCATCTTTTTCTAATAAACGGGTCATAGGTCTTGCGATTTTTGAAAAATCTTTTATGAATCGCCTATAGAACCATGCATGACCCAGGAAACTTCTAATCGCTCTGACTGAGGTAGGGGGAGGAAGTTTAGAAATGATATCCACTTTTGCTAGATCGACTTCCAACTTGGCTTCAGAGATTTTGTGTCCAAGAACTACCCCTTCTTTCACCATGATGTGGCATTTCTCCCAGTTAAGTAGAAGATTAGTTTCCTCACATCTCATTAACATTCTTTTCAGATTTCCAAGACACTGATCGAAAGAACTCCCGAAAACAGAGAAATCATCCATGAATACTTCCATGGAGTCTTCGATCATGTCATGGAAAATGGCTACCATGCAACGCTGAAATGTGGCTGGTGCGTTACACAGTCCAAAAGGCATACGCCGGTAGGCGAATGTGCCGAAAGGACATGTGAAAGTAGTCTTTTCCTGGTCTTCAGGAGCGATAGGAATTTGAAAATATCCAGAGAAACCATCCAGAAAATAGAAAAATGACTTCCCTGACAGACGTTCCAGCATTTGGTCGATGAATGGAAGCGGGTAGTGGCCCTTACGGGTGGCATCATTGAGTTTGTGGTAATCGATGCAAACTCACCATCCTGTGACGGTACGGGCAGGAATAAGTTCATTCCTATCGGTTGGAACTACAAGAATACCACCTTTCTTGGGTACCACTTGCACTGGACTTACCCAAACAGAATCATATATAGGATAAATCAGCCCTGTGTCTAACAACTTAATTACTTATTTCTTCCCCACGTCTTGCATATTAGGATTCAAACGCCTTTGATGTTGTGCACTAGGCTTGTAATTGTCTTCCATTAGAATCTTATAAGTGCAAAAAGAAGGATTAATACCTTTGATATCCATAATCTTCCACGCCATGGCTTTCTTGTGGAGCGTTAGAACTTCGAGAAGCTGTCTCTTTTCTTCTTTTGCTAAAGATGATGAAATGATGACTGGCAAGTGACACTCCTCGTCTAGAAATGTGTATTCGAAATGCGGCGGGAGTTCTTTTAACTCCAACGACGGTGAGCCTTCCACCGAAGGTTTTGATTTTTCTTCGACTTCACGGTCAATCTCCACAAATTAAACTGGACTTTGAGAACTATCATCACCGATTTGGAAAACCGCCTGCCCATTTTCGTGGCCCTCCTACGAAATGCCACCTTGGTTCTCACACAAAAGATGTGTCTCCGCATCAATTTCTTCAATAGTTCCTTGGAAATGGGAGCTTACACAAGTATCAACAATGTCGACATAGTAAAGCATGTCATCGTGAATTTGCGGATGTTGCATTGATCTTTTAATATCGAAAGTCATGTGCTCGTCATTTACTTGGAGGGTGATTTGGCCAGCTGCCACATCAACAATCGTCCTCGCAATATTGAGGAACGGGCGTCCAAGTATTAACGACACTTTTGAGTCTTCGTCCATGTCGAGAATAACAAAATCCACGGGAAAAACAAATTTATCGATTTTAACAAGCATGTTTTCAACGAATCCACGCGGATACTTGATTGAACGATCTGCAAGTCGAATGCTCATTCTAGTGGGTGAAGGTTCACCCAGATATAACTTAGCAAAAACCTAATATGGCATAAGGTTTATGCTAGCTCCTAAATTGGCTAATGCGTGATTGACAGACATGCTGCCAATGAGACGGGGAAGAGTAAAACTGCCAGGATCTCCCATCTTTTCAGGTAGACGGTTTTGGAGAAGGGCTGAACAGTTTTCATTCATCAACACGCAAGACAAGCTTTCGAGCTTCTGCTTGTTTATGAGGATGTCTTTTAAGAACCTTGCGCATTTAGGCATTTGAGCCAACGCCTCAACAAATGGTATGTTTATGTGTAATTGTTTAAACATTTATATAAACTTACCTTGTTGTTCATTGTTCTTTTGCTTCTTCAGTCTGCTCGGATATGGGACAGGAGGAATGAAATCTTTAACTGGCTCCTGGAACTGTGCTGTACTTGCTGGGACTCGCCTAGCGTGCATCTCGTCCGAAGCGTCAGTGTGGACTGTCTCAGTGATCGGTGGTGAGTTCGATTTGTCAAGTCCCGTGGTTTTACCACTCCTCGTCATTACTGCATTAACATGCCCTCTAGGGTTTGGTTCTGTGTCACCTGGAAGGCTACCTTGGGGTCTTTCAGACAACATTTTGGCCAATTGGCCAACTTGATTCTCAATGGTTTGTATTGAAGCCTTCTGGCTCCGCATTTCCCCTTCTTGTGCCATAAAACACTCCTCATGCTGCTGGCATTGCTTCTCAGATATTTGGTTAGGATTGTTGGAGTTGTTTAACAGTTGCGCCATCATCTCCTCTAGTTTTGAGTTGTTGTGAGAGGTTTGTGGCTGGGAAGTGCTTCCTGAACCTAAATTATTGTAACGCGGTTGAAAGACTTACCCTGATGGCTGAAAATATTGTCCCTGGGGCTGAAAGGATTGCCCCTGAGGCTGTTGTGGCACGGGAGCACGTTGAGCATATCCGAGTGGGTTTTGGTTATTGGAATTAGCTTTCCACCCAAAGTTTGGGTGATTTCTCCAACCTGGATTGTACGTGTTTCTATAGGGGTTATTCTGGGGCCTAATTTGATTGCCCAAATAGTCCACCTCTTCGTGGCCTGTAAACATAACACCCTGCTCACAAGTACCTGGCTCGTGTGACACTCCACACAACTCACATGATGATTGTACTTGCGAAAGGTTTTGAGCATGATCAAATCTTGCTGCCAAAGCTCCAATCTGTGCTGCAAGAGCCGTAAATGTATCTAATTGTTGAACTCCAGGAATAGATGATGCTTTATTCCGCACTCCACCATGACGACAACTCTACTTCAAGGTAGTTTTTTCTATGATTGCATAGCCTTCATTAGGTGTTTTTGTTCCAAGATCGCCTCCTGCATATACATCTAAACGTTCTTGTGAGTCGTAGTTGAGTCCTTGGTAGAAGTTCAACACAAGTTGCCTTTTGGACAACCCATGATGTGGGACATCGATCAGAAGATCTTTGAACCTCTCCCAAGCTGGGTATAGAGATTCTCCTTCGTCCTATTTGAATGGCATAATACGATTCTTAAGCTTAGCTGTCTTTTCCGGCTGAAAATATTTTTGCATAAAAAGATCTGCCATCTCGTTCCAAGTCGTGATGGACCCTGCTAGAAGTGACAAGAGCCAAGATCGGGCTTTGTCTCACAAAGAAAATGGAAAGAGTCGCAAACGAATTGCGTCTTCAGAAATGTCTCCAATCTTGAAAGTCGAGCACACCTCGAGAAATGATGCGATGTGCCGACCTGGATCTTCGTGATCCTTCCCATCAAACTGCACATAATTTTGCAACATGTTAATAATAGTAGATTAGTAGATTTAATTTCAAAACTCGGTGTTGCTATCGTAGGTCGGGCGATGCTCGGTAGCAAGCCCTCTCCTCCTGGACGGCCGATCTCATTCAAAGGTTGGTCGTCCTCTGCCATAATGCTTCCTCTGTCGTCCTCTGAACTCTCGCTGTCAGAAAGTATCACTGGTTCGTCGATTTCGGCCACAATCTTTTGTGCAACAACAAGTGATCTTTCGCGAAGCCACCTACTTCTTCTTAGGTTATTTTCTGGTTCGTTGGCTAGCTCAGCGTTAGCGGGTGTAGGGGGCGTAGATATATATATATCAAAAAACCTGATATATCTAATAAAATTCTGATAAGATCTGATGAAAATTTTTGTTCCATCAGAATTTCTAATAAATCCATCAGAATTACCAGAAAACCTGGTAAATTCATCAGAAATGAAAATTGTTATTTTTAGAATGTCTAATGGGTTTATCAGAATCCATCAGAAAATCTGATAAATTCATAGGAATTCATCAGAAAATCTGAGGATTTTATCAGAAAGTTACATTTTATTTTTGTGGAGCGAATAAATAAACAAATGAGTACAAAATTAACTAAATGAACGGTTAAAATAAATAAATAAATGGACAGCAATAAATAAATGAAAAACTGAACGTAAATAAATTAATGTAAGTAAATGCAGAAATGAAATAAATATAAAAATATAAGCGGTTCGACGTGCGAACACAGACATGAGTATAAATATAAATAGAAATGAAATGACTGAATTAAAATAATTGAAATCAATAAGTGAAAGTAAATGGTTCGATTCCGAACACATAACTGAGTTAAATAAACTGAAATAAATGTTAGTCGAATAATAATATAAGAAGTTAGTATGTTAGTTGGTTAATAGCTAGCTGGTTAGTAAAACAGAAAAAGAAAAGTTAGTCAATCAGTTAAATATTAAGAAGTTAGTAAAGAAAGCAAATAAATAAATACAAAAATGTACAAGTATTCACAGTTTGTACACCGGTAAAATAATGATTCAGATTGTTCCATTAATTTCGTCGTGTCCCCGGCAACGGCGCCAAAAACTTGACGTGGTTATCGAAGTGCACATAATTTATACATTTAGTTACAGTGAACTTCGCACTCACGTGGGTTTTAATATTTATAAAAATGGTTTATACCTTAACATTAAAACACACACAACAAATGACAAGTGTATCCCATCATATATGCACTAAAGTATTGGTAAGAGCCAGATATCTATCCATGGAAGACGGGCGTTATAATGTACTAAATCTTTGTCATTGTTTTACCAGATATAAGGAAAAGTGAATGGTTGTTTAACTAAAATTACCTAAAACTACATCTAAGACATAAATATACTATTATCTTGTTTCACAAACAACCTAAACATGTTATCTATCAGATATGTCGCAAAAGCACTTAATCAATGTTCCAATTTCGAGACAGCTAGTTACCGGGTCTGGATTTCTAGCATTATGATTCTTCGAAAAGTTAACGCGATGGTCACACGTTAACCACCTAAAATCATTCATTAGCGATCTATTGATATTTATTCATGCGAGTCTTTAAAGATAGGTTATTTACCAGGTCTGGATTCCTAACCTCACTTATCAAAGAAAGCAATACCGATGGTCACAATACAGCTACGAGGATAAGCAATTATGTAGATCATATAACAAACAGTTTCACCTTTACAAGTCTTCAACACAAATCTACCATGTCAGCAATTTCAGACCAAAACCGCTAAACAAGGACCATAAACCGCATTCAAGAACATGTAATCAACACTATATAATTCGTTAGAACCCTTACGTACAAGAAAGTATTCCTAATCACAATAAGATATATCTTGTATAAAATCAATACCCTGGTCTGGTTTCATGGTGTAAACAAAGTTTACAAATAAGTGATTAATCAAGAAATAGTTACCATCCCACTAACCACAGATTCATTATCCAAGATAATCAAACATAATAAGGAACTCAACATCAATGAAACAGTCATTATATAATCATGAAGATTCAAACATGAAAAAGTACCAAAGCTTCATACAAATAAGATTACAATGTAACGATTATTCAAGAAACAAGTTTATAACTACTATTATATAAACTACATTAAACATAAACTAACATCAGCTCATAACTTGTAAAATGATCAGAATACATGTTCAAGAACAAGGAATCGAACCATAAACAAGAAATGAATTGATGGGTTGGATCGGTTATGCTTTCATTCGGTCTTTAAGCTTCAAAGTGGTCTGATCAGGACTGCTTCGGAACCCAGAAATCGCCCAGAAACATGGAGAAAAACCCAACAACTAAACCAGTAGCGAATGGCTGTATTTATAGATGATTTTGTGATCGGCACGGTCATGCCACGGGTCGCACGGTCGTGCCACAGGTGTTGTCGGGTGATGTCAGTTTCTCCGATCCCAAGTCAGCCAAGTGGACTAGTGGACAAGTTTCCTGGGTCATCAGATTGGCACGGTAGTGCCGCTGGTCGCATGGTAGTGTGGCGCCATCAGATTGTTGATCAGAAATGTTGGTCAAGCCTTGGCACGGTTTGTGTCGGGTCGCACGGTAGTGCGGCCCGGGAAAACATCGGCACTAGCTCTTGCACTAGCAGTGTTTCCGAGATCGGAGGATCGGCACGGTAGTGCCGTCAGATGTCACGGTCGTGCTACACCTGGAAGTCATTAGAATTTTGTTCTTTTTATCATAAATGCATCAGAATTTGTCCGTTTTCATCAGAATTTTCTTTTGTGCTCTGTTTAAGACCTGAAAATATAAAAGTACCGAATTTGGCACCTAAACGTCATGTTTTCGGTCAAAAATGCTTAAAAAGGAAATGTTTTGGGGTATAAAAACATGTATAATTTAATGTATATCAATGACCATTCGATCAAATGGCCATCCGACCCATTCACACACATGCCATCTCAATCGAATGGTAATCCGATCGGATGGCCATCCGATCGGCAGCCATCCGATCAATATGACTAATCCGACACTTGGTTTAATCTCGTTATTCTGCCCGACTCTTATCTGTTGAAATCTAATCAGGCTAAACCTAAAGAGCTCCCTTTGATCCAATAACAGTTAACCTGTTAAGCACGTGATCATTTTTGTTGCATGTGATTTTGATGTTTTTAACAGTTTGCATGTGAATAATAGTGTCGGCTACTTTCAAATTGTGAATATTAATAATTCAATTGCATGTGATCTAATCATGGTTCTCGGACCAAGTGAATAAGCATCAGCCCACTATCAAATGTTTGGTTCATTTATATCAATCTAGATTGCATGATATCACATTTGAGGTCCAATAAAAGATCATCTTTGACAGTAAATCACGTGTACATAACGACACATTTAATGTTTTCCAGAAAGTTTTATCAAGAATGCATTTGATATTATCTGTCCAAAAAAGGAAATTGATTACTATTTCATTTTGAAGTCAAAGCGTCGAGTGGCAAGTCTCGGATCACTATTCGACACTTTGTTTGTTATCAAGTCTCGGATCACCATCCGATCCGAGGAATCTGCTCAAGTGTCGAATTGCAATCCGATCCAAGACACATTGTTCATTAAAGTGTTTTAAAGTCCAATCATCGAATGGAAAATCCGTTCGATTCGTTATCCAGTCCAATTGTTTGTTCATTTTTAAAATTGAACGTTTGTTTGTTCGTTTGGAGGTGATTCAAGATAAACAAGGTGCAAGTTTCAAGACACAATTCAAAGATGTCAGGCGCTGGCGAAGAATTTTACAACACATTTAATAACGCATACACTTCTGAAACAAAGTCGGAGACAAGCAGCATTTCAAAAACGATTTCAGATAGTTTGAAATATGATAATGTGTACGGAAATCAACAAAAGCCATCGAAATTAATGAATATCGAGGACTATAACTGGTGGAAAAAGCGGTTTGAGGGTTGGGTAAAAGCATTCGCTCATGATAGTTGGTTAAAATTGAAGTTAGGATATAAAGAACCAACAAAAGAAGGTGGAATCTTATTGACAATTGAAGAATTCACAGAACTAGAAGTAAAACACATGTGTGCTGAACAAAAAATGATTACATTGTTGTATCAATCGGTTCGAGATGATATTATTTCATTACTTGATGAAACTACTTCAAAAGATTTGTGGGAAGCTTTAGAGAGAAAATGTATGGGTGGTGAAGAAATTATCAAAAACAAACGATCGTTATTGAAAAAAGAATTTGATTTGTTTACATGCATGAAAGGTGAAACTGTACCTCAGATGATTGAAAGATTTTGCCATCTTAAACTCGAATTGGAGAGGTTTGGTGTTTCCAAAGATAATGAAGAGATTATTGACAGGTTGATCGAAGCTCTTCCAAATGAAAACGATTGGTCAAACTATGTCATGATACTCAAAAACATCATTGATATGAGCAAAGTGACACTTGATTGGTTGATTGAGAAGCTTGAAGGCCATGAATTAGAAATACAAAAACATAACAAAATGGCAAATCAACAATATAAGCAAAATGTCGATCTATACTACAGAGGAAGCATGACTAATCAAGCGTCAAAGACAACATTTAGTGCTGGAAGTTCAAAGGATTCATCTCAACACAACTCTCCAAAAGATCCGGGTTATCATTCATTTGATTCAAATTCATCAAATCCGAACATAGTCCAGTGCAATATTTCCATAGATCTGAAAAACTCTCAAAGTCTGAATGCAGAAGTGCCAAGCAACAAATGGTGTTTTTAGCATCTGTCCTGGAATCGTACGAAAGTCTAATTGCGGGTAAGGTTGGAAACCCGAATATGACGAAGGAAGATTATGACCAGATCGATCCAGAGGAGATGGAGTTGATAGACATAAAATGGTGCATGGCTAGCGCTATGAGGAGAGCACAAAGGTTTATGGAAATCACTGGAAGATCATGTTTGGGAACTGTTGATACAAAACTGGGATTCGACAAAGCGAAAGTTACCTGTTTCAAGTGCGAACAGAAAGGGCACTTCAAGAGAGAGTGCACAAGCAGGCAAACTGATGAAGCTGTGAATCCATTCAAAGATGATTATTATCAGAAAGCAGTTAATCATCAAAACAGGGGGTCATCAAAGATGAATCAAAAGCAAATCGATGAAGGTTCATCAAAAGAAAAGTCAAGAGCTCTAGTAGTTATTCAGGACGACGAGGGTTATGACTGGAGCAAAGTTCTTCCAGAAGAAGATTATGTTGGATCCGCATTTGTAACTAAAGTTGTTGATGATAAATGATGGCAGAGAGATAATGCTAGTTTTGAAATCAGAAAGCTGTATGCTCCTTTTAAGGAAGCACAAAAAGAAAAAAGATAGGATGCTGAGCGAGAATGTTATTTGGATCCACAAGGTAATCCAGTGGTTGATCCTAAGAAGGTGGATTTTGATGCAGTGGAAGACTTATTTCCAGACCGTGACACAATTCAGACGAGGAGATTATCTGAGAAAGATTATGAAGCCAATCTGTATAAAGGTTTAAAAGAAGTATTTGAGGCAAGTTTACCAAAGGTGATGGAGTTGAGAAAGAAGAAAGAAGAAGAGATTGAGAAGCTGGTTGAAGAGGTGAAGAAAACAGCAGGGAATGCTGATAAGAATGAACAAAAGAATGATGAGGTTCAGAAGTTGAAAATAGAAGAATCAAAAGTGCCAGATGAAACTGAGGTAAAAATTCTAACTGAATCTTCTGAATTATTAAACAATGTTCAAAATGTTGATAAAACTGAAGATAAGTGCAGGAATTGCATAGAAATGTGTAAAGCCTGTACTGAGAAAGACGAAAAGATAAAAACAAAAGATATTGAATTAAATAAAATTGAAACTGTTTTCAAAACAAAGTGCAAAGAAATGCTTGAAAATGAAGAAGTTTTGAAACAAAAGATTGAAAAGCTGACACTGAAATGTCAAGATTTTGAAAAAGAAAATGAGATTTTAAAACAAAAGTGTTCGGCAAAATGTGGAGACTGTGTTCGAAAGGATAATAATTTTCAAGATCTGCAAAAAGAATATGAAAAAATAAAATGTTCAAGTCAGAGAGTACAAGAAGCTTATGATACTTTGAAGAAACAAGTTAAATGTTTAGACAAAAGATTGTCCGAAACTTTAACAACAAAAGAACTTTATGAGAAAAAGTTTGAAGAAAAGAAACTTGAATTAAACAAGTGTGTTGATGAAGTTGCTAATCTCAAACAAGTTCTGGTTGAAAAAGAAAAGATTGTTTCAAAACTTCAAAGTTATCATAGTTCTTCATACATTCTCGAACACATTTTCAACATCACACCAGATGACAAATATTCTGACAAGAATAAAAAGGTATTGGTTCAGAATATCATCAGGTACCACCACCATTGAGAGATAATTATACTTTTTATGATGAGGAAAAGGTGGGAAAAGGTCTGAATATAATTGACCAATTACCTGAAAATATCGATGTGACTTACACCAAATCTGATGATGCTGATGATTCAGAGGTGGTAAGTAAGGTTGTTGAAAGCGTTTTAAAAGATGAATCTACCAAAGGTAAGTCTGAATCACAGGATGAAAATGAGGGAAGTTTTCATGAAAGTTATCTTAAACATTCAAAATCTGAGAAAATTGTGAATGATAATCCAAAAGGATTGGCTTATACCATGATTGGATTGGACAAATTATTCTCAGATAACGAGTTCCCGATTCAGAATGTGATTGCGGATAAAATTGACAAAGTGTTTAAACTGGTAGAGATCGAAAAGTCAGAAATTTCAAAATTCACTGGGAAGAACAAGAAAACTTTTTATAACAAACCTGGTTACAAAAGGAAGAATATGAAGGTAGGGTTGGGTTATAAAAAGAAATAAAATCAAGATAAAAGGTTTGAAAAGCAAAATTTCCAAAAGAAAACGAATTTCGTTCACGGGAAAAGTTCGAAAGAAGAGAAAGAACTCCAATTTAGACGACAGTCTAATGAAGAGTTCTATGCTCAAAAAAAGCAACAACAACAGGCTAAAGATGTTTCAAGGAAAACTTGTTTTAAGTGTGATCAAACTGGACATCTTGCACGCAAGTGTCCAAACCCAAAGTCTGTTGATGTTGAAAAACAGAAATCTGAGAATGTGAAACAAAGAACAACCAGATTTGATTCCAAACAAACTTGGAGGTACAACACAAACAAGTTTGCTTCGAATCAAACTTGGAAATCAAAACAGACTAGGTTTGATTCAAGACAAACCTGGAATTCTCATACACCCAGATTCAGAACAACTCAAAGTTGGCAAACATCGGTTAATAGGACAAAACCAAACCAGTTTTGGAAATCAAAAGTTGTTTCAAAATCAAGATAATCAAAACGAGTCATGATTTTACAAAAGAAGTGATTCAAAAGGACAAAACTGGGTGGTTAAGAAACAAGTGACTTCTTTGAATGACGAAAAAGTTTAAGTCAAAGATGAAAAAGTTTTTGTACAAAATGACAAAGATTTTCCATCATTAAATGAATTTTGTGTTGAAATGCCTAAGGTCAAACCGACCTGGGCTGAATTATTCAAGTGATTGAGTTGTGTATATGTTCAAGTGCTCCCGAAGAAAATTGAATGTCAACTAAAGGAGTATCGGAGCAGCCTGGCACGAGAGGAGGAGGCTACTGAACCCTGAAACTGAAACAGGGAGTTTGTTTGATTTGTGTACATAAATAAACAATATTTCATAAACCCTAAAAATTTAAAAACCAAAAATATGTTTTTAGTTTGTCAAAAATTTGAAAAATCAAAAATATGTTTGTTTTTTAATTTTGTCAAAAATTAAAAAATTTACAAAAATATGTTGAGTGAATATGCCGAAACCCTCACGGCGGAACAAACATGATTAATTTCACAAGATTGAAAATCGGTTTTCAAACTGTAAAGTATCAATGTGTTGTAAATCATCGGGGTATATTTTCTGCAAAACAGAGCATGAGAAGGCAGAAAATGGATGGCGAGACAAAGCTATCTACATCGGTTATCAAATTTTCTTTAAAAGTTTTGAATTTTAGGGGGAGTAAAAATTTCAGAAAATACAAAAACATTAGAAATTTTGAAAAATCCAAAAACATGATAAAATTCAAGAATGAGTTTTTGTGTAAAAAGAGGAAATGATAGTACATCAGTAGTCAATCACAGTACGCTAAAGAAATGGAAAGTAAAATGTGATAAACGGTCTCACTGATGTTGTGCAGTAGGTTTTTACACGCTTAGTAGATTGTTTTCGAGATATAAACCTAAATATCAAATACTTACTTATCTCGTGGGGAACATCTCTCGGATATATGGGTAACCCTCGAAATCTTGTTTGAGAGATTGCCTGATTCTAAGATACTAGGTCTTTATACTGTTTGATATCTGGGGTATTATACCTGGTCTTCTGATATTGCGGAAGCAATGGCCTTAACCTCGTATAATACTTTACGCGCTTTAAAAGCTTACCCTCTACACAAAAACTAAAAAATATCGAAAGATATGAATTAATTGCAGTTGAAGAAAAGATTCCCTAAAGGGAACACACCTAAAGACGAGCCTTCATCTCTTTAACTGAACGGAAGTTCATACCTGAGCTCTCAAGGTCTCGCACTAACCCAGAATACAGATATCAACTTGGTATACTCACCTGTAAGACTGAATCTAGGGAATTTTGATAAGGGAGTATATTCTGAGGTGGGACACGCGAATAAGTTTAAGTCCTTAAAACATTAATCTCATATCTCGAATCGATTGAACTTTGTGTGAAAATTTAAGTGGATCAGTATACTGACAATCTAAGTGAATCGTTTAGAACTTAAAGTGTTTAAAGCTCAACGGTACTAGTGATTTGTCTTAAACTGATATGATCCTCTGACACGAACTCAAACAAAAATATTGTCTGTAAATATGTTTGTAAATATTTCTTTACTACTTTATGTTTCAGAAAATTACAAAAAAAAAATGATTTCACTTTATTTTCGACAACCGATGTTCGAAAGCAGAGTTTCAAAATTTAAGTATGCTAATCGTGTTTCTGAAAAATAAACAAGTTCATTAATTTGAAACTTGTAGTTTTATAATCAAAAATCAAAAAAAGTTTGTGATATCTCCAAGGTCATTAAATTGGACTTGGATGATTAACTGTGATGGATTTGGTTTCTTAAATTGTTAAAATCTGTTGTAAAGAGCTAAGTTTCTATCTTGGTTGCTTAAATCGTCAAATCTTTCTAGTATTTTGATAGGGGGAGAGAATCAAGTAATCCTGGATATATTCATATTTTTATATTTAGAGCCAGGTTCTTGATTAAAAGTTTTTGAGAGCCAGCTCATCATTCCTAGAAAACCAAAAATGCTTTCACTGTCGTATATTTGAAATGTATTAGCTTACGCTGAGAGTTGCAGATGAAAGTTCCAGATTACAATCCCGATAGCCAAGTCTAAAGGGGAGTCTGAAGACGAGCTCGACGCAAGGGGGAGCTTGTATCCAGAAAGCCAGGTGTCGATCCCAAAAGCACGGAAGCTTGACGAAAGGGGGAGACTAAAAAGAGAGTCTAACGAGAGGAGGAGCAACTGAAGCCGAAGACAGATCCACGGGGAGTCTGTTCGAGAAAGAGGGAGTCTGTGGTTGCTGATAATATCAAACCTTCAAGAAGACTAATAAAGAGAGAAATACAAGACGCTACGAGATTGACTGCGGCAATATCCAAGGGGGAGTCTGTTAGTGCAGTAATGTCTATCGCCTTCGTCAATGCAGTTCGTAGCAGAATCTGAAGAAATCATAGCTTTATATTGTAATATGTAGGAAAAAGGCAAGGTGGCAATATTGTAAATAAGAGGAAATCTCTTATAAGCCTTGGCCTTTAAATAGGAAGCTTATGTCTTGTTTTTAGGATTTTTGGCCATTTGCATACTTTTGGGAGCTTTGAAGGTTAGAGAGAGAAACTAGAGAGAGAAAGTTTCAAAGGTGATTCGTGGTGCTTGTAATTGTCGTATATTCAATAGAATCACATTTATAGTACGTTCTTGTGTTCGGTCCACGTACGTGTACGGATTCCGCACGTCACACGTATAGGTTCGCAATCGTTTGGAGTAAAAAACCGGTCCTACAAGTATACTCGATCCCCTTTTGCTTTAAACTTTGGGATGTAACATGTATTCTATTAAACTACAATACTTGAGACTTTTGCAAACTAAACTCTATCCTATGTGTATGTGAAACTTGTGATTCTTGTATTCTATTTAAGCTATGTGGACGTTTAATCCAGGGTGTGTAGTTCCGCCTTAACAATAGTAGCGCTATAGGAGATGCACCCCCCCCCCCCCATTATTCTCGAGGGTATTGTTAGGAGGATTCTAGTTTACCTTGAGAGTTGGGAAAACAACAAAGCATCGGGGTACTTGGGCTATCACTTGTTGGACTGCGAACACTAGCATGGCTGAAACTATTTATGTGGCACTACATATGGATATGAGTTGTTTTAATCTACTATGCTATTATTCAAACTTGTATACTCGCCGGTACATTTTTGTACTGACTCTATTTTAATACATGTTGCTGGCTGATAGATGTTGGAACTATGGAAAACAAGCTAGGATTGATGCTTAGAAACTCGCTTAGTTTAATTCTAGAATTTGAAACAATGGTTTTGTGATCGTATTTGGTATTCATGATTATGTTGATGTTTTAGACAAATTGTTGCATGAAAATTATTTAATCTATATCGAAATTACTAGTGTTATGGAAATCTCATGAGCAATCTGAACGCCTAGTGCTCGCACCCCGATGTTTCCGCCATCGGTTGGGGTGTGACAGATTGGTATCAGAGCCATAACTATAGGGAATTAGGATAAGTAGGAATACTTGCCCTAGTCTATAGTTCTAGGAATCTTGATTCTTATTTGTTGTTTAAGACTTATGCATTCTACCGTATCTGCTTTCTAGCAGCACATTTTCCTGCTAAACTTACCTGCCTTTCCTAAGGCTGACACAATATGCACTTGATACTTCGAAAAAACTGTTAACCAGTGTTTGTATTTTGCACGAGGTTTGCCCTCAAGTCAGTAGTGACATCCGAACCTTGGTGGAAAATCTCCATAGTATTCTAGTAGGTCTTGTCTGCGGATAAGTACCAACGCTATTAGGCTACAATGTTGTCAAGTTAGAAGTGAAACTCAGATCTTGATAACTAGTCCCACTCCTCGATGTTTTATTTATGTCTCGCCAATGTCTCGAAATTTCCATTCAATTGGGTACGTGAAAAGACCAAAAGGACGAATATCGTAGGCCTAACATCGATGACGTATTTGTCCAAGTAAGTCAAAGACACGTTACCCCAATTCGAAAGGGGTTCGAATCGCTCTGGTTAGTCACCGTTCCTCTACCCGGAACACTCTATGTTTTATGAGCCTATCTTTTTATATTATCTCGACTTTTACATGAGGTGTTAAACTTGATTCTTCGTTTATTTTGAGACTCTTTACACAAATCGCACATACGTCCGTAAGCTAAAACATTAACTCTAATCTCAGGATCAACTAAATTTATGAAGCTTTAATCTATCATGATAATCTATGTGGGAAATCTTGGTCGACTATGACACTATGTGAAACAATCTGATGAATTTATGTATTGTTGTGGTTGTAAGACACTAAATGTAACATGGCATGGAAACACGAGGGAGAAGTGACGTGTCTAAAGCATGGTGGATACACCGCTGGTACTTCCTATATATAAGTGTTTCCGACATAATACCAACTTTCGTACTAAGTGCCATGCGAAACTTAGAGTTCTGCAGATCGGTGATGAGATGGTTGAAATCTAAAGCTATGGGAAACTACTTCTATAATCTATGAGTAATCTATGTGTACGCTAGCGTAATCTATGTGTAATCTATGTATGTGTGGTTTTTGAGAAACAAAGTACGAAACGTAGCCTAGCGCCGAAGACGAGGCGGACGTGACATGTCCGAAGCATGGTGGATACGCCGCTGGTACTTCCTATATATAGGTGTTTCTGGTATGTTACCGAACCTTCGTACCATGCGCTAAGTGAAGTTCATAGTTTTGTAGGCTCGGTTTGAAGTTGTAAAATCTATTTGGGTTAATCTATGTTGTTGAAACTATTTGCTCAATCTATGTGGAGATCTTGTGATGAATTCTAATGTTGTGGTTAACGAAGCATGACGCCGATGACGAGACGGACGTGGCATGATTGAAGCATGGTGGATACGCCACTGGTACTTCCTATATATAAGTGCTTCCGTCATGTTGCTGAACTTTCGTAGCACGTACCATGCGGGATTTCGATGTTTGTGGATTGTTAACACTAATCTATTGAAATCTATGGAAAACTATGAAATCTATTGAAGTCTATAGAATCTATTGAAGTCTATTGAAGTCTAATGTTGTGGTTAACAAAGCATGACACCGATGACGAGATGGATGTGGCATGATTGAAGCATGGTGGATACCCCGCTTGTCACACCCTCAAAATTACCACTTAGGGAGTGTCCCTGTTAGGCGTGTGACTACTAGTAATGAGCCACCAATTACATTGAATCTATAAGTTTGAAATAAAGTTTCATCGTTTAATAGTAATAAAATCCAAACATAAGTAATTCGAAAGCCATCAAGTTCAGCGGAAGCGTTAACGTAACATAATGTAAATACTTTCCAACAACCATAGTAAATAAATGTTTGATAAATAAGCCCATCAATGCCACCATGACCACTCACGCCCTCCAGCCAGCAAGTTCCTGTTCCCAAGTACCTAACGACCTGCGAGCATGTAACAAGTGTATCAGACAAAGCTGGCGAGTTCACAGTTTTAGAAAACGTTTGTTACCAGTTGTATGTAAAACAGTTCAATAACCAATGCAGGTAATATTGTTAATATCTCAATTCCGAACAAGACGGCTCCTGATGTACATGACTGCCCTATCCCACGTACTCCTATCTAGTACTGGGCCCGACTGGGTCATTAGTTCACATCCGTCCTATCCAGGAGCGGTGTGAGGGTGCCAAACCTAAGTAGCGCTACCAACTAATACCCGAATAAGGGACTTACAAAAATGATAGGTGAGAATATTAACCAATATACCCGTTTTTACCCAAACCACTGACTGTCCCCAACCACTGGGACGCATGCTCGAATGTAGTGAAATCACCTTTGGTTTGCTCGGTAAGAATTAATTTACTTGTTTACCAGTTGATCATACGCGTCCTAACATTGTTACCAATAATAATCAGTTTCGTAAACATTCAGACTACATACCCAATGTTCACATTACACCATTAGTATACTAGCGAAGCATGTAACATGATACTAATCATCACAGTTAATTAAGCACCTACCAGTTCACAATCATCACATAACAAGTACTTGATTCTTATACACACAAAACACCTAGTTACCATCTTTCATATAATGCACACACCCTCACGATAATCTTTGTCATTCAGTACACACATTGGTTCATAACCCAGCTTCACAATTTCATTTAACAACATAATTTGGCATGTCATGAAGTTAATCACATTTTGTGATTACACTACAGTTTGGGTCACTTATAACATCATGCATCATTAACATCTAAACAGCGTATGAGTATTTATTGCTCTACAACAGTCCTAGTTATCATTCCCAAAATTCAGTTTAGCACCCTCTGAGTCATCATATAACCGTTTCACTTTGGCATGCATGTACTCGATCAAGTCATGATGTCACTCAATGATTCTTATGATTAATCACATGCATCCAATAACAAAACATCATCATCACACAAAGTCAGACCATAACAAGTGTCACCCTAATTACAATGAACACCTGTCATCATTCACCTATTCATAATTGTGCACCATCATAACTCCTTTAATGGCAATCACATGCGATCATTAGTCAAACAAAAAAAACAATTTTCCAGAATTATTTATCATAATTGTTGACAATTCAATACCCAAATCAAACCAAATAGCATGTTAACCTACTGATTAATAATTCTAGTTCATCGATTAACCTTGTATTCACAATTTAATTCTTTCAGTAAATGATCAGATCATATTTAACATTGAATATAATGGGATTAATAGCCATTAACAACTTGCAATCTAGTAATATCCTATATGCCAACAATCCATCACTGATTATCACAATAATTTCATCATCATCATGTGCAAAACTTTGACAACAAATGGCAAGACATTAACAGAGATTTATCAAGCGATTTATTAAGCACACAAGGCTTATTCATGTGAAACCCTACTCTCTTTACATATGCATAATAAGAATACTACCCAACCCAAATTCAGACCCCTCCCCACTCGCATAGTTTCATACAGCAACACCTTACAATATCTAGAACAATAACTCTTGGATCACAATTAACCATCCAGAAATCTATCATAACAAAACACACAATAAGGTTCCATTAAAACTAACCTTACTACTCAAGAATTCCCCAAAACCGAAGATCAAAAGCATGAGGGGATGACTCTCTTCCTTACTGCCTTCGACAAGAGAGAGAGAGAGGAGAAAGAACTAGGGTTTGAGTATGTACGTGTTGTAATGTTACGTGAACTTCATGTGGATGTACATAGGTTAATGCTAATAGCCGGCCCTAACACTAAATTCACTTGGGCTCTACCAGGCCCAACATAGGTCCGATGTGCAGATGTATTCGATTTGGGCTTCGGGTGTACGTGTGCATAAAAGGACTCACAAAGCCAGCCCAATCTCTAAACCTTGATTGGGCTCGGGCAGTTCAGCAAGGATAACCTCTGTGTGTGTGCCGAAGAGATTTATAACAAGCGCGGCCCAATTATACTCTAGGTGTGTGTGTGGTCCCAAACACACAAACAATTATTCTCGTTTTTACAATTAACAAAGTTAATCATAATAAGAACGTAACAGAGGAATGATGGGAGATACTAACCTCAAAAGTTCGGGTTGTCACATCATCCCCAACTTGAAAAAAAATTCGTCCCGAAATTTGATAAGTAAACACAGAGAAATGAAGTGACAAATCAAAATTGCTGCATATTTTCCTCAGGTGTCACATCATCCCCCACTTGAAAGGGAATTTCGTCCCGAAATTCGCTAGGGACATCAGGAATTGATTCGACCGTTCGAACAACTGGAGATATTAGAGCTCCCTAAGATTATTACGTTCTGTAGGATCGGATTCCGACCTAAACGAGTCGTTTGGAAGAGTTCTAGTCCATTTCAGAGGCGGAAACTAAGAAACGGACAATGAAACAGCTTGAGATACACTTTAATCTTCTTGTATATTAATTTGACAACCTTTACATTCAGAAGAGAAACCGGCAGCACTTCGGTATAGCTCTCAGAAAACTGTTACAAATGAAAAGCCTACAACCCTATATATAATGGACATGATTTCGCTTGAAACCATTCAAGCGAAATCTACATGAATATCTTCAAGCGAAATTGACAGTTTTAACTTTGTCTTGAAGCGAAATCATCCAACAACGTGCAATCTGTTTCAACTTAATGTATTTCACTTTTGTCCTTTTGTGATAAGATGCAATGATGATGTCATTAATGTGATGTCATCATCCTTGATGATGACATCATGCTTGTTTAGAACCGCACCGAACCCGAGACTCGATACAAGACGAAGACGACAGATGTGTGCACCAACAGACTCCCCCTCAGATGTTGACGAGTCTTAAGTGTCGAGTCTTCTCAATCTTCAGTCTTTATCAGTCTTTCACTCTAACTTTCTTCAACTAATCTTCTCCTCCAATGATGTAACTCTCTCTAACAGACTCCCCCTCAACACATGCTGGGATCGTAGTCTGACTTTCACATGATCAGAATCGAAACCTGGCTCTCTATTTGCTCAGAATCCAGGCTATCCTGCACATCCTCTACCCAAAAGTAAGATTCACAAAAAATATTTAACAATTTATCAAATTTCATGCACCAACACAGATCCTTCTCCAATCAATATACAATCTAACATTAACAATGATCATTTAACGAATTTTTTATCTCTGAAAAAAAACTTTTCAATCAAATTCTCCCAAACCTGTTCGTCATGTTTAGCACTTGGGATTTTGAAATTCGGCTCTTCAACATCAGTTGTCTAAAATCTTTTTGGATTTTTCAAAAATTTATGCTAAAACACACACAAAATCTTTTTGGAATTTTCTGAAAGACAGAAATACAATGCAGAAAAGAAATATTTACAAACAATATTTTGTGAGTTCGTGCAAGAGGATCATATCAGTTTTTGAGACAAGTCATCACAAGCACCGTTAAGCTTTAAACATTTTAAGCTCTAAACGATTCACATTGATTGACGATATTTTTGTCCTCTTAAGCTCAATCTAAAAACTTTCAATCTGCTTATCGATACGTTAAGGTATATTTAGATAACACTAAATTCTTATGGACCCCACGAGCTCAGCATATCCCCTCATCATGCAATACACTAGCTCAAGTAATGCCTTTAAACTTTTATCAACTGTGATTTGTGCGAAAATAAAGCAGAATGTTTAAACATTAACAATCAGGTCGATACTTCCGTATACGCAGAGAAAGTCCAATGTTTAAACAAAATAAGAAAAATAAAACAAGTTGAAGTTGTTTAGGCTTTAACCACCAGGTCGATACTCCCGTATACGCAGAGGTGATCCAAAGCTTAAACGAAACACCAAAGAAAATAAAGTAGAACGTTTAGGCAACAACATCCAGGTCGATACTCACGTATACGCAGAGGATGTCCGATGCTTAAACAAAATAAAGAAATCAAACAAGTTTAAATCTTTTGCAAAATAAAATGCACAATCACAGCGACTTTTTAGCAAAGTTGTGAAAGTTCACAAACTTAACCAGTTTTATGTCTTTCGACAATCAGCGATTACCGAGTAGGCACACAATCAAGAAGGACAAAACTAAGTACTATGCTTTCGACCATGTTTCCCACTAGAACTAGGCTTTTTCATTTAAGTTTGTATCGTTATTGCAAATCTACTAGTCTAGCTGAGCCTACCGTCACATCTTTAGTGAGACCGTTTATCACATTATATCTTTCCATTTCTTTAGCATGCTGTGATAGTCCACTGATGTACTATCATTTCCTCTTTTTGGCAACGAAACTCATTTTTAATTTTTCAATGTTTTTGACATTTTCAAATTTTCTAATTTTTTTAAAATTTTTACTCCCCCTAAAATCTAAAATATGTTTCAATTTTCGATTTTCTGGGAAAAATTTGAAATCAAACTGTACAAAGATGACAACATGATGAGAATTGCTTCAATTCTCCATCCACTTGGCATAACAAACAGAACTCCCCCTCACAACAAACTATTTTCCCATAGTGATTTCAAAACACTTAAGTTTGTTTTAATCAAAATGGTTTTTCCGGAAAATTAGTTTTGTTGATTTTCAAACCACTTGTAGGTTAGGGGTTTCATCACATTGTTTTTCATATTAAAAAACCACTTGTAGAAAATCAAGTACAACTTAATGTCCCTGATTTACCACTTGTAAGTCGAAATCACTTTCGTGAATTTCTCAAGAAATGTGCCGATTCATGTTCCACGCTTACCAACCTGGGAACTCCGGCAAGTCACACTTATCCTGTAAAAATTTAACAATTTTAACAACTTTCATACAAACCCTTTAAAATATGAATGATGCCGATTCCTGATCCACGATTACAAACTTGGGATCTCCGGCAAGTCAGGTTTTTCAATGAAAGAAAATATCCACCCAAGCCTGACCAGCCTTGGGTGTAACCTTCTCAACTTCACTAGGGGTTGGGCTATAAGTTGCCTTCTTTGTAGCATAAAACTCCTTTACCCCTTTAACCTTCCCATCAATCATTTTACCAATCATCTTTTTAATGTTTCCATTAAACGCTTTCTCAACATCAAATTCTTTCTGTTCAGAATAGAATTGATTTGAGATCTCAACTTTCCCAACTTTTGATTTAAAATATTCAGTCCTCAATGATGGAAAGTTCTCATCATCCATTGGAGGAACTGAGTTTTCACTTTTTAGCTCAACCTGTGGCTCCTCTGACTTTGTGGAATCAGATTCATCGCCAGATTTTACCTCTGATTTCTTAACAACCCAAGCTTGGTTGTCAAGATTTCCCCTTTTCTTGTAAAATCTTTTTGAACATTCACCAACTTCATATGTAGAATTTTTAAACACTTTGAACTTTTCAGTTGGTGGTTCAGTTTTGTCAACAATAACTTCTTTCAGTTTTTGTGAGACTCCCTGTTTTGTTTTTGTTGCTTGGGGACAGTTCCATGCAATATGTCCAACTTCATTGCATCTGTAACAGGTTCTTGTCTCCTTTCTTTGATAAGCTTCATTCTTCACTTTCTTTGCAAGAAATTCTGTGTTTGATTGCTTCCAGAATGAGCTTTTTGATTCTTCTTCATGGCTAGTTCCTGCAACATATTTTGTATTTGTTTTAGAAATTTTCTCATTTTCATAATTTTCAGGTGGAATAAAACCTAATCCTTTCTTTTTGAGCTTACTATAGTGGTTTGGTTTCTTTTGAGAACCAGAACCAGAATCGTAACATTTTTTCTTGTTTAACCGTTGTTGAACTCTTGAAGTGTATTTTTTAGGTTTTCCAGTAAGATTTAAATCTTTAATTTCAGAAATATTAATTTCTGTCATTTTGAAAACCTTTTTAATCATGTCAAAACGAACACTTCTAATTGGAAACTCTTTATCAAAATATAATTTGTCAGAATCATTCAAAGTATATGCAACTTCAAATGTTTCGTCATTCAAATTAGATTTTGACAACAAAAATTCTTTACTATAAACCCGTTTTCCCGACGATTTTGAACTCTTTTCGGACGAACTCGAACTCCCGACTGACTGACACGAACTTTCGGACTCGGACTTTGACTCTGACTCCTCATCCTTATCCAACACCTGATCGACCACTCTTTTTAACAGTTCGGACTCATGATCTGTGTCGGACGCTGTGAACGTGACGTCAATATTGTCTGGTAAAACATCGGTTATCTCGGATTCTAGCTTAATATTGACCGCCTGTTTTAGTTCTTCCTCGTTAGGTTTTCTAGGCGAGTACCCTTCCCAAATCGGAGGCGGACACTTATTATGACAGACACCCTGTTTCTTACCAGTATCCTTTTTCTTCTTTGGCTTTGTTTCTTCACCTTTAAACGCTTCAAATCCTTCAACTGTTGGATAAATTCTATCGATTATGTAATCACAACCTTTGTAACTTTGCAGCAATCTTCTGATTCTTTCATTCTCAGTTGCTTCACTATCCAACTCTTTTTTTCTCTTTGCACATTCTTCTATGTACATGTTGATCTCTTTTTGCTTTGTCATCATGGTAGCATTCAACATCTTCAAAGCTTTTTCTCTCTCAGAATTAGTCTTCTCCAGACCATTTACATGTATGTTCAATACATCATACGACTTTTTCAAATTCTTTACATCAAACAACAATTTTTCTTTCAAATTTTCTAACTCACTAAACCTTTCATCTTTTTCTATACACTGTTTACAAGACTCTAAACATGTAAGACAAGGTTTTGTGATTTCAACAATCTTCTCGACTTCAACTATCTTTTCAACTTCCACAATCTTCTCAATCACTTTGACTTCTTTTAAATCTTTTGCAGCTTTCCTTTCTTTTAGTTTCTTCAATTTTTCTGCAAAATAAAATTCAAAACTATCAGAAGATAAGTGAGTTTTTCCAATATTAATCTGTTCAATTTCTTCTTCACTGTCACTTGTCTCTGACGAACTGTTTTCAGATGAAACAGATCCTTCATCTTCACTTTTCTCCTCATCAGATAACACTTCCATCCATTCCTTCAGCATTTCCGGTTTTCGAATAATATGAGCAATAAACGCTCCAACATTTGAATCAGCTGGAATGTACTTGTCCCAGCTAAATCCATCAGCCAATTTCTCGTCATCTTGATCCATGATGCCATAGTAAGCTTTCTTGTTTGCATCTTCGATCATTTTTCCATGTGCCGTTTGAGGTTCCTTTTGTTGATGTGGTTGATGAGTGATTTGCTGATAAATGGTCTTTCGATAATAATCATCTTTTCCAGCAGACTCCTTTGCTCCTCTCGGCTCCTGATTCCTGCACTCTCTTTTAAAGTGGCCTTTCTCCCTGCAAAGAAAACAAACAACTTTAGATTTATCAAATCCAAGATTAGAAAGATTTGCATCCAAGAAATCAGTTCTTCCTGTAACCAATCTAAATTTTTCTGCTCTCCTCAAAACACTAGCTAAAGCCCATTTAATATCCATCAGTTCTAGCTCCTCTGCATCAATTTGGTCATAATCTTCCTTTGTCAGCATCGGATTACCAATTTTTCCGGCAATCAATCCTTCATAAGACTCTAATGCAGTGACCAATAATCCCATATGATGCTTTACAACTTCTTCAGAATAATTTTGACCATTTTGAAGATGTAGAGCTACATTGCACTGAAGTAGATGACCATTTCCAGTAGATGAACTTTGAACACTTGGAGGATTCACCGTTGAAAACCCACTAGTGTTGACTGATCCTTGACTGCTTGGTGTAGATTGATTTCCAGCACTAAATGCAGTTTGTATCTTTGGACTTGCTTCAGCAATTTGAACATTTCCTTTATAATACAATTTGATATCTTGTTGATGAGTAGAACTATTCATTCTAGCAATTTTCTGCTGCTCCAGATCCTGTGCCTCCAACTTCTCTATAAACTGTGCAATTGATAGCTTTTTATACTGTCCTGAATTTTTCAATATCATCATATATGTACCCCATTCTTGTTGCGGTAAAGCATCAGCAAGCTTTTCAACCCATTCTGCTGCATTTTTCTTAATCTTCAACTGTGACATGGTACGTACAAGATGACAATATCTTTCAATAAGACTCTTTGTTGTTTTACCAGGCATGCACGTAAACAGTTCAAACTCTTTTTTCAACAAAGCTGCTTTACTCTGTAACATTTCAGTGCTTCCCTCAAATTTCTTTTCAAGTGCTTCCCAAATAGAATAAGCGTTTTCATCATGCTGAAGCAACACAAATATATCTTCTTTTATCGCTTGTTGTAGCAAATTGATCATCATTTTCTCTCCTCTATAACTTTCCCTCTCTTGTTCAGTAAATTCAGAAATGATTTTATCAGCTCCCGTTGTATTCTTTGGTCTCTCATACTCAGTTTCAATGCTCTCCCAGGCTTTTAAATGATTCGCCTGAACCCAATTCTCAAACCGTTTCTTCCACCCGTGGTAATCTTCAATTCCCATAAGCTTCGGGGGTTTTTGCATTGTTCCGGTTTCGTTTTCTGCATTCATGTTTTGAGCAATTGAAGCTGGAGTAGTCGAGGGTGTAGCAAACGCGTTGTAGAACTCGGAATCCATTTTTTAGCAACTTGAATCTCTTGTAGAAATCGACAAATACCTTTACAATCAGAAGAAACACAAACACAATCAGTTTAAAGATTTTTCAATAAATTGAAACAAACTGTTACTCAGACTGGCGATTTTTTGTGCGGACTGAACGTTGACCAACTGTGCGGACATCTAGGACCCGAATCGAAATCAAGTGACTTGACCCTTTGAAACTTTTTGAACTCCAAACCGTACGGACTGACAGAAACCTCGACTCAAACCACGCAACTTGAGTACACACTGTGCAACTTGACTGACAAACGTACTGATCGAACTGTGCTAATCAGCACAAACTCCAAACCTTGTGATCTTTACATTCAGTAAAGTAATTAAAATTCAAACACATGGGCCGATGACAAACTAATCACAATATATGGGCTTCAACAATCACCACCTAACACATTAGATGGGCTTTCTAGTCACATTCATATTTTCAATAAAATCAGTATCATATACAGTTTAAGAACTAAACACAGTTAAAGAAATCATATCACAACCAATCTTCACAAGCCATCACATATATCGACAAAACACCTTGATATAATATGTATAACACATGGTCAACAACTTCGATAAGATAAAACTTCACAAAAGTCGATGACTTAAATGAACATATTCACGTGATTAAACCTTCAAAACAATTACATGTACTGCATTTAAATTCTCGACAACAAGCACATGTATTCAGAATATGGCTGACAACACTTTTAACAACATAATATGATTTGACTTCACATAGATCAGTGATGATTACTTATGCAATTAACACATATATCGAATATGAATCACATGCAACCTGACACCCTTTATCTAAACAAACTCCAATTTTAATACATTCACACACTTCAATGTACTTTATCACATGCTCATGAACTGTTATGATCAACACATTTCACTTTTCGAGACCTGAACCTATTTCACACTACACAATGCATTTCCAATTTACGAGACTTTCAAATTTAAAACTTGAAATGATAATATCAAAGTGACAAGTTTCAAGCGAGATCAGACGAAATCAAAACAACTTTTTCAAGCGAGATCCAATCAGATCAATTTTGCTTCAACTATTCAAGCGAAATCCTTAGTTCTTCAAGCGAAATCGATCACAAAATTATGATTTCAAGCGAAATCAGATACAAAATGTTGCTGATGTCATCATATTAACGAACAGTTGAAGCGAAATCACAGAAATTTACAAGTTTTAGATTGAATTTTAACTTGAAACTTTCAAGGATTGATTAAACCATGTATGCGCACAATATATGTGAATTTTGTCTGATTTTGACCGTAAAAAGTTTTGTTTTTCGAAAAAGAAAGGTGTAGAAACAGATTTTAAGGCTGAATCAACAAGAACTCTTCTTCACTGGCTCTGATACCAATTGTAGGATCGGATTCCGACCTAAACGAGTCGTTTGGAAGAGTTCTAGTCCATTTCAGAGGCGGAAACTAAGAAACGGACAATGAAACAGCTTGAGATACACTTTAATCTTCTTGTATATTAATTTGACAACCTTTACATTCAGAAGAGAAACCGGCAGCACTTCGGTATAGCTCTCAGAAAACTGTTACAAATGAAAAGCCTACAACCCTATATATAATGGACATGATTTCGCTTGAAACCATTCAAGCGAAATCTACATGAATATCTTCAAGCGAAATTGACAGTTTTAACTTTGTCTTGAAGCGAAATCATCCAACAACGTGCAATCTGTTTCAACTTAATGTATTTCACTTTTGTCCTTTTGTGATAAGATGCAATGATGATGTCATTAATGTGATGTCATCATCCTTGATGATGACATCATGCTTGTTTAGAACCGCACCGAACCCGAGACTCGATACAAGACGAAGACGACAAATGTGTGCACCAACACGTTCCCACAAGGACTTCGATCGATGCACTGAGTTCCAATAAGCTCTTACGACCGGACTTTGGCTATGTCCACTAATCTTAACTTCTTGTTCCATGTATTCGATAGATTCCCTGATAAGTACCACCGGTCATTTAACCTTAGACTCTGGTAAAGGTATCACAAGTGTTCTATCGAACAAACACTGCCTTACTTCTGAGGCATAAATATCATCGCGAACGTTATCCAATTCGTCAGTTAACTCAGGTTTGTGAGCCAAGTCACCGATTCGTTCCCGAAATCCGAATGTCCCAATGATGTGTGTAAAATGCAACATATAAATTACATCAAATGAGGCATAAAACTAACCCTTTTTTAGTACTAATATTAGAAAAAGAGTGTTTTTGTCTTCCTTTTGTATTTTCAGGATTAAATGAGCTCAAAAACGCAAAAGAAGCAAAAAGACAGCTAAATCCAACATAAATACAAGAAAAGGAACATTAGTGGATTGCCCGAACCCTCAACGGCACCTTCCAAAGCAAAATAGAGAAAACAGAAGGCTGAACACGCCCCGTGCTCAGCCAGCACGGGGCCGTGCCCAAGAAGCAGCAGAAAAGACAAACCTATAGAAGCTTCTATTGCCCACCACGGGCCGTGCTCAGCGGACACGGGGGCGTGTCGAAAGTACAGCAGGCGCATTTATTGTAATTGCGAATTACAATTAATGAAGAGAGAGAGTGTCAGACGGGCACGGGGCCGTGTCCAGCTCTCTGTTCAGCCTATAAATAGGAGTGCTTGGATTCATTTCATCTCATCCCTTGGCACACCACCTCTCTCACACTTCATCCACCACCCACCACCATCACAACACCATCATCCACCACCATCATCCATTGTCCATCATAGAGTGTGTGAGTCGTCTCGGGATCCAAGATTGATCGTAAGAGTTCTTGACAATCAAGGCCATGTTTGCCTAAGTCTCTTACATCACTTGGTGAAGACAAAGTGTCTAGTATAATACTTTTTATTTCTAATCTTTTGCACTTTTTATTTGGTTTTGTATTAATGACTTTAATAACTAGTTACTTATGTTGAAGGTGATCTTTCCTTATCGTTTGTCCGTGGTGTCTTGGCATTATTTTACTGTCTATATAAAATAAAGGATTTTCACCATTCATATCTCCACGGTCTATATGGAGGTATGTTGGCTACCTGGTAGGGGGTTAAGGGAACGGTTTGGTAAAGGTCTTGCCATTGTTCAGCGTTTAGAGGTCCTGCAATGGACCTGGGTCAAATTTAGTAGGACCTCCTTCAATACTTCACGGTATTGGATGGCGGGGGTCCAAACTCTTTGATCCCCTCATAAGTTAACTACTATTAATACTATAACCCGGCTATTTAGGACTGTATCCCTGCTGACTCAGACTACTTAGTCGAGGGTAACGTCACCGCCAAAAGCGGGGCCTACCACAATACTGCATTAATAACTTAATTCATTATCTTCCAATAATCCACCCCTTTAGGATTATATCCCTGCTGACTCAAACTACTGGGGTGAGGGTAACGTCACCTTCAAAAGAGGGGCCTACTACAATAACTAAGATAATCTCTTAATTATGTGCAAAAGTGCGGAAATAATCAAAGGTTATACTAGATACGAGTCGGAACCAAGTGATTCATCTTGTCTATCTGTTTCTTTTATTTTTATTTTCAGCATTTTAGTTAGTTTTTATTTTTCTTAGTTTAAAACATTTTTCTAAACTTTTATTTTGGTTAGACGTTGAGGATAAACCAGTATTAAAAGCTCTTGTGTCCTTGGACGACCTCGGTATCTTACCAACGCTATACTACACTCAACGATGGGTGCACTTGCCCATATGTGTGTTTAGTGTTAGTGAAATATCGTGTTTTATAAATTTAAAACTTGGCTAAAATAAGTGTTAAAAAGGGCTTAAAATATACACCTAAAATATACGACACTTCGCACGCATCAAGTTTTTGGCGCCGTTGCCGGGGACACAAGGATTTTAAGAAAGTTAGGAATCAACGGCCTAATCATCTTTTATTTTTCTTTTTTTTTCTTTTTAGGATTTTCTTAGTTTTTCAGCTTCTGCAGAGCTCAGCACGGGCCGTGCCCGCTGAACACGCCCACGTGCTCAATCATTGGAACTGGCAATCCTGTTTTACATCAGACAGTAAGCTGAACACGGGGCCGTGTCCACTCAACACGCCCCCGTGCCCAAGTTTCAGTTACTGAAAACAGAACCGTTAGATCCCGACGGTTGGTAATTTCTGACATAAACATGAGTGATAGTAATTATTTTTACTTTCGGCACTCTTATGGTACGTGGTGTCAATTATGTGGTGGCGAACATGAAGAAGTAAAATGCTACTTCCTAAATTATAGGCCCCACTACATGGACCCACGATCTTCTCACAACCTTAAGAGGGGCGAAAGTAAAAATAAGCACTATTTCTCCCTCGAATGCGCCCAGCCAGATATTCTAGGGGAAATGTTCCTTAGCGAATTATTTCAACTAGAAGAGCTAATTCTGAAATGGATAGAAGAGCTTGGGAAAGATTTTATTAATCCGCCCCAAGACGATACCCATGAAGAAATGTTGGAACCGCATTCCGACAACCTCGTTGCTCCCGAAAATACCTTCGTACCTAGCAAAGACTTGGACGATAGTCGTCCCTGTGTCGATTGTGCCGTGAAGGACTCTCCATCGACTTCGTTCGGTGCATACATAGACCTGAGCGATTCGGCATATACCTTCTTTAACAAGAGCCCGGAAAAGGGTTGGACTTGTCCACCTAGAATGAAAATAGGAATTACCCTCACCGACAACCTCTTGCGTTCTCGCCTTAGTCTGGGACAATTAAGGTATATTAGGCACTTTGGGGTTGTTCCAACCAGTCAGGAACCACCCGATACAAACAAGTTCCTTAAAAACTAGACAACTTCATAAAACAGTCCGTAGACACGGGGCCGTGCCCAGCCAACACGCCCCCGTGTCCATCGAAAGATTCCTTTCTGATCAGTACGTCAGAATACGGACAAACTGTGTCAGAACTCCACCTGCACACGGGGCCGTGTCCACTGAACACGGGGCCGTGTCCAAGTTGCTGTCATTTTCTATAAATGCAGCCAAGAATTCTGCACATTTGGACCAACTTGGGGCAGAGATTTGCAGGAATCTTCTCTCAAACTATCCTAGGTAAGTCTAAAAGAAGGTTCCAACAACCCATCTTGTCCCTTCCTCTTTTAGTAATTTCCTTCTTCTTCATCTTTCTCCAAGAACTACCATTGAAAGTTTGGAATTCCTCCAACTCTATGGTAGGGATAAATGAGTTTTATTCAAAGGATCTTGGTAAAAACATGTTATGAAACATGGTTTTAAGTTATTAGTAGCCAAAAAGGGCCTACAACATTCAGAAAATAACTTAAAAATACAAGTTTCCTTGTTCCAAAACTCTGCAGAAAGATGGACACGGGGCCGTGCTCAGTGAGCACGGGGCCGTGTCCGGTTACTGTTTCATTAAATAAGCTATTTTTAGTTTATTTTTCGTAGGATGTCGAGTGAAAACAGCGATACATCTTCTGTGCATTCGTCAAACAACCGAAGAGGAAGAAGACCCTCCATTGAAGCTACACTTGTTCACTATGTGATAGCATTAAGGGAGGCTCTCGACGAAATGACTTCAGTAGAGGAGGTCCTTATCGACCGTATTAACGATCTTACGATGGGACTTGAAAGCAGCTTCCAAGAAATTAACCTCTTGCACCAGAGGTTAAATATTCTTGTAGCACCTCCAATGGAACCAGTCCTTCCTCAGCAGGATTGGAACCTGGCTCTCAGAATCAACAACCCTACCGGGTGGGAAGACTTTCCGGCGGAACCTCCCATGGAACACCAACAAGAGATCCCGGTGGAAGTTGAAACTCCTCAAACTAATGCCAACGAGCCTTCTTTTCTCCTTCCAAGGGAGATAGAAGAATGGCTCGCCGACATTTGAGGAGAACCGCACTCGGAAGAAGGAGTTCACTAAGGCCTTGTTTAACCAAGATTGAGTATTTCTTGGAAATTTTGCTAAATTAAAATAAAGTAAAGGCTAGGACTCCATGGTTTGTTATTTCTTTTATCAAGTTTAATTTAGGATTATGTAAGTTCTCTCTATGATGAAATGAAATGATGGTTTTAATGTTTGATGGTTTGTAATGAATAAAACACACTCATGGTGGTAAAGGATGAAAAGGGGAACGAGAAAAAATGATCCCATGCACAAGAACGAGGCAACCCGACAATTTTCTCCCTTTCAGAAGGTTCAACACGGGCCGTGCCCAACCAACACGTCCCCGTGTCGAACCACCTGCAGAAAACGCCCAGTACAGGTAACTGGACACGGGCCGTGTTCACCCAACACGCCCCCGTGTCCAGACTTCTGTTTCTCTTATTTCAATTTTGTTACTGGCACTTGAACACGGGGCCGTGCCCGGATAACACGGGGCCGTGTTCAGTGCCCAGTAACACAAATTTTTGCTTTTTAAACACTATTTTACACATCTAATCAACCTAAAAAATTATTTTTGGGACACATTGAGGACAATGTGTAATTTAAGTGTGGGGGGGATGCTAAAACCTTGAATTTTGCAAGTCCTAAATACAAGCCTTACACAAAACTCTATTGGAACCGCTAATCACCCCAATTTTTTTCAAAAATTTCAATTTTTTTTACTTGTCTAAGTTTAACTCGGGAAATTCAAGCTCTCAAAAAGGTTATATTTTTACAAATTTACAACCGATAGCGTAGTGATAAAAAGAACCAACATAAGAAAATTATGAAAAGGCATGACAAACTTATTTAAAATTTGATTATATATACTTGATCACATAAAAACCCATTCCCACAAAAGTGAGTTTTGAGCCTTTATTGAGCACACAATTCCATATCATTTGACTAAATGCTCATTTTTCGTTTCTTGTGTGAATAGCCGCTTGGTTCTTACGACTCTAGAACTTGCCATAACAATACATTCCCGGTCCTTATCAACTTAAACCCGAGTAAGTAAATGATGGAGGCATTAGGACTAACATTTTTTTTCTACACCATTATTTTTCTTTTTCTTTACCACCTACCCAAAAATCCCCCTAGTTAGCCCCTTTGAGCCTAAACCTTTTCGTTTCATCACCCAAAACAAAAACCCTTTCACCCACCAAAACCTTTTTCATTTTTTTTACCCTTTATTTTAGTAACAAGTTCGGTTCAAGGTAAAAAAAAAAATAAAATAAAATAAAATTTTAATGAAGCAAAAAGAAAATAAACAAACAAAGTAATCAAAAATAACTTTGTTTGAATAAAAGCTTCATTAAAAATAAAAAGTTGAAAAAAAAATATATATATACGAAAACCGACACTTGTTACGCTTTTTGCCCTTTTTACTAACCACTAACCCAATCACCTACCTTTAACCCTAGCCAACCCTTAACCCACAAAGTCCTCTTGATATCTACAAAGGTATAAAAGTTAAAAAGGAGGAGGATTGATTTTTTTGGCAAGCCTATGGTAGGAATAAGTTCCAGGACCGCGCTCGAGTGATTCACTAAAAATACACCTTCGGCCGAGTGTGAGTGATTTCCCCGCGAGGTATGTGAACTTGTATATAAATAGAATTTAAAAAAAAAATATGTTATGCCCAATTAAGTAATTTCTTTTATGAACAGTTCTAAATAAATCATTACGAATAGGAGTGTAAATAAATAAAAATAAAACCCCAAAAAGATCTTGGAAATCCCGACACTCTATGACAAGCCCAAAACCTTCTCTTCTACCTATTCCATTTGGGAGTGTAAGCCAAATATTAAAGAGTTTTGCTTGAGGACAAGCAAAAGTTCAAGTGTGGGGGTATTTGATGTGTGTAAAATGCAACATATAAATTACATCAAATGAGGCATAAAACTAACCCTTTTTAGTACTAATATTAGAAAAAGAGTGTTTTTGTCTTCCTTTTGTATTTTCAGGATTAAATGAGCTCAAAAACGCAAAAGAAGCAAAAAGACAGCTAAATCCAACATAAATACAAGAAAAGGAACATTAGTGGATTGCCCGAACCCTCAACGGCACCTTCCAAAGCAAAATAGAGAAAACAGAAGGCTGAACACGCCCCGTGCTCAGCCAGCACGGGGCCGTGCCCAAGAAGCAGCAGAAAAGACAAACCTATAGAAGCTTCTATTGCCCACCACGGGCCGTGCTCAGCGGACACGGGGGCGTGTCGAAAGTACAGCAGGCGCATTTATTGTAATTGCGAATTACAATTAATGAAGAGAGAGAGTGTCAGACGGGCACGGGGCCGTGTCCAGCGGACCCGGGGCCGTGTCCAGCTCTCTGTTCAGCCTATAAATAGGAGTGCTTGGATTCATTTCATCTCATCCCTTGGCACACCACCTCTCTCACACTTCATCCACCACCCACCACCATCACAACACCATCATCCACCACCATCATCCATTGTCCATCATAGAGTGTGTGAGTCATCTCGGGATCCAAGATTGATCGTAAGAGTTCTTGACAATCAAGGCCATGTTTGCCTAAGTCTCTTACATCACTTGGTGAAGACAAAGTGTCTAGTATAATACTTTTTATTTCTAATCTTTTGCACTTTTTATTTGGTTTTGTATTAATGACTTTAATAACTAGTTACTTATGTTGAAGGTGATCTTTCCTTATCGTTTGTCCGTGGTGTCTTGGCATTATTTTACTGTCTATATAAAATAAAGGATTTTCACCATTCATATCTCCACGGTCTATATGGAGGTATGTTGGCTACCTGGTAGGGGGTTAAGGGAACGGTTTGGTAAAGGTCTTGCCATTGTTCAGCGTTTAGAGGTCCTGCAATGGACCTGGGTCAAATTTAGTAGGACCTCCTTCAATACTTCACGGTATTGGATGGCGGGGGTCCAAACTCTTTGATCCCCTCATAAGTTAACTACTATTAATACTATAACCCGGCTATTTAGGACTGTATCCCTGCTGACTCAGACTACTTAGTCGAGGGTAACGTCACCGCCAAAAGCGGGGCCTACCACAATACTGCATTAATAACTTAATTCATTATCTTCCAATAATCCACCCCTTTAGGATTGTATCCCTGCTGACTCAAACTACTGGGGTGAGGGTAACGTCACCTTCAAAAGAGGGGCCTACTACAATAACTAAGATAATCTCTTAATTATGTGCAAAAGTGCGGAAATAATCAAAGGTTATACTAGATACGAGTCGGAACCAAGTGATTCATCTTGTCTATCTGTTTCTTTTATTTTTATTTTCAGCATTTTAGTTAGTTTTTATTTTTCTTAGTTTAAAACATTTTTCTAAACTTTTATTTTGGTTAGACGTTGAGGATAAACCAGTATTAAAAGCTCTTGTGTCCTTGGACGACCTCGGTATCTTACCAACGCTATACTACACTCAACGATGGGTGCACTTGCCCATATGTGTGTTTAGTGTTAGTGAAATATCGTGTTTTATAAATTTAAAACTTGGCTAAAATAAGTGTTAAAAAGGGCTTAAAATATACACCTAAAATATACGACACTTCGCACGCATCACCCAACGCATCGTAAACTAAGCTTGCCACGTTTTCTATAGCGTACCGCACCCTCCCAGGGTGAGAGTTTCGATTATGACACGTTCGCCTACAGCGAACTCCCAGTGTTTCCTAAGCTTATCAGCTTTCCTGACAGTCATGCGTTGCCGTCAAACAATTTCCGATCCCAACAATCTTTAAGAGTTTCGAGTACATGCTCGCAGCATGTCTTCAGGCGTGCTCATGTCTAGATGTAAGCCAAGGGTGTTGCGTATTACCGGTCATAAATCAGGTATAGCTCCAAATCAAAGGTAGCAGAAGTTGGCACCTCGTGCCTAAAACCGCCTCTCTCGGAGGAACATTCACAGCTGTGAAGATTTGTCAGTTTCCTTGATGGCAAGAAAGTGTGCGGGTAACGTGAGATCATCAACGATCACCTAGGTGATATTGTTTCCGTTTCGAGTTGTAAGTAAACTAGTGACAGAATCCATGTCAGTCTGTTCTCATTTCCCTATGGGTGTTTCTGGTTGCTGATACTCCATCTTGACTTTCGCACAAGCCAAACATCGTTCACATGCTTTGCTGTGTAGGCCTTCAAGCCCAGTTTCCAGTACAAGATCCTTATATCCTAATATATTCCATAAAAATTCCGGATGACTAGAATATCGAGGCTGGTGTGCTTCGCTCAACATAAGTTCCCTTAGATTGCTGTACAGTGGGATCCACATTCGTTCCATGAAGTAGCGAACATCATTCATCCTGCCAAAAAAAAAATCACTTCTCCATGCCCCGCATGGACCCAACTTGAAAATTTTCTTCCTTCAATGCCTCGGTTTGAACAGGGCAAATCTGATCAGGTAGGTTATAGTCGATGGTGTGCTGTGAGGCTCGTACACGTCTAGGTTCACAGTTGAAATCATTCAAGGGTTCCATCCAGCGATGTCATTATATGTTTTAGCTCCCTCCAAACAACGGTACACGGGAGGCCCTTGTGATCGGTCTAAGTAACGCATCTGGTACCGTCCAAGTAATGCCCCCAACTTAAATCCAAAGACCATGGTTTCCACCGCAGATTGTATGTCATGCAGTTCCTCTTCGTAATACCATTACGTAAGTCATCACTCTCTCGTGTTGCATCGGCGTGTAACTGGGGCTCTGATTCGGAGCATCATGGTATACCGCTAGATCACCCATACCCTTCGGTAAAGACGATGCTCAGTGCATTGTAGAGTTGGGATTTGAAGACTGAAATGACGTTCTCCCGCCTGTCTCCCACGAGTACATAACACCCTACTGTGCTAAAGAGGTTGAAGCTGCGAAATCCTTGAAAATCCTGTGATGAATCTGCGTTAGTATCTAGCTAAACCAAGAAATTACTGTATCCCCGATAGACTATTTGGTGCCGATCATTATCTAATGAAATGGATCTCTTGCGAGATCTGCATGTATCCCCACTTTGTTGACTACATGACCAAGAAGGTGTACCTCCCAAATCCTGAAGTCACACTTAGGTAGACTTGGCGTGAAGTTGCTCCTCCCCTAGGAGCTCTAGGACAAAATACAGGTGTCGTTCATGGTGTTCCTTTCCCCTGGTAGTGTTTCAAAACGTCGCCAGATAACACGGTTGATTCACGTGATCCATAAAGCTGCTCGTGGGTTGATTAACTCAATGGTTATAGGGCACAAAGTCGTATGGCCATACTGTGCTTGATATGCCGCTTTAGGAACATTCTCCCCTTGGACTTCCATCTGATAATAGTCCGTTCGTAAATCAATCCTCGAATGAAAGCTTTTCCTTTGCAACTAGTCGACAGGTTGTCACTAAATGGTCGAGGCAAACGGTTCTCGACTGTCACCTTGTTAAGTTCTTGATAACCAGTACACGTACGGTAAGGCTTGTCTTCACGGATAAAACTGGGGCTCCCCAATGCGAAAAGCTAGGTCCGACAAAACTTCTGTTCGACAGTTCCTGTAATTGATTAGACAATTCTTGCAACCCTCCTGGTGCAAGACGGTAAGAGTATAAGTATTTAGAGCCGCCCCTAGCGTGAGGTCAACTAAAATTCCGACTAACAGTTGTGGAAGTAAACCTGGAAGTTCCTCGAATAGCACACTGAAAGGAATCACGAACAATTGCTGGATCCTCAATCCTCTCTTTCTCATTCAGTAACAGTTGTTAACGTTGCGGTGTAATCCTTCCGTAGACACTCCTGGGCCCTCATTGCTGATATGATGCTAACCTTTACACCACTCTGACACTTCAAGGTATAAAGTGACGCAAAATTTCCTTCCCACAAGGTATATCTATGCGATATCCAGATAACCAATCTACACTACAACTGCATCGAGACCATCAGAGATAGCAAAAAGGAAGGTCATCTATAAGTTTGAAATAAAGTTTCATCGTTTAATAGTAATAAAATCCAAACATAAGTAATTCGAAAGCCATCAAGTTCAGCGGAAGCGTTAACGTAACATAATGTAAATACTTTCCAACAACCATAGTAAATAAATGTTTGATAAATAAGCCCATCAATGCCACCATGACCACTCACGCCCTCCAGCCAGCAAGTTCCTGTTCCCAAGTACCTAACGACCTGCGAGCATGTAACAAGTGTATCAGACAAAGCTGGCGAGTTCACAGTTTTAGAAAACGTTTGTTACCAGTTGTATGTAAAACAGTTCAATAACCAATGCAGGTAATATTGTTAATATCTCAATTCCGAACAAGACGGCTCCTGATGTACATGACTGCCCTATCCCACGTACTCCTATCTAGTACTGGGCCCGACTGGGTCATTAGTTCACATCCGTCCTATCCAGGAGCAGTGTGAGGGTGCCAAACCTAAGTAGCGCTACCAACTAATACCCGAATAAGGGACTTACAAAAATGATAGGTGAGAATATTAACCAATATACCCGTTTTTACCCAAACCACTGACTGTCCCCAACCACTGGGACGCATGCTCGAATGTAGTGAACTCACCTTTGGTTTGCTCGGTAAGAATTAATTTACTTGTTTACCAGTTGATCATACGCGTCCTAACATTGTTACCAATAATAATCAGTTTCGTAAACATTCAGACTACATACCCAATGTTCACATTACACCATTAGTATACTAGCAAAGCATGTAACATGATACTAATCATCACAGTTAATTAAGCACCTACCAGTTCACAATCATCACATAACAAGTACTTGATTCTTATACACACAAAACACCTAGTTACCATCTTTCATATAATGCACACACCCTCACGATAATCTTTGTCATTCAGTACACACATTGGTTCATAACCCAGCTTCACAATTTCATTTAACAACATAGTTTGGCATGTCATGAAGTTAATCACATTTTGTGATTACACTACAGTTTGGGTCACTTATAACATCATGCATCATTAACATCTAAACAGCGTATGAGTATTTATTGCTCTACAACAGTCCTAGTTATCATTCCCAAAATTCAGTTTAGCACCCTCTGAGTCATCATATAACCGTTTCACTTTGGCATGCATGTACTCGATCAAGTCATGATGTCACTCAATGATTCTTATGATTAATCACATGCATCCAATAACAAAACATCATTATCACACAAAGTCAGACCATAACAAGTGTCACCCTAATTACAATGAACACCTGTCATCATTCACCTATTCATAATTGTGCACCATCATAACTCCTTTAATGGCAATCACATGCGATCATTAGTCCAACAAAAAAAACAATTTTCCAGAATTATTTATCATAATTGTTGACAATTCAATACCCAAATCAAACCAAATAGCATGTTAACCTACTGATTAATAATTCTAGTTCATCGATTAACCTTGTATTCACAATTTAATTCTTTCAGTAAATGATCATATCATATTTAACATTGAATATAATGGGATTAATAGCCATTAACAACATGCAATCTAGTAATATCCTATATGCCAACAATCCATCACTGATTATCACAATAATTTCATCATCATCATGTGCAAAACTTTGACAACAAATGGCAAGACATTAACAGAGATTTATCAAGAGATTTATTAAGCACACAAGGCTTATTCATGTGAAACCCTACTCTCTTTACATATGCATAATAAGAATACTACCCAACCCAAATTCGGACCCCTCCCCACTCGCATAGTTTCATACAGCAACACCTTACAATATCTAGAACAATAACTCTTGGATCACAATTAACCATCCAGAAATCTATCATAACAAAACACACAATAAGGTTCCATTAAAACTAACCTTACTACTCAAGAATTCCCCAAAACCGAAGATCAAAAGCACGAGGGGATGACTCTCTTCCTTACTGCCTTCGACAAGAGAGAGAGAGAGAGGAGAAAGAACTAGGGTTTGAGTATGTACGTGTTGTAATGTTACGTGAACTTCATGTGGATGTACATAGGTTAATGCTAATAGCCGGCCCCAACACTAAATTCACTTGGGCTCTACCAGGCCCAACATAGGTCCGATGTGCAGATGTATTCGATTTGGGCTTCGGGTGTACGTGTGCATAAAAGGACTCACAAAGCCAGCCCAATCTCTAAACCTTGATTGGGCTCGGGCAGTTCAGCAAGGATAACCTCTGTGTGTGTGCCGAAGAGATTTATAACAAGCGCGGCCCAATTATACTCTAGGTGTGTGTGTGGTCCCAAACACACAAACAATTATTCTCGTTTTTACAATTAACAAAGTTAATCATAATAAGAACGTAACAGAGGAATGATGGGAGATACTAACCTCAAAAGTTCGGGTTGTCACACCGCTGGTGCTTCCTATATATAATTTGGTCATTCAGGTTGCTGAACTTTCGTTGCATGTGCTATGCAGGATTTCATTGTTTGTGGATTGTTAACACTAATCTATTGAAACCTATGGAAAACTATGAAATCTATTGAAGTCTATTGAATCTATTGAAGTCTATTAAAGTCTATTGGATCTATTGAAGACTATTTAAAACCTATCGTAATCTATTGAAATCTATGTGAATCTATGATAATGATGATGAGTGTGTTTTGCGACAAGTAACATGACGCCGAGTACGAGGTCGAAGCGATTATGCCCGAAGCGTGGTGGATACGCCGCTGATACTTCTAATATATAAGCATTTCTGACATGTCGCCAAACTTCATACAACGTGCCATGCGAAGGTCGTGGGTTGCGATATCTATGTGAATCTTGAGTCTTAGTCTATCGTGTGTAAATCTATATTAATCTAGACTTATATACGATCCTCTTGTTGGATCTTTAGGATGTCTTCTCGTAAGCTATCCGACACTCTCAAGAGATCCAGGGAAAAGTCTCAGAAAAAGTTGATGTCTTTCATGGCCGACCAGATCGCTCGAGTCGTGCAAAAGATCGTCTCTGAGATCCAAGGATCAAACACTCCGTCCTCTTTTGTTGACTCTAAGACGGAGAAAGAAAAGTCTACCAAGTTCAGCTATAAGCATTTTGTCTCTTGCAATCCTAAGTCTTTCACGGGCAGTGATGGGGTGACTGTTATGCTTGAGTGGTTTGACAGCATCGAGGTTACCTTCATTAACAGCGAGTGCCCGGAACATCTAAAGACTAGGAGTGCAACGGGAATGTTTCAAGGCAGAGCGTTAGAGTGGTGGACAAATGAGAGAAACATCTGATTGAATGAAGAAGCATATGCTCTTCCATGGGCTGAGGTGCAAGAATTGATGATGCTTGAATTCTGCCCTCCTCATGAACAACTGAAGCTTGAAGAAGAGTTCTGGCACTTGAAGCAGATTGGTGATGATAATCTGGCTTATACTACCTGTTTCAAGCAGCTCAGCTTGATTGTTCCTCACTTGGTTTCTACCCCTAAACGCATGATAACCAAGTACATCAATGGTCTACCTCCTGCTATGCGTGATTCTATTAAAGCAGCTCAACTCAGAAATATTGAGGAAGTCTACCGTCTTGCAGCTAGTCTCAACAACAACCGCGTTCGTGATAAACAGTTTGCTAACCCTGCTTCCTCCAAGTCTGCACATCAAGTTACTCAGCAGCCAAGTGGCAGCAAGAATAAAAGGCGAAAGTCACAGGGTTCAGGATGCAATGCTATTGTTCCTGCTGCGAATCCTGCTGCTAAGCCTGCTCCTGCTGCTACTGCTCAGAACCCTGCTACACCTGAAGTAAAGAAGCAGTACTATGGGTCTTATCCCAAGTGTACCACTTGTAATTTTCATCATCCTGTTGCTTCTCCATGTCGTTTGTGCACCAACTGCAATCGCAATGATCACACGACTCCTTACTGTCGTCAAGTTAACCCAGCTCAACAAGCTCAGCAAGCCCCAGCTCAGGCAGCCCTACCAGCTCTCCCAGCTCCTCCGCAGAATCCAAAGCCAGTCAATGCTGTTCGTGCATGCTACAAATGTGGAGATACTACTCACCTTCGTAGCCAGTCGCTCGTGGACGAGCGTTCAACCTTAATGGTAATCAGGCTCGTAATGACAATGATGTCGTCAATGGTACATTTCTTGTGAATAACCTTTATGCTTCGATTCTTTTTGATACTGGTGCTGACAGAAGATTTGTGTACGTGGAATTTGAATCTTTGCTAAACTGTGCACGCTCTATGTTACCTAAGTCATTTTCAAAGGAGATTGCCGATGGAAAGTCCATTCTAGTTGATTCTATTCTTTGTGGTTGTTCCTTGATTCGTAACGACCACGTGTTTACTATTGATCTAATACCCATGCAATTGGGTAGTTTTGATGTTATTATCGGTATGGATTGGTTGCGAAAGAATCATGTCGAGATTGCCTGTCACGAGAAGTTTGTTCGTCTACCTCTACCATCTGGTGATATTTTGCATGCCTATGGAGACCGACCTTCGCAAGGACTAAGGCTGATGTCATGCACACAAGCGAGCAGGTGCTTACGTAAACAGAATCTTGCTTTCTTGGCCCACGTGGTGGAACAAATGAGCAAGGTGAAGAACATAAGCGATGTTCCAGTAGTGTGTGATTTCCCTGATGTTTTTCCCGAAGATCTTCCTAGTCTCCCTCCACCTAGATCTGTTAATTTTCGTATTGATCTCGTACCTGATGCAACTCCTGTCGCCAACGCTCCCTATCGTCTTGCACCTTCCGAGATGCAAAAATTATCCAGCCAACTGCAAGAACTACTCGACAAGGGATTCATTTGCCCAAGTACCTCTCCGTGGGGTGCTCCTGTGCTATTCGTCAAGAAGAAAGATGGTTCGTTCCGTATGGGTATCGACTACCGCGAAATTAATAAGCTTACCATTAAGAATCGTTACCCTCTACCTCGTATCGATGATTTATTTGACCAACTACAAGGCGCGTCCTGTTTCTCGAAAATCGATCTTCGTTCTGGCTATCATCAGCTTTGTGTACTCGAGGAAGATGTACCCAAAACCGCATTTCGTACTCGTTATGGGCACTACGAGTTCGTGGTCATGCCTTTTTTATTGACCAACGCACCTGCTGTGTTCATGGATCTCATGAATCGTGTTTGTAAACCTTATCTTGATTGTTTTGTGATAGTCTTTATTGATGATATTCTCATTTATTCTAAAACTAAAGCTGACCATGCTCGTCTTTTACGCTTGATGCTTGAACTCTTATGTGGTGAACGTTTGTATGCTAAATTTTCTAAGTGTGAGTTTTGGATTAATGAAGTGCAATTTATTGGTCATGTCGTTAGTAAGAAAGGTATTCATGTTGACCCGTCTAAAATCGAAGCCGTGGAGAATTGTAGTACGCCTAAATCTGTATCTGAGATTCGTTCCTTCTTTGGATTGGCGGGATATTACCGCCGATTCATTGCGGACTTCTCTAAGATCGCTGTTCCCCTCACTTCGTTGACTCAGAAAGAGAGACCTTTTACTTGGGGTCCCGAGCAAGTGGAATCTTTTCAGACTCTTAAGACTCTTTTGTGTAATGCTCCTGTTCTTACTCTCCCTGATGGGAATGATGATTTCGTGGTATATTGCGATGCCTCGAACCGTGGCTTGGGCTGTGTCCTCATGCAGTGAGACAAGGTTATTGCTTATGCCTCCCGTCAACTCAAAGTGCATGAGAAAAACTATACTACTCACGATCTGGAGCTTGGTGCAATTATGTTTGCGTTAAAGATATGGCGACACTACCTGTATGTTACTAAGTGTGTGGTTTTCACTGACCATAGGAGCCTTCAACATATCTTTGACCACAAAGAGTTGAACATGCGACAGAGACGTTGGGTGGAATTGCTAAACGACTATGACTACGAAATTCGCTATCATCCGGGCAAGGCGAATGTAGTGGCTGATTCTCTTAGTCTTAAAACTTATATGAATGCTATTCGTATCTCTAATGACCTCCATGCGTGTATTCGTGACGCTCAGTATTCGTCAGTAAATGAAGGAATTCTAGAAGTGGAAATCCAAGGTGCTAAGATTGAACAACTCGAAACTAAACCGAATAGACTCCAATACTACCTCAATCGCATATGGGTTTCGGATCGCGATAATCTCCGTGAGCTCATTATGAATGAGGCTCACAAATCCCATTACTCTATTCATCCAGGCGCTGACAAGATGTACCATGATTTGCGTGCAACTTATTGGTGGTCTGGTATGAAGAAGGGCATTGTTGTATATGTTTCTAAATGCCTCACTTGTACGAAAGTTAAGGCTGAACATCAACGTCCTTCAGGACTCTTAGAACAGCCCGAAATCCCAGTTTGGAAATAGGATAGCATCGCTATGGACTTTATTACCAAACTACCTCGAACACCTTCACTTAACAATAGCATCTGGGTGATAATTGATCGTTTGACCAAATCAGCCCACTTTCTCCTTATTCGTGAAGATTATAAAGTGTAGAAACTTGCTTGAATCTATACTGATGAGATTATATGCCGTCATGGCATACCTCTTGACATAATCTCTGACCGTGATGGTCGTTTTACTTCACGTCTTTGGCAAACTTTTCAATCCGCTATGGGTTCTCACTTGAATCTTAGCTCGGCTTCCATCCCCAAACAGATGGACAGACCGAGCGCACTATTCAAACCCTAGAGGATATGCTTAGTTCTTGTGTCATCGGCTTTGGTGGTAACTTGGATGTACATTTACCATTGATTGAGTTCTCGTACAACAACAGCTATCATTCCAGTATTCAAATGGCTCCTTTTGAAGCTTTGTATGGCCGCAAGTGCCGATCTCCTCTTAGTTGGCATGAGATTGGTGACAAGCATTTTACTGGCCTTGAAATCATTCAAGAGACAACGGATAAGATTCTTCAAATCCGTGACAACTTGATCAAGGCTAGGAGCAGACAAAAGAGCTATGCTGATAATAGGCGTAAGCCTCTGGAATTTGATGTTGGTGACCGAGTCCTTCTCAAGGTATCTCCCTGGAAGGGAGTAGTTCGTTTTGGGAAGAAGGGAAAGCTCGCTCCTAGCTATGTGGGTCCTTTCAAAGTACTCGAAAGGATTGGCAAGGTGGCGTACAGACTCGACTTGCCACAAGAACTAAACAATGTACATCCAGTGTTCCACGTATCCAATCTATGTAAATGCCTAGCGGACGAGGAACTGCAGGTACCCCTTGAAGACTTGCAAATAAACGAAGCTGTAAACTTTGTGGAGAAACCGGTCGAAATCATGGATCAGGGCGTCAAGCGACTGAGGCACAGCAAAATTACCATAATCAAGGTTAGATGGGAAGGAAAGCGTGGCACCGAATTCACTTGGGAACGGAAAAGTGAGATGAAGGCCAAGTATCCGTAGCTCTTCGAGTAGTCTTCTTCTAAGATTTCGGGGACGAAATCTCCTAAAGGAGGGGAGACTATAATACCTGCTGTCACACCCCAACCGATGGCGGAAACATCGGGATGAGACGAACAAATCGCTCAAAAGCATCATAACACTATGTGACAATATAATTTAAATCCAATTTCATTAATGACTAAAATTTGAATACATTGTTTCAAATAAAGACAAATGCAACAACATTGTTTATTATTGAATGAGTATCTAAGTCCATCCTAACTTGATTTCTTCATCGTCTTGTCTAACAACCTGCAACATGTATTAAAATAAAATCAACAAAAGTTGGCGAGTATACAAGTTTGAATACATAGCATAATAGAATAAAAACTCAAATCCAACATGATTCATAATATGTGATTACTAGTATGCAATTTTGGCGTACAATATGATCAAACCCTAGAATACAACGCATAAAATAGCCTAATCCCAATAGTTTAGCGGGGTGGTAACTTAACAATACCCAATTAGAATAGCGGGCGGGGCGTTAATCCTATAGCGCTATAATTGTTAAGGTGGACGAACAAGTCATTGAGCATATAACGTTCCAAATCGTTCATAGAGCATACAAGAATAGCAAGTAAGTCACATTAGTTTCATGCTTCGTTCAAGGATTGAGTATGTTTAGTTTAAAAGTATTTGCATAATTATACATGTTGCATCCCAAAGTGTAAAGGGGAAAAAGGGATCGAGTATACTCACATAATTGCTAAGTCTTCTGATTATCCATATGACGAGTTGATGAGTTTAGGAGGATGGAACACCGAAGTCACCCTATATGGGTAAACGGGGGTGTATGAGTATTCGGAATTATGACGGGGGAACTGAATTGGAATTTAGAGTATATCTAGTTAATGGATAAGTTTTATATACATATATATATTTTATATAGTTCGAGTAATAGTTCTAAATTAACTCTATCGAAAATATTATAGAAGTATTGTTAAAAATAAATATACGTTTATCATTATTGTTATAAAAGATATTTGAATTCGATACGTTTCCATTAGTGGTTCGACTATAAAATTGTCAAAATTTAATAATAAACGAAACAATATAATTATTTATATATTTTTCTATGTACGTTTACAGGTTATATAAAGTTCGGTTTCGCGATAAAATATTAATTAATACGAAACAATAAAATTTATATTTTTCTTTGTATAAAAAGGACTTCGATAGGTTTCGTTTTATAAAATAGCACGTTTCGTTTTACGAGATTTTACGAAAAACAGGCAGAGTTTCCTCTGTTTTTTGACGATCCTGACAATGCAATTTGTCGATATAATATTCAAAACTCAACGACAATCATAATGTAAACAATTTATATAAGCATTCTCGTAAAATATAAAACGTAAAATCGTGTTTGTATGATATCTATAGAAACTAAAAGGAAAACAACATATGTTTAAATTAGTTGCAATAAAAGAATGGTAAAACATGAGAGATGGAAAGGTATACCGAAACAGTGAGGTAAGGGACGTGAACCCGAAACAAGAACAGGTCTGAACCGGAAACTGAAACTCGACTTGAACCAACTTTAAACTTTGTCCTCGTTTTCTTGTGACTAAACACCCGAACAGATCTCGACCCGTAACCGAACCAAAAGGAACCGAACCAATCCAAGACTGAACCGAGCCAAAACTGAAATAATAAAACAACAGGTACTTGAATCGAGACACGAAAACTGACCTATTGGAAACAAAATCAAAATAAGAAACTTGAACCTGCTCGTTAACTTGTGTTGACCGAGACCCGGCAACAAACTAACCCGACACCCAGCTGACCTGAATGACAAAACTGAAAACTAGAACCGATCCAGACCAACCTGAATCGTCACCACCGTCGTCTCTCTCTCTCTCTCGCTCTTTCATCTTTGCTCACGCCGTCATATGCCACCACCGAAATGGTAGTGGCCGGCCGTTCGATTAAGCAGAGGTGGGGGGCTGTGTTGTAGTATAGATCGAGAGGGAGAGGTGTTTGGCTGAGTTAGTTTGTCTAGGGCTTCAATTCTAGAAGATGGAGGGATCAGTGGTGTGTTTGAAGATCTGCAAAGATAAAAAGAAAGGGGCTAGGGTTATTTAAGTTGAAGGAGGAAGAGAGCAGAGATAATATGGATGGTGTGCGTGTGTATTAGTTTTGATAGGGTTTTGTCTAAGTCCTTTATACATAGGGTTTGTTTAATGGGCTTAGGTTTGGGCCCAAGGCCCACAAACCCAATCTCGTGTTTTAGGTGACCCAAACGAATTTACGAACACGTTTTCAAATCCCGAACTCCATGTAGCATCGTAAGCTAAAATTTTAATTTAAAAAAAACGTAAGATAATGTCGGTAGACGTTGCTTGTCAATTGCGTTAAAACGCTTCGGTTGTCGTTTCTAGTCAGTTTTTCGATCCGATTTCCACCGTGATTCCAAAAATAGGAAAGTGAACACGTATTTCCTGAAAGCATGGAAATACGGAAACACGGGGCGTTACAGTCTCCCCTCCTTTAGGAAATTTCGTCCCGAAATTTATTCAGAAGGAAGAGTTGAAAGGGTTTTGGCAAACAGAAAAGGTTTGTTTAAAATTGAGGCTTTGGAGTTTGAGACAGCAGAGAATAATTGGGGTATAAGAGTGAACGATTGATCTACTTACGATTATGTGTATAAGAATAGCATAAGTATTGAATAGACGAAAGCAGTGTGTTAAGAATGAGGTCTCGTCGTGGATAATCGGATATAATGCGTTTGTGAGTTGTTTAAAGTTTGTATTAGGTTCAAAAGGTCTACAAAACACTGAATTTCTCATGGCACGTTTTACGAAAGTTTGGTAACATGGTGAAAACACTTATATATAGGAAGTACCAACGGCGTTTCCCCCATGTTTTGACCACGTTACATTCGTTTCGTATTCGGTGTCATGTTACATCCCGTGTCTTACCATACACAGTAGTACACTCTATGGTTTCTCATACGCCCATCACTATAATCCCGTGTGCACCCGCGATTATATTGATCGTCGCATGATCCGCATAGCTTGTACTAGTTGTGTATGAATTAAGGTATGCATAAATTATAAAAATAAGACTGCGTGTGAAAGAAATGTAGCATATAAGCATGTTTGTGTTCCAAATAGCATAAGATCAACGTAAGAGAATCCCTCAGGTTTCGCTCGCGTATGGGTGCGAAAGTATAAATCTTGTGTATAAATAAAGCATAAGCATAGCATAAGTTTAAATATGAATACACACGTGAGCATAAACACAATACGCATGGCATGAGTATGAAAAAAAGGATAAGCATAATGTGTATGAAAAAATAAGTATAAGTGTGAACATAAGATGTATGTGCATAGATATGAACGTGAATATAGGTGTAAAACATGAAGGTTTAAGTATGAATAAAATATATGTTGTACGTATATAAGTGTAAACAAGGTTGTATATGCGTAAATGAGAACATAAAATGTATGAACGTGAATGTGAATGTAATATAAACATGAATGTAAGTACATCGTAAATGTATAATTGTGGGTGTTTGTATAACGTAAAACGTATGAATTTTGAATCGTGAGTATAACATAAATGTGTAAGTGTGAACATTAGTGAAGACATAAAATGTATAAGTGTGGATGTAGGAAATAATGATTTTGTTTATAGTATAGATAAAAAAATACACGAGTTTATGCGCGTAAAAGATTAAAAATTTTGAGTATGAAAGAAAAGGGAACGAGTGACGCGCGTGAGATTGTCGTGAGATATTGACTAAAACGTGTAATATGATATGCATATATAGTTGTTTGTGCAAAACGTGAAGTTAAAATAGATTGAGTTGTCACGAAATATAGACTCTAGTTTGTGAATGTAAGAGAGTATAAAACGTCTATTGGTTATGTGGAAAGGAATGGAAATGCTACTGCGGTTTTAAAAGAGTTTACATAAGTTGAAAATTTGTCGGTTCTTGTGAAGTTTCCTTGCCCACGTGTTTTGAATTTAATTGACGTATCGAGTGACGTTTTGAAAAGTTCTAGAGATTAATAAGTTTGCATCGTTTTAAGTAACTTTGTGTTAGAAAATTGTGAAACTTACAGCTTCTTGTGAAAAAGTTGATCCTTAGAAAAGAAATTTGGTACATGAACTTAGTGATTGTTGAAAAATGTTTCATTGGTTTTAAAAAGGAATTTTAGTAAATGATTGAATAATATTGGTAATATTTTATAGGTGTGTACGAAAAAGTTGATTTGATTCTCAATTGAGAATAACAATCTCTAGTTTAATGGTGTGAGAGGAGCGTGTTTCAATGTTTACGTTGATTGGTGAATTTGTGGGCAACGGATTTATTAAACCGACTAGGCTGACAAGTAGTATTTCATAAAATTTTGAGAATCGAGGAACACGCGGTTATGGTAACATTAAAATTTTTGTGTATGCGAGTGATGTGAAAATAGATTATATAATAAGAGATACGTTTAAATAAATGAAGCATTTTGAAATACATGATAAATGATTTAGGTATAAACATGATCGTGTTTACATAATATAGACTATTAAAAGAAAGCGTTGGTAACGATCACTTAGGTAAGGGAATCACCCCTAATCCGTTGGTGAGGTCGTTGTAAGATGAGAAAAGAAGCGGAGTTAATCGTCAAGGTAAGGAAATCACTCCTATCTCGATGATATGTCTCTGCTCGTTACAAAAGTGTAATTAAAATTACGTGAAATCATGCAGGCTAATAATGTATAATCGTATGAAAAGTAAGAGTATGATGTGTGCGCAAAATGAAATCTCGAAAAAAAAATCATTCAAATTTGTCAAAAGATCGAAAATAATAAAGCGTAAGCTCGAATAAAACTTGGATGGTTCCAAACGGAACATTGACTAACCAAAGTGGTCGAAAGATCTTTGAAATTGAGAAACATGCTTTGGCCTAATAGGTGGAATACTCTCGCCGATATCTCGGCTAACGGTACTCACCCTTCCAGTTACTACATATTCCCAATCCATCAAAAAATCGAGACTTGGCGGGATTTTTGAAAATCAAGGAGTGGGACTAGTCGACGAGGTGCGGGTTTCACCCCTAACTTGATGACTTCGTACCCTAACTTGACGAATTTAAATTTGAAAATTCCATTAAGATGTGGATTTCACTCCTAACTTAATGGTGAATTTCGTGCAAAAATAGAATCAAACGGAATGAAAGTCGTTTACCAAATTGTGGGTTTCACGCCTATTTTGGTAAACTCGTCTCGTCTGTGTAATACGAGTGTTTTCAAGTTTAAGAAAATCGAGTAAAATGCCTTAGAAAAAGGGCGTATGTTAAAGGAACACACAAACAAGTATAAACTCATAAGAAGGCATATAAAGAATGGTACATAAAAATGGGACAATAGAACAAGTATTAACACATAGAGAATTATGTCAAGATTAACACATAAAGAATCGAACAATGGAACAAGTATTAACACATAATAAAACAAGTATAGCATGTCAAGTGTTAACACATAAGTGACTTATATGTTTAAAAGATCAGAAGAGAATAAATAAAAGCAAATAAGGTAGAGTAAAACGTAAGAATAAAGCTCAAAAACTATAGACTAGGTCAAAGCATTCCTACTTTTCCTAATTCCCTATAGTTATGGCTCTGATACCAATCTGTCACACCCCAACCGATGGCGGAAACATCGGGATGAGACGAACAAATCGCTCAAAAGCATCATAACACTACGTGACAATATAATTTAAATCCAATTTCATTAATGACTAAAATTTGAATACATTGTTTCAAATAAAGACAAATGCAACAACATTGTTTATTATTGAATGAGTGTCTAAGTCCATCCTAACTTGATTTCTTCATCGTCTTGTCTAACAACCTGCAACATGTATTAAAATAAAATCAACAAAAGTTGGCGAGTATACAAGTTTGAATACATAGCATAATAGAACAAAAACTCAAATCCAACATGATTCATAATATGTGATTACTAGTATGCAATTTTGGCGTACAATATGATCAAACCCTAGAATACAACGCATAAAATAGCCTAATCCCAATAGTTTAGCGGGGTGGTAACTTAACAATACCCAATTAGAATAGCGGGCGGGGCGTTAATCCTATAGCGCTATAATTGTTAAGGTGGGCGAACAAGTCAATGAGCATATAACGTTCCAAATCGTTCATAGAGCATACAAGAATAGCAAGTAAGTCACATTAGTTTCATGCTTCGTTCAAGGATTGAGTATGTTTAGTTTAAAAGTATTTGCATAATTATACATGTTGCATCCCAAAGTGTAAAGGGGAAAAAGGGATCGAGTATACTCACATAATTGCTAAGTCTTCCGATTATCCATATGACGAGTTGATGAGTTTAGGAGGATGGAACACCGAAGTCACCCTATATAGGTAAACGGGGGTGTATGAGTATTCGGAATTATGACGGAGGAATTGAATTGGAATTTAGAGTATATCTAGTTAATGGATAAGTTTTATATACATATATATATTTTATATAGTTCGAGTAATAGTTCTAAATTAACTCTATCGAAAATATTATAGAAGTATTGTTAAAAATAAATATACGTTTATCATTATTGTTATAAAAGATATTTGAATTCGATACGTTTCCATTAGTGGTTCGACTATAAAATTGTCAAAATTTAATAATAAACGAAACAATATAATTATTTATATATTTTTCTATGTACGTTTACAGGTTATATAAAGTTCGGTTTCGCGATAAAATATTAATTAATACGAAACAATAAAATTTATATTTTTCTTTGTATATAAAAAGGACTTCGATAGGATTCGTTTTATAAAATAGCACGTTTCGTTTTACGAGATTTTACGAAAAACGGGCAGAGTTTCCTCTGTTTTTGGACGATCCTGACAATGCAATTTGTCGATATAATATTCAAAACTCAACGACAATCATAATGTAAACAATTTATATAAGCATTCTCGTAAAATATAAAACGTAAAATCGTGTTTGTATGATATCTATAGAAACTAAAAGGAAAACAACATATGTTTAAATTAGTTGCAATAAAAGAATGGTAAAACATGAGAGATGGAAAGGTATACCGAAACAATGAGGTAAGGGACGTGAACCCGAAACAAGAACAGGTCTGAACCGGAAACTGAAACTCGACTTGAACCAACTTTAAACTTTGTCCTCGTTTTTTTGTGACTAAACACCCGAACAGATCTGGACCCGTAACCGAACCAAAAGGAACCGAACCAATCCAAGACTGAACCGAGCCAAAACTGAAATAATAAAACAACCGGTACTTGAATCGAGACACGAAAACTGACCTATTGGAAACAAAATCAAAACAAGAAACTTGAACCTGCTTGTTGACTTGTGTTGACCGAGACCCGGCAACAAACTAACCGACACCCAGCTGACCTGAATGACAAAACTGAAAACAAGAACCGATCCAGACCAACCTGAATCGTCACCGCCGTCTGCGTCGTCTGCCGTCGCCGTCTGCTGCCACCGTCGTCTGCCGTCGCCGTCTGCTGCCACCGTCGTCTCTCTCTCTCTCTCTCTCTCTAGTCAGTTTTCCGATCCGATTTCCACCCACAATAAGATAGTGTCGGTAGACGTTGCTTGTCTCTCTCTCTCTCTCTCTCTCTATCTCTCTCTCACTCTCTCTGCCTGCCGCCGTCTGCGGCGTCTGCTGCCACCGTAAGATAGTGTCGGTAGACGTTGCTTGTCAATTGCGTTAAAACGCTTCGGTTGTCGTTTCTAGTCAGTTTTTCGATCTGATTTCCACCGTGATTCCAAAAATAGGAAAGCGAACACGTATTCCCTGAAAGCATGGAAATACGGAAACACGGGGCGTTACACCTGCGTCCCTAGAATTTTAGATATTGTCAATTTTAGTCCCTGAACTATGTAGTCATTATTACTTTTGGTACTTGGTGAGTTTTATGCTATTTACAAAATACTTGGAATGCTTAATTCTAGATACTTGGAACGTCTAAATCTAAATACTTGGAATGCCTAATTCTAGATACTTGGAATGTCTAAATCTAAATACTTGGAATATCTAATTCTAGATACTTGGAATGTCTAATTCTTGATACTTTGGTGCTTGACTCTTGAGGCTCGTGAAACTTGAGACTTAGTTGAACGAGAGACTGGAGTCTTGTCACTGGCAGAAACTATGAAACTTTGAAACCTTTTGTGTTATGCTAAATCTAGTTATACTATTACCCCATACTACGCAACGCTTAATCAAACTCGCAAATCGAATCAAAGACGGTGAAACAGAAAAGATGGGATTGACCGAGCGGCAATCCGATCGGATGACCATCCGATTGGATAGCCATCCGATCGGATGACCACCCGATCAGATGGCCACTCGATCGAACCGCCATCCGATCCGAGTGCACACCGCCTTCATTCCTTCTCACCCTATAAATAGGCCTGTCACACCACCATTTTCACTGATGTGACAGCCTCACTCGACCAGACACACGCACTCCTATTTTCTTCCATTTCTCGGCGATTTCGGTATGTTTTACACTAGATTCTTGTACAACTTTAATCTACACGTCATTCTCTACAAGATTTTCCCTTGAAATCTCACTTTTCACCATGAAATCTCTAGGATTCGAGCTCTTGAAGGTGATGTCACCATGGCGTTTTGTACCAAGTTGTTGTGTGATGTCTTCCTAGTCAAGATATAGCTCAGATCTAAGGAATTTCAAGTGTTTTACACTAAATCTATGCTAGATCTAAACTTTTCAAGCTAAAACCTATGTTTATCTTCCTCTTTTCTTAAAACTTTTACTAAAACGGTGAGATCCGGATCTAAACGGATTGTAGACTTGATTATTAGTCTGGAGTCGGTTTGGAGAAGGATTGTTGCCAGAGAAGATGACCGGAGTAGGAATTCTGACATAAGCATCATTACGAACAGACGACTGAACGGACTGGGGTGATTCCCATCCGACCAGATCGGCTGTACATTGATGTGTTTACCATTGTCTCAATGCATACCAAGTCGTCGTTGTTTAAACAGAAACTTAGAGTTTTTACAAGTTTAGGAATGGGACAAGGGTAACCCGATCGAGTGGCAATCAGATCGGATAGCCATCCGATCAAACAGCCACCCAATCAAGTAACACTTGCCCCTTAACTTAAAAACACTTTAAACTTTGAAGTCATGATTGTCGAATGGCAACTCGATCGGATAGCCATCCGATCAGACGACCTACCTCTTGAAGTTTTGAAAACTTGGAACCTTGGAACGAGTGGCAATCCGATCGGATAGCCATCCGATCGGACAACCATCCGATCAAGGTAATCGGAGGTGAACACTTGACTTGACATTTTGGGAACTTGACACTTGGATCGGATGACCATTCGATCGAATGGCCTTCCGACCCATTCACACACATGCCATCTCAATCGAATGGCAATCCGATCGGACGACCATCCGATCGGACAACCATCTGATCAAAATGACTGATCCGACACTTGGTTTAATCTCGTTATTCTGCCCGAATCTTATCTATTGAAATCTAATCAGGCTAAACCTAAAGAGCTCCCTTTGATCCAATAATAGTTAACCTGTTAAGAAATCACTGTGAGTATACTCGATCCCCTTTTGATTTAAACTTTAGGATGTAACATGTATTCTATTAAACTACAATACTTGAGACTTTTGCAAACTAAACTCTATCCTATGTGTATGTGAAACTTGTGATTCTTGTATTCTATTTGTGCTATGTGGACGTTTAATCCAGGGTGCGTAGTTCCGCCTTAATAATAGTAGCGCTATAGGAGATGCACCTCCCCGTTATTCTCGGGGGTATTGTTAGAAGGATTCTAGTTTTCCTTGAGACTTGGGAAAACAACAAAGCATCGGGATACTTGGGCTATCACTTGTTGGACTGCGAACACTAGCATGGCTGAAACTATTTATGTGACACTACATATGGATATGAGTTGTTTTAATCTACTATGCTATTATTCAAACTTGTATACTCACCAGTACATTTTTGTACTGCCTCTATTTTAATCTACTATGCTATTATTCAAACTTGTATACTCGCCTAGTTTAATTCTAGAATTTGAAACAATGGTTTTATGGTATTTGGTATTCATGATTATTTTGATGTTTTAGACAAATTGTTGCATGAAACTTATTTAATCTATATCGAAATTACTAGTGTTATGGAAATCTCGTGAGCAATCTAAACGCCTAGTGCTCGCACCCTGATGTTTCCGCCATCGGTTGGGGTGTGACAGGATGGAGATGTCACATCAGTGAACAGTAGTGTACGGCGGGTATTTATAGAGTGAGAGAGAAGTTAAGGTGGTGGAGGATGCGAGGTGTCGGATGGCAAGTCGATCTGATGGCCATCCGGTCGGATGTCCATTCGACCGAGTGTCCCTTCGATCGGCCGAGTGGCGTTTTGTTGGTTTCCGACTTTCGTTTCATGCGTTAAGTGTTGTGTTGCGTTTAATCGAGTTGCGAGTAAGCATTGAGCATTTAAGCGTTGCGTTTATAACCACATAACAAATAAACATATAACACATATAATAACTAAAATGCATAAAGTAAAACCCGCGTTTCGAGTTTGCGTTTGCGTTGCGATAGCGTTGTGATAGCGTTTAGTCTAACAAGATATGTAACTGTGACAACTGCCAAATTTGCATGCACCCGTACAATTGATTAATCTTGATTAATGCTTAATGACTGTGTTGAATTACAAATAACTTCTTTCTGATTACAGGATCATACCTACATGTGCATCACATATTGCATAATGTCACATCATTATTACATGCAAACCATAGTGACATAAATGATACACAAAGCACAGTTAGCAACAGTTAGCGGATAACTCAGAAAAATGCTGACAGGACTCAGCACATAGACAGACAGAGATTTGAGACCTAGTATGGTCCAGAGACTAAGTACTACACTAGAATAGAGTGTATGGAAGTAAGGACCACAAAACTGTATTCCTAAATGATAGTTCAAGTGTCGGAAAGTGGCTAAAACTCACCCAAAGTGCTGAATTCAGCAAAAATCAGCATTTTAACAAGCTAGTATCATGCAAAAATATGACTAAATGGTCCTGAATGCTTTCCTAAGTGTCGGAAATTAAAAGTGTCACAAAAGGGTACATAAAGAACACTAAACGGTATAGTTTAGCACTTTAACGAACCGGTATCTAACCGAACAATCGGACACTACCCGGAACATCAAAATTACACTAGAAGCATTGTTTTAATGTTTCCAAGCTAGTTATGATCCCCAAACACCCTAACACACTATATAACATCATATTAACTAAAACACCTAAGCATACACTTGGATTTCAACTAGAATCTCTAACTATCCATTACATCCCAAACATATACCCCCCCCCCCCTCCATTCATGGTCACCAGAGGGTGACCCCACCTTGATTTTATTTGATTTGCTTCGATATCCTAATAGATATGTCTTGTACTTAAGGGAGCATATTAACTAATGGATTAGGATATGTTAGAAAGTCATATAATTAACCTCTAGTCTTTACCATTCATTCTCATCACCAAAACTTCACACATTTCTTCTCCTCCCTCCCTTCTTCTTCTCGGTCGAAACCACCCACAACACCACCACCATTGTCAAGTTTCCATCATCCAATCTCAAGTGTTACAAAGGTACTAGGAGGTGTCTAAAGAAGCTTGGTGGCTTTGGAACTTCAAGGACCTTTCCCATTTGCTATTAACCATCTAGTTTATCATCTTCATCTTCTTGTGTTCTTCCCTAGCCCTTGTGCTAGTAGTAAGTAAGCCTCTTGTAAATTGAATTTACTTCTCATTTAGTTGGTTAAAAGATGATGTATGATGCAAATCATGAAGAACACTAATGAACAAGAAGATGAACCTTCACATAAAGCTTAATAACATAAGAATACATATTGTTTAGTGTTGTTTTACTTCTTGATGATTGTTTATTTTTGTATATGATGTTAGACATTTTATGAAGCTTACTAGATTATGATTAAACACATGATCTAGTAAGTTGAGGTGATGATCTTGTGAAAGATCAAGATGATCATCCTTATGTGTAAACATGAACTTGAAATATGAAGTGTTTTCTTGAATGATGAAGTATGTAACATGTTATTCACCATAAACACGGATGATTTCAAAACTAATTTTCTCAAGAAACTAAGTTAAATCACAAGATTTACATAATCATGGATTTTAAAGAAACTAACCATGTTTTTGGTGGGGAATCAAGTATAGAAATACATTGTTAACAAGAAAAATACAAGAAGATTATTTTTGAAAAGTCATCATACAAGTTGTAAAAGACTAAGTGTTACAAGAATAAGATTTACAAACAAATAACCATATTTTTAAGGGTAACAAGGCTTACTTAACAACATAGTAAGTTACTACAAGTTTTTATAAAAGTTCAAGTTCATGTTGTTGTATAAATTACTTAATGTTGCCACTTGGTAAGTGTTGATTGAGTTGTTGATTATTTGTGATGATTTTAAAAGAAAATGATATGCTTTGAGAGCATGGGAACCTCGATTTTTAGGGGAAACTATGGCAAAATTTTCTAAAAATGTAAACACTTAGAAAAATATTTTCAAACAAATATTTACAAGTATATTTTAACCATGAGTTTCCATATAAACTTTGCCATAATTGTTGTTACAAAATACAAATATTGGAGGTTGGATTTTTATAAATAAAAATGGCTAGATATATATTTAGAATATATATATATATATATACAATATAAAGACACATGTGTGTGATTATTTGTATACTTTGTGTATTAGTTATATTATTTAGGACTTGAAATAATATAACTTAACAAAATACCAAGAAATTACAATCCAAAATATTACCAAAAATCTCAAGTAATAAATAAACAAGTTACACACACAATATTGTGAAACCGAACGAAAGAATATAACTTACAAAATATTCCGGAAAATACATTTATAAATATATTTTTGGTAAATAATATTTCGGACACAAGAAATGAAAATGTGACTTTTATGACTATCACAAAGTTAAATCGTATTTTGACAAGAAGGAAATGTATAATTTTTTACGATTAAAAATATATATGTTTTCTTGGGAATTACTAGGAAATATAATATTTTTGGGAAAATATATATTTTCTTGGATAAACTTGAAATACAATATTTTTGGGTAAAATAAGTTTATATATATTTTCTAGGAAAATTGGTAATTAATAAACCAACCTTTCACCAGTTGGTAAAGAATAATCCTACCTACAGAATTGGTAAATAATAATACTACCTTTCAATATGTTGGTACTCAATGGACCTCCGTTAGTTTTTTTTAACTGAAGTTAGTTTTTAACTTTTATTTATTACACAAACAGTCCCTGTAGTTATAAGTTACTAGTTTTAAGTTTTATTTATTACACAAACAGTCCCTGTAGTTATAAAAAATCATAAAAATCCTAAAAAATCAAAAAAAAATTCTAAAAAATCATAAAAATTCTAAAAAAAATAAAAAAAATCTTAAAAAATCAAAAAAAAATTATAAAAAATCAAAAAAATTCTAAAAATTCTAAAAAATAAAAAAAATCATAAAAATTCTAAAAAATAAAAAAAAAATCGATTTATAAAATTAACGTGTTTCGCTTTACGGAAATTTTATGAAAAACGGGCAGAGTTTTCTCTGTTTTTGGACGACCCCGACAACACAAGTTGTCGATATAATATTCAAAACGCAACAATCAATGAAGCAAAATATCTATACGATTTATACAAAACTAAAATGAAATTTAAACAAACAAACCCAAATCAGATTCTGATTGAACCGACTTCGTGAGTGGCTCGAAACCGAACACAATCTCGAACCGAATCAACTCAAAATGAGCATGAATCTGAACTGGAACCGGGATTCGATCTAAGCCGATGTCGGCGCTGTGACCCGAACAAGAACAGATCCGTCGCCGCCGTAGAAGACGGCGCCACTGTCGTCGTCATTCTCCGTCGTCTCTTTCTCTCCCCGCGTCTCTTTCCCTCTCCTTGCTTCCCTGGCCAGCCGTCGCTCACTGTAGGATCGAATTCGAACCTAAATGAGTCGTGTAGAAGAATTTTTCACCAAAACAAGAGGCGGAAACAAGTATTTCGATGTAATTCAGCACGTATTCACTTTTAACTGTCGATATTATTGATCTGAAAGACGTTTACAACCTGTCGACACTTCGGCAGCACTTCGTGGCTCACCGGAAGACAACACCTATAACTATGTATGTGATTTCGCTTATGTGACTATATATAGACATTGTGATTCCGCTCATACGAACATGACACAAAAGCGGAATCACTAACATGCCATAAAAGCGAAATCAACTTTGACACAAAAGCGAAATCACTGACTTGACATATAAGAGAAATCTATCTAGTTGACCTATGAATGAAATCACATGTTGTCACATGAATGAAATCAGAATGATATGTACGTTTGACCGAAAACACCAACTATTTCCCATGCAAGCTACTTTGTCTTTAGTGAGATGATGCCATGATGACATCATCAATATGATGTCAGCATGAGAGATGTTGACATCATCCTCTTTCAGATCCGTAACGAGACTGAGACTCGACATAAGACGTAGACGACAGACGGATACACCAACAGACTCCCCCTCGGATGTTGACGGAGTCTTCGATGTCGAGTCTTCGCATCTTCAGTCTTTATCAATCCTCTCGAACTCTTTGAAGTGTCTGACACTGTAAGAATCCTCAATCTCTATCTTCTCTTCTCTTTTCATCACCAACATGCTCCTTCCTTTAAGTATCTTCAGACTCCCCCTTTCGATATGTTGGGATCGCAGTCTGGCTTGTTGAAATCACACAATCATCAGGTATCTGAGCCTGACTCTCTATCATTCAAATAATCTGCACATTCTCTACCCAAAAATAAATTTTCTGATGATAACTTGAACACAATCAGACATCACTAGAAAATATCACAAAAATGATCTAACATTTATAATCTCTGATGAACCACTTGAAGAAATATCATTTTCATGTAAAAAAAAACAACACACTCTCCCAAACCATCTGTTCATCATATTTAGCACTTGGAATTTTGAAAATCAGCTCTTCAACACCAGTTGTCGAAAATCTTTTTGCATTTTACAAAATTTATGCTAAAACACACTGAAAATCTTTTTGAATTTTGAATATCAAGAAATGCAGTAAAAAAATATTTACAAACAATATTTTTGTGAGTTTGTGCAAGAGGATCATATCAGTTTTTGAGACAAATCACCAACACCGTTAAGCTTCATTTCATTTTAAGTTCTAAACGATTCACCTAGATTGTCAGTATACTGGTCCACTTAAATTTTCACACAAAGTTCAACTGCTTCGAGATACGATATTAATGTCTTAAACACTTAAACTCAATCGCGTGTCCCACCTCAGAATATACTCCCGTATCCAGATCCCAATAATCAGTCTTACAGGTAATTATGACATCAATGATATCTGTATATAAATTAGGTAATGCGAGGGCCGAGGGATCTCAGGTCGATACTTCCGTATACGCAGAGAGATATCAGCTTCGACTTTAAGGAATGTCCCCTTTAGAGGATCTTTTAGCTACAACAGCAGCGACTATCAATTTTATTGTTTCATCAGCATACTGAGGGTTTATGCTATGTTTCAAGCATTTGCAGAAAGTATTATTCGAGGACTAGGTCAGAACTACCGTTCAGCAGAAGTCCTAGAATAATACCCCAGACATCATTGAGTATAAAGACCTAGTATATCAGATTATGAGACCTTTCAAACGAGATTTCGGGGGTTACCCATATATCCGAGAGATGTTTCCCCACGATATAAGCAAGTTTGAAATTTAGGTTTATATCTCGTCACAATCTACTAAATGTGCAAAAACCTACTGGCACATCATCAGTGAGACCGTTTATCACATTTTTACTTTCCAATTCTTTAGCATGCTGTGATCGTCCACTGATGTACTATCATTTCCTCTTTTATGCAACAAAAACTCATTTTTGATTTTATCATGTTTTTGAATTTTTTCAAATTTTCAAATGTTTTTGGATTTTCTAAAAATTCTTATTCTTACTCCCCCTAAAATGCAAACACATTTTAGGAAATTTGAAAACAAACTGTACAATAACATGACAACTGATATCAAATTACTTCAAATCGTCATCCACTTAGCATAAACAATCAGAACTCCCCCTTTTAACAAACCATTTTCTCATTAAGATTTCAAAACACTTAAGTTTGTTTTAATCAAAATGATTTTTCCGGAAAAAAAGTTTATTTTTACCACTTGTAAAATTGGGGATGTGGTTCATCATTATGTCTTCAACCACTTGTAGAAAATCAAGTACAAATTAATGTCCCTGATTTACCACTTGTATGAAAAACACAAACAAATTCACAGAATGATGCCGATTCCTGATCCACGATTACCAACTTGGGATCTCCAGCAAGTCCACAGACTCATTGTTCATAGTATGAACCATCCCAGTCACGAACTAGGGATGGTTCAGTTTTCTCTTTCTGCATCTTTTTCTCATAAAACTCCTTTGTTCCTTTGACCTTCCTGTCAATCATTTTACCAAAAATATGATAAACTTTGGAGTTAAAGACTTTCTCAACATCGAAATCCTTTTTGTCATCATAAAATTGGTTTGATATTTCAACTTTACCAATTTTCTTCTTAAAATTTTCAGCCCGAAGTGGTGGAAAATTATCATCATCCACAGTCAGAACCGATTTTTCACTTTTTGAAACAACCTGTGGCTCCTCTGACTTTGTGGAATCAGATTCACCGCCAGAAGATAGCTCCTCTGATTTTGACCTATCAGAATCATCGCTAGAACTACCTTCAGACTTCTTAACCACCCATTTCTGAGTGTCAGATTTAGCTCTTTTGTTGTAAAACTTGTTTGAGCATTCACCAATTTCAAAAATAGAATTTTTGAATAATTTGGTTCGGTCAATTGGTGGTTCAAACACAACCTCTTTCTCTTTCTGTTTACGAGAAACTCCCTGTTTTGATGGTATTGCCTTAGAACAATCTCTGGCAATATGTCCAACAATGTTGCATTGGAAACAGGTTCTCGTATCTTTCATCTGATCAGCAAATTTCATCTCTTCTTGCTTCTTCACAAGGAATTCTTTGTTCGATTGTCTCCAGAATTCTTTCTTTTCTTCTTCTTCTGATGAAGTACCTGAAACAAATGTCATCTTTGCTTTAAAATCACGAACATATTTTTCATTTTTCTGTTTTTCTGTTGGAATAAATCCAAGACCTTTCTTTTTGAAATTACGGTTAGGGTTTGATTTCTTGTGAAAATCAGAACCAGAACTGTAACCTTTTTTTCTTGTTTAATTTTTGTTGTACTCTTGAGGTGTACAGTTTAGGTTTACCATTAAGATTTAAATCTTTTATTTCAGAAATATTAATTTCTGTAAGTTTGAAAACCTTTTTTATCATCTTAGTTTTAACACCTCTTATTGGAAATTCCTCATCAGAATATAATTTGTCGGAATCATTCAATGTATATGCAACTTTGAATGTTTCGTCACTCAAATTAGATTTTGATAACAAGAATTCTTTATTGTAAACTCTTTTAATCGAAGATTTTGGACTATTGACTATCGAACTCGAACTTTCAGAACCAGACTTTGACTTTGACTCTGACTCTGACTTTGACTCTGAGTTTGACTCCAACTTTGACTCCTCAGTTTCATCTTTATCCAACACCTGATCGACGACTTTCTTTATTAACTCGGACTCATGATCAGTGTCAGATGATGTAAACACAACATCAATATTTTCTGGCAAATTGACAGAGGACTCCTACTCCCATTGGAAATTTATTGCTTTTTCGACTCTTTCCTGATTTGGATTTCTGGGCAAATATCCATTTTCTAACGGGGGTGGACACTTGTTGTAACCAACATTTTGTTTCTTACCAGAATCCTTTTTATCAGTCTTTTTCTTTGAGTCACTCTTCTTCTTGTTCTTCTTTTCTGGAGTCTTTTCTTCAGTCACTTTTCCATCATCATTCTTTTCTTCAGTTACTTCATCCTCTTCAAATGCCTTCATGCCTTCAATAGTTGGATAAATCCTTTCAATGACATAAGAAGTACATGAGTAACTTTTCAACAAACGATTAACTCTTTCAGTTTCGATTTTTTGCAGTTCCAGTTTCTGTTCAAGAGCAGCACACTTCTCAATGTAATTGTTCACCACTTTTTGCTTCGTCATAAAAGCTCCTTGAAGTGTTTTCATCGCTGTTGCTTGTTCTTCACTAGTTAAATTGTATTGGTTCATTGCTTTGTTCAGTACATCATAAGATTCCTTCAAACTATTCAAGTTATAGATCAATGTACTGTTCTGCTTCTTCACAGCTTCACAGTTTTCACACTTCACTGGAATCTTCTTTGCATCAACTTCCTCATCAACTTTGAACTTTGCAACTTCAACCTTTACTTTCCTTTTGATCACTGGAATTTCTTCGACATCACTGCTCACTGGAGTCTTGACCTTTTTCTTCTTCTTTTTAACCTTTTCATCTTCACTGTCACTTTCAGCAATCAGTTTCATATCAGCTTCGAATTTTCTCTTCCAATATTCAGTATCATCATCACTGTCCTCTTCAACTCGAGCTACAAAAGCTGTGTGAGCTTTAGATTGATCAGGAATATAGTTATCCCAAGTAAAATTCTCCCAGCTAAAACCCTCAGCTAACTTTTCGTCATCTTGATCTATTATCAAGGCACTACCATTTACTCTCTTTAAAGAATCTTGATTCACTGCACAAGCTCCCTTTCCAGAGTCTTCAATAATGTGCATTCCATGTGCAGTTTGTGCTTGATTTTGATGTTGATGTTGTTGAGATGGTTGTTGAGAAACTTGATGATAGATGGCTTTTCGATAATAATCATTGTTGTTGTTGAAAGGATTCTGAGCTCCACTTGCTTTGCGATTGGTGCACTCCCTCTTGAAGTGACCTTTCTCCCTGCAACGAAAACAAGTGACTTTAGATTTGTCAAAACCTAAAGTAGAAGTATTAGCTTCACGTAGATCATCTCTTCCAGTGATTTGCTTGAATTTCTCAGCTCTCCTCAACACAGTGGCCAAGCACCATTTTATGTCCATCAGCTCCATCTCTTCAGCATCGATTTGGTCGTAATCTTCATTTGTCAACATTGGATTCCCGATTCGACCTGCAACAAAACTACCATAAGATTCAAGAACAGTTCCCAATAAAGACATATGACTTTTTGCTAACTCTTCAGAATATTCCTGATCATTTTCAATGTTCAACACAATGTTGCATTGAATCTTTTTGCCATTTCTTGTTGTTGACACATTTGGATCAAATGATGAAAATGATGTAAAACTTGTTTTGCTGTTTGATCCTGATGATCAACTTCCAGGAGAATTCTTGGCATTGTAAGCAGTTTCTATTTTCGGAGATAGATTTGAAGACTTTTCATTCACTCCTGCTTTATAATACAACCCAATATCCTGTTCACCATCGAAATCTTTCATTCGAATAATCTTTCGTTGCTCCATCTCTTGAGCTTCCAACTTTTCAATGAACTTGCTGAGTGTCAAACTGCTAAAACCTTTCTTGTTTCTAAGCATCATGAGATATGTTCCCCAAGTCGCGTATGGCAAGGCATCAGCAAGTTTTTCGATCAACTCTTCATTGTTTTTCTCAATACTCAATCTCTTCATGTTAGCAAGCAAATTGCAGTATCTTTCGATAATCTCTCTTGTACTTTCATTCTTTAATTGGCGAAACAGATCAAATTCTTTCTTTAGAAGCGATTTCTTGCTTTTGACCATTTCTTCACTACCACGAAACTTTGACCTTAAAGCTTTCCAAATTGAATATGAAGTTCCATTGTGTTGTAAAAGCACCATAATATCTTCTTTTACTGCTTGTTGAAGAAGACTTAGCATCATTTTCTCATCTTTGTATTTCTTTCTAGCATCAGCGCTTAGATCTTTTATCGGAACAGGCTCTTCATCATCATTCATCGGTCGAATGTATTTTGTTTCGACACATTCCCACGCATCCAAGTAGTTAGCTTGTACCCAATTCTCAAAATGACCTTCCCAACCTTTAAATTCTTCTATGTTCATGAGTTTGGGCGGTTTTTGCATTGTTCCTGTTTCGTTTTCGAGCATTGTGTTTTGTGCAACACTGATTGGAGTAACCGGTGTAGCGAATGCGCTGTAAAAATCTTCGTCCATTTTTTTCCGAATTTTCAAATGAGCTTTATCACTTTGTAAAAATTCCTGACAATTACCTGTCGACACCAAACAACACACAATCAGTTTAAACGTTTATCAATTACTCGAAAGAAAACTGGTACATGAACTGATGATTTTCTGTGCAGACTGAATGTTGACTAACGGACTGAATGATCCGGATCGAATTCAATTGAAGACTCTTTTACAATCACACTGACAAATTTTCAAACGACTTGATGAACTTTTGATACGCGACTTGACTGACAAAACGACTGATCGAACTGTGCGAACCAACTGAATTCCAAACCTTGTGACCTGATTATTCAAGCATCTTAAATGCACACAAACACTATGAACTAAAATTTTAACTAGCACATATAACCAATATATCACAAACAATTTTTAATCACATTATTTATAAAGTTGACAATATTGTATTATATCACATGAATTCTGAACTTTGATAACACCCACACTATACCACATGCACTAACACAAATCACATGATCTAGATTTTGATTAAAGCATATTCACGTGACAACTTCAATTTCCATTTGACCTCACACGTAATTGACTGATTTTTTTAATCAAATATGTTTAATTGGGCCGATTTGCTTCTTGGACTGCCAACAACTTATCCAAACAATACTCAAAGAATTATCACTGGACCTTTAATTTTGATAACTAATATGTTCACTTTGGTTGATGACACACCAACATCACATGCAAACCGACAACACTTACACATATATCGAATATGAATCACATGCAATACTTATAGAACAGACAAACTTTTAAAGTGATTCAATCGATGAACACACACGTGATCAACAAAGTGTCACAAAAGCGAAACCCTGGTTGTCACAAAAGCGGAATTAACATTTGTTCAAAAGAGCGGAATCAACTAAAAGATGACCGTAAGAGCGAAATCACAAATAAACCTGCTGATGTCACTTTTTGTAAGAGACCGTAAAAGCGAAATCTCAAAATTCCTATGTTCTAGATCGTTTTTAACTTTGAAAATTTCAAGGATTTCTTAATTGTTAGTTCCGAACACACTGTGCAAAATTTAACCGATGCTGACGGTAAAAAAATTTTGTTTTTCGAAAAAGAAAGGTGTAGAAACAGAAATAACGGCTGAAATGTATAAAACTCTTCTTCACTGGCTCTGATACCAATTGTAGGATCGAATTCGGACCTAAATGAGTCGTGTAGAAGAATTTTTCACCAAAACAAGAGGTGGAAACAAGTATTTCGTTGTAATTCAGCACGTATTCACTTTTAACTGTCGATATTATTGATCTGAAAGACGTTTACAACCTGTCGACACTTCGGCAGCACTTCGTGGCTCACTAGAAGACAACACCTAGAACTATGTATGTGATTTCGCTTATGTGACTATATATAGACATTGTGATTCCGCTCATACGAACATGACACAAAAGCGGAATCACTAACATGCCATAAAAGCAAAATCAACTTTGACACAAAAGCGAAATCACTGACTTGACATATAAGCGAAATCTATCTAGTTGACCTATGAATGAAATCACATGTTGTCACATGAATGAAATCAGAATGATATGTACGTTTGACCGAAAACACCAACTATTTCCCATGCAAGCTACTTTGTCTTTTGTGAGATGATGCCATGATGGCATCATCAATATGATGTCATCATGAGAGATGTTGACATCATCCTCTTTCAGATCCGTAACGAGACTGAGACTTGACATAAGACGTAGACGACAGACGGATGCACCAACACTCACCACCACTGCCGCCGCTATCAACGGCTCCGCCGCCGGAAAGTATCAGGAAGACGATGAGAGGAGGGGGTGGGTGATGGTTTAGGATGAAGAGAATGAGGGTTGCTGGTTGTGTGTGGGTGTGGGTGAGTCGCGGCTGAAAACAACCACCACCGTCGGTGGTCAAATTGTAGAAGAAAGAGGGGGTGGGGTGTTTGGCTGAGGATGTTGTGGTTCATCTTGTGAAGATGAAGTCTTTTTTTTTTTTGAAAGGAATGAAGATGAAGCCTGTATTCCATTTTTTAAGATATTTTTTTTATGATTTTTTAGAAATTTTTTTATTTTTTTGAATTTTTATGATTTTTTTTATTTTTCAGAATTTTTTTGATTTTTTAGAATTATTTTCATTTTTTTGATTTTTTATAATTTTTTTGATTTTTTAAGATTTTTTTAGAATTTTTATGATTTTTTACAATTTTTTTTATTTTTTAGGATTTTTATGATTTTTTTATAACTACAGGGACTGTTTGTGTAATAAATAAAACTTAAAACTAGTAACTTATAACTACATGGACTGTTTGTGTAATAAATAAAAGTTAAAAACTAACTTCAGTTAAAAAAAAACTAACGGAGGTCCATTGAGTACCAACATATTGAAAGGTAGTATTATTATTTACCAATTCTGTAGGTAGGATTATTCTTTACCAACTGGTGAAAGGTTGGTTTATTAATTACCAATTTTCCTATTTTCTAAAGTTATACTTGAAAATATATTATTTTGAAACTACAAATATTTTGCCAAAAGGAAAAATTATGAATAATTTTTCTAAGTAATAATTCGTAAATATATATATATATATTGGGAAATACATATATTAGTGGACTTTTATTAGAAATAATATTCCGAAAAGTTTAACACAAAATTTAGTATAACAATACTTAAAGGTACGTACTCTCGTACGTATAAATACAAGAATACGAATACACATGTATGAGATACCCCCATCCTTGGGAAGGAAGTGCAAGTATAAATACTTGGGAAGTATTATTACAAAAATATTGTTTAACAATTGTTGCAAAACTTAAAAATATAATTTAAGTTGAAATGTTAATTATTTTGACAATAATTATATAAAATGGAATGATACCAGAAACGTAACTCGGAAACGTTAATTCTAAGACAAGGCACGACCCGTTCGTCTAATAGACATTAGTACATTGTAGGTAGTCGTGTTTGCTGAAGGAACGAGAGTTATGATTATCGAAGACGCAAGACTGTGAGTTCATGTCCCCCTTTTCTCTTAACTGTTTTTGGATTTATAACTTCGGGGGTGAAATATATGTTACAAACTGATTACGACTTTATGTGGTATGGTTAGCTAAGGAAGGGTACTGCTTGATCATATGAGTGGTGGGTGTGACACTTAAGTCCATTAATCCTCGTTGTAGGACTGAGGGACATGAGTGATAGATCTATTTGGGTGTAGCGAGCTCACACCCATGCGGACCAGGGTGGCCCATGTGGTGACTATGTCTTATTCCCAGAGACAAATTTGCTAGGTTTGAGTTTTCCTGCATCACTTCACACATACCATTGGCCTTGCAAACTATTGGTGATCTGTTTTTCCTTGTTGCTTTCATACTAGGATTTTACATACATACAGACATACTTTAAAGGTTATTCATATACATACACAAACACATGAACTCGCTCAACTTTTGTTGATGTTTTCAAACTACATGTATTTCAGGGAATTAAGTGGATCTGGCAGGTGTTTGCATGTTCCAAGCTGCGTATGAATAAAGAGATGTCATCCGGAGTCAATGGGTTTAGGATGTGTATCTTAATCCTTGACGAGATACATGTCTCTAAGCTCGGTTTTATTAAAGGTCTTTTGTCGAGTCCTCGTGAACTCTTTCAAACATGTTGTATGGTTTGTAATTTAAATTTGAAGTCTACGTTCCAAACAATTATGTTGTGGTATTTTCAAACTTAATTTATGGGTGAACATCTAATGGTTTTATCATATAGTGTTGTTATGATTGAATGCAATGGTATTAAGAAAGTCACACCATAATCACGCTTCCGCAAAAGTCAGGGTGTGACAGCTTGGTATCAGAGCTTCGATCGTAGCGAACTAGGATTCTTTCTCGAGTCTAGACTACGATCATTAGGGCTCTCACAAAAAGGTATTCACAACATATTTTCATTGCATACACGAAACGCCCAGATCCAGGAAACAAACATTTTTACAAAGAAAAGACACAAAACACATTTCAAAGAATTCGTTAATAGTTCAGTCTGAGAGACTGGGGAGTTCAGTCTGAGAGACTGGGTAGTTAGTCTGAGAGACTAGTTGGGACAGTCTGAGAGACTGGGGAGTTTAGTCTGAGAGACTAAGTAGTTCAGTCTGTGAGACTGGGAGGCTTAGTCTGAGAGACTAGGTGGGTAGTCTGGGAAGACTAGGATGAATACGTGCTTACATTGTTATTAATTACATGCTTATTTGATGATTGTTGATATATGTGCATACGTTGTGATTGTTTTATTACAGACACTATGTCCTCATCTGAGAGTGGGCTGTCAGATACTGTCGACCCCATGGCCATTGTTTCGGACAATGAGATTGTCCCAGACCCTGAGATTTTTACCTCCGACACTGAGAGTGACGATGACGATGATTTCCAGCCTTTTGCATTACCTGACTTTGGCGACGATGTACCGCATGCTGATGGTTTACCCGACGAGGATCCCTTTCTTGTTCCTATTCCTGACCAGGACCCTCTCATCCTTGGACATCCCGATGATGAGCATGCCATGGTTCCGATCCTCGCCCCTTTTCCTCTTGCGGCTTTTCCTCTCGAGGATTTGCCTTTTGATGAGCTGTCAGATGATGATGTCGATCTTTTCATTGATGGTCCCCCTGATGCTGCTCAGGGAGATGGAGTTCCAGCTGATGATGTCATTGTTGTTCCACTTGTTGAGATTCCTATGGTTGAGGTTTCCTCCGATCATTCTGCTCCAGATTCTTTCGAGTCTGTATCATCCTCCACTTTGCATGCATTGGGATTGCAGCGTTACCCCACCGATTCTAATACTGATACGGATTTGTCTGTCGCACCTACTCCTCCACATGACTTTGAGTTTTATGATAAGCCTGGACTTGAGCTTGACTTTGTTCCCGACGATCAGCCTTTTGATGTACCCACTGATCTGGAGCCGATACCTGCCGATCCTGAGCAGGCGCATGCTCCTGAGCCGATGCCAGCACTCGAGCCTATACCTGCTCTTGATCCTCTGCCTGATCATGATCCTGTACCTATTGGCATACCTGTCGTTGCACAACTTGTACCCGATCCGATCCCTGCACCCGCTGACCATGCTGCTTTTGCTGATCAGATAGACCTCAGATACGCATTCACCAGCAATGGGTGGATAGAGGATGATGATGATATGTGTGACAACTCGAAATTTAGAACCTTTCGTTGTATCTTGGTGTAACTTGCTTGAAATGTTGTGTGATTAGTTAACTTGTTGGTTCAATGAATGACCTAAGTGAAATTATGTGATTATGTGTTATGCTTATATGTATGAGTGTGATTATGTGAACCGAGACACAAGGACACGACTCGAGACCATGCGGTCTCGAGTGAACAGTAACGGTTGGGCCGGATTGGGCCATGCACCTCTTTAGTCCACTAGTATATAACCATTGTGGTTAGCCACACTTGTCATTTTTGGGCAAACTACACACACTCTCCTACACACACACTCCCACACTCTCTCACTACAACCCTAGCAACACCACTCTCCTTCCTTGTTTCGGATCAAGAGTAGCAAGCCAAGCTCTCGGATTTGCTTGTGTTCTTCACTCGGAAACTTTCGGACAACAAACCTACTCTCCTTCACACACACCTCATCAACCGGTTAGTTTTTTATGATGTTTGTTGTTAGAATAGTTATTATGAATGATGATGTTCTTGTGAATCGGATGTGTATGATGATGTTATTCGGCTAACATGTTTTGATTTCGGATATATTGCATAATGAGCTAATGATATCTTGTGTCTAAATGTGATTTAAACCATTGATTGTTGATGTTCATGAAATAGGCTTACATATATGTATTAGATAATGCCATGTTAATCGGATTGTACACTCTTGTGCTAAGAACCGAATGCTTGTTAAACCGGCTACATGTGTGTGGAAATCGGATTAGTGTAGAGCCGAGTTTGAGTTGTTATGTGATGATTTGAAACCATTAGATGAGTATGTTCAAGTGTTTTGATTGTTGTTCATGTTATGGTTGTGATTAATGCTAAAAACCCTAAAATGTGATGAACAAGTTTGAATGATCATGATGAACTACTTGAATGTATGAAGAACAACATGAATATGATATGAAGGTGTCTTGAATATTTGAAAAATACTTGTTTGATCCATTTTAGTAAATTGTTAGACAAGAAAACATGTTTAAATGGATAGTACACATTGTTGCATGAAATCAAAATCTCATTGGCTATGTACAATGTCGGAAATCAGCAGATGTCCAGTCGAGGCCTCTGGTTTCGACTTGAGATCATCGCATGACAACTCGAGAACATAGATTACGACACAGGTTGCGAGTCAAGAACCCCTAGTCTCGACTCGAGACCACACTTGATCAGCACACAAACATCATGACTCGAGACCATGCTTGCGAGTCCAGTTGCGACTCGAGACCAACACATGCATGACCCGAGACCTCCCCAGTTGCGACTCGAGAAATTGTAAGCTACAACTCGAGACCGCACAGTCTCGACTAGAGACCGCACAGTCTCGACTCGAGACCATGTACATGTGCACGCTGTTTGGACTTGCACCCTATTACGGGCTTAGGTGATTGGGCCGGACTTTTGGGCTTTGTTTACTTGTATACGTGATACTGTTCAACTCATTGGTATTATTGTGAACCGCCATGTTTATACGTGTATGCCATGAATAATACCTGTATGCAATTTGCTAGAATACGTGTAGAACATACGTGCACTACTTGGATATGAACCTGACGTGAATGGTATCTATGTTAGGACGTAGTTGACCACTTACAACTTGATTGACTTTTCTGTGTATCTGCCGAGCAAACCAAGGTGAGTTCACACCCTCTACAAAGCATGTGATTCCCTAGATTGGGAATGGGGTTAAGGAACGTGGATTCCTCGTCCTCCTTGGGTAGGACAGTATTGGTTCAGGAATGTAATTCCTCGTCCTCATGGACAGATAACTCGTACTAGACCAAAACTCTATCACGAAGTCCCTCCTTTTTATATCGACTTAATCGCCGGGCCAATGGCGAGCGGGTCATTAGTTAGATAGCGCTATTTAGGTCTGACAAACCTCACACCATGCCGCAGAGGACGGGCGTGAACTAATGGATCTGGGGCACGTCAATGATGATAGACATTGACAGTTTCAGGGCGCATAAACATGACTACAGTCAGCAGTCGATATGGTAACGAGTCTAGTGTATACATGGGGTAGCCCCCACGGCCGAAATGCCAGATAACTAACACGGGGTAGCCCCCACGGCTGGATTGCCAGAGTAACCGGGAATAAACAAGTCATGTTTTTAACTATGGGGTAACCCCTACGGCAGGATGCCAGATAAAGGAAACTGTTTTTGAAACAACTTAAAACGAACACCCAACCGTGAACTCACTCAACTTGTTGTTGACTCGTTACTACATGCTTTGCAGGACAATAGGTACTTAGCTGGAGCTTGCATGGAAGAGAGTCGTTGTGGGACATGGAGAGCTGCGTGCCATGTTAAACTTTGAAACAATTAAACTTATGTTTTGATTTTAAACGTTATGCTTCCGCTTGCAACTTAAACTATGTTTTGTTTGGACACCAATTGTATTGGTTGGATTTTATATATTACTTACATGCTTGTTCAATATGATTGGTGGCTGGATCCTGGTCAGTCACGCCTCCAAGCGGTAGTATTCCGCAGGTGGATTTTGGGGGTGTGACAGATTGGTATCAGAGCCATTGGTTATAGTGAACTTGGTTTTAATAAGGGAAAGGGTTTTATTAAAATCAGACTATAACCTGTACAGTGCTCAACGGTCCACAACGACGCTTCACTCCACATGCAAGGCTCGACATTCTAGGTGATATGATCGGTGTGTATATTGCCTCCTTGTTAGTTACATAGTACATTGCTCATGGTATGCTTGGTTAGTATAACTACTGTCGCTTGAACACGTGTGTACTTACTCACTTCTGTCATCGCATTTTCGCGAACCTCTCTCACTCACGTTCCTCTTGATGTGAAGATCATGTCTGGACGCATTAACATGACACAAGCCCAGTTGAAGGCTCTAATTAACGAACAAGTTGCTGCGGCACTTGCAGCTGCACACGCAGGAGGTATATCCTGCAGTCCAGACTCATTCTAGGATCTTTAGAATCCTACTCTCGTGAACCAACCTTTGTGTTAAACTCTGTCTTTTCTTTCACCCACGATAGGTCAGCATGCTCAGCCACCCGTGTGCACCTTCAAAACCTTTATGGACTGCCGACCCACTACTTTTAGCGGCACTGAAGGAGCCGTAGGTCTCCTCCACTGGTTTGAGAAACTAGAATATGTGTTCGAAATGTGTGAATGTCCTGAGGCGCGCAGGGTGAAGTATGCTACCGGTACTCTCGAGGGTTTAGCCCTCACATGGTGGAACGCTCAGGTTCAAATGCTGGGGTTGGTTGCTGCCAACGCCACCCCATGGGAAAATTTTAAGGAAATGATCAAGGAAGAATACTGCAGTCGGGATGACATTCATAAGCTAGAAGTCGAGTTCTTCAACCTCAAGATGACGGGGTCAGAAATTGAGGCGTACACTAAGAGATCGAATGAGCTTGCCTTACTGTGTCCCACTATGGTGGACCCTCCAATTAAGCGAATTGAACTCTTCCTCAAGGGCTTGGTGCCAGAGATCCAAAGTCATGTGACTTCAGCAAACCTCGCCACCATCCAGCAAGTTGTTCAGTTGGCTCATCGCCTCACTGATCAGGCGGTGGAGCAGAACAGGTTACCAAAGCGCATAAGTGTTGCAACTACTTCTGGTGTCCCTAGTGACAACAAACGGAAATGGGATGGAGCTTCAAGTAAGGGTTCGACATCTGTTCAGTCCCAGTCTCAGCAGAGAAAGACTGATGACTACAAGAGCCCTAGTCAGCAATCGCCTTGTAGTCAAAGTCACGGTGGGTACAAAGGGAATCACCCCAAATGCAATCACTGCAGCCTGCACCACAGCGGGCCGTGCACCAGGGGTAACTGTCATCGGTGCAACAAGCCAGGTCACGCTGCAAAGGATTGCAGGAGCTTATACCCCGCCAATCAGAATCGTCAGCAAGCTCAACAGAACCAACGCCAGCAGCCGCAGCAGGGTGATAACAAAGGGTGCTTTCAGTGTGGAACTGAGGGCCACTTCAAGAGAGATTGTCCCCAACTGAACAGGAACCAGAACAACAACAACAACAACAACAACAATAACAACAATCAGGGGAATGGTAACAATGGGAACAACAACAACAATGGCGCCAGGGGGCGGGCGTTCGTGATTGGCCAAGGTGAAGCAAGGAATGACCCCAATGTTGTGGTGGGTAAGTTCCTTCTCGACGACTTTTATGTTACATTTTTATTTGATTCGGGTGCCGATACTAGCTACGTGTCACTAAAAGTTAGTCAAATTCTTAAGCGTGTCCCAACACCTTTGAACAACAAACACACTGTAGAGCTAGCAAACGGTAAGAGTTTAGAGGCCACACACGTAGTCAAGGGTTGTAAACTTGTTCTTGCTAACCAGACTTTCTCTATCGACCTCATTCCTATCGTCTTGGGTAGTTTCGACGTTGTCATTGGGATGGATTGGTTGTCCCAACACCGAGCAGAGATTCTTTGCAACGAGAAGATTGTTCGTATTCCGGGCTCCGGTAGTGAACCTCTCATGATTCGTGGCGACAAGAGGAGTGCCGTTGAGAACGTCATCTCTCTCCTTAAGGCCCAGAAGTGCTTGTGAAAGGGCCACATTGCCATTTTGGCTCTCGTTACTGACACCTCGGAAAAAGAGAAGAAGATAGAAGATTTTCCAGTTGTACGCGACTATCCGAAGGTATTTCCTGAGGAATTACCTGGTCTTCCGCCCCATCGCCAAGTCGAGTTTCAGATCGAACTAGCTCCTGGAGCTGCGCCTATAGGTCGTGCACCTTATCGTTTAGCTCCATCAGAGTTGGAAGAACTCTCAACGCAACTGCAAGAACTCTTGGATAAGGGTTTTATTCGTCCGAGCTCATCACCCTGGGGAGCTCCAGTACTATTTGTGAAGAAGAAGGACAGTACCTTCAGAATGTGCATCGACTACCAGGAACTCAACAAGGTGACGGTGAAGAATCGTTATCCTCTACCGCGTATTGACGACTTGTTCGACCAAATGCAAGGGTTGAGCTACTATTCGAAGATCAATTTGAGATCGGGTTATCACCAGCTGAGAGTCCGAGAGGAGGACGTCTCCAAAACAGCTTTTAAAACTTGCTATGGACACTATGAGTTTTTGGTCATGCCTTTTGGGCTGACAAACGCACCTGCGGTTTTCATGGACTTGATGAACCGAGTGTGCAAGCCTTACCTGGACAAGTTCGTTATAGTCTTCATCGACGACATCCTGATCTATTCTAAGAGTCAGGAGGAACACGAGCAACATCTACGACTCATTCTGGAACTCCTTCGAACAGAATAGCTTTACGCAAAGTTCTCGAAATGCGACTTCTGGCTTCGAGAAGTCCATTTCCTAGGCCACGTGGTAAACAAGGATGGGATTCACGTTGATCCATCCAAGGTAGACTCGATTAAGAACTGGCCTGCACCTCGTACACCAAAAGAAATTCGCCAATTCTTGGGATTGGCAGGTTACTACCGGAGGTTCATTAAGGATTTTTCCAAAATTGCACAGCCTCTCACCTCACTAACGCAGAAAGGCGTTGTTTATCGATGGGGAAACGCACAGGAATTAGCATTTCAACATTTAACGGATAGACTTTGCAGTGTGCCTATTCTTTCACTACCAGAGGGCACTGACGATTTTGTGGTTTACTGCGACGCATCAATTCAAGGTCTTGGTTGTGTATTGATGCAACGAGATAAAGTTATAGCCTACGCCTCACACCAACTCAAGGTTCATGAAAGAAACTACACTACACATGACTTAGAGCTGGGAGCTGTTGTGTTTGCACTTAAGTTATGGCGGCATTACCTGTACGGTACCAAGTGCGCCATCTACACCGACCATAGGAGCCTCGAACATATCTTCAAGCAGAAGGAACTGAATATGCGACAACGACGGTGGGTCGAGCTACTGAACTACTATGAGTGCTCAATCAGGTATCACCCGGGCAAGGCCAATGTTGTGGCTGACGCCCTCAGTCGAAAGGACACTACGCCTAAGTGCGTGCAAGCTTTACAACTCACGATCCATTCTAGTCTTCCTTCCCAAATACGAGCTGCTCAGATAGAAGCACTGAAACCAGAAAACGTCAGGGCTGAAGCCCTACGCGGATCAAGGCAACGCTTAGAACAGAAGGAAGACGGTGCTTACTATGTAACGGGACGTATTTGGATCCCACTCTATGGCAACTTGCGAGAGCTCGTGATGGATGAAGCACACAAGTCTCGCTACTCGGTACATCCTGGTTCGGATAAAAGGTACCACGACATCAAAACTACATATTGGTGGCCTAGCATGAAGGCCCACATAGCAACCTACGTCAGCAAGTGTTTGACTTGTTCGAGAGTCAAGTCTGAATACCAGAAACCCTTAGGCCTACTCCAACAACCAGAGATACCCCAATGGAAATGGGAGCAAATTTCCATGGATTTTGTCACTGGCCTGCCTAGATCCCAGCGCGGAAACGATACTATTTGGGTGATCGTGGATCGACTCACAAAATCTGCACACTTCTTGGCTATCAAGGAGACGGATAAGTTCTCCACTCTTGCAGAAATATACCTCAAGGAAGTTGTTTCGAGGCACGGGGTGCCCACCTCTATTATCTCAGATCAAGACGCACGTTTCACTTCAGAATTGTGGTAACCAATGCACAAATCCTTTGGCTCACGTTTAGATATGAGCACAGCGTATCACCCTCAGACGGACGGGCAGTCCGAGCGCACTATTCAAACCTTAGAAGACATGCTTCGTGCATGTGTAATCGACTTTGGCAACAGCTGGGAAAAGCATCTGCCACTTGTGGAATTCTCGTACAATAACAGCTACCACACCAGCATTAAAGCTGCTCCGTTTGAGGCATTGTACGGACGTAAATGTCGGTCACCTCTTTGTTGGGCAGAGGTGGGGGATAGTCAGATCACTGGTCCAGAACATGTGGTAGACACAACTGAACGAATTGCTCAAATACAAAAACGCATGGCGGCAGCTCGTGACCGTCAGAAAGTCTACGCCGATAAGGGCAGGAAACCACTAGAGCTCCAGGTTGGGGAGCGGGTACTACTCAAAGTTTCACCCTGGAAGGGTGTGGTTCGTTTTGGTAAACGAGGCAAACTTAACCCACGATACGTTGGACCTTTCGAAATCATCGAGAAAATAGGCAGGGTGGCCTACAGACTGAACTTACCAGCAGAACTCGGTGCAGTTCACAACGTTTTTCACGTGTCGAATCTAAAGAAGTGTCTGTCAGATGAGACCCACGTAGTTCCTCTGAAGGAACTCACTATCGACGAGCAGTTACGATTCGTCGAGGAACCAGTCGAAATCACGGACCGGGATGTTAAGGTCCTCAAGAGCACTAGAATACCTCTCGTTCGAGTTCGTTGGAACTCACGTCGCGGCCCAGAGTTCACCTGGGAACGCGAAGATCGGATGAAACAAAAGTATCCCCAACTGTTCGCAAACAGTACAACCACTACTGAGGCTGAAGCTACGGAATTTTGGGACGAAATTCCAGATCAACGAGGGGTGGATGTGACACCCCAGGAAAACCAGTGAAAACTATACAACTTAGCTAGCTTCCTCAGTGAGTGCTTACCAAATTTCGGGACGAAATTTCTTTCAACTTGGGGATGATGTGACAACTCGAAATTTAGAACCTTTCGTTGTATCTTGGTGTAACTTGCTTGAAACGTTATGTGATTAGTTAACTTGTTGGTTCAATGAATGACCTAAGTGAAATTATGTGATTATGTGTTATGCTTGTATGTATGAGTGTGATTATGTGAACCGAGACACAAGGACACGACTCGAGACCATGCGGTCTCGAGTGAACAGTAACGGTTGGGCCGGATTGGGCCATGCACCTCTTTAGTCCACTAGTATATAACCATTGTGGTTAGCCACACTTGTCATTTTTGGGCAAACTACACACACTCTCCTACACACACACTCCCACACTCTCTCACTAAAACCCTAGCAACACCACTCTCCTTCCTTGTGTCGGATCAAGAGTAGCAAGCCAAGCTCTCGGATTTGCTTGTGTTCTTCACTCGGAAACTTTCGGACAACAAACCTACTCTCCTTCACACACACCTCATCAACCGGTTAGTGTTTTATGATGTTTGTTGTTAGAATAGTTGTTATGAATGATGATGTTCTTGTGAATCGGATGTGTATGATGATGTTATTCGGCTAACATGTTTTGATTTTGGATATATTGCATAATGAGCTAATGATATCTTGTGTCTAAATGTGATTTAAACCATTGATTGTTGATGTTCATGAAATAGGCTTACATATATGTATTAGATAATGCCATGTTAATCGGATTGTACACTCTTGTGCTAAGAACCGAATGCTTGTTAAACCGGCTACATGTGTGTGGAAATCGGATTAGTGTAGAGCCGAGTTTGAGTTGTTATGTGATGATTTGAAACCATTAGATGAGTATGTTCAAGTGTTTTGATTGTTGTTCATGTTATGGTTGTGATTAATGCTAAAAACCCTAAAATGTGATGAACAAGTTTGAATGATCATGATGAACTACTTGAATGTATGAAGAACAACATGAATATGATATGAAGGTGTCTTGAATATTTGAAAAATACTTGTTTGATCCATTTTAGTAAATTGTTAGACAAGAAAACATGTTTAAATGGATAGTACACATTGTTGCATGAAATCAAAATCTCATTGGCTAAGTACAATGTCGGAAATCAGCAGATGTCCAGTCGAGGCCTCTGGTTTCGACTCGAGATCATCGCATGACAACTCGAGAACATAGATTACGAAACAGGTTGCGAGTCAAGAACCCCTAGTCTCGACTCGAGACCACACTTGATCAGCACACAAACATCATGACTCGAGACCATGCTTGCGAGTCCAGTTGTGACTCGAGACCAACACATGCATGACCCGAGACCTCCCCAGTTGCGACTCGAGAAATTGTAAGCTACAACTCGAGACCGCACAGTCTCGACTAGAGACCGCACAGTCTCGACTCGAGACCATGTACATGTGCACACTGTTTGGACTTGCACCCTATTACGGGCTTAGGTGATTGGGCCGGACTTTTGGGCTTTGTTTACTTGTATACGTGATACTGTTCAACTCATAGGTATTATTGTGAACCGCCATGTTTATACGTGTATGCCATGAATAACACCTGTATGCAACTTGCTAGAATACGTGTAGAACATACGTGCACTACTTGGATATAAACCTGACGTGAATGGTATCTATGTTAGGACGTAGTTGACCACTTACAACTTGATTGACTTTTCTGTGTATCTACCGAGCAAACCAAGGTGAGTTCACACCCTCTACAAAGCATGGGATTCCCTGGGTTGGGAATGGGGTTAAGGAACGTGGATTCCTCGTCCTCCTTGGGTAGGACAGTATTGGTTCAGGAATGTAATTCCTCGTCCTCATGGACAGATAACTCGTACTAGACCAAAACTCTATCACGAAGTCCCTCCTTTTTATATCGACTTAATCGTCGGGCCAATGGCGAGCGGGTCATTAGTTAGATAGCGCTATTTAGGTCTGACAAACCTCACACCGTGCCGCAGAGGACGGGCGTGAACTAATGGATCTGGGGCACGTCAATGATGATAGACATTGACAGTTTCAGGGCACATAAACATGACTACAGTCAGCAGTCAATATGGTAACGAGTCTAGTGTATACATGGGGTAGCCCCCACGGCCGAAATGCCAGATAACTAACACGGGGTAGCCCCCACGGCTGGATTGCCAGAGTAACCGGGAATAAACAAGTCACGTTTTTAACTATGGGGTAACCCCCACGGCAGGATGCCAGATAAAGGAAACTGTTTTCGAAACAACTTAAAACGAACACCCAACCGTGAACTCACTCAACTTGTTGTTGACTCGTTACTACATGCTTTGCAGGACAATAGGTACTTAGCTGGAGCTTGCATGGAAGAGAGTCGTTGTGGGACATGGACAGCTACGTGCCATGTTAAACTTTGAAACAATTAAACTTATGTTTTGATTTTAAACGTTATGCTTCCACTTGCAACTTAAACTATGTTTTGTTTGGACACTGATTGTATTGGTTAGATTTTATATATTACTTACATGCTTGTTCAATATGATTGGTGGCTGGATCCTGGTCAGTCACGCCTCCAAGCGGTAGTATTCCGCAGGTGGATTTTGGGGGTGTGACAATATGCCCCCTTTTGTTGAGCCTGTTACTCCCCCACCTACACCTACACATGCACCTGTTGATGTTGCCCCATCTCACCCGATTCTGTCTGACGTTCACCGCACTTACCTACCGATCACATTCTTGCAGGATATCCCTCCACCCCGTCCAGGGGAAGGCCCGTCCAGTCAGCGGCCTGGCCATGTTCCTCACGTGTCAGCCGCATTTCCTTACATGCCACAGTATACACCTGCTACTCATTTTACTTCCGCACCGTCAGGCAAGCCACTCATATGGTTTCCGCCAAACACTATGCCAGTCTCTGATCCATACCATCCCTCCCACTTTATTGGTTACACGAGGGATGAGCTACTCCTGTCCTTGCAGCTTCAGCAAGAGATTTTGTGTCGTAGAGTTATGGAGCTTGAGAGGATTCCACGTCCTCCACCTTTTTCATGTCAGTCACCTTTTACAACTCCACCTGCTCCTCTTTTGCCTTATCCAGATTTTGATGTTCGATTCCTCACTATGGAGCAGCAGATCAGCTATCTGTTGTGACACGTTTACGTTCTTGAGGAGGAGCTCGCGCATGTGCGCAGTTTGCTTCTTGTTCCTCCACCTCCTCCTCCTCCACCATCAGCATAGCCGGTTTTTGGTTTTATGCAGGTAGCTTACTTTTGAAGAGAGTGTCGCTATTGAGCCTAGCTTACAGAGCCTTTTGAAGACCGCATTTTGTTTTTATGACTGTTGTAGACTAATAGACATTTTGGACAAGGGTGGTATGACCCTGTAGTCCCTTTTGATGTGATATGATACATTTGTAGAACATGTAACTGTAATTGTGGTCGATAATTTACAAAAGTTCAATCGCAATATTCTCATTATATACATTGTTGAATTACTTTTTTATGCTATGATTGAGATGTAATGTGCTTACCTGCTTAATGAAAGCCTGATCGTAATGTTCTCGTTAAACGTGTTACTAATATACAGGAATGTGCTATGATTGTAATGTATGTGTTTGTTTGTTATACTCTCATTAAACATGATTCCATTTACTTGCTTATGCTATGAGTATGATGTTGCTTGATGTGTTGATATGATGATTTATTATGTGTATGTACATATGACCTCTAAACGACCATTTACACTCCCTGATCAAATGAGACTTGACCGATCCAAAATCTTCGTAGAAGATGTCTCAAAGGATTATTCAGCTGCCCATGACCGAGGCAGAATTGCAAGCGCACATCACACAGGCCATCGCACGGCACGAGGTTCTTCGCTACCAACACAGTGAAAATATCTCAGGGAATAACCCACCTAACGGTAATGTTTAAGTCACCTAAGACACATTACAATACGTTTGGACCATTCCAAGTGTGCTTTGCTAATACTTTCTGTGATGATGATTGCTTGGGTACAGGTTGTACCTACAAGCAGTTTTTAGACTGCAAACCTTTTAACTTTGATGGCACTGGAGGTGCCATAACTTTTGTGAAATGGGTCGAGAACATAGATTCTGTTGTACGAATGAGCGGTTGTACGCCAGAGCAACAAGTCCCATACGTTACCGGGTTGTTTCAAGATGAAGCTCTGTTGTGGTGGAACATTCGGGTTCGAAACTGCAGCGTATGCTTTGACATGGGGTGAGCTGAAAGGAATGATGCATAGGGAGTATTGTTCTCAGATGGATACCCAGAAGCTAGAAGGTGAATTCCGGAGCCTGATGAGGGAAGGTCAAAAGATGGTGGAGTACGTGCTGAGACTTCATGAATTGTCGCGAGTTGTTCCGTACCTGGTGGAACTAGAATTGAAAAGAATGGGGCAATACATTGGGGAACTGGCGCCTCAAGCCCTGAGTTTATTGACGGCATCAACGTCACCAACAACTATTCATACAAGTATCCCGAGTTTGGCGCTCGCTAAGGAAGCACCTAGATTGGAAAAACTTTCAACCCCCCGACGAGAAAAAGGAGACTCCTGTAGAGCCATCTGGAGATAACAAGAGAAAGTTCGCAAACTTCAAGCAGGGTACTCAGGCGAATAACAACAACAAGGACAAAAAGGGAAAAGAGTACCTGGGTAAACTACCTAAATGCGACAAGTGTCGACGTCATCATATCGGGCGATGCAGAAATGGAAAGTGTGACAACTGTGGCAAAGTGGGGCACTGCAAGGAGACGAGTTGGCATGAGACGGGACGTGGAAAGAGAGGTCAAGGGTGTTTTAACTGTGGCGACGTGGGGCACTTTAGGAAGGATTGCCCAACGGAGATTAAACAAGATCGTGGAAGAATGTCCAACACCTGAGCTAGGGAAGCACGCCAGGATCCAAACATGGTCATCGGTACGTCCCCTGTTAGCCAACGTTATGCATTTGTGTTGTTTGATACTAGTACCGATTATAGCTTCATATCTCTAGAGTTTGAGAGTATACTTGGGTTAGTAACAAGTAAGTTAGACAACCCACACTCGATAGAACTGGTTAAGGGGAAGCTTCGACGTGGTAATTGGGATGGACTGGTTGTCGAGCAATCAAGCGGAGATTGTTATCCGCATCCTGACGACGAACGGAGAAATGATCATGATTCATTAAGCCGGATACGCCCCTACGGATTATCAGTCATTGAAGACACGGAAGTTTTCACGCAAAGGATGTGTTGCCTCCTTAACTCATGTCGTGGACAAAGAAGTCGAAGGACCGAAGCTCGAAGATATCCCTATGGTAAGGAAATAACCTGAAGTCTTCCTCGAAGACTTTCCAAGACTACCGCCCCAACGACAAGTCGAATTCCATATTGACTCTGTTCTAGGCGCCGCGTCTGTAGCCAAGGCACCCTATCGACTTGCACTTCCTGAGATACAGGAATTGTCAACACGGCTTCAGAAGTTGCCAGATTGGAGATTTATAAGGCAAGCTTTTGCCCTAAGGAGTTTCAGTACTGTTCGTCAAAGAGAAGGACGATGATTTTCAAATGAGCATCAACTACTAGGAGACGAACGAGCTAACCAACAAGAGTCGGTAACTCTTGCTGAGGATTAACGAATTATTTATTTAACTAACTATGAGGATCCAACTACTATTTTAAGACTGATCGATGATTGAGTGTCATTATCTGTGAATTCAAGAAGGAAGTATACCGGGGAATTGTGGGACAATAACTTGTTTTAAACATACACAAAAATTGTGTTTCCTGTGCAATGCACAAAACAGTTTTACTCAGAATACGAAACTTTGAGAATCTAGAAAACAAGTACTTAGGACCTTTGGGAACCCAGGTCAAAACTCGTAAAGGTTGTCACTTAGGAACCACACCTATTAACTCAAGCAAACCCCATTATCCTGACATATATGTTATTTCAGTTAACCAAACAGAAAGTACTCAAATTTCTTCTGTTAAAATCTCCACTTTTGCTTCCAGCGAATAGATGTTTGCATCTCTACTCCCCTTAATGGTAGTTGCATCACGTTAATTTTCTTCACTGAGAGCGAACACACATTTGCTTCGATACTTGGTCATTTCTTCATTTTAGCAAATATTCATTGTTTCATTACTTGGAAACTTATATGTCACACATGCACCATTTGCTACGCATGTGGTTTCGTTTCGAATAAACGCTTCATTGAAGTTAAAATATTATTTTGCTAAAGCTAACTATTGGTTTATGATTCGAATAACCTACATTATTGTAATTGTTGGCTCCTTTGCTATCAAGTCAACACACTTTCTTGAAACTTCTTTTCTTTCAAGTTACATTCATGGTTTATCTTCGTAACCATGCTGAGATTCCCTTGTTGATACATACGTTTATTGTCGGGTTCCGCTGAAACCAGGTTCAATTGCTTGAACTTATCTATTTCGCATATTCGATTTAAGATGCCATATGATGTATTGAGAGCATCATATTCAAATATTTTTGCAAAGGTTCTTTTGTTTCGAGTCATAGTAGACTTGATTGGTCTACGACTCCACTAAATCGTTTGTTGGTTTCGATACCTTGCGGTAATACTTTCACATAATTGAAGCTTGCGCTAATTTGGTTACGCATGGATTTAATTGTCTATTTATTTGTTCTAAATCCGTTTTATTTATCACGATTAAAGCGGTCTCAACATAGTTGTGTGTTAAGACAATGGTACCTTGATTCATTTCATATCACGGTGTACCTCCTAACGATTCTTTCGTTATAAATTGAACACCTTGCAGTGTTTATTGCTTTCCATCTTCAATCAGCAACAGTAGTTCTTTGATGTTCCATATTCGATTGAAAACCCCATAACGCAGTTTATGTCACACCCCGACCACGTGAGACAACGAAACGTGGCGGAAACGTCAGGGAGTGTTGTAACAGAATTAATTGTTTCAAATCCATGGCAATTAAAGTTTCATTTTATTAATCAAACAAGAGAGTTTACATCGTTTTAAACAAGAAACAAAGAGTACATAACAAAAATAAACTAGCTCTTGTCTCGTTTTAAGTCACTAAGGCACAGGTTCGCCTAAGTATGTCTCGATAAGTCCAATGCATCAACTCCTGAAAACACATGTGAAAATAGGTACGTCAGCATAAAAATGCCTGTGAGATACATAGGTTTTGTGAAAATAGGATTCATGACTTGTAAGTTTAAGAAAATGTTTAATAAAGTTTAGTCATGAACCTTGTAAATTGATTTGTTTTGTAAATCGTTTGAAAACAATAAGTTCAGATGATATGTATAAATAAGAGAATAATGTATGGTTAAATGAATAACCATGTAAAATGAGTTTGTATAAGATAAGTTGTTTGTAAATCAATGTCTTGTGAAAAGTATGTTATTTGTATAAAATGCTATATGTCTCAAATTGAAATGATTCAAATAACGCTACGATATGTAATACCATACAAACACTTATATATAGGAAGTACCAGCGGCGTATCCACCGTGCTTGTATCATATTACACACGCCTCCTTACTTAAATCACTTACTCAAACCAAACCATCAAGATGTAATGTTTAACAATTGTAGAAATGTTTAGGTATAGTCAAATGTCTATTGTCAAATGGTTCACATGGTTCAATAGATACAAATGGTTCACATAATGTAATATAATGTGTTCACATGTTGGATGAGCATATGAAACAAAATGTATGTAAAACAATGTACTAAGTATGCACATAATGGACATACATAGCATGAAATGTAATGTAAAACAATGTACTAAGTATGCACACAATGGACATACATAGCATGAAATGTAATATAAAACAATGTACTAAGTATGACCACAATGGACATACATAGCATGAAATGTAATGTAAAACAATGTACTAAGTATTCACACAATGGACATACATAGCATGAAATGTAATGTAAAACAATGTACTAATAGTGTACTAATGAACATAGCAAGTATATGATGTGAAAACATGGAAAGCATGAAAGTAACAAGTAGGCACATGTGTTTCACCCCAAAACAGTTTGGAAAATAGTAAAAGAGGGGTATATGTACTCACTTGAGATTGCTTAGTAGTCCTTGAGTAACAACCAAACAATGCTAGAGATCACGGATATCAAACGGCACGTAATATAGGTAACTATGTTAATATACCAGACCTAAAATCGGAGGATTGGATAGAATGAGGGCTCGTAAACCAAATGAGTAGGGGAACTCATGTAATGTGGTTTAACCAAGCCTACATACTAAAATGAAACCTAACCTAAGTGCTTACGACCCATTACGACCCGTTTAGGTAGCTTATGCTACTTTAACGCGTCGTTCGCGTAAAACGCGTTTGGAATGCCTAACTAGTCCTACGATAAGTAAAATATGCCTTAACATGTCTAATATTGTTACCAAATCAGTTTAGATACCAAAAGTTATGTTACATATGCTTAAAATGAATTTTGGCGTCCAAAGGGCATTTTGGTAATTTACCTAAGGCATATATACTACCTATCATACAACTACTCAAACGATATGACCATAATGTATAACCTCGAAAGGTTATTCCCTATACAACTATGGTCACCTAATGTGTTTGGTCGGATCCTAATGATCGACCAAACGGGTTGGGTTCGAAAGTATAAGCGATTGTTTAGATCGCTTACCTTACGACCCTATATAAGCACTAAACTAAAAGTGACGAGCTAAGCATGTTAAAACATGCTTAACTAAGTTTAGAAAATAGGTTTGGTATCAAAACAAACGGTTTTGATACCTAAGAGTAGTTTGGTTACAAAATACGCAAGAATGCGCATTTTGGCCGAAACTACGACTCGTCACTGAGCCTAGATAACGTGGTAATCAGTATGTATAGTCACTAGGGACTATAACCATCGTGATCATGCTCACGTTATGAAGTTCAAACGAACTTCGCATTGACCATAAACTGGTCAACGTAGAAAGTCAAACAATGTTTGACTTTTAACGCTAAAAGAATAAAAGAACGAAGGAACACTTACAAAGGGTCCCCGAAAGGTTTGATTTCCAAATATTTCTCAGGTATGAAGCGTTCTTACACCTCAACTTAGAGAAGTTTTCAGAAATTAAGTGGGTTTTGAGTTGTGATGGGTTGGGTATTTATAGGATTTGGACCACCGTTAGGATCGTTTCTCAAATACCGTGCTTTGATCTCACCCATACACTTGTTGGAATGTTATGGAACCCAAATTGGCCCCCCACCATCAGAGATCAACATGTGGAATTGAGATTGGGAGTGGGTAACAACTGTAAACAGCTGGCTGGAAGATTCTGATGTGCTGGGGACCCCTTACGGACCGTAAGGGTCATGGCTTACGGTCCGTAAGCCAACAACTATGCAGAAATGACAGATTTGGTCCCTGCACCTTGTTTCGTTGCGTAACGGCACTTCTAACACCCGTCAAACCCAATTTCAAGCTCCACAATGATGTTAAGACATAGGGAACATGAAATATGCTTGAAAACATCTCGGATGTCGGTTCGTTTGGCCGTACGGTTGCGATGTTCGGTTAATTACGACGGAATGCGCATAAGCGCGAAAAACGATCCAAATTGCGTGACGAATGGATTTTTCTCATGCCAAACACTAAAATAAAATATTTTAGTGCTTACATAAATTTTTGGATGTCCGGATGTATTCAGAACGTAAGTTATGCGCGAAAGTGCAAACTTATGCACTTTTTGATGCTTTTAGTCCCTGAATGACCCAAAAGTTTATTTTAGCACACCGAACCCCTCAAAGCCTATTTATAAGCTATGTAAAGGATATTTATGGTATGTTTAACTTATGGTCATGTTCTGGAATGTCTGTTACAGTTCAAATTGGCATACTTTCGCAGTTTGTCAAATTTAGTCTCTGTAGGCGAATTAACTTGTTTTTGCCATACCAAAGCCTTCAAAACTTATTTCTAAGTTATGTAAAGGTTATTTAAGGTATGTTAAGCCTATTTCACTATTCCGGAGTGTTCGTTTCATTAAATTGGTTATATTTACACATCAGCTCGCGTATAACCTTCCAGAAAGCGATTTAAAGCCCGAAATCGAACAAGAAATGATATGTGCAAAAGATACACATATTTATACAGATCCCAAGTATGAAATATAATATTTCATTGGCTTGGTATTTGTTTGATGGTCACAGTGACCCAGGTGTCACAGTCTCCCCTACTTTAGGAAATTTCGTCCTGAAATTTATTCGTAGGAGTCTATCTGTGACTTTGTGTCAAATAACCACCTGAGATATGCAAGGCATAATCCTGTCATTTCCTTAACGGACATTTTTCAGAAAAGGAAATGAAGGAAGAATCAGGGATATTCATTTCCCTTTGATGGATAATTTTCAGAAACGAAAAAATGCACGGAATGAGTCATTTTTTCCTTAATGGGTATTCTTCAGAAACGAAAATGAACGGAATGAATCATTTTCCACAATTTCTACAGAAACGAAAATGAACGGAATGAGTCATTTTCCACAATTTCTTCAGAAACGAAAATGAACGGAATGAGTCATTTTCCACAATTTCTTCAGGAACGAAAATGAACGGAATGAGTCATTTTCCACAATTTCTTCAGAAACGAAAATGAACGGAATGAGTCATTTTCCACAATTTCTTCGGGAACGAAAAGGAACGGAATTAGTCATTTTCCACAATTTCTTTAGAAACGAAAATGAACGGAATGAGTCATTTTCCACAATTTCTTCAGGAACGAAAATGAACGGAATGAGTCATTTTCCACAATTTCTTCAGAAATACGAATGAACCGAGTCAACTCTAGACACATGACAAAACTCGCTGTGGTTTCTGTGCACTGAATTCCATAATTATGTATGCATCCATAATTACGTAATTCCTTGCACAGTCCGCACAGTTTGTCTTGTAATGTGAAGGGGAAGAAAAATCAAACCTGTGATGAGTGTGACTAGACTATCATAGGGTCCTTTTAATTAGATCGACAAATGATCTCTTTAATTAGTCCACCAAGGAGTCTTTTCAGCTATTTCATCACATGATATTCCTAACCAGATTTTTGGACCAATTTGTTTAACTAGACCACCCAAGGGGTCTAATTATGGAATAGTACAATATAATCCAAGGGTCTTTACTATTATGTAAAAGCCCATTGAGGATTTAATATAGTACCTTTGGATATCCTACTATGAATCCCTTATACGAAGATATGGAAGATTCTACGAGGATTTGGATAACAAAACTTGGATTACACAAAAACATAGGAAACACATAAGCACATAATCACATAGTTGTTTAACTTGGTTATTAATTTGTTATTAACTTGCTATTGATTGAATATGGATATTCAAGGTACACCATGAAACCAGTCGATGGACTTCAATGTCCTCTGGGATCTATCTGAAAAGATAGGAAGATCTCCCAAAAATTCGATTTTGTTTTCAAAGAAACGTAATATTCGAATTAAGGAACACAACATTTTTAGGATTTACGGAAATACCCTTAGGTACCCTATTAAGGATTTATAGTGGTACTTTGGGTATTCGTCCAGTGTTGTAACTTGCGCCTTATACTTCGTTTCCTTGGAAGAAACGGGTACTTAGGAATTTCGTGGAAAACGCAAGAGATCATAAAATAGAAAAAATTTTGGGGGGTAGTTTGCTTTTCAAGGAATACGATTCCTTGATTGTCGGTATTGTAGGGGATATGTTGTTTATACATACAACCACATAAATACATTGCAATGTAAATAAAAGATTTATTTATAAACAATGATAACAACTGTTTCATGGACCTTGACAACAAAAGAAAATAATACATAAGACGTGATTATTTCTAAAGGGTGTTGACTTCTAGTCGGTCAGATGCTCATCCCTATGTTGGATTTGCATTAGCAAGCTTTGGGCAATTTCTTAGGAAATGACCCATCTCGCCACAATTGTAGCAAGAACCTGGTGGAAAGCGAGCTTGAGCAGGATTGTTGTCAGCTTGATTTGGTGCAACTGCAGCTCGGCAAACTTTTGATGTATGACCTTTAAGTCCACAAATTTGGCATTCGCGGCACTTCACACTAGCATGATGATGAAGGTTACATTGGTTGCACAAGGGTGAAGTTCCATTGTATGGCTTCCTAGCAGGGGGTTGAGCTGGTTGGTTGGGGACGGCTTGACCATTGTGAGCGACCATGGCGAAGTTCTGAGAAGCCTTTCACTTCTTTGACTTCTTAGGGGATCCAGTCTGTTCATCCATGGTCTTTGGTTCCTCGATTGGATTCTTGTCACTTTTTTGAAAAAGTTTACCTTTCCTGATCTGAGATTCAGTCAAGGTTGCAGCTAGCTCAATGACCTGTCTAACTGCAGTAGGGTTGCTACCAGTCATAATGTCTTGTATTGAGTCAGGGAGACCATCAATGTATTTTTCGATCGCCTTATCCAAAGGCGTAACCATGGTAGGACACAGCAGGCTCAGCTCCTCATATCGATCGATGTATGCTCGATGTTCACCGCTGTCTTGCTTAAGATCGTCGAATTCCCTTTCCAAGGCCCTGATCTCGTGACGAGGACATAATTCCTTCATCATCAGAGCTCGAAGCTCTTCCCACGTTTGGGCCAGTGCCACATCAGCACCCCTATCTCTCATCACACCATTCCACCATGTCAAAGCTCTTTTCTCAAAGACACTAGATGCGAAATCTACCTTTCGCTCGTTTGGACATTTAACATGTCTGAAGGTGCTCTCTAGACTCTCGAACCATTGCAGAAGTGCAGTCGCTCCTTGAGACCCAGAAAACTTTAATGGCTTAGCCGAGTTGAACGTCTTGAAGTTGTAGGGGGCATTATTGTTGTTGAGGGCTTGGTTACATTGAGCAACAATGTTCGGGATTGCAGCAGTCATTTGCTGTGTAATGACAACTGCCAGCTCTTCAATAGATACCTGATTTTCGCGTCGTGGAGGCATTCTAAAAGGGGAAACAAGAGAGAAAACAAATGAAATGGCATTGGGTAAGAATAGGATGTTATAACTACCGACCAAAATCATGGGTGATGGTCCTTTGTTTGAACCACGAAGCAAACAAACGACACACAAAGGCTGAATCAAAGCAAGTAGGTCCTCATAATGTATCGCGAAGACATGCTCGCCTATAACTGGAAACTCACCCCAAGAGTTCCCAGGTAAGAGTGACTGGTCCGATTATGTGGATTTGTACGAACACTCTAGCCTTAGACAGAAAGCTCAGGGTACAGGCATTCACTCTTCCAGTTTGCACGTGTTCACACTATTTTGGACCCAAAACTTTGACGAGAGTTTGAAAATTCAAAGGGGTTCAAAACCTTATAACAGAGGGTTCAAAACCTAGTAATCAATCATCCAAAAACAGATGATAAATTTTCAAAGTGGATTCGAACTTTGTGTTCTCATTGTGGTTATCACCTAAGGATAGGTGAAGGTATCGTTTTATGACTAAACGCAAGTAAACTCACGTTAGGGTCCTAGGAAGGTTATAGACTAGGTCAAAGCATTACTAATAACCTAATTCCCTATAACCATTGGCTCTGATACCAACTTTTCTGTCACACCCCGACCACGTGAGACAACGAAACGTGGCGGAAACGTCGGGGAGTGTTGTAACAGAATTAATTGTTTCAAATCCATGGCAATTAAAGTTTCGTTTTATTAATCAAACAAGAGAGTTTACATCGTTTTAAACAAGAAACAAAGAGTACATAACAAAAATTAACTAGTTCTTGTCTCGTTTTAAGTCACTAAGGCACAGGTTCGCCTAAGTATGTCTCGATAAGTCCTATGCATCAACTCCTGAAAACACATGTGAAAATAGGTACGTCAGCATAAAAATGCCTGTGAGATACATAGTGATGACTGTCGTAAGGGTCATGCAAAAACCTAATTAAACTAAATAGATAGCGTAAGTAGGGTATCGTATCCACGGGGAATATGTGGTTAGTGTTTAACTAGAGAATTATTATATATTAAAGAAAAGCAACTCCCACCCAGAATCTCGATTGCAAGTTTAACGCAAAAACCCGTTTACAGATTCATAACACCACATAGACATGGCCTCGGAATTAATGAATTTGATTAATTATTAGGGATAGTTTTTAAGATTCACCATACAACCTAATAATCCATTTATTTATATCAACTACCCACCAATTTACCAACCCACTAACGATGCAAGTATATCGCCAATACGCTTGATAAACGACAAATAATTCAAATATAAAAAAACGTTTACCAAGAATTCAACACAAGTGGTCAAGCTTTACCAGTCAAAAAGAATCCGTGAACAAAGTTTAATGAAAAACAAAGTAATCGTTAATCTAGGCAGAAGCCACAAGCAAAAAGATAAATGTAATGTCCTCCAAGTTTCAGATTCTAGGTTTACACAAAACTCAATTTAATCATTAATTGGACACCACATGGACATGGTGCTGAGAAGTCGGTTAATTTAAGTGGTAATCAAAAATAGGTCTTTGTCATCAGATCTTTTACAGTTCAATTACCCTATTTACTAGTGTGAGTCAACCTACTCTATGTCACCCAACGAGCTACAAAGTTTTGTCATCAACCGAGCAAGTTGTAAAGTAAGAACTCAAAACACATAAAAATAGTTCAAAGAAACCAACACATCAAATTGTTTAATAACGTTGTCAATGTCAAAAACAAATCCAATAATGAATAAAACTAAGAAAAGTAATAAACCCTACAAACCGTTCACTTGGAGAAAACCACCTAGCCAATCATCTCTTAAACCGTGTACAGCCGCCTGAAGGCGGCTGCCTTCTGTGCGTCCAGAAATCCCTCAAAACTGCTGTCCAATAACTTCCTTTCTTCTTTTCTTTTCAGTTTGGCGGCCGTCATTCCCCCTTGATGATGTGGTCCTCATAAAATTTTAAACACAAACCCAAATGTCCCCTAGATCGGCCCACTATGTCTGCCTCCAAAAAAATTCAACAGTAGCCTCCTTGTCAGCGGCCCAAAAGATCTTCACAAGTCCAAGATGTGATTTTTCCCTTTTAATGTTTCATGAATGAAATTTATAGTAAAATTGTGAATGAATATAATAATCTGCACATGATATTGTCCATTCTTTTCGTTAATGTCCACGTGTATATTGTGATTTATGATGATGGATGTGATTAATTCCAAATCATCATGGCTCTTTATTTCTTTCACACTATAACTTCCACCAATTGACTCAAACAACCCCTAGACTTGATTCGTGTGTTCCTTTTGCATCTAAGCTATCTTTTAGACACGAAACATCTACCGAATTATACCTTTCGCATTGTTTATCATCCCCGGTAGTTTCGCTTCATCAACACGCACTCTAACTTTACCAATTTATACTGTTAACCTATAAAACCACAAAAACATGTAGATATCATATTCGGAACACACAATCGCCTAATATGCACTAAAACACACAAAATAAGCACGTTAACACTCGGGTTTCACACTCTCTATCACATCCCCACACTTATCTTTTTTTCGTCCCGAAAAAATTATCTGCAATGGAATCACAATCAGAAACATTGGCATCCAATATATTCATTTAATTTATTTACAAGTCAAACCACACGTTAACCAAGATTGCAAGTATACGGTCCACTTAAACCCAACCGCCAGCGTCCGAGCCCTTATTCACGATCCATCAAGTTCAAGTAATTATAGTTATCTATGGATCTCACACTCAAAAGACTACAACACCACCTAATCCTGTTTCAAGCTTATAAGGTTAAAAGATTATATCTATCGTCTTATATAAAAAGCCCTTATGCTATTCCGATTAAACTTTTGATGGATAGATGGATGATGTTGCGAGCTTTACATGTTTTTGTATACGATCAGTTTAGCGGACATACGCCACACGAGTCACCATCCCCATGGTTAATGCCATAAACTTCACATAATTTTTTATAACTCCACCTAGAGGGTATGTACCGCATGAGTCGCTATCCCCGCGGCAATACCATATGCTTCGTTTTTTTTTCTTTTTACATGTGCTCAGATGAATGGATGGAATATTTTTTGGGCGCCACACTGTTTCGGATTTGTTTTCACAAAAAAAACAGGTGTGCCAATTTAATCGGAAAAACTTATAAGTTTTTTACTTATGACGTACCCCTTATACTTTCCACAGTTTCAGTTTTACCATAGCTCCTAAGGCGGGAACCCACAAGACTCCCAATTTAAGGTATATTATATCGATCCTAAGAAACCCTTCAACTGGCTGGGCCTACCCACATATCCTAAGTTAGACGCGTAATCGACTGTTTATTATCTCATATATATAATAATCAAATACCAACGATCTAATTATACCTATCATCTTCCATTTATTGCAAAAACTTTCTCAAAACATTTTCTATTTTTTTTTCAATTTTTTTTATTTTTCATTTTTTCAAATTTTTTTTTTTTGAAATTTTCAATTTTTTTTTTTAATTTTTTAGACACTACACTAATCTCACCTCCCCACACTTAAAATCTATAGTGTCCCCAATGTGGAAAGAAAAGCGACTAAAAAATAAATAAAAATATATGTACAAAAGATTGGAACAGACTCCCCTGGTTAAAGGATCTTCGCGAATGTTCCATGGCGACCGTATAGCATTTCCTTCGCGGACGCGTTTAGTAAAAACTCGGGTTGCTGTTTATAAATGATGTTCAGATCATCCCCGTCCAAATGGAGATTGAGTATGGACAAATCAATCAAAACCTGCAAAACTAACACACCCCGCATAATACTGAACTAAACAAAAAGAAATAAAATAAAGAGTAAATTACAAGTTTTGTCCTTTATGTATGTATCAAATTACAGGCGGTGTCCTTTAACTTCAAAATTGACTGGTTTTGTCCTTAATGTTTCAAAATCCTGCACGTTATTTCCTTTAGGCCAAACTCAGTTAGATTTTTTGGTTAAAGTTGGTCATGTGCCCTGCACATGAGGGCACTTTTGTCATTTTGCCTCCCTAGGGACTATTATGTAAATAACTTGTAAATAAGGGGTAAAAAAAAGATATTAAATACAAAATATTCCTGCACTATCTTTCTCTCTCTAACTCTCTCGCTCTCTCTTCTCTCTCTATACAAAACGCTCTGTGCTATCTCTCTCTCTACGAACTGTGGAGAAATCTCATCAATCATACGCAGCAACAGAAGAAGAGCAGCAACAACTAGCAATGTCAATCGTAACCACTACCGTCACAGTCGGAGATCCGTGGGAGGTTCAGTACGTTCGCTTCCTCAACTGTCCATCTCACTCCACTTCCGCCGGTGAACTTCATCCCTCACTGGTTCCGCTTTCTAAAAAGTCCAAAGGCTCCTGGATCTCTTCATTCACATCTCTCGCTTGCCTCAGATTGCTCACCACCGCCACCAGTCACTCCGTCATCATCACAGTTACTCTCGTCGATCACGTCATCGTGAGTTATCGTTGTTTATTACAGATCTATCAGTTTTTGCTCTCGAATGGATTTAGCATCGCTATTTGACTTGTTTCTGTTGTTTATTGTTGACATATAGTGGGTTAGAGGCGGCGGTGGGTGGTGGTGGCCGGAGACTGTACCCACAAGTAAACGGGTCAACTGACCTTTAATATTATCTTCGGATCTCACCAGAAAATACAAGCTTCGCCGGAATTCTCTGCGTGTTTGTCGGAGTTCAAATTTAGCCGGAGTTAACCTTTCTCATCGATACTCGGAACTGGTAAGATCTTTATACATCGGTCGTTCGTTTTGAATCCGAGAACAATAACTTAAAAGGATGATGATGTGTTGTAGATTGCTTGATTTGCTAATTACACAAAATTGGATTGGGGGTTTTGGAAATGGAGAAGATGAGTTGTTGAGGTACTTGAAATTGATGAAGCTCTCTGTGTGTTTTTATGTCATTAAAGAACTCCCAACTGTATTTGTGCAGGTATAAATTTGAATGTATTTGTGAAGAAGAGAGATGATGGTGGTGGGTTGAGATTGATGGTGGTGGTGGTGGTGGGTTCAGTAGTTTAGAGAGAGAGATATAAAAGTGAGAAAGAGTTTATATTTATATTTATTTTTTAGTTTTACACAATTAGTCCCTTGTTAAAAATTATTTACTCAATAGTCACTAAGGAGGCAAAATGACAAAAGTGCCCTCATGTGCAAGGCACATGACCAACTTTAACAAAAAAAATCTAACTGGGTTTGGCCTAAAGGACATAACGTGCAAGATTTTGAAACATAAAGGACACCGCCTGACAATTTTAAAGGTAAAGGACAGCGCCTGAAATTTGATGCAAACATAAAGGACAAAACTTGTAATTTACTCTAAAATAAAATAGAAAGAACAATATTTTTGGTTTTTTTTTTTTACTTTTTTTTTGTTTTGTATTTTTTTAAATTTTTTTTTTAGAAAACTAGAAAAACACTAAGCGCACTAATTCCCCGGCAACGGCGCCATTTTGATGACTGTCGTAAGGGTCATGCAAAAACCTAATTAAACTAAATAGATAGCGTAAGTAGGGTATCGTATCCACGGAGAATATGTGGTTAGTGTTTAACTAGAGAATTATTATATATTAAAGAAAAGCAACTCCCATCCAGAATCTCGATTGCAAGTTTAACACGAAAACCCGTTTACAGATTCATAACACCACATAGACATGGCCTCGGAATTAATGAATTTGATTAATTATTAGGGATAGTTTTTAAGATTCACCATACAACCTAATAATCCATTTATTTATATCAACTACCCACCAATTTACCAACCCGCTAACGATGCAAGTATATCGCCAATACGCTTGATAAACGACAAATAATTCAAATATAAAAAAACGTTTACCAAGAATTCAACACAAGTGGTCAAGCTTTACCAGTTAAAAAGAATCTGTGAACAAAGTTTAATGAAAAACAAAGTAATCGTTCATCTGGGCAGAAGCCACAAGCAAAAAGATAAATGTAATGTCCTCCAAGTTTCAGATTCTAGGTTTACACAAAACTCAATTTAATCATTAATTGGACACCACATGGACATGGTGCTGAGAAGTCGGTTAATTTAAGTGGTAATAAAAAATAGGTCTTTGTCATCAGATCTTTTAAAGTTCAATTACCCTATTTACTAGTGCGAGTCAACCTACTCTATGTCACCCAACGAGCTACAAAGTTTTGTCATCAACCGAGCAAGTTGTAAAGTAAGAACTCAAAACACATAAAAATAGTTCAAAGAAACCAACACATCAAATTGTTTAATAACGTTGTCAATGTCAAAAACAAATCCAATAATGAATAAAACTAAGAAAAGTAATAAACCCTACAAACCGTTCACTTGGAGAAAACCACCTAGCCAGTCATCTCTTAAACCGTGTACAGCCGCCCGAAGGCGGCTGCCTTCTGTGCGTCCAGAAATCCCTCAAAACTGTTGTCCAATAACTTCCTTTCTTCTTTTCTTTTCAGTTTGGCGGCCGTCATTCCCCCTTGATGATGTGGTCCTCGTAAAATTTTAAACACAAACCCAAATGTCCCCTAGATCGGCTCACTATGTCTGCCCCCAAAAAAATCCAACAGCAGCCACCTTGTCAGCGGCCCAAAAGATCTTCACAAGTCCAAGATGTGATTTTTCCCTTTTAATGTTTCATGAATGAAATTTATAGTAAAATTGTGAATGAATATAATAATCTGCACATGATATTGTCCATTCTTTTCGTTAATGTCCACGTGTATATTGTGATTTATGATGATGGATGTGATTAATTCCAAATCATCGTGGCTCTTTATTTCTTTCACACTATAACTTCCACCAATTGACTCAAACAACCCCTAGACTTGATTCGTGTGTTCCTTTTGCATCCAAGCTATCTTTTAGACACGAAACATCTACCGAATTATACCTTTCGCATTGTTTATCATCCCCGGTAGTTTCGCTTCATCAACACGCACTCTAACTTTACCAATTTAGACGGTTAACCTGTAAAACCACAAAAACCTGTAGATATCATATTCGGAACACACAATCGCCAAAAATGCACTAAAACACACAAAATAAGCACTTTAACACTCGGGATTCACACACTCTATCACATAGGTTTTGTGAAAATAGGATTCATGACTTGTAAGTTTAAGAAAATGTTTAATAAAGTTTAGTCATGAACCTTGTAAATTGATTTGTTTTGTAAATCGTTTGAAAACAATAAGTTCAGATGATATGTATAAATAAGAGAATAATGTATGGTTAAATGAATAACCATGTAAAATGAGTTTGTATAAGATAAGTTGTTTGTAAATCAATGTCTTCTGAAAGTATGTTATTTGTATAAAACGACACCTAATATAGGTAACTATGTTAATATACCGGACCTAAAATCGGAGGATTGGATAGAATGAGGGCTCGTAAACCAAATGAGTAGGGGAACTCATGTAATGTGGTTTAACCAAGCCTACATACTAAAATGAAACCTAACCTAAGTGCTTACAACCCATTACGACCCGTTTAGGTAGCTTATGCTACTTTAACGCGTCGTTCGCGTAAAACGCGTTCAGAATGCCTAACTAGTCCTACGATAAGTAAAATATGCCTTAACATGTCTAATATTGTTACCAAATCAGTTTAGATACCAAAAGTTATGTTACATATGCTTAAAATGAATTTTGGCGTCCAAAGGGCATTTTGGTAATTTACCTAAGGCATATATACTACCTATCATACAACTACTCAAACGATGTGACCATAAGGTATAACCTCGAAAGGTTATTCCCTATATAACTATGGTCACCTAATGTGTTTGGTCGGATCCTAATGATCGACCAAACGGGTTGGGTTCGAAAGTATAAGCGATTGTTTAGATCGCTTACCTTACGACCCTATATAAGCACTAAACTAAAAGTGACGAGCTAAGCATGTTAAAACTTGCTTAACTAAGTTTAGAAAATAGGTTTGGTATCAAAACAAATGGTTTTGATACCTAAGAGTAGTTTGGTTACAAAATACGCAAGAATGCGCATTTTGGCCGAAACTACGACTCGTCACTAAGCCTAGATAACGTGGTAATCAGTAGGTATAGTCACTAGGGACTATAACCATCGTGATCACGCTCACGTTATGAAGTTCAAATGAACTTCGCATTGACCATAAACTGGTCAACGTAGAAAGTCAAACAATGTTTGACTTTTAACGCTAAAAGAATAAAAGAACGAATGAACACTTACAAAGGGTCCCCGAAAGGTTTGATTTCCAAATATTTCTCAGGTATGAAGCGTTCTTACACCTCAACTTAGAGAAGTTTTCAGAAATTAAGTGGGTTTTGAGTTGTGATGGGTTGGGTATTTATAGGTTTTGGACCACCGTTAGGATCGTTTCTCGAATACCGTGCTTTGATCTCACCCGTACACTTGTTGGAATGTTATGGAACCCAAATTGGCCCCCCACCATCAGAGATCAACATGTGGAATTAAGATTGGGAGTGGGTAACAGCTGTAAACAGCTGGCTGGAAGATTCTGATGTGCTGGGGACCCCTTACGGACCGTAAGGGTCATGGCTTACGGTCCGTAAGCCAACAACTATGCAGAAATGACAGATTTGGTCCCTGCACCTTGTTTCGTTGCGTAACGGCACTTCTAACACCCGTCAAACCCAATTTCAAGCTCCACAATGATGTTAAGACATAGGGAACATGAAATATGCTTAAAAACATCTCGGATGTCGGTTCGTTTGGCCGTACGGTTGCGATGTTCGGTTAATTACGACGGAATGCGCATAAGCGCGAAAAACGATCCAAATTGCGTGACGAATGGATTTTTCTCATGCCAAACACTAAAATAAAATATTTTAGTGCTTATATAAATTTTTGGATGTCCGGATGTATTCAGAACGTAAGTTATGCGCGAAAGTGCAAACTTATGCACTTTTTGACGCTTTTAGTCCCTGAATGACCCAAAAGTTTATTTTAGCACACCGAACCCCTCAAAGCCTATTTCTAAGCTATTTAAAGGATATTTATGGTATGTTTAACTTATGGTCATGTTCCGGAATGTCTGTTACAGTTCAAATTGGCATACTTTCGCAGTTTGTCAAATTTAGTCCCTATAGGCGAATTAACATGTTTTTGCCATACCAAAGCCTTCAAAACTTATTTCTAAGTTATGTAAAGGTTATTTAAGGTATGTTAAGCCTATTTCACTATTCCAGAGTGGTCGTTGCATTAAACTGGTTATATTTACGCATCAGCTCGCGTATAACCTTCCAGAAAGCGATTTAATGCCCGAAATCGAACAAGAAATGATATGTGCAAAGATACACATATTTATACAGATCCCAAGTATGAAATATAATATTTCATTGGCTTGGTATTTGTTTGATGGTCACAGTGACCCAGGTGTCACAGTTTAAACCAAATTTTCATAGTTGTTTCAGTACACTTTCCTTTGATTTCCAAGCACAGTGAACTTGTTCAGTCATCGCTATTGTTGAAGTATGTCAATTACGAAACCTTGTGGTGTCATTATAAATTTTTAGCTTGTGCTAATCATGGTAAACCGTTTCACACAAAACTACACATACTTTTGTTTGACTTGTCATTTAAACATTCGTAATGCAACTATGAATTAAGACAATGATACACCAGATTCGCTTGTATTTCATTCGGTGTATTCTCGCAATTCAAAAATGTCAACACACTAATCCTTACCATTTATTTATTCAAAAGTTGACAGATCATTTTCATATTCAAGTTGTTGATTTTGAGTACATATAGCGGATGCTATGGTTTGTGAAAACTCGTTTGCATATTGTGACCAATTGTTTGAGAATCCATTGGTCAAAACTCCTTTATTGCACCCCTGTTAACTAAGTTACGCCAGATTATACATCTATACATCTCGTTCCCTTTGACATCAAATGCTAGAACACATACCTTTTAACCATTGGGTTCTTGTTGTTGAAATATATCCCTGGATTCCCCTGATGTGAATAAGATTTGATTCGGTTTTGTGGTTATCTACCCCCGTATTATTCATATACACACATGCATACTGTAACCCTAAGGAGTTAAGGTAGTATAAATTTCGAGGACGAAATTTTCTTAACAGGGGGAGAATGTGACAACTGCCAAATTTGCATGCACCCGTACAATTAATTAATCTTGATTAATGCTTAATGACTGTGCTGAATTACAAATAACTTCTTTCTGATTACTGCGTCATACCTACATGTGCATCACATATTGCATAATGTCACATCATTATTACATGCAAACCATATTGACATAAATGATGCACAAAGCACAGTTATCACAGTTAGCGGATAACTCAGAAAAATGCTGACAGGACTCAGCACATAGACAGACAGTGATTTGAGACCCAGTATGGGCCAGAGACTAAGTACTACACTAGAATAGAGTGTAGGGAAGTAAGGACCACAAAACTGTATTCCTAAGTGATAGTTCAAGTGCTGGAAAGTGCCTAAAACTCACCCAAAGTGCTGAATTCAGCATAAATCAGCATTTTAACAAGCTAGTATCATGCAAAAATATGACTAAATGGTCCTGAATGCTTTCCTAACTGTCGGGAATTAAAAGCGTCACAAAAGGGTACATAAAGAACACTAAACGGTATATTTTAGCACTTTAACGAACCGGTATCTAACCGAACAACCGGACACTACCCGAAACATCAAAATTACACTAGAAGCATTGTTTTAATATTTTCAAGCTAGTTATGATCCCCGAACACCCTAACACACTATATAACATCATATTAACTAAAACCCCTAAGCATACACTTGGATTTCAACTAGAATCTCTAACTATCCATTACATCCCAAACCTACCCCCCCCCCCCCTTCCATTCACGGTCACTAGAGGGTGACCCCACCTTGATTTTATTTGATTTGCTTTGATATCCTAATAGATATGTCTTATACTTAAGGGAGCATATTAACCAATGGATTAGGATATGTTGGAAAGTTATATAATTAACCTCTAGTCTTTACCATTCATTCTCATCACCAACACTTCACACGTTTCTTCTCCTCCCTCCCTTCTTCTTCTCGGCCGAAACCACCCACAACACCACCACCATTGTCAAGTTTCCATAATCCAATCTCAAGTGTTACAAAGGTGCTAGGAGGTGTCTAAAGAAGCTTGGTGGCTTTGGAACTTCAAAGACCTTTCCCATTTGCTATTAACCCCTAGTTTATCATCTTCATCTTCTTGTGTTCTTCCCTAGCCCTTGTGCTAGTAGTAAGCAAGCCTCTTGTAACTTGAATTTACTTCTCATTTAGTTGGTTAAAAGATGATGTATGATGCAAATCATGAAGAACACTAATGAACAAGAAGATGAACCTTCACATAAAGCTTAATAACATAAGAATACATATTGTTTAGTGTTTTTTTGCTTCTTGCTGATTGATTATTTGTGTTTATGATGTTAGACATCATATGAAACTTACTAGATTATGATTAAACACATGATCTAGTAAGTTGAGGTGATGATCTTGTGAAAGATCAAGATGATCATCCTTATGTGTAAATATGAACTTGAAATATGAAGTGTTTTCTTGAATGATGAAGTATGTAACATGTTATTGGCCATAAACACGGATGATTTCAAAACTAGTTTTCTCAAGAAACTAAGTTAAATCACAAGATTTACATAATCATGGATTTTAAAGAAACTAACCATGTTTTTGGTGGTGAATCAAGTATAGAAATACATTGTTAACAAGAAAAATACAAGAAGATTGATTTTTGAAAAATCATCATACAAGTTGTAAAAGACTAAGTGTTACAAGAATAAGATTTACAAACAAATAACCATATTTTTAAGGGTAACAAGGCTTACTTAACAACATAGTAAGTTACTACAAGTTTTTATAAAAGTTCAAGTTCATGTTGTTGTATAAATTACTTAATTTTGGCACTTGGTAAGTGTTGATTGAGTTGTTGATTGTTTGTGATGATTTTAAAAGAAAATGATATGCTTTGAGAGCATGGGAACCTCCATTTTTAGGGGAAACTATGGCAAAATTTTCTAAAAATGTAAACACTTAGAAAAATATTTTCAAACAAATATTTACAAGTATATTTTAACCATGAGTTTCCATATAAACTTTGACATAATTTTTGTTACAAAAATACAAATATTAGAGGTTGGATTTTTATAAATAAAAATGGCTAGATATATATTTAGAATATATATATATATATATACAATAAAGACACATGTGTGTGATTATTTGTATACTTTGTGTATTAGTTATATTATTTAGGACTTGAAATAATATAACTTAACAAAATACCAAGAAATTACAATCCAAAATATTACCAAAAATCTCAAGTAATAAATAAACAAGTTACACACATAATATTGTGAAACCGAACGAAAGAATGTAACTTACAAAATATTCCGGATAATACATTTATAAATATATTTTTGGTAAATAATATTTCGGACACAAGAAATGAAAATGTGATTTTTATGACTATCACAAAGTTAAATCGTATTTTGACAAGAAGGAAATGTATAATTTTTTACGATTAAAAATATATATGTTTTCTTGGGAATTACTAGGAAATATAATATTTTTGGGAAAATATATATTTTCTTGGATAAATTTGAAATACAATATTTTTGGGTAAAAATAAGTTTATATATATTTTCTAAAGTTAGACTTGAAAATATATTATTTTGAAACTACAAATATTTTGCCAAAAGGAAAAATTATGATTATGTTTTCTAAGTAATAATTCTTAAATATATATATATATATATATATATATATATTGGGAAATATATATTTTAGTGGACTTTTATTAGAAATAATATTCCGGAAAGTTTAACACAAAATTTAGTATAAGAATACTTAAAGGTACGTACTCTCGTACGTATAAATACAAGAATACGAATACACATGTATGAGATACCCCCATCCTTGGGAAGGAAGTGCAAGTATAAATACTTGAGAAGTATTATTACAAAAATATTGTTTAACAATTGTTGCAAAACTTAAAAATATAATTTAAGTTGAAATGTTAATTATTTTGACAATAATTATATAAATTGGAATGATACCAGAAACGTTAATTCTAAGACAAGGCACGACCCGTTTGTCTAATAGACATTAGTACATTGTAGGTAGTCGTGTTTGCTGAAGGAACGAGAGTTACGATTATCGAAGACGCAAGACTGTGAGTTCATGTCCCCTTTTCTCTTAACTGTTTTTGGATTTATAACTTCGGGGGTGAAATACATGTTACAAACTGATTACGACTTTATGTGGTATGGTTAGCTAAGGAAGGGTACTGCTTGATCATGTGAGTGGTGGGTATGACACTTAAAGCCATTAATCATCGTTGTAGGACCGAGGGACATGAGTGATAGATCTATTTGGGTGTAGCGAGCCCACACCCATGTGGACCAGGGTGGCCCATGTGGTGACTATGTCTTATTCCCGGAGACAAATTTGCTAGGTTTGAGTTTTCCTGCATCACTTCACACATACCATTGGCCTTGTAAACCATTGGTGATCTGTTTTTCCTTGTTGCTTTCATACCCGGATTTTAGATACATACAGACATACTTTAAAGGTTATTCATATACATACACAAACACATGAACTCGCTCAACTTTTGTTGATGTTTTCAAACTACATGTAATTCAGGGAATTAAGTGGATTTGGCGGGTGTTTGCATGTTCTAAGCTGCGTATGAATAAAGAGATGTCATCCGGAGTCAATGGGTTTAGGATGTGTATCTTAATCCTGGACGAGATACATGTCTCTAAGCTCGGTTTTATTTAAGGTCTTTTTGTCGAGTCCTCGTGAACTCTTTCAAACATGTTGTATGGTTTGTAATTTAAATTTGAAGTCTACGTTCCAAACAATTATGTTGTGGTATTTTCAAACTTAATTTATGGGTGAACATCTAATGGTTTTATCATCTAGTGTTGTTATGATTGAATGCAATGGTATTAAGAAAGTCACACCATAATCACGCTTCCGCAAAAGTCAGGGTGTGACAGTAACATGCGATAAAATTCGTTTGAATAGTAAGTGTTGTAAATAGCGTTTAAATACGATAATTGTGTTGTAATATGCGTTTAAAATTCGTTTGAAAACATAGTTTAAAATGGTTAACCCGTAGCGATAATCGAATCTTTGGAATACAAGCAATTAAGCAAGAAATGTGTCATCTGTCATTTCTTATTATAATGACCCGGAAGGTCATGTTGTTACAATACACCTTGTTACTCACTCCTCAATTTGTGTTTACAAATAAATTTTGGGCATTTTACCGACTATTCTTATATTTTTATATACGTATTAAATTAAATACATATTGATGAATAGTAACATATTTTGTCTTTTGTGGTTTTGTGTTTTGGTTTTTGATTTAACTTTAGGGGATTTTTTTTTCATTTTTGTTTTACAAGTTTATTTCGTTTATTTCTTATTTTTGTAATTTTGTCGTAAAAAGTTAAACAACCTTAAGTTTTTTATTAGTTTTTGTTGTACGCTTTTTCGTGGATTTAGTCGTCGTTCGGTTGCTACTTAGCACAATGTTTGGTGGTCACATTTGGTCCCTGATGTGTGTAAAATGCAACATATAAATTTCATCAATCGAGGCATAAAACTAACCCTTTTTTAGTACTAATGTTGGAAAAAGTGTGCTTTTGTCTTCCTTTTGTATTTTCAGGATTAAATGAGCTCAAATTAACAAAAGAAGCAAAAAGACATCAAAATCTAACATAAATACAAGAAAAGGAACAAGACGTAACATGCCCGACCCCTCGAGAGCATCTCCCAAAGCAAAAACAAGAAGAAAGCTGAGCATGGGGCTGTGCCCAGCTGAGCATGGGGCTGTGCCCAGCTCGACACGGGGCGTGCCCAGCTCGACACGGGGTGTGTCCAGCTCAACACGGGGCCGTGCTCAGCGAGCACGGGGCAGTGTCCAGGATGGTCAGCCCTGGCACAAAAGACAAACCTCTAGAAGCTTCTATTGCCCACCACGGGGCCGTGTCCAGTGAACACGGGGGCGTGGCGAAAGTACAGCAGGCGCATTAATTGTAATTGCGAATTACAATTAATGAAGAGAGAGAATGTCAGACAGGCACGGGGGCGTGCCCAGCGGACACGGGGGCGTGTGGAGCTAATAAAGACAAACTGTATTAATGAAGAAAGAGAAAAGGGTGGACACGGGGCCGTGTCCAGCGGACACGGGGCCGTGTCCAGGCTTCTGTACAGGCTATAAATAGGAGTGCTTGGCTCAAGCTCAAACCATCCCTTGGCACACCACCTCTCTCACACTTCATCCACCACCCACCACCATCACAACACCATCATCCACCACCATCATCCATTGTCCATCGTAGAGTGTGTGAGTCGTCTCGGGATCCAAGATTGATCGTAAGAGTTCTTGACAATCAAGGCCATGTTTGCCTAAGTCTCTTACATCACTTGGTGAAGACAAAGTGTCTAGTATAATACTTTTTATTTCTAATCTTTTGCACTTTTTATTTGGTTTTGTATTAATGACTTTAATAACTAGTTACTTATGTTGAAGGTGATCTTTCCTTATCGTTTGTCCGTGGTGTCTTGGCATTATTTTACTGTCTATATAAAATAAAGGATTTTCACCATTCATATCTCCACGGTCTATATGGAGGTATGTTGGCTACCTGGTCGGGGGTTAAGGGAATGGTTTGGTAAAGGTCTTGCCATTGTTCAGCGTTTAGAGGTCCTGCAATGGACCTGGGTCAAATTTAGTAGGATCTCCTTCAATGCTTCACGGTATTGGATGGCGGGGGTCCAAACTCTTTGATCCCCTCATAAGTTAACTACTATTAATACTATAACCCGGCTATTTAGGACTGTATCCCTGCTGACTCAGACTACTTAGCCGAGGGTAACGTCACCGCCAAAAGCGGGGCCTACCACAATACTGCATTAATAACTTAATTCATTATCTTCCAATAATCCACCCTTTTAGGATTGTATCCCTGCTGACTCAAACTACTGGGGTGAGGGTAACGTCACCTTCAAAAGAGGGGCCTACTACAATAACTAAGATAATCTCTTAATTATGTGCAAAAGTGCGGAAATAATCAAAGGTTATACTAGATACGAGTCGGAACCAAGTGATTCATCTTGTCTATCTGTTTTTCTTTTATTTTTATTTTCAGCATTTTAGTTAGTTTTTAATTTTCTTAGTTTAAAACATTTTTCTAAACTTTTTATTTTGGTTAGACGTTGAGGATAAACCGGTACTAAAAGCTCTTGTGTCCTTGGACGACCTCGGTATCTTACCAACGCTATACTACACTCAACGATGGGTGCACTTGCCCATATGTGTGTTTAGTGTTAGTGAAATATCGTGTTTTATAAATTTAAAACTTGGCTAAAATAAGTGTTAAAAAGGGCTTAAAATATACACCTAATATATATAACACTTCACACGCATCAGTCCCTTACTTAGTTTTACGTTCGGTTGATATTTAGCACGGTATTTGGTAATTTTTACGTCACGTGAGTCACTTGATGTTAAAAATTTGTGTTTTTGTTTTACGCTTTTTATTCCGATTTTGGTCATGGTTGGATTGCTACTTAGCACATTTTAACGCTCCCCGACCTCGCGTTTAAGACTAGTTTTCCATTATTTCTTTCCAATTCCAAATTACCTCTCATAGCTTCTTAAAGATGCGACGGAACATATCTCATTGCATGTTAGTTGGTGCTTCATTTTCAATTTGAGAATAATTGTGTCTACCAAAATGATATCTTTATTGTAAAATGGTTAGAAAAATTACATGGATTGAAATCTATAAAAGTAGCCATGAGGTCTCTAAAATGGTTAGAAAAATTACATGGTTTGAAATCTATAAAAGGAGTCATGAGGTTAGAGGAATTATATATATATATATATATATATATATATATATATATATAGGGAGAAGATCATGCGAGAACCACCTCTTATTGCGAGAACCGCGAGAACCAAGTGTGAACGCAACAATACTCAAACTACAAGGACTGAAATATAAAAATAAGGTATTTTCAATAAATCAGTTGTCATATCCATTCACAATTGGTGCTATTCACTCATGTCCGACGCCGATTATCACCTCCGTCTCCGCCACCACGATTCCGACCACCGATCGAAGATTCCGGCGATGTATCTTTAATTCCGGTCACATTCTCAACACCTCAACGAATTATCAACGAATCAGTTCATGTATTACGACAATTCATACAATTTTTGCAAACCCTAACATTCTTAGATCATATTTGTCATTTCTCCTCCACCACGATTCCGACTACCGATCGAATCTTCCTTATAGTGTATCTTTAATTCCGGTCACATTCGTAATTACGACAATTCATCAAATTCCTGTAAACCCTAACGTTCTTACATCATATTCGTCCTTTCTCATCTTACAAGGTAATGTATATAGCTTTTTGTTCAATAAGATCTGTATACATATTCACGAATTAAATGTTTTTAGTTTATGTTAATACATACATTACATTTACACTTGTGTCATAAACATTAAACTGATTTGTTAACATTTAAATAGTACTTTATTTTATCTACTACATATGCACATATGCATATACATCACTTTTTTTCATATATGTTACTTCTAATACGATCACATATGTTTACACACATTTATAAATGTTACACTGTTTGTCATTCTACATATTGTTACATAATATACAACATGTTATCAATATAATAACAACAAATGTTACTCACCTTGATTGCAGATATTATGGCATCATCTGATTCGTCTTCAGTAAACGCCCCAATCAATATTATTCGAAATGATCAACATTGTCCAACACCAATGCAATCTGATAAAGGGTTAATTCCTATAATTGATTCATCTTGTGATGTTGCAACTATCTACCCCATAGATGACATTGCGATATATGATAATTTTGAAATCCCGTCTAACACACAGTCATATTCTGATTCTGGTTCGTCTTCTTATGTGTCAACTTCATCAAAAACACCAAAACGACTACAATTCCTACATAAAGAACAGAAAGGTATTACATTACTCCATCATCCTTTGTTTAAAAACAATTTACATATATACCATTCATTTAATATCAACACCTGATTACATTATTATACACGTTCTGTTATAATACTTATAACAATATTATAATATAATCATTTCACAACAGTCTAATCTATAAACAAACTGTTATACCACAATATGTCCATTATAATTAATTTTACACAATTACATGCATACCATATTCAATATGCATATATGCATATGAATTATGTTCATTACACACTTATACATACATGACCATTTTTATTCATACATATATTATAATACGCATATATATAAACACATTCATATACTACTATATCATTACATACATTAAATCACAAAAATCTGACATTTCAAAAATCTTATTCCCAATCCATTAATACTTGCACTATTCATACATTAGGTTACAACATAATTATATTATTTTTTTTATAATATGCATTATGAACCTTATATTCATTTACTCATTCAACAGGTACATTTATAAGTTCAGTTTATTCATCACCCGATGGTACCAAATTTTGGACTCCCGACGTTGACATTCAATACATGCCATCCATTGGAAGTGTCTTCCAACATTGGGATGATGATATCATGATGTATAAACAATACGCTTCCAAGGCTGGATTTTCTGTCCGTATTGGCACCTTGAAATCAAAACCAGACCCATCCAATCCCACCATAAGAATTCCTACACATCGGTATCTTTTATGTTCAAAAAATGGCAAGCCAAAACATAACATTTTCGATTCTTCGCTACCACCTACAAACAACAAACGACGTAGCCGATACACCGTCTCTAATTGTGGTGCATGTGCCCGTTTTCGATATTTGGAAACAACAAATCAATTTCAATTATATAGCATTGATGAGCAACATAATCATTCTATGATCAGTAGTGAAAATGCTGATCTTCTCAGACAAAATAGACAAGTAACTTTTGAAAATCAACAATTTATACATCAGGTCGGGTTAAACAAAATAGGGCCAAGCATTGCCCACAATATTCAAGTTTCCTTAAAAGGTGGACCACAAAATGTGCAGGGTACTACAGTGGATTTTAAAAATGTAAGTAGAGACTTTCGAACATTCATTGGTGACCGAGATGCAAACCTTTTTGTTGACACCTTACAAGCAAGAAGCCAAAACCGTCAAGATTTCATCTTTGAATATGTTGTTACAAACAACGAGCTTCGTTCCACTTTTTGGGCTGACTTTGTATCCTTACGTAATTACGAAGCTTTCGGAGACGTGTGTGGATTTGATGCTACATATGATACAAACAAGTATGTCAATTTTCATTATTAATAAATAATAACATATTTTATAATCATATGTTTAGGTGTAATTCATGCACATATGCATAAGTTGTATATTCATTTTGTATATAAATATGTATACATATATGCATAACACAACTACTTCAAATTTATTATAATTTGCATGTTATTCACTTATGCATACACCATATATTCATTTATTATTTTCCGCATATCAACTTATGCATAAATGCATATAATCCTATCGTGTTATGATATTTAAAATATACATATATAACATTAACAACATGCATATATGCATACAAAATCATCTGCATACATGTTTGTATTCGTATCCTTACACATACATTACATCATATGCATATGTGCATATGTTAATATAACACTATATTCCATTTTATCATCATACACATAAATTCTGTTTATTCACGCCTACATACCACAACATACATTTTTATACATACATGTCGTAACTTTATTTTATAATTTGTATTATTAATACATATTACAATACACATGTTGCAGTTACAAGATGATTTTTGTTCCATTTACTGGTGTTGATCACCACAAACGTTGTGTGCTTTTCGGTGCTGGATTACTATATGATGAAACAATTGAATCATACACTTGGCTGCTACAAATGTTCCTTAAAGCCCACAAAAAACAACCTTCACTTATACTTACTGACCAGGATGCTTCTATGAAACAAGCTGTGTTAAATGTATTCACCGAATCCACCCACCGTTTATGTATGTGGCACATAACGGATAAAATGCCCGCTAAGGTAACAATATTATTAACTTTATCTTATTCAATAGTCCAATGTACGTATATATAATCATTCTTTTACTAATATTATAATTTAACATTTTTTTATTTATAAATTGTCAACCACTTACAGATATCTGGTGATATACTTGCAAATGGTAATCTGAGAAAATCAATACACAAACTTGTTTGGAACTTGTTCATAACAGTTGAAACATTTGAAGCACAATGGCAACTTTTGATGAAGGAGTATAATCTTGAAAACCACAAATGGTTGACCGATATGTATAACATTCGCACACGTTGGGCACCATGTTACTTCAGAGATATTCCGTTATGCTGTTTGATGAAAACGACATCCAGGTGCGAGAGTTCTAATGCACGTTTCAAAACTAACTCTAGAGAAACAAATTCCCTTGTCCAATTCTTAATGTGCTATGATACTGCTGTTGATTCCAATCGTAACAAACAACGTAAGAATGAGTTTGATAGTGACACACGCACACCAAAATTTTTAACAACCCTTCCCATTGAAATTCAAGCATCTGAGATATACACCTGGAATATATTTTTGGAAGTTCAAAAAGAGATTCATCGAGGAATGTTGCATTGTATCATTTCTGAGCGTCCCACCACGCCTGTCGACTCTATTTATAATGTTAGACATCTTAACAAAAACAGAGTTACTGTCAACACGTTCGAGGTACCTATCTTGTTAACTATTAATTGTTTTTTTTCTTTATTTTTTTATTTACATTAATTATAATTATATATGCATATGTGCATAATATACGTTCTGCATATTTATTATAATTTACATTGTATGCATAAATGCATACATCATATGATTACTTATTATTTACTTCAGCCCAAATTATTCGTACTTGCATATATTCCTATTTTATTATGCATACATGTAACTAACACTACAACATGCATATATGCATACAATACCATATGCATACATATTCATATTCATATTCATATTCATAACATTCGACAACATGTGCACTTTATGTACATATTCATATTTTAATATACCGCTTTATGATATATATTATAATAATGTACAACACACATTTATTACAAATTTTTATAACTATCCATCATCAAGCCTGAACATACGTCCTATGTAAGTCGTACTCCATACGTAATCATACATTCTCCCATAAATTGTTTACATATTTTTTTATTATATTAAGTTATATGCATATATACCACCTTATTATATTATTCAATACAAACGATACAACATTTATATTTATACACATCCACTTCACCTATATATTTATTTAACTTACATCATTCATATTCATGCAGGTTTACGCTGATATCCCATCACACACTTATACTTGTTCCTGCATGGGATTTACACGTATCGGTTATTTGTGCCGTCATATATTTTGCGTATTTTGGTTCAAATCAATTGATCGTATTCCCATCCAATACATAAGTGGGCGATGGAAACGTGATGCAGTCCCATCCAGCGTGTACAACTTATCACACATGTATTCAACAGAGATGAGCGAGACTGGTACACTAAAAACTGAAATACTTGATTTACTTACCCAATGCATGAATCGGATTGGAAAAAACCCTGATCGACTTTGTTCACTATCTACACAAATACGATCCATCAGAAATGAAATATATAAAGATTTACCTGATGAACCAGAACATAACCCAAAGGCTACTAACATCAGTGATATCCTCAACCTTCCAATTCATTCAGCTTCAACAATCCAGCCGCCTATGGGCATACGAAACAAAGGTTCGGGCACCAAAAAAAGACGAGTCGGTCCGGGTGAAAAAATTGTTAAACGTCGTAAACGTCCTGCGCGTTTGTGCAACCATTGTAACAAATACGTATTTGATCATGATAGTCGCAATTGTATAAAAGTTAAAGAGGCAAAACGAGCTGCTTACAAGGCCAAATGTGATGCTGCGGCTGCTGCCAACCTTCCTCCTCCCCGTTATGATGTATCGGACAATGAATTCGATTTTGAACCTACATATGCATCTTCCGATTCTGATGAAGAGTTCTACAACGACAAACCTATTGATATAGTGGACGATACAATTGCAACAAATACTCAACAAGTCGATCTGGCACCTTCAAAAACATATAACCAGACCATTAGACGTTCGTTCAGAACCCGTCGTGACCCCAACTATGTTTACAATACTGAATCAGAAGATGATGTTTGATATGTTTTCCCCACTTGTTTGACCTTTTCATTTTTTATTAGTAACATTTGATCATCTTTTTATTTGTCTCAACTATATTAAACATATCGTTTATCATGTTTTACATTCTGTTGTGTTTATATTTTCAGTTTCATTCACCTTTTAACATGCATATCATTACAATATATGTTTACCTGTTTAACTATGCATATATGAATAAATTAAGTATATATATATATATAAATATAATATGCATATATGCATATTAACACAGTTTTATCACATGATACCTTCTGTCATTTTATATAACAATTGCAACATCACATCCACCATTCCAACCCTACATCTAATCGTTCCATATATATATATATGCATATATGCATAAACCCGTATGTACATATTGATATACATATGTACATATAAATTATTACATATTTCTATATTGTTATCAAATATACATCCATTTTACATAATATTATTTTTATTTACATAACTAAAACCATTTATATTGCAACATACTACATTATTACACATCATATGCATATATGCATATACAACCGTATCTTGTTACATCCTATCTATATAATTTTATATATATGTGCATTCATTCCGTATGTATCAACACGTTTGTTATATTCATTCATTTATATTCTTCAAATTGCCATATTCATATATGCATACATATATATGTCAATACGTATGTATCAAATTAATGTTATATACATATATACATACATTTACATCATAATACTTTCCATATCTATTTGTTCGCATTTACCATGTTCAATTTACAATATACATACAACATTATAAATACAACAACATTCACCAATATCCTTTAATATCAAATCAATAAACAAAAAATAATAATAATAATAATAATAATAATAATAATTAACAATCCATTTTACAAATTGCATATAGTATCCTTTTCACAACATATGCATATTTTACATACTACATTTAAAAACCCAGTAACATCATAACATAACAACCACCAAAATATATATATATATATATATAATATCATATATAATTTCACCATCAATCCAACAATATTCATAATATCATACCATTTTCCAATTGTTAAACTACCTATCAAATTACTTAACAAACCATATCATCAGTCTATTTACCATCTTTCTAAATCCGTTCAATAAACCATATAAATTCCAACCACCCTACTGTTTCGCTAATCCTCTCCAGCACTCCTCCTGCAGTTTTGATATTGTTTTCAACTTACCCTTTTTCTCAACATTCTTCACATTCTCAACCGCTACCTTCGCTAACTCTAACACCCTTTTTCTATAAATGTTTGAGGGTGATAACATCAATGTTGTTGCTATTCGCATGTTATTCAATTGATGTTGCTTCACATCCTTCAAATCACTGAATCCACAATCAAACTCCTTTGTACTCCCCTTGTAGCATTCCATATGGCGCATTGCAAATACCCCACAATCTTTCACATTATCCTTTGTTCCCCACTTAATCTTCAATCTCTTTATTACACCTTTTGTAAGCTTTTCTGTATCCGGGTGGTTTACTGACTTCATGTATGTACACATGTAATTTTTCTGCATAATAAATGTCAAAACAAAAAATAAAAAATTAACATCAATTGACAAAATACATAAATATTACATTAATTTTACATACCACTTTGCATGGTGTCCCCATGTATCTAAACTCTGATGATGTCTTTACAAGCACTGCATCTCTGCTTGAATCCATGTTATCTATCACTTGCACATCTCCTGTATCCAAATCCATACAAATAAGATAAAAATGTGCCTTCTCGATCATTGGTACCACTATTATATTAAAAGCTCTCAAATCCAACAGCGTGTCGTCCCTTTCAAATATTTCTCTCAAATACTTTTTCACAGTTCTCAAAGCCAACTCCTCATCTTGCTTTTTCTTCAGCATATATTCCGGCTGCAATTTGATTTTTTTTCACGTCAATTATATATATTTATATATATATATATACTAATATAACCCATATGCATATCTGCATATTATAATATAACCCATATGCATATATGCATATTATACTTTCATTCATATGCATACATGCATATCATACTTCAATCCATATGCATTATTGCATATCAATTGTTTTATATAAATATATATATATATATATGTATATATATATATATATTAAATTTTATTCTATATACATATATACATATACAATCACTTTGTTATTAAAAATCCTATATGCATATTATAATTTAATTCATATGCATAACATAATTTTCTTTATATACATATATGCATACTATATGTTAACTTAACATATTACATTATCCTATATATGCATATTCACATATTAACTTATTATCCAACACATGTTTACATTTACATATTATACATATATATTTATATTAATATATAAAAATACTATCCACTTACGAAGTTTGATGTATAACAAAACAACCGTCTTTTCCCGCTAACCACCATCCTTTTCTCCTTATCATTTAACATTGCTGCCCAACAATCTATCAGATTCGTTGATATCTCCTTCCCGAAATCTAACGTGTTCATTGTATGCCCCAAAGCATTCAATCCATGTTTTGTTTCAAACATCTTCAACCTGCATGCACATATATTTTTTCAATTATCCAATACTAATTAATTTGTTTTAACAATATTTTTTACAACTCTATACACTTTATATGTATTACGCATATTCATAACAAACATATATGCATATAAATTACATACATATTTTTATATATATATACAACTTACATAAAGCTTAATCCGGATTTTTCCTTTTTCATTTTTGTGTCAACTTCGCCTTTCCCATCTTCGTCATGTACGCCTTTCACATCATCATCATTCTTCTTTCTCTCCATCCTACAATATATTTTTTTGTTTTTTTTACAAATCAATACAAATGAAATATACAACACACTACCTAAATATATACATATATGAATTCATATACACACACGCGCACATCAAACAATAATTACCTTTTTTTTTCCATCCCAATGACTATCACAAAATTCCATAACAATTTTTCTGTATCGTCCAACGGTTTATTTATCGGTACTACCTCCTCACACTCATCATCATCTGTTTCTTGCGAACTTGGGGTCAATAATAAAAATGATGGCATTGACTTATCAACTACCTTCTCCCCTTTCTTACGATACTTATTCGCCACCTTTTTTTGTGATACCGATTTATCATCTGTCTGTACGTCATTAGTACCCTCGCTTTCATCATTTTTCTTCCCACATTCATCCCCTTCCTTTGTATCATACGTCATTACGTTTTTCTTCAACATACTAATAACATCATCTACAATTTCATCAACGTTCTGTTCAACCTTTTCCATCTTTACACCTTCCTTGAAAGTTTCATTAAACATCCCAATCACTTTCAACAATTGTTCATCGTCTGGATTAAGCAAAAACTGTCTTTCCAACTCTTCCTTTATGTCATTCATTTGATGCTTCAATGCGATTACCGTATCTTCTATATCATCCATATGTGTCTGCATTTATTATTTTTCATACCTTTTTTAGTATTAAAATAACAAATTTATTATATATATTATATAATAATACTACAATTATTATAATTTTCACATCTTCCAATATATTACACGTCATTATTCAATTTATACATCATTATATGCATATATGCATATAATATAAATTTGTTTATGCATATATGCATATACATTATATACCCTCCTATGCATATGCGCATATGCATATGTGATTTTACACACAACTTATCATATTTATAATAATAATAATAATAATAATAATAATAATAATAATAATAATACTGATAATAATAATAACAACAATTTTTTTACACATTTGTATATTAATTAACTACATATACATTCCCAACACATTCACATATTTTATTAATTTAATATTATCATTCATTTATGCATATACATTTCATATACTCATATGCATATATGCATATCAATTATATACATACTATACTCCTTTGTTTATACTATTACCAACTAATATCAATACGTTAATATGCATAATTAAAATAATATACACATTTGTTTATACCATCATGTGCATATGCATTTATGCATAGATAACATTTCAAATATTACATTCATACATACCTTTTTTATACCCGACATCTCTGTTTCATTTTCAACTTTCTTTTTAACATCTCCTTTCTTATCAGTGTATTTCTACATTACATCAAAAAATACATCATATAACAATTTTATCCTATTATATATGGAAAATATACATTTTTTCATCACACAATATTCATATACCTCAGACGTGCTTCCTTCATTCCATATAACTTCATTCGCATCCTTCTTTGTATCTCCCATTTCAACATCCATTTCGTCATTTTTGTATTCATCTTGCTTAAAGCTGTCCCTCACTATTGCCCTTCCAAAACCGCCATTCACAATCTCGTATTTTTCCCTCTTACTCAGCATATCTTTTGTCCAAAACTGTAATGGACCATTCGTTCTTTCTTTGTTCAATTCTCCACATACCGTCATATCCGCATATAACATCTGCAATCACACATTAAACAACATAATAATCATCAAAAAAAAAACTGATTTCATTCATAAACATACACACATATACAATCATTTATTATAAAAAACAAACTTACAGTCAATATTGGAATTGGCCCGTTGTACGAACTGTTGTTTCTTCCCTTTTTCCAACCGTCTTTACAACACCTTATCTTATTGCATATGTATGCACACCAGTTTACGTCCTCCACTTCTGTACTATCATCAAATTTTTTGAAATAATATGTTATGCACCGTCCATCCATATTCACCCCAACAAGAGTATTCATAAATACTGTCAAAAAATCGTATTTGAATTTCCAGCTGACATCATCCATATTCGCTTCGATCCGTTTTACAATGTTTGCTGGTGTTATCAATTTCCCTTTGTACAATGCTTCCCATTCCTTTTTTTTCAATAATTCAGCATCTTTCTTTTTTTCCTTATCATCCAGTACTATACCGACATTCTTTAATCCTAAAAGATTGCTCACCTCAGTCTCATTGACTTTTATGCTTCCATTTTTCATTTTAATCTCCATTGATGATTCATCAAAACTATCCATTATGAAATACGCAAGCTTTGATGGTATTGAATCTGTATTAATTGTCAGCATCCTTCCAAAACCCATGTTCACCACTGTTTCCCTTTGTGCTTTTGACAACATTTTTACCACATAGCTCAACTGGTGTGGTGATATCCTACACTGCAATGACATTAAAATGTTCTCTTTTTTTGATTTATCATTTGCTTTCTTCTTTGCCACCCTCTTTATCCGCTTGTTCAACCTAACACCTTCATCATTTTCTGCATTCAAACCAATGAGATATTCATTATACGTTTATGTTACATGGGATCCCTATGTTACATACACACTTAATATTATTATATCAAACAAGTATGTCGTACCTTTGCTTGGTTGTTCAACTGTTGTTGTGTTTTTTGCATTTGCTTTCTTCTTTGCCACCCTCTTTATCTGCTTGTTCAACCTAACACCTTCATCATTTTCTGCATTCAAACCAATGATATATTCATTATACGTTTATGTTACATGGGATCCCTATGTTACATACACACTTAATATTATTATATCAAACAAGTATGTCGTACCTTTGCTTGGTTGTTCAACTGTTGTTGTGTTTTTTGCATTCTCCACATCTTTATTGTTAACGTTACTTTTCCTTTTTCTAATTTGTGATCTCTTAATCATCGACACAATTGGGTCATTATCTTCTTTATCATCATTATCTTCTTTATCATCATTAACATCGACAATAAATGTCACTTTCCTTTTTTCCCTTTCATCACCTGTTATATAAACATGCAATTAAACAATGTTAATATATTAAAACTAATAACATATATGTTTACATATTTTACCGTTATTTTATATGCATCAACATGTATGCATAAATGCATACAATTAATCTATATGCAATGTACATATAAACATACTTTATATTCAACAACTTGTTGCATAAATGCATACCATTAATCTATATGCAATGTACATGTAAACATACTTTATATTCAACAACTTGTATGCATAAATGCATACCATTAATATATATGCATATATGCATACCATTAATATTTATGCATATATGCATACCATTAATCTATATGCATCTGTATATGTAAAACATATTGTATATGCAACTGTACATGTATACATATTACTTTACATACTTTATATGTACATATCACATTGTATGCATATATGCATACTCTGTCAAAATTAACACAATCATACATTTGTGTACTAAATTACATGTGTATTCATACAACATACAAAATTAATCTATGTTCTATTCAACAAACTGTATGCATAAATGCATACCATTAATATATATGCATAAATTCATACCATTAGTATATATGCATATATGCATACCATTAATATATATACATATGTGTATGTAAAACATATTGTACATGCAACTGTACATGTATACATATTATTTTACATACTTTATATGTACATATCACGTTATATGCATATATGCATACTTTGTAAAAACTAACATAATCATACATGTGTACTAAATTACATGTGTATTCATACAACATAGAAACATTAATCTCTGTATCCATAATTTTAAATATTATCACAAAATATACAATCTACGTCTATTAACATACTAAATACTGTATTTAACACAAAAAACACCATTAAAATACCATATTATTTTTCATAATTGACCTGAAAATGTGTTATTCGGGTGAAATATGCCCTAATTTGTTGTAATTGTGCAAATATGTGTTTCAATTTCAAATTGCTATACAAATCACATATGTAAACTAAAAAAATACAATAAATCTATGTATAATTTGTTACATTTAGTCTTCTTCCTCAAAATTTATGTATAATTTGGTACCTGTAATCTTCTTCCTCAGAATGCCCTTCGATCTACCCTGTCTGGTTTCACGTTTGTCCTCCGATTCACCGATTTCATTTGTAGTCATTGTACTCCTCAACAACTTAGAACAACCGTAATCGCCGCCGTAATCGATCGTAATCGCATCCGCAACAACTTAGACCATCCGTATCGCCGCCGGTTATCGAACGTATTCGCCTGAAATTGTTACAAATCGCCGCCGGATTAGTCGTTTATTTGTTCGAAACAACTTGTAACATCCGTAATCGAACCGTAATCGCCGTCGGGTTCGCCTGAAATTGTTATAACTCGCCGCCGGAATGAATAGTTTGTGTGTGTATTCGAGTATCTTACAAATAAAACCCTAACTACATCACACAGTTACTCGTTTGTTATAACTCTCCATCCGCTTTTTATTTTTATTTTTTACAACTTTAATTAAATTTCATATTTGGCCCCTTGTAAGTGGTTCTCGCGGTTCTCACAATAAAGGTGGTTCTCGTATGAGCCCCTCCCTATATATATATATATATATATATATTGATTTCGAGAGTAGATTAATAGTAATTTTATTTTTATAATAATATATAGTTTTTTATTATTTTATTATTTAATATATTTTAATAGTTTATTATTATATTTACTTTTAATAACATATTTTTCTTTTTTTAAACATCTATTTCCTTTATCTTTTTTTTAATAATTGTTTTTTTCTTCTTTAACATATATTAATTTATCGATTAATTTAATACTTTTTTAATAAGTTACATTTATAATTTTATTCTAAAAACTTAATACGTAGTTGTGCTTGATTTCTTTCCCTGACATTTCATTATAAGTTTTGTTAAAAAGAGGTTATACTCAAAATAAAGTATTTATTTGGTATCATAAAACGGTACGATGATAACTAAATATCGTTCTAATGGTTTGACTTTCTAAACAACATATTTATTTTCAAATCACGTTTGTTTTACATTATCATTTGATCGGTTTCGCCATTACACACGATATAAAAAACTAGTATAAATTACTTTTCGGGCGTTTTATGTATGTCAATACATGATGTGTTGATCACATAAAGAAAAACATGTGTGTCAATTGTCCAACAGATTTATAAAGATAAAATATGGATTAAAATCACAAATCGTCATTTTATTTATAAAATAAGTATCCCTTTCCGATGTAGAAAAAAGATCAAATACAAATATCCTTATTATACAAAACGTACAAATAGAGTGAAAATGTAAAAAAAAAATGCGGTGGCATTTTCGTAATTATTTACTCGTAGAGTAATTATCAAAATTACTCTATAAATGATCTTGTAGGGTAAATTTAATCTTTTAGAGTAATTTTGTAAAATGTTCTTGTACGATAATTTTGATCTTGTAGAGTATCATAATTACTCTACAAATGATCTTGTATGGTAATTTTGATCTTGTAAGGTAATTTTGTACGGTATTATAATTACCCTACAAATGATTTTGTAGAGTAATTTTGAATTGTATGTTGTTTGATAAACTTGCAAAATTTTGATGCATAGTAATTTTGATACACTTGTAGAGTAATTTTAATAATTACCTTACAAGATCAAAATTACTCTACATACGAGCAAATAATTACGAAAATGTTACCACCTTTTTTGGTTTTTTCATGTCTTTCGTACGTTTTGTACGATTAGACACTTTGTACGTGAACTTAACCCTTCCTACGTATACGACAATTGGTGAGTATCTAAGATATAAGCCTTTAGCGTGTACTTGATATATCTATTTGAAGTTGAATTTTCATAGTTGATTAAGAAATGGTTTGATATTATTAGAAAACAAGACAATGAGATGTATCTTTCATAGTTTAATCATTCATTATTTGAGTTATCAAATTTTGATATTTATATATTATTAATTTATAACAATGTAGTGCATTAGGTGGTTGTATTTGTTGCATTATTGTTGTTTTGTGCATATGTATGTAGTATGAAGAGTATCATGTGTTGTAACTTGGTTAGAAATGGACAGTTGTCTAAGACGTGTCTTTCTAATGAGGATTTTGTTGTAACTTTGATTAGAAATTAACAGGTGTCCCTGATGACAATTTAGGGCTTCAATACTCTTCCCAAAGATGCACTTTAGTCTTCACACAGAATAGAAACAAGACGATAATCTCTCCGGTTCGTTCCTTCGACTCCTGCTGACGATTGAACGAAGGTAGATCCTTCTTATTTATGTTAATCTTCTATGTAAACAGTTTCCCCTGCTCTTTAACTGGTAATTTTCTTGCGACTTTATCACCGTATTCTCAGTCGTTATACTAACTTTACGGCTAATGCTGAGTTTCAGATATGTAATTAGTTGATTCAGTTTAATAAAATCAAGGAAACAAAGTATTTAGTTTTATGAAATCGTGTTACGTTGTTGATTTCTTACTTTTTATTTGTTTTTTCTTCCATTTAGTTTAATTGTGCTATGAATTTGGGATATCTGGGTGTAGAAAAAGATAATTAGAAACTGTAGTTAGGGTGTTCGACCTTATGTCTGTATGAGAAAGTGGCCTTTTTTGAACGGCGGTAAAACGACGGTGTTGAGTCCAGTGTGGAGGCGTTGGGTGTATCCGACATATACTCCGTCTTTTCAGGCGCCGTTGTTGCCACTTCGCTACATCTTTGTACGCCGGTATATTTTTGTTACGGCGTCATAAGCCGTCGGACAGTTTTCATGACAACGGCATGGTGGCGGTGGGTGTTGCACTACTCTGGTGGTGATGAACCCACTATTTATTTATATGTTACTAATCAGTAACATTTGAGTGCATTGGTGTTTGTACTCTTTGCCATTTGGGTTGTACGGTGGTTTTCTATAAAATTTGTGTGTTGGTTTGGGTTTAAAAGCTCTATGTGAAACATCGGATTCCGGTGTTGATGATTACTTTATAGTGGCAATGCGAGCGTTTTTTGTGATGGTTCTCTTAGTATCCCTGTTGATGATTGTTGCCGGCGATGATGGTTTCTACGGTTACAGCCGTGGCGGGATTGAGGCGCACTTTGTTTATGATGGCGATGAGGAACTAGACGTTGATGATGCTTTAATTTGAGTCTATTGTTTTCATATTTTTATTCTTTTTCTTTCAGTTTTTTCTATTGAATTTTGTGGTGAAAATCGAAGTAAAATAGACTTTGTTTTTGTGATTTGATCAAGAAAAGATGTTGGTTTTGAATCTGCATATGTAGTAAATTTACATGCTTAAAAAACTCTTAAACCTAAATGAGGATTAGAACAGAAGAGAAAGCTTGAAATAATGCATGTATTGAAGAAAAAAAGTTGGGTTAAAGTTGTTTAATGCTCAAAAGCCTCAACACTAAACTTTAAAATAAGTGATTATAATGATAGTAAACATGTTAATAGAAGTGGTTTTGTATGCTAGACTATTCTAGCAAAGTAGTTTGATATAACTAGGCTGTGAATCCTCGAGTTACAATTAAATATGTGGTACAAATTCCCAACCCGTATACCAATAAACACAAATATTGCGACTTTATTTACTTTTTCTTGAATTTATATGAATTTATTCTGATGAGCAATTGCATATAGCTAACCCTTTGTTTTGGTATTCACAAGGTATACGACGAATATATCTTTCAGAGCTCTAACGGACATAAGACCAAGAGAAAAACTTAAAGCTATCGAGATTAGGATGATTAAGAAATGGCTTGCTACGAGAAAAGTCCCAGGCATTAAGAAAAACGACATGTGCTATCAATTTGTTGATAGAAATGTAAGTCATTATTCTACCGTTATCAATTTCCTATTTTGGTTTTGTTGGCCTCTACAGTTTTAGCACTCTTTAACCATTGTTGTAGCTCACCATATGTATGCCATGCCCCCTTATCCATATCTAGCTACTACGACAAGGTGTATCTGGAGGAAGACGGGTCATTGAAGTTTCTTTGCAAGGATGATGAAGATTTAACACCCAAGTTCTTGTAAGTATGATGCATATATAGCTAATTTTTTAACTTGTATTAACAACCTTTATTCTTTTCATGTTTTGTGTTAATGTCATGATTAAAGATGCCACAAAAGCAGCAGAAGTCATGTTCTTTGATGAGGGAATGACTGCCCTCCTTAAAACAAGTTGTGAGAATTTGATCTTGAAACATGGCTACACCGATCCCAAATCACTACCACAACAGATTTCTGACCTAATTGGCGTTACAAAAATAATGCTTCTGTTAGACGGGAGGGGCATATCGTAGTCACCAATGTTACAGACCTCGATGACACAAGTGATGCTTAGGAAGGCAGTGGAGGAACTCCAGCATCGGCAGTGCCTCCAACAACTCGAAACCCAAAAGTTAACCTCAACAAACATTATCACACCGAATCACCAGGTAAGGAAAAAACACTTCATTAGGATATAATACCCATACCGAATTGGTTATGTCTTAACTGATAGATCCGACTCTATTTTCCATCATATGTCGCCCGATAATGCTTCCTCTAAAACAATTAGCACAGTTTACTACCAACAGTCAATGTGTGTGTAGGTGTTGGCCCTACAACTAAGGTAGGGCGGGAATAATGAATCAGTTGGTGACCAGTTTTTTTGGGTAGCTGCTTATGATGATGCAATAGCAGCGTGAAGCCATGAAAGAAGAAGCAAAATTTCAAGTTAGGAAACTACCACAAGACGTGTTAGTCACCTTGTATATAACATAGTTAGCTACATGAACACAACTTATGTTAAAGTTATGTACGTAGCATCATCTCTGTAAAAGAAACTAAGCATCTTCATGTAAATAAATAATGACTTCTGGTATGAAATCGTGTAGTCACAGCCGCATCGCGGCGGGATCTTCACCTAGTTCTAGTTTTATAATGTAACTTGCCAGACCTTAGATATTTTTCTGTGGTGGTTATCGTCTTAAGGACATATGTCCTTAGATGCATACCATCTATATATCCAATGCAATATTTCCATACTATAAATTAACAAGATGTATATGCTTCATGTTGTTGTATGTTTAAGGGTGTTTCAAAAAAGGTTTTAATATTTTCCACTTCTAACCCAAAACATCTTATCTTTGAAAGTTAACCCCTTTGGTTTTTTTGCTTTTAACACAAAGCTTTTCATCTTTTGCAATTTAACCCCAATACTTTTTTACTTTCAACTTCCGCCCCCATAGTTTTCATCTTTCGCAAGTTTTTTGTTTTAAGTTTCGTTCAAAATTTTGCGAGTTAACACACCGCAACGTGCATATGGGGTTCAAAGTTTTTTCGTCTATTTTTTTCCCATTTGAGAAGTTCGTCGCAACGCACAGGTCCTAGATCGACTTAGGTATTTTTCTATGTTTTACGTTTCGGCCTAAATTTTTTCGCAATAACACGCCGCAATGGGTGTGCGTGGTTCAACGATTTTACATCTGCTTTTCATTCGGTTTTATTTTCTCCTTTTCTATTTATTATGTTTTTATAAGTTTTTCGACGTTGATTGTTGGTAGTGGTGTGACATTGGTGCTACTTTGCATGGTTTTATGCCCCCCACCGCAACGCGGGGGCCTTAATGCTAGTTAAATGTAAATTACAGTTCTTTTAATTGATAACAATATAGTTTGATATTCTAAAAAGTCCAAAAATACTTAAATACCTTAAAACATGACATGTATCTTTCATTGATTATTCGATGTGACAGAGAATGAAAGCTTGGATCTTACTTTACATAGAATGAAAGTTTGAATCGTATATATACTCTTATATTGTCGAGAGTTCGACTTTGGATCTTTTTTTTTTCATCTGTGTAATTATCACCTCTAAAACTTCATGATACTCACACTCCCCTAACAACACTATTAAACACTCTTCGCGCAAGCATATTTAATGTGTGTATATATTTTAGGTGAATTTGCTTGCAAAGTTGGTGTTTTTACGAATTAAATATTGAACTAGATGTTTAATTGTTTCATATTTGCAAATATTGAACTAGATGTTTAGTTGTTTCATATTTGCTTTGTAGATTTTAATTTTCACAAATTCTCAAAAGGGATAGATAAAGAAAAGTTATTGAGTAAAAAAGTAAATAAAAAAATAAACAAGACACAAATCACACGACTATAGGCGTTTAATCACATGGGTATGAGATGCTCTAGCATTGCATTACCTATCGAAGAATTTTTCATGGATGTGTAAAATAAAAAGATGAAGAAAACACACAAGATTACGTTCGCTTGCGGTATGCGCATATAATATATATGTGTGAGCAAGTGTACTAATTTTAACGTTATTTTACTAATTTCGTGAAAATAACATTAAAAGAGGGGGATGATTAATCATGCATCATGTGGTGGCGTTGATGGCCGAAAGACAAGGGAGTCCATGCACTAATCGGCCTTTGTCTTAATTGCTTAGTGTTATGTGCTTTATGTCCAAGACTTGATGCAAAACTAATATCGAGTCGGGGGTCTTATTAGAAGCAGTCTCTCTATTCCTACAGAGTAGAGGTAAGGCTGTCTACATCTTACCCTCCTTAGATCATACCTTAACTGTGCTATTGATGGGATTTACTGAGTATAATGATGATGATTATGATGATGATGATGATGATGATGATGACGAAAACACACAAGATGTAGACCCTTATACATAGCCGTGTAACTCTGTGGTTTTTGAGGGGCGGACTCATGTGTATGGGTGGGTGGGTGGGTGGGTGGACGGGCGGGTGAGCCTACCCTTAAAAAATAGTGTATTTCATAGGTAAAAAACCTGATCGCACCCCTTGAAAATATAGTTGAACCTATCATCCGCACCATCAGAAAATAATTCCTAAATCCGCAACTAATGTGAATCTAAATCGCACATGCATGTGGTTTATATCGAAAGAATTATGTTAAACATGTTGAGTAGCATGTCAACACTAGAGAACCCGAATTCTATATCTTTAAAGCAACTCAGTAGTTCAAGAAGCTACCTTTTTCATTCAAGAATCAAGACTTGAGTTCCATATCTAAAGTGACTACACTTGATGGGTGAAAATTCAAGATTCAAGATTCAAGCTTTTTCAATTTTGGTTTAGTTTTTGCTTAAACTTTCCTATTTACATTTCAAGATGTGAAAGAGTATGATTCCAAATCTCGCGGGGGCATGCGCAACAACAAACTTGTGTTGCGCGTGAAAGGCCATACCCAAAACAAGTGAACTTATATTTTGAGCTTGATATTTTGTCACCTTCAAGAGATTCGCGCAGGCTTCTATTGTCACACCCTGACTTTTGCGGAAGCGTATGATGTGTGACTTGCTTAATATCATTGCATTCAATGATAACAAACAACTATATGATTAAAACCATGATGTTCAGCCATTAATATGTTTCAAAATAATACAAACCAAATTGTTTAGTACCAACCATCGACTTCGAGTTTAACTTACAAACCATTTAAATAAAACAAGTTCCATGAAGGACTTTTAACAAAAGACATATAAATCCAAGGCTTTGACTAGTATGTCTTATCTAAGATAACACATCCAAGTCAAACCCTTCAAAAGTTCGGATGACAAAATTTCTTGTAAACACTTCTTGAAACCTTTCAGACTTCACCAGATCCATCAATTTCCTAAAATACATGTAGTTTGAAAACATCAACAAAAGTTGAGCGAGTTCATGTGTTTTTGTATGTGTGCACGAATAACCTTGTAAACATTTGTAAGTATGCCTTTGTAAACCGGCATGAAAGCGTCTATGAACAGATCAATTAGTGATTTGCAAGGTCATTAATATGTGTGCAACGGTGTAGGAAGGCGCAAACCTAGCGGATTTTGTACCGGTCCACCCGGCTGGAACAACATAGTCACCACCTTCGGCCACTCCCGGCCCAGGGGTGGGGATCGCAACACCCAGATAGATCTACCACTCATGCCCCACGGTCCTTATACAAAGATTAATGGTCTTAAGAGTACGCCTACCCATTCACATGATCTAACAGTTCATTCCTTAGCTAACCATACCATTTGTAAACGTTTGAAATATTTGTAACATGTATTTCACTCCCGAAGTATAAAACTGAAAACAGTTAAAAGAAAAAGGGGGACATGAACTCACGGATTTGCGTCCTTCAATCAAGTAACTCAAAGCTTCTTTCCTCGGGTCGTACGACTGCCTACACATGCGCTATGTTTATTAGACGGCTAGGTCGTGTAACGATCTTAGTCTTAGGTATTGTGACTTATCTTGGAATTGGTAAACTTTGAGTTACATGTTGGATGTATAATATATTATTCCAAAATATATAATTATTGGTTAAAATAATAATATTTTAACTTAAATTATATTTATCCATTATTTGGAATATTTGTTAAAGTAATATATTTTGACTTAATTCATTTTGTAATCCCTTCATTAATATTTCCCAAGTATGAGTATAATTATACTTGTGTATTTTTATACCTATGTATTTTGCCAAGTATTGGTGGCGTATTCCGGTGTGTATTTGTACGTACGAGAATACGGATTTTATTGTATTTATTAAGTATTTTATACTAAATTTTGTATTTAATTTCCGAAATATTATTTTTAGACAGCTAAAAGTCACCAAGTTTATATTCTCAAAATATATATGTATTAAGAGAATTTTTGTAGAAAAATCTCTATAAATCTTTCTTGGCAAAAATAATATACCTTGATATATATCTCAAAAATAGTATATATTTTTAAGATTAGCTTTAGAAAATATATTTCTTCTCTTTGCCCAAAATAATATATTTTTAACTTGTTTGAGAAAATATATATTTTTCTATACCAAAAAATAATATATTTTCTAATTGACAAAATATGATATATTTTGTGACACTTGTAAAAATCCAAATTTTCCGTTTCTTCGGTTTCCAAAATACCGTTTGTCATACTTGTCGAGTTACGAATTTATTTCCAGAATTTATATATATTTATAGTCCTTTGTCCTTGTCCGGTTTGTCCAATATTCGGGTGTGGATTATATATTTATTTTCCTTGGAATTTTGGGTAATATTTTGTATTACAATTTTGGTATTTGGTGTGTTATATTATTTTCAAGTTCCTAAAATAATGTAACTATTAAATATAATATACAAGTAGCACACACGTTGTGACATCTAAATATATACTTTCCTAAATATATACTTAGTCATTTTTATTTATCAAAATCAACCTCCACAATTTGTAATTTTTGAAACAAAAATTAAGGCAAATTTTTATATGAAAACCTTATTCAAAATTTACTTGTAAACACTTGTTTAAAAGTATTTTTCTAAGTGTTTAATTTCTACAAAAATTTTGCCATAGTTTCCCTTAAAAATGGAGGTTTCCATGCATTAAAAAGCATATCATTTTCTTTTAAAATTCATCATCAATCATCAACAACATAAACAAGACTTACCATAAGCCAAAAATATGAAATTTACACTATGTCATGAACTTGAAAGTTTGTAGTATTTTAACATGTTGTTTAGTAAGTTTAGTTACCCCTAAAAACATGGTTTATAGTTTGTAAAACTCATTCTTGTAAATTTTAGTTCTTCACAACTGTATGAAGATTTTCTAAAAATATTTCTTCTTGTATTTTTCTTGTTACCAATACTTTTCTAACCTTGATTTAGCACTAAAAACATGTTTAACTTCTTTAAAAACACCATGATCATGTCAATCTTGTAATAAACTTTGTTCTCTTGAAAATATTATTTTTGAAATCATCCATTTCCAAGATTATATCATGCATCAATAATCATCATACACAAAAACAAGCTTATATTTAAGTTCATGTTTAACATAAAGGATGATCATTATGATTTTTCTCAAGATTCATCCTTATTCTTGCTAGATCATGTGTTTAATCATCATCTAGCAAGGTTCTTATGATGATCAACATCATAAACACAAGAAATCAACATTCAAGTTTCACACATACACTAAAACAACTTAGATTTCATGTTATTAAGCTTTATGTTAATGATCATCTTCATGTTTCTTTGAGATTCTTATGATTAACATATTACATGACCTTTTAACCTCTAAAATGAGAAGTAAAATCAAGTTGTGAGGAGCTTACTACTAGCTCTATGGCTAGGGAAGAAATCAAGATGAAGATGATGATGAAGAAGGTGGATAAAAGCTCTTGGTGAAGGTCCTTCAAGTTCCAATGCTTCCAAGCTTCTTAGCTGAGTTCTTTGCACCCTTAGATCACCTTAGCTTGTATGAAGATGGCTTGAAAATGGAGGTGGTATGTGGTGGTGTGTGAGCCGAGAATGGGAGGAAGAAGGAGAGGAGTTGGAGTGGTGAAGATGGTGAAATGAATGAAATGGTGATCTTGTGGTTATTTAAAAAGACCTTCCAACATAACATAATCTAATGGTTCTTGTGTTTCAAAAGTGATTAATATATCAAATAAACAAATGAAGAAAATCAAGGGGTGGGTCCCCTTGTGGTGACCGTCGAATGGGGGGGTGTATGGTTGGTTTTCAAATGTTAGTTAGTTAGTTAGTTAGTTTAGTTGAATGTTAAGTGTAATGGTTAGGGTGTTAGATGTTATCATGTTTTAGGGTGTGTTATGATGTTCAGTGACCATAACTAGCTCGGTAATGTTAAAACAACACTTCTAGTGAAAATTTGGTGTTTCGGGTAGTGTCCGGTTGTTCGGTTGGTTACCGGTTCGTTAAGGTGCTAAATTATGCAGTTTAGTGTGCTTTATGTTCCATTTTATTTTGATTCCCAACACCTAGGAAGGTATTCTGGACCATTAAACCATAATTCTGCATTATATTTGGTTATTAAAAAGCTGATTTTTGCTGAAATATGCAGAATTCTGCAGTTTTTGTGAGTCTTAGGCACTTTCCGGCACTTAAACTATCTCTCTGAAGGCAGTTTTATGATCCCTACTTTCCTACACACTATACTAGTGTAACTCTTGGTTTCGGGCTCATTCTGTGTCTTAATATCATGTCTGTCTGAGTACTGAACTCCCGTCAGTACTTCTAGTTTGTTAGATAGTTGTGCTCACTTTGTTTCGTGCACTAATTGAATCATATTGTGTTGCATGCAATAATGATAAGAAATCATGCAACATGTTATGCACTTGTATGTGTATGACAGTAATCAAGAAATCATTTATGTCATTAACTTAATCAGGCACAGTTATTAAAGCGCAAATTACTGTTTAACATTGTACGGATACACTGAAAATTGACAGTTGTCAGATTCTCCCCCCGTTAAGAAAATTTCATCCCAAAATTTAAGCTGCGTTATCGGTTGCCGGGGAGTTTGGAAACAAATGCGGATACTTTGATTTCATTTGATCTTTACGCTCCCAAGTAAACTCTGGGCCATGACGTGAATTCCAGCGAACCTTGACAAGCTTAATGCGACTTCTCCGAGTCTTGTGGACTTTCCAGTCCGTAACCTCAACGGGTTCCTTAGTGAATTGGAGACTGTCGTCGATATGCACCTCATTCGAAGGGATGGTGACTGTTTCTTGGGTTGGGCTCTTCTTCAGATTTGACACATGGAATGTATCATGTACACCGTGCAGTTCTTCTAGTAATTCTAGTTTGTACGCTACGGTACCAACCCTTTCCAAAATCTTGAATGGTGCCCAATGTATCGGGGATTCAACTTACCACGTTTCCCGAATCGTGCTACACCCTTCCAAGGTGAGACTTTCAACAAAACCCTGTCTCCTACCTCGAATTCTAAAGGTTTCCGTCTTTGATCTGCATAGCTCTTTTGTCGATCACGAGCCGCCTTGATGAGCTCTCAGATCTGCATGATCTTGTCGGTTGTTTTTTGAACCAGTTCAGGACCAACCAACTGTCTATCTCTTGGAGTAATAGCTCGATCCTTGCAGTTGGTCGAATAAGTCGTCAATCCTCGGCAATGGATACCGATTCTTGATAGTTAACTTGTTCAGCTCCCGGTAGTCGATACACATTCAAAAACTACCATCCTTCTTCTTAACGAACAACACCGCAGCTCCCCGAGGCGAGAAGCTCGGCCTTATTAATCATTTGTCCAACAACTCCTGAAGCTGCGTGGATAACTCTTGCATCTCGGATGGCGCAAGTCTATATGGTGCCTTGGCTACAGGCACGACGCCTGGAACCAAGTTAATGTGGAATTCGACTTGTCTTTGCGGAGGTAATCCTGGTAATTCTTCGGGGAAGACCTCAGGATATTCCCTCACCACAGGGATATCTTCAAGCTTCAGCTCTTCGGCTTTCTTATCCACTACATGAGCTAGGAAGGCAATGCATCCTTTACGTAGACACTTCTGTGCTTTCATACAATTGATGATCCACAAGGGCGTATCATGCTTCTCTCCATGAATCACGACCGTCTCCTCATTTGCCATCGGAATGCGAATGATCTTCTCATGGCAAACTATTTTCGTAGGGTTGTTAGACAACCAATCCATCCCGACCACAACATCAAAGCTTCCCAAATCAACTGGTAAAAGATCAATAGAAAACTCGCGCTCTCCAAGCTCCAAAGTACAACCCTTAATCACTTCGTTCGCCTCTACTAACTTTCCATTAGCCAGTTCTATCGAATATGGGACGTCTAGCTTACTTGTAACTAAACCAAGTATATTTTTAAAGTCTATGAATACGAAGCTAAAATCGACACCAGTATCAAACAAAACAGATGCATATCGTTGATTAAGAGGGAACGTACCAGTAACCACGTTTGGATCATGGCGTGCTTCCCTGGTGCCAATGGTAAACACCATTCCACAAGCTTGGTTGTTTTTTGGGCAATCCTTCTTGAAGTGCCCCAAGTCACCGCAGCCAAAACAGCCTTGGCCACGTCCATTTCCATTACCACCCTGGTTGTTGTTATTGTTGTTGTTTTCTCCCCGATTCCCATTTCCCGCTTGATTCCCGTTTCTACCACGGTTCTGATTACCATACTGATTTCCATTCCCGCCATGATTACTGTTACCATTACCACCTTGTCCTCCATTCCCACGTCCTGCTCCATACCAACACGTCTCCTTTGAGTACCCAATTTTCCAACAAGTTTCACATTTTCCATATTTGCACCGACCAGCATGATGAAATTGGCAGACGTCACACTTTGGTAGGGTACCCATGTATCCTTTTTCCCTTGGGTTCAGCATTTGCAACGCCAGTCTTGACTTCGGCTGGCTGGTATCCCTATGCTTGTTGGCGTTGTTGTTCACTCGGGTACTTTTCTTAAAATTCGTGAACTTTCTTTTGTTATCTCCTGATGACTCCACATGAGTCTCCTTCTTTTTCGTCTCAGAGATGGAGAACTTTCCCAACCGAACTGCCTCCCGGTAAGTGCCACACTTAGATCAATAGCCTCAGCAATAGTCGGAGGCTTGGACGCTGTAACCATACTCAAAATCTGAGGTGCCAATCCCCAGATAAAACACTCAATTCTTTTGAATTCTGGCTCCACCAGATAAGGAACAACCCTTTACAAGTCATGGAAATGCTGGATGTACTCGGCTACTTTTGGACCATCCGTCTTCAAGTTCCAGAATTTCGTCTCTAGTTTCTGAATCTCAGCTCGTGAGCAGTACTTCTTACGCATTAACTCTTTAAGTTCATCCCATGTTAACGCGTATGCTGCAGTCTCGCCCAATGTCTGAACTTAGAGGTTCCACCATGAAAGAGCTCCGTCTCGAAACAACCCAGAAATATACGTAACTCTTTGTTCTGGAGCACACTTGCTTATTCTTAGCACAAACTCAGTTTTCTCTACCCAGCGAACGAACGTGACAGCACCTTCGGTGCCATCGAAGTTAAGTGGCTTGCAATCCAAGAATTGCTTGTAAGTACAGCCTGTAACATAAGCAACACAATTCACAGTAAGCATTGACAAAGCACAATTGGAAATATCCAAACGAGTTGTAATGTGTCATAGGTGACTTAACATTACCGATTGGGGGGTTATTTCCAGAGGAACCACCACGATGCTCGGAGCGGTTGGCCTCATGCTGGGCAATAGCTTGTGAGATGGGTTCTTGCAGTTCTGCTTCAGTCCTTAGCAGTGTGTTGTCGTTATTGACATTTTGTCGAGGCGACATCTTTCTTCTAGTAAGAAGATCGGATAGGTTAGGCCTTATTCATTATGTATTCGTATAGGGGTGTATGTATATGTATATATATATATATATATAACATAAGCAATCATCACAACAATCAACCACACAATAACATAATCATCGCATGAACATGTAAACCAACAATGTATTTAATGAGAACACGACTATTGAGATTTCATTAATAACCAACCACATTGTTTTTAGACTGTAGCGTATCAAATAAGACACGGGGTCACACTGCCCCTGTCAAATAAATCTGTCATATACAAAGGTGCCAATCAAAAAGTGGTTTTCATGTCTTCGTAAACTCGGCTCAATTGTGGCGTTCTCACCAAAAGTAGGGTACCTCCATAAGACCAAAAATCTAAGATGCTGACGGTGGAGGAGGAGGTGGGAAAAAGAGCAAACTGCGAATGTGAGCGAGCTCCTCCTCAAGCTCATGAACTCGGCGAACCAAGTAACTGATCTGCTGCTCAACTGTGAGGAAGCGGGCATCAAAACCCAGAATAGATGTGGGAGCAGCAGGTGGGGGAACAAAAGAAGCTGATGATGAGGGTGGAGGAATAGAAGTAGGATGAAAGGGAAATGGTGATCGTCTGGCACCCTCACCAAACTCTAACTCGAGGACTCTGCGGCTCAGGATCTCAAACTGAAGCTCCAGGGACAAAAGTAACTCATCACGTGTGTATCTGGCGTGATGCGAGGGGTGATACGGGTCAGAAATAGGCATCGAGTAGGGTAGGAACCATTTAAGTGGCCCGTCAAGTGAAGCTGGTGTAAATGGTGTAAACTGTGAGATAGGCGGAAAGTCAGCTGATGCGAACGGATCAAAGCTCGGGGGCTGTCCCAAGGTGCCTTCCCCTGGACGGGGAGTTGGGATATCCTATAGAAAAACAACAGGGAGATCAGTGAGGTGCTCGTCGGACACAAAATGAGGTGGGTGAACAACATCGACAAGTGGAGGCTATGGAATAAATGGATCAACAGGTAGGGGATCAAGTGGTGCTGAAACAGGCTCAGGGATGAGTGGTACAACAAAGGGTAAACCAAATGAATCTGGGATCAGGTCATGAATATGATCTGGGACGTGAGGGGTATGGGGGCTCGAACAGGAGATGATGGAGCAGCAGACATCGCATCATCGTCATCTAGATCGGCGACGTAAACGTGGAGTTCTGCAGCCTACATGGCTGATGAAGTTACGGACTCAAAGGAGTCTGCAACGGAGTGTAAGCTAGAATCTAAAGAGATATCAATGACAGGCACAGCTGGAGGGGGCACGTCCATCACATCAACGTCATCCACCTCTCCGTCACCCCGCTCCCCTGCAGGGTGATCACCCAGAAAAAGATCAACACCGTCGTCAAAAAGATTGTCAAAAGGTCAATCCTCTGGCGGAATGACAACAAGAGGAACAACATCAAGGACAGGAGCAACAATGTGCTCACCATCGGGGTGACCGATGATGAGATGGTCATGAACAGGAGCGGGAAGTGCAAAAACGTCATCAATCAGGATGTCAGCATCTGGGATATGATCCCCAAAATCAGGTAAAGAAAAAGGCTGGAAGTCGTCGTCATCGGACAACATCTCCGGGTCGCTCTCCGTATCTGATGTGAAGACCTCGGGCTCTGGTGCTATCTCATCGTATGACACTACCGCCATGGGGTCATGATCGTCTGACAATCCGCTCTCGGAAGACGACATAAGTACCTGTAACATAATAATCATGGCATGTGCACATACGTTAACTACTATCACTCGGTGTATGTAAACAAAGACAGGTATCACTTTAACATGTATTCACATCTTTCCTATGTGATACTTTTTCAAACTTAACAAGTTTACCCCATGCAATCTAAGCCACTAGCTAGTGTCCTTGCTCGTGTTTCTTGTCTTTCCTTTGTAAAGTGTTTGTTCCATGGATCTTGGTGTTTTGTAAATGCGATGAAAAGTATTTTCTAAAACTATTTTCATGAGAGACTCCTAATGATTGTAGTCTAGACTCAAGAAGGAATCCTAGTTCACTACAATCGAAGCTCTGATACCAAACTGTCACACCCTGACTTTTGCGGAAGCGTATGATGTGTGACTTGCTTAATATCATTGCATTCAATGATAACAAACAACTATATGATTAAAACCATGATGTTCATCCATTAATATGTTTCAAAATAATACAAACCAAATTGTTTAGTACCAACCATCGACTGTGAGTTTAACTTACAAACCATTTAAATAAAACAAGTTCCATGAAGGACTTTTAACAAAACACATATAAAACCAAGGCTTTGACTAGTATGTCTTATCTAAGATAACACATCCAAGTCAAACCCTTCAAAAGTTCGGATGACATCATTTCTTGTAAACACTTCTTGAAACCTTTCAGACTTGCAAGATCCATCAATTTCTTGAAATACGTATAGTTTGAAAACATCAACAAAAGTTGAGCGAGTTCATGTGTTTTTGTATGTGTGCACGAATAACCTTGTAAACATTTTTAAGTATGCCTTTGTAAACCGGTATGAAAGCGTCTATGAACAGATCAATTAATGATTTGCAAGGTCATTAATATGTTTGCAACGGTGTAGGAAGGCTCAAACCTAGCGGATTTTGTACCGGTCCACCCGACTGGAACGACATAGTCACCACCTTCGGCCACTCCCGGCCCATGGGTGGGGGTCGCAACACCCAGATATATCTACCACTCATGCCCCGCGGTCCTTCTACAAGGATTAATGGTCTTAAGTGTGCGCCTACCCATTCACATGATCTAACAGTTCATTCCTTAGCTAACCATACCATTTGTAAACGTTTGAAATATTTGTAACATGTATTTCACCCCCGAAGTATAAAACTGAAAACAGTTAAAAGAAAAGGGGGACATGAACTCATGGATTTGTGTCCTTCAATCAAGTAACTCAAAGCTTCTTTCCTCGGGTCGTACGACTACCTACACACGCGCTATGTTTATTAGATGGCTAGGTCGTGTAACAACTCTTAGTCTTAGGTATTGTGACTTATCTTGGAATTGGTATACTTTGAGTTCCATGTTGGATGTATAATATATTATTTCAAAGTATATAATTATTGGTTAAAATAATAATATTTTAACTTAAATTATATTTATCAATTATTTGGAATATTTGTTAAAGTAATATATTTTGACTTAATTCATTTTGTAATCCCTTCATTAATATTTCCCTAGTATGAGTATAATTATACTTGTGTATTTTTATAGTTATGTATTTTTATACCAGTGTATTTTGCCAAGTATTGGTAGTGTATTCCGGTGTGTATTTGTACGTACGAGAATACGTATTTTATTGTATTTATTAAGTATATTATACTAAATTTTGTATTTAATTTCTGGAATATTATTTTTAGACAACTAAAAATCACCAAGTTTATATTCTCAAAATATATATATTTTAAGAGAATTTTTATAGAAAAATCTCTATAAATCTTTCTTGGCAAAAATAATATACCTTGATATATATCTCAAAAATAGTATATATTTTTAAGATTAGCTTTAGAAAATATATTTCTTCTCTTTGCCCAAAATAATATATTTTTAACTTATTTGAGAAAATATATATTTTTCTATACCCAAAAATAATATATTTTCTAATTGACAAAATATGATATATTTTGTAACACTTGTAAAAATCCTTATTTATTTTCGGAATTTATATATATTTATAGTCCTTTGTCCTTGTCCGGTTTGTCCAATATTCGGGTGTAGATTATATATTTAGTTTCCTTGGAATTTTGGGTAATATTTTGTATTACAATTTTGGTATTTGGTGTGTTATATTATTTTCAAGTTCCTAAAATAATATAACTAATACACATTATATACAAGTAGCACACACATTGTGACATCTAAATATATACTTTCCTAAATATATACTTAGTCATTTTTATTTATCAAAAATCAACCTCCAATATTTGTAATTTTTGTAACAAAAATTATGGCAAATGTTTATATGAAAACCTTGACCAAAATTTACTTGTAAACACTTGTTTAAAAGTATTTTTCTAAGTGTTTAATTTCTACAAAAATTTTGCCAGAGTTTTCCCTTTAAAATGGAGATTTCCATGCTTTAAAAAGCATATCATTTTCTTTTAAAATTCATCATCAATCATCAACAACATAAACAAGACTTACCATAAGCCAAAAATATGAAATTTACGCTATGTCATGAACTTGAAAGTTTGTAAAAATTTGTAGTATTTTAACATGTTGTTTAGTAAGTTTAGTTACCCCTAAAAACATGGTTTATAGTTTGTAAAACTCATTCTTGTAAATTTTAGTTCTTCACAACTTGTATGAAGATTTTCTAAAAATATTTCTTCTTGTATTTTTCTTGTTACCAATACTTTTCTAACCTTGATTTAGCACTAAAAACATGTTTAACTTCTTTAAAAAAACCATGATCATGTTAATCTTGTAATAAACTTTGTTCTCTCGAAAAGATTATTTTTGAAATCATCCATTTCCAAGACTTATATCATGCATCAATAATCATCAAAACAAAAACAAGCTTATATTCAAGTTCATGTTTAACATAAAGGATGATCATTATGATTTTTCTCAAGATTCATCCTTATTCTAGCTAGATCATGTGTTTAATCATCATCTAGCAAGGTTCTTATGATGATCAACATCATAAACACAAGAAATCAACATTTAAGTTTCACACATACACTAAAACAACTTAGATTTCATGTTATTAAGCTTTATGTTAGTGATCATCTTCATGTTTCTTTGAGATTCTTATGATTAACATATTACATGACCTTTTAACCATTAAAATGAGAAGTAAAATCAAGTTGTGAGGAGCTTACTACTAGCTCTATGGCTAAGGAAGAAATCAAGATGAAGATGATGATGAAGAAGGTAGATAAAAGCTCTTGGTGAAGGTCCTTCAAGTTCCAATGCTTCCAAGCTTCTTAGCTAAGTTCCTTGCATCCTTAGATCACCTTAGGTTGTATGAAGATGGCTTGAAAATGGAGGTGGAATGTGGTGGTGTGTGAGCCGAGAATGGGAGGAGGAAGAAGGAGAGGAGTTGGAGTGGTGAAGATGGTGAAATGATTGAAATGGTGATCTTGTGGTTATTTAAAAAGACCTTCCAACATAACATAATCTAATGGTTCTTGTGTTTCAAAAGTGATTAACATGTCAAATAAACAAATGAAGAAAATCAAGGGGTGGGTCCCCTTGTGGTGACCGTCGAATGGGGGGGGGGGGTGTATGGTTGGTTTTCAAATGTTAGTTAGTTTAGTTGAATGTTAAGTGTAATGGTTAGGGTGTTTGATGTTATAATATTTTAGGGTGTGTTATGATGTTCGGTGACCATAACTAGCTCGGAAATGTTAAAACAATACTTCTAGTGAAAATTTGGTGTTTCGGGTAGTGTCCGGTTGTTCGGTTGGTTATCGGTTCGTTAAGGTGCTAAATTACGCAGTTTAGTGTGCTTTATGTTCCCTTTTATGACAGTTTTGATTCCCGACACCTAGGAAGGTATTTTGGACCATTAAACCATAATTCTGCATTATATTTGGTTATTAAAAAGCTGATTTCTGCTGAAATATGCAGAATTCTGCAGTTTTTGTGAGTCTTAGGCACTTTCTGGCACTTAAACTATCTCTCGGAAGGCAGTTTTATGATCCCTACTTTCCTACACACTATACTAGTTTAACTCTTGGTTTCGGGCTCATTCTATGTCATAATATCATGTCTGTCTGAGTACTGAACTCCCGTCAGTACTTCTAGTTTGTCAGATAGTTGTACTCACTTTGTTTCGTGCACTAATTGAATCATATTGTGTTGCATGCAATAATGATAAGAAATCATGCAACATGTTATGCACTTGTATGTGTATGACAGTAATCAAGAAATCATTTATGTCATTAACTTAATCAGGCACAGTTATTAAAGCACAAATTACTGTTTAACATTGTACGGATACACTGAAAATTGACAGTTGTCACATCTATGGCGCAAGCCTGTGCACAACACGGCATGTGACCAGTAGGCGTACGACATGTTGTGTCCAGTAGAGCCTCATGATGAACAATCTTGCAGGAGACAGGAAGTACAAAAGGACAGTGATGTGCCACCAATCACCATGCGCCATTCACTTCTCCATGATCTCCATTAACTGCTGATGACAGATCAGACTACAAGGACAACTATCGGGCTATGTGGATCCAATCATCGCGCGTCACCTTCCCATTTGTCTACGAACACTAACGGTTGTGTCTAGGGAGACAAAGGGAACATTCCTTGATGTTGACGTTGAGCCCAAGGCCCATAAGCCCACCTCCTTTGTTACTCTCTTCGGCTATAAATAGAGGACTTCACCTCCAGGTTCAAGGATCCAGTTGGCCACCGACACCCACCTCTTCCCAGAGGTACCGGGTTTGAGTCTTGGGAGTGGCATATGTCGCCCAGGGTAAGAACTCGGCAAGGGGAATTCACCGCGGAGCTAGCTTGGTCGGGTAGCGGCTCCCGGAGTGGGATCACTCCGGCGGTTGGGAGGACCGTGCACTATCCCCCCATACTAATGAATAATAAAAGATAGCAAAACAAATTCAAAGCGATTACATTCAAGTAGGAAAAATTAACTAACTAATCGAACATATTCGAAGGCTCGGAGTGATAACCTTCTACTTCAGACCTTCAGGACCGATAACGGATACCACACATTGGAAACTGTTACCTATATTATCGATTATTGATGAACAATTCAAAGTTATTAACGAAACCTATTATGAAACTGATTCAAAGCTATTATACAAAAGTTGATGTATCGAACACACGAGATTCTACTAATTATGAATATTAGACTCGATTACTATTAACTAAACTGATTCGACTAATTTGTTTTGTTGTTGTTTTTTTTTGGGGAGGGTCTAACAAACTACTAAATATAACTAAATTAAAAACTAGACCGACTAGACACGAATAAATGCAGACAAATTCAGATGATAAGAAACACACTACCTAGGCTAGACTCCTACACATGATTGACAGGTTTCTATCGATTATGGAACAATTATAGAAATCGGGATCTCAAAATATTAAACCTAAAGGACCCTTTCTCGAGAAGAAACCTATGGAAACCTAAAAGCTGGTAAACTACTGGTTTAGAGGATTCCCTCACGGGCTTGCCTACTGTAATAATAAAGTACCCTCTAGACAATCTATCTCACAGCGCGAAAGTCATAGGTAACTATGGATTCATGATTAGACTCGATAAGCAAGTAGTGAAAGGGAATAAGGAAATCTTGTCACAAAGTAACTAACACTAACAATCTAACAATAGAGATATACCGACAACCTCTCACCTCACAGCTATTGAGATCAACAGAATACCTAATCCTATTCAAAACTCAATCACAGTTCCTACGGGACCATGCATAATTAACCATAAACTAATCGCTAACACAGAGTCCACAACCTAACTTGCATTCATACACGGAAGACATCCACAAAAACGCAAGTGAAACATGTAATTAAGTGAAACATCTAATCATTAAGACCAAAGTTCTTTACTTTTATTAAAAATCCACAATCTAATTCATAAATCGAAAGAAACATAGTCAAAACATGGTATTCATGAATCGACCTAGGCAGTGATTAGCAGTTTAGTCTAACATAGTTTTAAGAACATCACACAAAGTATAAACAAACATCCTCTTAAAACAAGGAAACATGGTGAAAATCAAAAGCAATAATAGAAACACGAAATCGGAGGTGAGAACACCCAAGAATATTGATCCACACGCTTGAAATCTTCAACTCAATGTTTCTCGTCTCCCAAAAACGCTTCTTGATCAGCTTAATTCGTCCTAGGGTTGTTGTCTCACTTCCAAGTTGTCGTCCCCTCTCATAATGAGAGTTATCTTTTGTTTATATCATGCAGTCGCATCTGAATTTGAAGTATTATGCGAACAAAGTCCCCTTGTGTGACACAAGGGGTATTATCTTACACTCTCGCGCAACGCGAGAGCGATAAAGTCAATTCGGTCAATAAGTCTCTCGCGCGACGCGGGAATATCCTCACTTCCCTGTTGCGTAACGCAAAAGAGCATTTTCCTGGATTTCTTCGTCTTTCAATTTCTCGAACAACCGTACGCGTACCGGGGATCGGTTTTCTTCCAACTTGGCTCGTTTTCCTCCCGTTTCAGCTTCTTTTATATCTCGAGACTTGCAAATCATAAACGATTCAGTAGTATATGAAATCTAACTAAAACCGACACAATTGGACTTGAAAACTGTAGAAACTATACACGAAAACATGATGTATTTTGCAACACAGCAGCAATCAAACCCTAAACCGTCAGTGACAAACACAAACCTAACTAAGCCTCAGCTCATAGCTATTAGATTGGGCAGAACACTTAAAACCTCTAAATCCTCAATCATAGTTCCTACGGAAATCATCGACAATTAACCATAAACTAATCACAAACACATAGTAGGCAACCTAACAAGCATTCATACATGACAGACCATAACAAAAACGCAAGTGGAACTATGAAGAAGTATAAAGCAGTATTAAGCATGCATAAACATATGAATTCATGAACAAGATAATTTACTAAAGTATTAATCCATCAGTTCATTACCGAAACCGTTTAAAAACAAATCATAAACGAATAGTCATCTCAAAACCTAGCTAGCTACAATGTTTTAACCCAAAATCACCTTTGAAACAAAAGTAAAAGTGAAAGCAAGTTCTGTAGGAAGTTGGTTCACAATTTTATTAAAATAATAACAAAATAAATGATAAATAATAACAAGTCTCTCGTTATTTGTGTGAAATTCTACTAGTACAATACCGGTTACATGAACTAAATAAACTAATATAAAATATAATTTAATTATACCAATCTTGATTCAAGTCGTTGTCTTTGGAAAACTTCAACCACACCTTATGGACTACAGCAATGAACATACTAAAAAGATGAAGGTTTTGGTTGAGGATCGTGTTTGACATGCGGCCCTTAAAACATATTTCGCGCCTCTTCTCATACGGTATGTTTCCAGGATACAACAACCGAAGCAGTAGTTGTACTGCCGGAGATGAAACTTGTGCCCGAGATTACACCGGGCATGTTGGTGTTCTTGTTTAAATTGTCGGAAATTATGAAGTTGCACAGGATTTCTTGAGATTACTCACTCTCAAGTTGCTGAATTTTAGAGAGTCAAATGTGTATAATTCTCTCTCTTTTCCAAGATTATGAACTACCATGTTCATATATACACACACAAGATTAATGTCATTTAATCTTGTAATAAAACAAGACATTCAATTTGTCATTAACAAGATATTAAATCTTGTAATTAACAAGACAATTAATCAGGTTTTAATCTTTAATAAAAAGAATTCAAGTGGTTAGTCAAAACTGTCATTTTCATTCATGACACGAATTAAACGAGTTGTAACTGCTGGTTTGAGCAGGTCCAACCAGCTCTCCTGTTGCAGCTGCAAACTTGTGTGCGCTCCTGAACTGACGTGCCAGTCGGCGCGTCGCGCTATGTGGACTTCACGCCACGGGACGCGCACTACATTTGAACCCACACCAAGCTTCCAGGTATACAAATGTCCTTGCGCCATATGCTCACGCCACAAACAGTGGCCCATGAATGACCTACACACGTTACACTCGAACCCGCGCGCCACCCACGGGTGCGCCATAAGCGGACCCGCCACCCGCCATGTACCTGACTACGCGCTCGTGGAAAAAAATACAATTGGGGCTCTCAAGCTGCTTGCGGCGTTGTGCCCATCGCCCATGCCACGCGCATGCGCAAGGCAGGGTGCGGGTCCCACTAGTGTTTGTCTTTAAGGAAACAATATACAAGGAGTGCTACTCCTTATAAACCACTTCAAGTTTTGTCATCTCACCTATGTGGGACAAGCTGACAAAGTTCAATCCAATTTTCTCATCTTTGTTTGTTCGAAATATACAACTTCTAGCTTCGATATCTCATTCATCTTAGCTCCACTATGGACATAGTTTGGTTTGTTATGAAGCTTTCACAACGTAGAACACAAATCCACAAAATAATTATTTATACAACACATATATAAATATTAGACAAAATTGCAGAAAACAACCTTTATGTATGCCCCAAACTGCACTTTATACCTTTCACTATGAAATCCGCCAAAACCAACCTTTACGTTCATGTTTTGTTACACATCACAACCTTTACACCTAACCTAGTCAAAAAAGTCAGTTAAATGCAGTCACATGCCTTGCATGTGAGGGTATTTTAGTCTTTTTCCACTTTGTCTTCCCCAATTCATCCCCTCAATCACATACACTTGATCAAACCCAGATTTTAATATTTATGTTTGAAATAATGCAAAACAGTTTATGTATATGATAGAAAAACGGCATCATCATCACCATCGTCAAATAAAACACCAGTTTGCTCTGATCGTTTCACAGACAGATGACGCCTTCGTCAAACTCACCGGAATCTTCATCATCATCCTCATCAATGACGTCAGTCGCCTCCGGCAATCTTCAACTGAATACCATTTTTACACATCTATCAATCATTAATCTTGAATGACCACCCCCAAACTGGGTATCCAAGAAATCATCTAAAAATCACATAAAAACAAGAAAAATCCAAACTAATCCAAGAAACAAAGTGGCACTGATATGAATTGGTTTGAGATTGATATTGGTTATTTTAATCACCCCTTTTACACTTATATTTATTAATCAAATTTGGGGAGTTTATGGTTGGAAAGAAGGTTGAAACAGAGTACCCTTTCAGTCTTTCACCACCATATCTCCGCCTCGCAACCCTATACGGCTATACCCTCCGCCTTTCACCACCGTATCTCCGACCCTTAATCTAGCCCAATCTTCTGATAAGTATCAAACTTGAACCAAAGAAAATAAGATGAGAAGCCAGATAAGAACTTAGAGAGAAATTTATGAACCAATTTTTCTGATATGTTTCCATTAAAACAAACCACTCCCTATATAGGGTCACAAACGTGCATGCAGACTTACACGGAGATCATGGGGTAACAACCCACTTCCTTCCTAGATTAAAGGGAAACATGATAAAAACAACTAACCCACTAATTCATGAACATAACTATTAAATAAATATCTAAATAAAAACGTGCAAATGCAATAGATATTGGGTACGATGATGACGTGGGCAAGAGGCACACATCATCTTCTTTGATTCCTCCTATACCCCACCCTCAAATTTGGGGAGTTTACTGATGATTAACGAAAACAAAAAAGAAGAAACAATTTAACAACCATTGATCTGTGATGGTTTTGTGTTGGAACTGAAATTTATTTAATTTAAACAAAAATGATTTTGTCTCTTTGAATATCCAGCCAAAAACAAACGAGACCTAGCCACTGTTATGATTTCTTTTCATTTGATCTTGATAAAAACCTTTCCATAGTCCACTAAATCTAAAATAAATAACTAGAACATAAAATGGATTGGTGGGAAGAGTATACCAAGAACGAGGGAGATGACACTTCTGAAACTCTAGTGACACTTCTGAAACTCCGGCGAAATGCTTGGAGCTCTAGTGACACTTCTGAAACTCCGGCGACGTCTAGATTATTCCGGCGTTGCTTTGCAGTGGATTTGTGTGTGTAATTTGAAAGATAGCTGGGTGTTTTATGTGTGTGTGAGTTACGAACAGGAAGAGGGATTCTAAGAGTGATGTGATATGTTGGAGGAGATGAAGTTGTAAAGGACATTTGAGAAGGAGAAATGGTTGTAACGGCTGACCAAAAGAAAGGAGGAAAAAAAATAGGGTTTTACTGGTTAAAATAATACATTGAATAAAAGACCTGTGAAAAGACATATATGCCCTCACGTGCAAGGCATGTGACTGCATTTAACTGACTTTTTTGACTAGGTTAGGTGTAAAGGTTGTGATGTGTAACAAAACATGAACGTAAAGGTTGGTTTTGGCGGATTTCATAGTGAAAGGTATAAAGTGCAGTTTGGGGCATACATAAAGGTTGTTTTCTGCAATTTTGTCTAAATATTATTATTGTTGTCCAAAATATTTAGTGAAAAACTCATTTTCACTAAAATTATCAACAAGTTCAACATACATGGTGGAAAACAAAGTAAACAAAAGAAACGTGAAACCGAATGTTGAACACCCGAGAAATCTCGATCAAAGTTGTTGAAACTTCAAATCATATGCTCCTTGTGCTTCAAAATCCTATATCAGCCTTTGGTTCGTCCAATGTGATGATAATTATGATTAACATTCGAATTAGGTTATTACAAAACAACATTGGGTCGTAACATGATTTTGCACGAAATTAGGCCCGTCGCGTTGCGCGACGGCCATAAGGTTTTCTTCTCGCGTAGCGCGAGGCGACATAATCAGCAGTGGCACATTGTTGTAATACAGCAGGACTCTAGGGGCACATGTCTTTTTGATAGTGAACTAACGGTCTCGCGTTACGCGACGCTCCTCCCCATACCCTGTTGCGCAACGCCACAAGGATATTTTCATGCACTTTTTTGCTTTCAATTCCCCGATCAACTGCGATGTATCCGGAAGCTCGGTTTATACCTTTTTGCTCGTTTTCACTTCATTTTTCCTCCGGGCACCTACAAAACACAAACGACTAAGTATCTTGCAAAGCAAATAACAAAACGACTCAAAACCTATCAAAAACTGTCCATACTGTACATTGGAAACAGATGTATTATATAATACATCAATGTTTGTCGAAAATGGCTCGAGCAGGAATCGAATCTACGTCTCCACTAGGGAAGACAAGCCTCTTACCACTAGACCAAATTCTCAGGACTACAGAAAATTACTATAAATTATAGTTTATGTTACACCAAAATACCCTAAACTCTTCTAGTTTTGTCACACCATTATATGGCTAAAACGACAATTAGGGATGTAAAGAAGCAAACGACTGGGACAATTTATATAAACTAATTTGTTTAAAAAGTACATATAGTATAAAATATTATACGGTACAACAACATATTTATTTCCTTGAGTTAGTAGATGGGTAGCCGGTGTGGCCTTGACCTATGAAAGAGTGTGTGTAGGTGCACCTAGAAGGTTGCAAAGGGCACTCACGTTTTGAAAGGTTGGTAAGACAACACTTGACTAATGGGATAATGCGGGCTGATGAGTTGTGTCTAGAATAACTTCAGTTACTTTGTTTTTCATCTTTCAATCTAAATAAAAATATATCTAAATATTAAATAAATTAAAGGCGTATATTATTATAGTATAAGGTGTAAACTGAAACTAAAAAAAATACCATTCACACCGACTTATAGGGCGAGAAATGAGTAGGTATTAGTTCGGTTTGTTACGGTACCTATACGATACCGACACTCAATATACCAACCGGAAGTTAAAATAAAATAAAAATAAAATTATGATATACCCAAATACGACCGTCTAAAAAGCTTGTGGTTCGGAGTTCGCTCGGATTTAGCTCGGAAAAAAACTCGCTTTATATGGCTCAGTTTGAAAGGGGAGCCGAGCTGGCTCGTCTAGAAAGCGGGCCTAGCTCGGCTCGGCTCGGCTCGTAACGAGCCGGATTGGCTCGGTTTGGCTTGCTTTGTAGCTCGACTCGGCTTAGCTTGGATTATTTTACTTATAATATATTTTATTTTAATAGACATTACAATATATTACAAAAAACTTATTAATGTTTATATGTATTTTTCCTTGTAATTTGATATCTATGACATATTTGAAGGTTGTTTACGATAAACCAATATTGTATATCATTGAAATTTAAAACTTATTTTGCTTTGTTGAACTTGATTCGACTTGTAGTGTATTAGGTTAAACTTATTTTGAATATGTTTTTTTTAAGTATTGAATAATATTTTAGGCTACTAAATTTTGAGATATATATCTTAAATTTTCTTATTTCAAACCGAGTCAAACTAAGTCGAGCCAAGCCAACTTGGTTTAAAACCAAGACGATCCCGAGTTTAGATTTTAAGCTCAGTTTCAAATCCGAGCCGAGCAAGCTCGGTTTATAATCGAGCCGAGCCTGAGCCCGAGCTTGCCCTGGCTCGGCTGGGCTCTGCTCATGAACAACCCTTTGCTCAAAGGATATCAACATATGTATTACATCGACCGAAAAACATAAAAAAGAATACTGATACCGGTTTCCATAATACTGAAACAAGTACCGATGATGTCGGTATGGGTTTGGTTCAACATGGTACCTAGGGATAGCATAAAAGTCCGAGCCCAACGGGTATACCCGAAACCCGAAACATAGGGGTCGGTATGGATTTGGTTCAACATGGTACCTAGGGATGGCATAAAAGTCCGAGCCCAACGGGTATACCCGAAACCCGAAACATAGGGGCCGGGTATACCCAAAGCCCGATGGGTATGGGCTGAGTATGGGATTAAAAATATATAAAAATCGGGTACGGGTATGGGTTTGAGATTTAGTGATACCCGCCCCGTTTACCCGAATTATACCCGAAAAGTATATTAACTGAAATTTAATTTTCTATTTATATAAACTTTAGTACATACATTTATTCCTTATTCATAGATTTTGCTCTTTTATTTGTCTTCAAGACTTTAACATACACATACAAGATTTTATGTTTAGTTATGTTATTTCTATGCAGATTGAAGATGTGTGTTAGTTTTGAGATTTTGTAAATACATTTTCAGTTGTTAGGGGGATTACTTAGGTCCTGCTACTATTTTTCATGTCTGGTGTTCGATTAAATGTAAAATACATAAACTGACATTATGTGTTTCAAAGTAGTAATACCTTAATTAGTTAATTATGTAGATATATGTTTCAAATATATATTTGAATATGATATGTATGTAAGTTATTCGTCATATTGTCCTTTATTGTAATTATTGAAATAGGAAATTATATAAACATTAGAGTAAAAGATGCACATTGGAGTCTCAATGGTATTTTTAACAAATTAACGGGTAAACCTGATACCTGCGGGTATACCCTATACCCGATTGGTAATTACCTGACAAATACCCGACGGGTAACGGGCTGGGTATGGGACAAAGAATTACAACCGGTGTCACACCCCAACCGATGGCGGAAACATCAGAGTGAGACGAAAACGAGATTGCAAGAGATTTCACAACACTATTTGTGATAATAATTAAATAATGGATTTCATTTCATTTCTAAAAGTCAATTACAAAGGTTAAAATAAAATACAACTTGATATACAATATGTTCAATACAAGATTACAACAAACAAGTACAAATTGATACAACATAATAAAACTTAAGACGTCTAAGTGTGTATCTAAGCATCATCACTACTTCAATTTCAAAGCGTCGTCATCCTCAACCTGTAACATGTTTAAAATAAAGTTCACTGCAAAAGCAAATGCGAGTATACAAGTTTGATACATACATAGCATAAAAATGAGTTTAAACAATTCCACATGGCAAGCAATTGATACAAGATAAACAATAAAATCGGCATGTGTTTAACTAATCAAACCAATAATGAAACACAATAAGCTCATGGCATAAACCAAAGTCTACAGGCGGTGCGTTAATCTTATAGCGCTATATATGTCAATGATAGGCTCGTACGAAATTAATGATAAGTCTAGCACAAAACATATAACCCCAAATTTAATGTATCAAGTAATCAAGCATGCAAGCATGTATAAGGAATGTTTGTGCATTACGATATAAGATTAAGTGTAAGTTAACAGATAACATGTTACACCCCAAAAAGTAGTAAAACGAAAAAAGAGGGTTCAAGTATACTCACATTGGTTGCGTTTGGAGATTCATTGAAATAACACACGAGTGAAAGATAGGAAGTCCAAATGCACAAGAGTGATTAACGAACTCGTTATTATTTATTGGTTGAAATAAATAATCTTAATATATATTTTATTTTTCTTTGTTATACATAACTGCAAGTATTTGTTTACGAGACCACTGAATAATTAAATTTAAAATGTAAGTTTTCACACATGAAGATTTATACAAGTATTTAGAAAATGTAAATTCATTTAAGCTTTTGGTTCATTATTTTAGGAGAAAAATGTCTGGATAGTCCATGTGGTTTGCCTATTTTTCACATTTAGTCCTTGTTGGGATTGAACCCTACCAGAGGAACAGATAATGTAAAGCCAAAACCAGGTCACAACAGTGGATTCACAATAAGCAGCGGTTTACACTCTGCTCTCCCCTTGAAAGTGATTTATAACAACTGATGGTCTCTATCCGCTGCTCATACTCAACTGCTGCTGCCCTTTCAACTGCTGATGTAATCATAAAGACTGCTGAAGACAAACGTTGTTGCTCTATCTACTGCTGTCTTCTTAAGTGCTGCTGAAGACACAAACACTGCTCATTCAAGGACTGATCACCTTTGAAGAAAGCACTGATGTTGTTGTTGAGCATCAGGGCTTAGGCTACAACAGTGGAACGTGAAGCAGTTGTTTCCTCATGTTTTGTATTTTATTCACAATCAGTTGTTAGACATCAGTAGTTTGTGTAAGGACAGTAGATATAGTTTGTTAGGCTGTTAGACGTCGCTTTCATGGTGACGTCAGCTGAGATTCCTCAGTAGTTTGGTTTGCCTATAAATGTATCAGTACCCTGTACTGTTACATTTGATTGACTGAGCGGGTTCTTCTCCTCATGTCTAATCCTTTCATCTTGTGTGCAACCATCCTTGGGGCATCAGGCTGAGGGGGAGTATAGTTTGTAAGCTTATCTGTAATCTTTTGCTTTGATTTGTAAATCATTCGACTCTATGAGAAGCAATTGTATATCAAACTACTTTCTCCTTTGATTGTGTTTACAAAGTTTGTTTTCATTTCCGCTGCACTTAACATGTTTTCATATTCGTTGATCATTCATTTTAAACAAACAAACACTATCATGAGAGCCTCCGATCCTAACAATTGGTATCAGAGCTTGGACAGTCAATTTCGATTTAACAGTCAAATTGACATAACAGTTCGGCTCAAAATTCATTGATACTAAGGTTGGTTGTATTTAGTTGAAAAAACAGAGTACTGGGTAAATCATGTTCAAAATGGCTATTCAAAAACTCTGTAAATCAACCAAGATGTCATATGACATACAAATTTCACACAACAAGTGATATCATTCACAAGTCACTCATAGTTTTCAGATCTGTAAACATATCTGATAAATTATGGGATTGGTCTATATTCTCAAAATTGATTTCAATTGCTGTTATAAAATTTGTGTTGTCACCTGGTTTAAATGCTAAAGTATGAATCTCAGATTAACAAAAACCTATGTTCACAAAATGATTAGTGTTTTTGGTAATTTTAAAAGAGAGAAATTAAAACTTTAGTCATTCAGATCTTATGTGTTGAAAACAGGTTGAGTTCTTCAAAAGGACAAAATCAACTATGTTAAAATACAATAAGAAAATTCACAAAAACTCCGAAGTGTGTTCATCTCAAAACTTCTGAAGTCAGAAGAAAAGAGTATAAACATAAAACACTGAAGAGTCAAAGTTTGGGGTAATAATGGTCATTAAGCAACTATGCGCATTCATCTGTTCAGGGAAAGGTTTTGATTCCAGTGAATGAAATCCAAAGAGGACTAGACAAATGTTCAAAAATTTATCCAAGTGTCCTCATGTTTGCAATCAACCGACAAAGAAAATGGTTCCAAACAGTGGTCAAAATGCATTCAAAAGTTTCCTACCACTGTTGTTAAACCACTGACCATTTTCAAAAACCTGTGAGTGATATGATTACATTCTCTACTGAAATTATACCAGATCTTTTTGACACTATTCTTAGAAAATCCTTTAACCATTTTTTTGTGTTCAAAGGATTCTCTCGAATAATCAGGATATATTATTCATTTTTTATATATATAATATATTTGAAACTTTTGCTTGTTTTTGTTGGCAATAGTTTCAGCTCCTGTCAGGATGTAATACCTTATTTTTGCATGGTATTTGTGTCCTCAGAAATGGGTCAAAAGGAAATGGCACATATGTTATGATCATGTCATATTCAGGTTTGCTCTTAAATTTTATCAAAGGTTGATTGCAAACTGTGATTAAATTACTAGGGTACTCATGTGTTAATTGAATATTTAACGAAAATGAGTTGCCTTAGCAAAAAGATTTCATTCATCCGGGGTACTAAACCACTGTCCTTCAAAATTGACATGTGGCAAAACCTTGAATGAAAATCCTCAAAACTGTTGCTGAAACATCTGTCCTTCAGATATTTACCATTTACCCTAACCACTGTTCTGTTCCAAATTCTGATTTCAAAAGTCTGTCCACTGCTGAAAGTCAACCCCTGCTCTCTCATTCCTTTGATAAACTCTGTTGTTCAAAAGCAGTGTATTATCCACTGATATGCTATCCACTGATAGTGAAAATCATCCACTGCTTTCATACCACTGCCTTCAATTGTCCCTATCACACAAGGACTGTCCTTCACTTTCAACAGGGGTTGTCACGTGGGCAGTACATATTGGTCAGACCTTTTTGTAACGACTGCCACCTCAGCATTCACTTTCTTCCCTATAAAATTCCCCACTCACCATCAAAACAGGGTTTTACTGTCGAATTGAATTCTTAAAAATTCTCTTCTCAAAACAGTTTTTCATCTCATCTTCCACAAATTTCTTCGATCAATCATCCTCAAAATGACTAACTCAAAGAAATCTTCAAAACCCTCATCCAAATCATCATCGAAAACAGCCTCTCAAAAGGCAATCTCCACCGAGATTCCACATAAACCATCTCACAATCTCCTGGGTCTTCTCACAAAACTAGGAACCACCAATATTTTCGATTCCACCATTGATCTCATGGCAAAATCAAAGTACAAAACTTTGTTTATTGCCGATGCACCAATCTATTTGGCGACCCAAAGGGAGTTCTGGAAAAATGCAACCCTTGAAAAACAAGGAGACATTGCAACCACCATAAACTCTTCAATAAAGGGTAAAGCTGTCCAAATCACGCCACAATCCATTTCAGAGGTCTTTCAACTCGATGATCAGGAAGGTAAAATTTCTTTCACTAAAAACGAGTTACAAACTGACTTCATTGAGAGAGGGTATGAAGCCACAATGATGAAGAAAATTACCTTAGAAAAAGGTTATTTTCCTTCTGCAACCAGATTTTTATTTCATACCCTCCTATTATGTGTTTCAAACAACCACTTCTTTCAATTAAATTCCTTTAAAGATTCAAAATCTGGGATATGCAATTCTTCAAGGCGAAAATTTTAACTATTCTCGGGAAATTTTTAAAGATTTGGTTAATAATGTTGTAACAAAATCATTCTTACTGTTTCCAAGGTTCTTGAGTTACTATTTTACAAAGAAATTCAGTAAGGATGATTTAGCTTTAATAAACCAAGGTGATTCAATTCAAATAAACAGTCTAACAACTGAAACTTTCTTAAGAATGTTAGCACCTTGCAAAACACAAGCAGAGGTGCCTGAGCAGATTTTAGCAGTTACAACTGCTCCTCAGGTATCTGCTGCTGAGCCCACTGCTCAAGGTGATCAAAGCAGCAGCACAACTGTTTTGAAACCCACACCTACTATCTCCAAAAAGCCAAAAAGAAAAACTCAAAAACCCACAAAACCCATCAAAACGGCAACTCTGGAGGATGAGATACCAGAGCTCTTGCCTGTGACAACACAAATGTCACAAGAAACCACTGCTGCTACTTCTTCACAGCAGTTGGTACAAATATCTCAACCCATAACCACAACTCCTCCTGATTCTTCACAAAAAGAGCAGGTTGTACAAATAGGGTCTCCACATCATGATGCTCTAGAAACACTTGTCTCTATCATCCACAGCTCAATACCCGGGGCAACTCCACTTTCTACACCATCCTTCACATCCACAATTCCCTCACCAATAAAACCACTGTTGGATGCAATTGATTTGAACCAGGCATTATCCAGTCCTTCTCAATCACCTACAAATGAGAATATACCTCAACAACTGACTGGGTCTGATGTATCAATCTTTGCTAACCCACCAACACAACCTGAGGAGGTTACACCCCTTGAGTTACAAGTAACTCTTGGTGGTAATCCAAGTGAAGCAGCCACTACAAGTGTTACACCCACTGGGTTATACTTGGACAGTGGTTACATTAATAAGACTTCCTTGGAGGCAATTCCTTTTATAGCACCTCTGCCAACCACCAGTGGATTTCTGTATCCTATTGGCAACATCAAAAGGTTGTCAAGTGTTGAAGGAAGAAGACCCCAGTACCAAGAAAAAGGGGCATCAGTGGTTAATGTTTGGTGTATACTCCCTATATCTACCACTGATAAAAACACTGCTAGTGGGAAATCAGATGATCCCATTAACTTGGGTGATGGTTTAAAGTACCAGAAATTGACGGATCGCATTGAAAAACTTGATAACTCTGTTGCAGAACTCAAAGATATGCTACAACAGGTGTTACAAGTTCAGAAGGTACAATCAACTGTTGTTCCATCTCAAGCACCTGCTCCACAAAGGGCATCTGCTCCAAAAGAGCTCTGGATGTTATTTCAATCTTTTCTCCAACAACAAGCACAATTAGCAGATCAGCAACATGAAACACATGTACAACAGCTGAGAAATGCAATGGAGTCAAGGTTCAAGAACACTAAGGCTGACTTAAAGGCTCTCAAAACTCAGATCTTGAACACCACTGGCACTGCTGTTCCACAAGTACGCTACATTTATCAACTCCCAGAAGATAATGCCAAAAAGGGGGAGAAAATGAAGGAGTGGAAACAGAAGGGTATAGAAGATGGTCGTTATCTTGAACCAGAAAATTCAAACATGACCAAACAGATCCCTCTGCCAGATGGTAGTAAGAAAATTGATGTGATAATAAATGCACTAGCAGAAGCAGCTGCAAGTGTGAAAAGAGATAGAGAGGCCAAAAGGAAAGCCAGGGTGGACAGAATGGATCATCCAGATCAGGGTACTTCTGGGTCAAAGGATCATGAAAATCCTGTTGAGGAAAAGAAGAAGCCTACTAGAAAAGTGAGGCAACCCAAATCCATTCCAACCAAACGTTCAAAGTCTGCTCAAAAACCACCATACAAAACAGCTGATGCAACAGGAGTTACAAAAACTACTGCTTGCCAAACAGTTGTTCCATCAACACACACCACTTCAACACACACAACATCCACTGCTTTACCATCATCACCACCAAAAACAACACCTGCTGACACACAGCAGAAGACAGCAGATGTTATAACATCTGTTGTAATGACAACAGTGGTTGAAACACCAGTTGTTTCAACAGCTGTTAGTCAATCACAATCCACTGCCACTACATCTACCACCACTGTTCCATCCAAAACATCATCGGTCCCTCCTACAAAAAGGAGAAGACTAATTCTCAAAGATGATGACTATTCACCACCACAAACATCTTCAAAATCCTTAGCTCTTGTCACAATTCCAAAACCTGTTCCTCTCTCTTCAGTTAAAATGTACAAGCCCTTGCCTCCTGCAGGTGTTCAATTTCCTCTTGAATTAGCAGCTGTTAGAGAAGAAATAAAATCTTTTTATTTTGAGGATGACCCTGCCAAAAGGAGTTTGCCATCAATAAAAGGATATCCCTGGCCTAAAAATGTTGATGAATATTTGGAAATCAAGGCCAAGCAAGCAGAGGATATCTCACAGAAAAACACACAAGGGAAATCTGATAAAAAAATTGCACAGAGAAGTCAATATTTTCTCACACAAGTCAGATCCCTAGAGCAATTTGCAAAAAATGTTAGTCAACAAATTTCTGAAAGATGCTGAAACTCTGAAGAAAGACTACATTGAAAGCATTATGGCTCACAAGAAGTACAAAGGAGAGAAATACATGTACAAAGAGTGGACTATTCCTGAACTTGAAAATGAAGCAGCAAGAATTCAAGACATGATAAACAGGAAAGTCACTCACACTCCTCCTAATTGGGCAAAGTTTAGAAAGAATGTACCTGACAAACAGGAAGAGCTGAAGAGAATGAAAGAGGAACTGGTAGCAGCTGATTATGGTAACAAAAGACAAGTTGCTAGATGGAAAGAAGATGCGGTCAGGGCTACTTACAAAAAGTTGGAACAATTAAGAAAGAAAGATCCCACAGTTCCTCAAAAGCCTGACTATCCTGAAGCAGCGGTTTCAAAAAGACCATCAAAGCTGCAAATCAGGAGATCCACAGCTCCAGTTGGTGCTGCCATCTACAAAAGAAGGCCACACAAACAGCTGATTGCTGAAACCATCAAAGAGTTAATGGAAGGTGAAGACCTTGGAAAAGAGGGTATAAAGAAAATGATCATGGAAACTCTTGGTTTGGATCAAACTGCAAGTACTGCTCAGCCAGTCATGAATAGGCCAACCTCTCCAAATACTTCTGCAAATAAACATCTCCCAAGAAACCCACCAGGCTCAAAAATACAAAAGTGGGAAACTGACAAACAGACCTGCGTATTGACTTTGCTCAGGTCTGGTGGAGAAGTGAAGAAAATATCAAGGGAACAAGCTCTTGGCCTGAGTCTTGAAGATTTGCAGGATCTCCTTGATCTTCCACTTAGCAGGGATGATGAAGATACAGATGCCCTAGACTTTGAATTACAATTTAAAGGTCAGATAAGGGAGCTGTTGATGAGGCAATAAAGTAGTTCACAAATAATGAAAGGTTTTGGCATTATCTGTTCCAGGGGGAGATTGTTGGGATTGAACCCTACCAGAGGAACAGATAATGTAAAGCCAAAACCAGGTCACAACAGTGGATTCACAATAAGCAGCGGTTTACACTCTGCTCTCCCCTTGAAAGTGATTTATAACAACTGATGGTCTCTATCCGCTGCTCATACTCAACTGCTGCTGCCCTTTCAACTGCTGATGTAATCCTAAAGACTGCTGAAGACAAACGTTGTTGCTCTATCTACTGCTGTCTTCTTAAGTGCTGCTGAAGACACAAACACTGCTCATTCAAGGACTGATCACCTTTGAAGAAAGCACTGATGTTGTTGTTGAGCATCAGGGCTTAGGCTACAACAGTGGAACGTGAAGCAGTTGTTTCCTCATGTTTTGTATTTTATTCACAATCAGTTGTTAGACATCAGTAGTTTGTGTAAGGACAGTAGATATAGTTTGTTAGGCTGTTAGACGTCGCTTTCATGGTGACGTCAGCTGAGATTCCTCAGTGGTTTGGTTTGCCTATAAATGTATCAGTACCCTGTACTGTTACATTTGATTGACTGAGCGGGTTCTTCTCCTCATGTCTAATCCTTTCATCTTGTGTGCAACCATCCTTGGGGCATCAGGCTGAGGGGGAGTATAGTTTGTAAGCTTATCTGTAATCTTTTGCTTTGATTTGTAAATCATTCGACTCTATGAGAAGCAATTGTATATCAAACTACTTTCTCCTTTGATTGTGTTTACAAAGTTTGTTTTCATTTCCGCTGCACTTAACATGTTTTCATATTCGTTGATCATTCATTTTAAACAAACAAACACTATCATGAGAGCCTCCGATCCTAACAGTCCTCAACTTTCTAAAAATACACCTATTGTCCCCAAGTTTTTGAATTTCGTTTACGGATAGTCTCTGGCGTGGATGGGGGTTAGTTTTTGATGTTAGATGCGTGTGAAATGACAAAAATACCTTTACTGTCCAATTAATAATTAAAAAGTTAAATGAAATGTAATTAATATTTTACAATTTAAGTGGGACCACCACCCAACCTACCCACTTCATCTTTCCTGCTCCACACCACCACCACCATCTCCCACCTTCACCCCCCCCTAAACATACCAAACAAACTCCCCGGGTCACCACCACCATCTCCCACCTTCACCCCCCCCCCCCCCCCCAAACATACCAAACAAACTCCCCGGGTCCTGTGTTCAACCAGTTGTCCCAAAACTCTCTCTCCTAAACCCCCCACCCTAACCACTATCTAATCCTCAAGAAGCTCTGGAGGATTCCAGCAACATCAACAGCGTGGTGCTCCAGCTCTACCATGCCCTAAGCTCCCGTGACGTTGTCACCGTCCACAAGCTCCTAGCCCCTGACCTCGAGTGGTGGTTCCATGGCCCTCCCTCTCCCCAATATATGATGCGATTGCTCACTGGAACAGACAACGAAGACACCAACTATTTCAACTTTGTTCCTCATTCTGGATCCACGCCTGGACTATTAACTCATCTGGTATAATTACACAGGTAAGAGAGTATTTCAAACCCATACCCGCCTCCACCATCAACCACCCATCCCTAAATCAACCACCGCCATCATCCACCCAACCCTAAACTAACAACCACCATCATCCTCCACAACCACCCCACCATCACAACTGACCTGTAATAATGGCGGTGTGGCCATAGGCTTCGATTCCTCGAGTAACTTCTTTAACATTGTAGTGAAGCTGTTCAACCACCACAAGTAACCAGTCAAGGATCATCAGCACACCCGAAGAAGAAGAGGTGTGTTATGTTTGGGCCCACTTATCTTTAAAAATAATTAATTATAATGTTTTATTTATATTTTAATTGTAATATACGAAACTTTCAAAACCCTAATGAAATAAATGTCATAATTAGTGCGACATTTTTACTCTGTCGGATATTTAATGTCAAGAACGTTGGTCAACCTTTAAACCTCAATTGATTAAGGTATAATAACAATAATAAAATGTATTGAAAATAATGAGAATTTCATCAATATAGTGGACAAATAAATCTTTTTTCGTATAACTTGTTACAAAGTCATGAATTCTTTTTAAAGATTTTTATTTATTTTAATAATGAAACATAATCATAATCATAATAATAATAATAATAATAATTATAAAATAATAAACTATGAATATCTTATAACAATTTAAACGTAATCAGTTGTATTTGTGCATGGAAAGGAATGGGGAATTTAATTGTATAGTTGTAATCTACCGTTCCTTTCCAAATCTCCGATCGATTTTGACGTTGCCTTTCCTTTCTCTAAGACTCCAGCGACGCACGCGGGATTACATATCCCTTTCAATCAAGGAATTCTCCATATTAATATGACCCTTTTTCCTAGCCGCTTCACGACTTACGAAAGCCTTCCAAAAAAAAAAAAGCAAGCTCCTCTTCTCTGTTGAACCTTTCTGTTAACCCTCCAGTGCACCGACTTTAACGACGCCGCCAACCACAAGTTTGAACCTATCTCGCCGGTCCGTTTCGCCTACGGTCCGTCCAGTTGGAGCCGCAACAGAACTGCCGAACACCACCACCATGCTGATCAGTCTTCGGTAAGCATCTTTGTTCATGCGATACTCTCTCACGAAGTAGCTACATAATTTAAACCACCGTCGTTTGAATTACCAGTTGTAGGTTCTGTTAGTTGTCTCGTTCGTACCGACGACAACCCGAAAACTCCTAGCCATCAGCCCATAACCATCGATTCATTGTCTAAGATCTCTGGTGAATCGGCATTGCTTCGCTCCAGTCGCCGGTCCTTTTCAGCATAAGGTATCGATACTATCTCCTGGTACTTTGAACATAACACAACACACAAATGGTTGTATAAGATAATAAAACTCACTGGATCTATTTATTTTGATTTTTGGCCTCCTAATTCTATTCTCATAATTTGCAACTAACCATGAAATAAAAAAACCAAACTGAGAATATGATTGAACATTTTTATTATTTTTTTTTCTTTTGTTTTGAAATCGTTTCCTGATCACCGGAGAGGATGACCAGTTCAATACCATAAGACATACCTTGGTTATTATATTATTAATTAATGATGGTATAGTTGTTCTTTTGAAAAAGTAGGTAAAGAAAAAGGGTTTTGTATAAATCTAAAGATTTAAGGAGGATAAGTATAATAGAACTCCCAAAGATTTTGTGCTGGGATATATTTACATTTGAGATACCAGTATTATTTCATTGTTCATAAACTAATATATATATATAATAATAGGAAGCTGGTGTTTTGTTTTGAAATTGGATATAAGTAATTATCGAATCATCATCCAAATACTTTCATGTCAACAACCATAAAAAAATATATACGTATATATATAAGCCAAACAAACCAACCAGGGAACTCACATAAAACAAGAAATATATTAATAAAGTCATAATATATTAACCTAAACTAGTGTTGTTTATTGGAACACTGAATGAAATTTTTGTGCACATATAACTATGAGTTAAGTGTTTTATAACTAAGATATTAGAGAAAAGAATTAATATTTTTTTTTCTCTAAGTACACTCGGTATTTTTATAAGAAGTCCTCTTTAAACAACAAGACAACACAGTTCAATATATAATATTTCCAAACGTAATAATGTTGTAGGGTTACGTGACGTTTGATCCAAGCTTAGGATTTACTACGGTCATCGTTAATTGCTTAAGGTACGGATTTTGTGGTGTCTTGCTCTTAGCATAATTGTTTTAATTCATGATATCGTATTCGTTCGTTATTGCTACTTGAACCGTTGAGTTTTCTACGTTTTCTAATTATTGTTACATACATCGTATCGAGTTATTGTCCTTGCCACACATGCGATAAGTTACACATTATACTCATTGTCGCATGTTCCCATGACTTTTATTATTTATCTTTGGCTAGATGTGATATAGCCTTAGTGTATCGTTAGTGTATTTGCCTTGATTTGAGTAAATTGTTTCATTGACCTCAATACCCGAGCATATCCACCTATGGGGACATAGGGCGTCATCATAGGCACAGTTGACGTGCACCATCCGTGGCGGTGCGAAAGGCCCACGGCGTCTCTATATTGTATTGTGTGCTAAGTGATTGCACTTATTGATTATTGAGAGGCGTATGGATCGATCCTAGGAGTGTAAGTGTAAGTGTTAGTGGTAGTGGGATAGGTGTGAGTGCCCACATCCCCTCTACATAATGGTGCATTGGAACTGCAGCTAATGTACAAAGTGTTAGTGTTATTGTTAGTGGCTCACATGGGTATTTCTAATATACCTTTATGGTATTCATCAGTGATCATTCAGCGTATTGTATTGTTTCCATTGTTAACGTGTTTATTGTATTGCTCCTATCATTAATGTGTTAGTGCTATGGTTTCTCCGTTACTGGGCAATTTTTGGCTCAGCCGTTTCTTTTTGTTGTTTTTCTTTTACTGTCTTAAACAGGTACTCAGGGAAATCGGGGGAAAGTGTGAAGAGTGATAAAAAAAGGCTAGAGTTGGAAGCAAGGAGTTTAATAAAACATTATATTTAATAAATTTAGACACTTATATTTTTCTGTTAGACGTTGCGTCGTTTTGGGGGTTTTGTTTTTAAACCTATGGAATTTATGTTTTAATTGAGTTATTATTTATCTCTGATTACCGAATTATGTAACACGCCAGCCCTAATCGGGGCGTGGTGTTACAGTTATGGTATCAGAGCTTAGGCTCTATCCTGTAGAAAACTTTAACTAAATAATTAAGAGATGTGAGGATTGGGTAGACATTGGGTTAGGTATTTCGTTATGCGATAAGTCCTTATTATTTGTTTTATCTAAATTCTTAACGTGTTTTGTTTAGATGCCTCCTCGTCGTGAGATACGTAACTCTGGTCGTCGTAATGGTGGTGGACCAAATGAGCCTGATCCAAATATCGTAGCTGCTATCACTCAGGCCTTTACTGCTATGTTGCCTGCACTTGTTCAGGCCGTACGTGGTCCTGATCCTAATCTGAATCCTAATCCGAACCCTAACCCCAATCCAAATCCGAACCCTAATCCAAACGGTGCAATTGGGGATTGGCTAGATAAGTTCATTAAACAGAAACCAAGATCTTTCACAAAGGCAACAACTCCAATTGTAGCAAGGGATTGGATTGCTCGTATCGAGAAAATATTTCGGGCTTTAGGAGTTGGCGATGAATTTAAATCGAGGTTAGCATCGTATAAACTAGAAGAAGATGCGCAAACTTGGTGGGAAGGTGTATTGGAGGAAAGAGGAGGAGACCCATTTGTGGAGAATTTACCTTGGGCAGATTTTCGTACTATTTTCTTCGAGAAATATTTCAACAGTGTGGATAAGAGTTCGTACACACGAGAGTATCACAATATCCGTCAGAGGAATGACGAACCACTTTCTGACTTCACTGATCGATTTTATCGACTAGTCGGATTTCTTGGGTCAGCTGCTGGAATACCAGAGGAACAAGCAGAGAAATATCAATGGGCAGTTTGTGATCGGATTCGTAGAGCAATCATCCAGTCAACATTCCCCACTGTTGCAGAGGCCGCTAAGGCTGCCAAAAAGGTTGATATGGAGAACAAGGAATTTTTGGGTGGTTCTAATAATAATAGGAAGAGAAACAAAGACGAATACCGCACTCCGTTCACTAGTGAGTCGTCTCAAGCACCTACTCGAAATAATCAAAACAATATGGGGAATAGGTCATCGGGAAGGAATAATAGACCATGGCAGGGAAGTAGCCAAAATCAGGGTCAGATTAAACCCTACCAGCCACCAACCCAAGCTCAACCCGTAAACCAGAAAGGTAACCCGAACCCTACCCAGCCTCCAGTGTCTAACCATTGCAACAAGCGTCACCCAGGCATGTGTCGTCGACTTACTGGGGCTTGTCTTAAGTGTGGAGATATGGGGCATAAGATTAATGAGTGCCCAAAGGCTGGTAACCGACCAACTGATACCACTAGGGGAGCTACTGTGCCACCTACTACTGGAGGGCGTGTTTTCTCTTTGACTGCCGGGGAAGCTGCTAATGCTCCAAGTACCGTGTCTGATAAATGTTCCTTTGAGTATTATTATTTTTGCTTGCTTAGTTGTTTATTGTTTTCATACAATCGTTTGTGTCTTATTGTTTATCGATTCACTAGGTACCGTTTCGGGTAGTATTTATTTGGGTGAGCGTGACTTGTATGCGTTATTTGATACTGGGGCAACCCACTCGATAGTCTCACAACTAATTACCCGACATCTTAAAATTCTACCTTCCCCATTGGATCAAGCTTTAGTTATTTCTACACCCATGGGAAATCCTTCAGTTATTACTCACGTCTACAAAGATTGCCCTCTTGTGATCGGAAATGTTATTCGTATAGCGAATCTTTATCCCATCCAAATGGGAGATTTTGATGTCATACTAGGCATGGATTGGTTATCCACGCATCGAGCTTCCATTGATTGTCACTCCAAACGAGTCATTTTTGGTGATATTCTGAATCCTGAATGTATTTATCAAGGATCTCAACCTCGAAAATCCATTAAAATCATCTCTACTCTTCAAGCTCAAAAACTTATATCCCATGGATGCGAGGGATTCTTAGCTTCTATTAAAGATACCTCAGTGGATACACCACGTGTCGAAGACGTTCCTATTGTTCGAGACTTCTCTGACGTCTTTCCAGAAGAATTGCCAGGGATACCACCTGAACGTGAAGTAGAGTTCACTATTGATTTGATTCCCGGAGCTGAACCTATTTCTAAAGCACCCTATCGTATGGCCCCATTGGAGTTGAAGGAATTGAAAGAACAGCTGTAAGAACTTTTGGAACTTGGATTCATTAGACCTAGTGTTTCACCTTGGGGAGCACCGGTTTTGTTTGTGAAGAAGAAAGATGGTAGCATGCGTTTATGCATCGACTACCGGGAGTTGAATAAGATCACCATTCGTAATCGCTACCCCTTACCGCGTATTGATGACCTTTTTTACCAACTGCAAGGAGCGAAGTTTTTCTCAAAGATTGATCTCAGATCAGGGTACCATCAGTTGAGGGTCAGAGATCAAGATGTTCATAAGACAGCATTTCGTACCCGGTACGGTCACTATGAGTTTCTAGTCATGCCTTTTGGTTTGACAAATGCTCCTGCTGTTTTCATGGATCTTATGAACCGAGTATTTCATGAGTACTTGGATCGGTTCGTGATTGTATTCATCGATGACATCTTGGTGTTTTCTAAAGGTAGAGGAGAGCATGAGGACCATCTTCGCACTGTTCTAGGAACTTTACGCAAGGAGAAGTTATACGCAAAATTTTCTAAGTGCGACTTTTGGCTTGAACAAGTGGCGTTTCTAGGCCACATTGTATCAGCGGAAGGTATCACAATGGATCCATCAAAGGTGGAAGCAATCCCTAAATGGCCCAGACCCACTTCAGTTACCGAAGTTCGAAGTTCTCTTGGTCTAGCGGGTTATTACCGACGTTTCGTAGAGGGATTTTCTATTTTGGCCTTACCTCTCACTCAACTCTTGAGGAAAGGGGTAAAATTTACTTGGAACGATGATCGAGAAAAGAGTTTTGAGGCATTGAAGCAGAAGCTAGTATCTGCTCCTATTCTTACTCTACCTTCTGGCACAGGCGGATTCGATATATACAGTGATGCATCGAAGAAAGGGCTTGGTTGCGTTCTCATGCAGCATGGAAAGGTTATTGCTTATGCCTCACGTCAGCTTAAACTCTACGAGGTGAATTATCCAACGCATGATCTAGAGTTAGAGGCAGTCGTTTTTGCACTTAAGATTTGGAGGCATTATTTATATGGGGAGACATGTAACATATTCACCGACCATAAGAGCCTCAAGAATATTTTCACTCAAAAGGAGCTTAACATGAGGCAGAGAAGATGGTTAGAGCTACTCAAGGATTATGATGCCAACATTCAGTACCACCCTGGTAAAGCAAATGTTGTTGCAGATGCACTGAGTAGGAAGAATTCTGGAGGTTTGGCATGCTTGACTGTTCAGCCGCAAATTCAATCAGACCTGATACGCATGGATATTGGTATACAGGTTGGGGAGTCTGGTGGTTATTTGGCTAGACTGAAGATCGAACCGAACCTCATCACTCAGATAAAGGAAGCTCAAAAAGAAGATGGTGAGCTTTGGGCGGTCTTACAAAATTTGGGAGTAGGAAAACAATCTGAATTTCGAGTGGATGAACATGGAACAATATGGTGTGGGAAGCGTTTATGTGTGCCAGATGATTCATCTCTTCGTGAATCATTACTGACTGAGGCACACAGTTCACCTTATTCTATACACCCTGGATCCACAAAGATGTATAGGGATTTGAGGCAACATTTTTGGTGGAGTGGTATGAAAGAAGATGTAGCTAGACATGTGAGCCAATGTTTGATATGTCAGCAAGTGAAGATTGAACATCAACGGGCTAGTGGATTATTACAGCCTTTAGATATTCCTGTCTGGAAGTGGGATGATATTTCTATGGACTTTGTAACTGGTTTACCAAGAACCCGTATGAAGAACGATGCTATTTGGGTTGTGGTAGATAGACTTTCAAAGTCTGATCATTTCTTGCCCATTCGTAAGGAGTACGAGGTGAGTAAGCTATCAGAAATATTCCTTCGTGAGATTATTCGATTGCATGGTACACCATCATCTATAGTGTGAGATAGAGATCCACGTTTCACATCACGGTTCTGGAAGGGTTTCCAAAATGCTTGGGATACGAAGATACGATTTAGCATTGCTTTCCATCCGCAAACTGATGGACAGTCTGAACGTACTATTCAGACTCTGGAGGATATACTTAGATCATGTGCACTTGAGTGGACGGGAAACTGGGATGAATACTTGTGCTTGGTGGAGTTTGCCTACAACAATAGTTGGCAAGCTAGTATCGACATGGCACCTTTTGAATTGTTATACGGGCGTAAATGTCGAGCTCCCACTTGTTGGGACGAGGTCGGAGAAAGGATGATTGAGGGTCCTGAACTGGTACAGATCACAAATGAAAAGGTTGCTATTGCTCGTGAGAAACTTAAGGAAGCCCAAAGTAGACAGAAGAGTTATGCTGATCTCCATCGGAGGGCTTGGGAATTTAATGTTGGTGAAAAAGTGTTCTTAAAAGTCTCACCATGCAGGGGTATCCGACGTTTTGGCATAAAGGGAAAGCTGAGTCCTCGCTTTATCGGACCTTTTGAAATTCTGGAACGAGCTGGTGAAGTTTCTTATCGGTTAGCTCTACCGCGCACAATTGTCGCACGTGCATAATGTGTTTCAAATTTCACTGTTACGTGGGTATAATTATCATCTACTCCATGTTGTGAACTATTCTCTACACGAGATTCGTGAGGACTTATCATACGAAGAGGAACCAGAGGCTATCTTGGACCGACAAGAACGCGTGATGCGTAAGAAGTCTTTTCCGTTCGTCAAAATATTGTGGAAAAATCATCCAGAACGTGAAGCCACTTGGGAATCAGAGGAAGCGATCCGTTTTCAATATCCATATCTATTCGAAACCTAAGGTTAGTGTTCCTAATGGTTAAATTTTCGTGTATCAAACTCACTTGTGTGTCTTTTCTACTTTCTCACCCACCGTGTTTGCAACTTCATTATTGTTATTCATACCATTAATCTTTAACGTGAATAGTATGCCTTATTTTGTAATCGCTAATTTCGGGGACGAAATTATTTTAAGGGGTAGAGAGTTGAAATACCCGTATGGTATAGTGTTATATAATGCTAATTTCGAGGACGGAATTTTATTTTAAGGGAGGTAGAATTGTAATATACGAAACTTTCAAAACCCTAATGAAATAAATGTCATAATTAGTGCGACATTTTTACTCTGCCGGATATTTAATGTCAAGAACGTTGGTCAACCTTTAAACCTCAATTGATTAAGGTATAATAACAATAATAAAATGTATTGAAAATAATGAGAATTTCATCAATATAGTGGACAAATAAATCTTTTTTCGTATAACATGTTACAAAGTCTATGAATTCTTTTTAAAGATTTTTATTTACTTTAATAATGAAACATAATCATAATAATAATAATAAAATAATAAACCATGAATATCTTATAACAATTTAAACGTAATCAGTTGTATTTGTGCATGGAAAGGAATGGGGAATTTAATTGTATAGTTGTAATCTACCGTTCCTTTCCAAATCTCCGATCGATTTTGACGTTGCCTTTCCTTTCTCTAAGACACCAGCGACGCACGCGGGATTACATATCCCTTTCAATCAAGGAATTCTCCATATTAATATGACCCTTTTTCCCAGCCGCTTCACGACTTACGAAAGCCTTCCAAAAAAAAAGCAAGCTCCTCTTATCCGTTGAACCTTTCTGTTAACCCTCAAGTGCGCCGAATTTAACGACGCCGCCAACCACAAGTTTGAACCTATCTCGCCGGTCCGTTTCGCCTACGGTCCGTCCAGTTGGAGCCGCAACAGAACTGCCGAACACCACCACCATGCTGATCAGTCTTCGGTAAGCATCTTTGTTCATGCGATACTCTCTCACGAAGTAGCTACATAATTTAAACCACCGTCGTTTGAATTACCAGTTGTAGGTTCTGTTAGTTGTCTCGTTCGTACCGACGACAACCCGAAAACTCCTAGCCACCAGCCCATAACCATCGATTCATTGTCTAAGATCTCTGGTGAATCGGCATTGCTTCGCTCCAGTCGCCGGTCCTTTTCAGCATAAGGTATCGATACTATCTCCTGGTACTTTGAACATAACACAACACACAAATGGTTGTATAAGATAATAAAACTCACTGGATTTTTTATTTTGATTTTTGGCCTCCTAATTCTATTCTCATAATTTGCAACTAACCATGAAATAAAGAAACCAAACTGAGAATATGATTGAACATTTTTATTATAATTTTTTTCTTTTGTTTTGAAATCGTTTCCTGATCACCGGAGAGGATGACCAGTTCAATACCATAAGACATACCTTGGTTATTATATTATTAATTAATGATGGTATAGTTGTTCTTTTGAAAAAGTAGGTAAAGAAAAAGGGTTTTGTATAAATCTAAAGATTTAAGGAGGATAAGTATAATAGAACTCCAAAAGATTTTGTGCTGGGATATATTTACATTTGAGATACCAGTATTATTTCATTGTTCATAAACTAATATATATATATAAACTAATATATATATATATATATATATATATATATATATATATATATATATAATAGGAAGCTGGTGTTTTGCTTTGAAATTGGATATAAGTAATTATCGAATCATCATCCAAATACTTTCATGTCAAAAACCATAAAAAAAATATATACGTATATATATACAAGCCAAACAAACCAACCAGGGAACTCACATAAACCAAGAAATATATTAATAAAGTCATAATATATTAACCTAAACTAGTGTTGTTTATTGGAACACTGAATGAAATTTTTGTGCACATATAACTATGAGTTAAGTGTTTTATAACTAAGATATTAGAGAAAAGAATTAATATTTTTTTTCTCTAAGTACACTCGGTATTTTTATAAGAAGTCCTCTTTAAACAACAAGACAACACATTTCAATATATAATATATCCAAACGTAATAATGTTGTAGGGTTACGTGACGTTTGATCCAAGCTTAGGATTTACTACGGTCATCGTTAATTGCTTAAGGTACGGATTTTGTGGTGTCTTGCTCTTAGCATAATTGTTTTAATTCATGATATCGTATTCGTTCGTTATTGCTACTTGAACCGTTGAGTTTTCTACGTTTTCTAATTATTGTTACATACATCGTATCGAGTTATTGTCCTTGCCACACATGCGATAAGTTACACATTATACTCATTGTCGCATGTTCCCATGACTTTTATTATTTATCTTTGGCTAGATGTGATATAGCCTTAGTGTATCGTTAGTGTATTTGCCTTGATTTGAGTAAATTGTTTCATTGACCTCAATACCCGAGCATATCCACCTATGGGGACATAGGGCGTCATCATAGGCACAGTTGACGTGCACCATCCGTGGCGGTGCGAAAGGCCCACGGCGTCTCTATATTGTATTGTGTGCTAAGTGATTGCACTTATTGATTCTTGAGAGGCGTATGGATCGATCCTAGGAGTGTAAGTGTAAGTGTTAGTGGTAGTGGGATAGGTGTGAGTGCCCACATCCCCTCTACATAATGGTGCATTGGAACTGCAGCTAATGTACAAAGTGTTAGTGTTATTGTTAGTGGCTCACATGGGTATTTCTAATATACCTTTATGGTATTCATCAGTGATCATTCAGCGTATTGTATTGTTTCCATTGTTAAAGTGTTTATTGTATTGCTCCTATCATTAATGTGTTAGTGCTATGGTTTCTCCGTTACTAGGCAATTTTTGGCTCAGCCGTTTCTTTTTGTTGTTTTTCTTTTACTGTCTTAAACAGGTACTCAGGGAAATCGGGGGAAAGTGTGAAGAGTGATAAAAAAAGGCTAGAGTTGGAAGCAAGGAGTTTAATAAAACTTTATATTTAATAAATTTAGACACTTATACTTTTCTGTTAGACCGTTGCGTCGTTTTGGGGGTTTTGTTTTTAAACCTATGGAATTTATGTTTTAATTGAGTTATTATTTATCTCTGATTACCGAATTATGTAACACGTCAGCCCTAATCGGGGCGGGGTGTTACATTAATGATAATGGTATTTTGGTCATTTCACACCCACTTAACACCAAAAAATAACCTCCATCCGTGCTAGGGACTATCCGAGAATGAAATTGCAAAAGTTGGGGACTATAGCTATAATTTTAGAAAGTTAGGAACTAAAGGTGAAAAAAAAGCAAACCCCAGAGACTATCCGGGCATTTAACTCTTATTTTAGTCAAACATTAAATGCGAGACCTTCTTCTCCAACCAAATAACCCAACGACAACTGATATTGGTTTATCAAAGCTCATCTAGTGCAAGTTATAACTATTGGTATTATGATAAGAGTTTCAATAGGATTAACCTACAAAGCAAGGAGGGAGAAAGGTATACCAAGCGATTGGTCTGATCATTCCGGTTTGCGACCCGATATCGTTTTCGAGTTCCGGCCGATTGCAGTTCTTCTCTGGGCTGTTTATCATACATTAAAAAAAATGAAGACGATAAAGGACTAAAAATGTCAGTGAACAAAATGGATAGGGAGGTGTATACCGCAACGAAAATGGCGTGAACCGGAACCAAATTATATCATCCTCTTCATTAGCAATCCAAAACGAACACTCACTGTGAAGATCCAAAATTCGAAGAAGGCCTGAGCCAGTGAATTGAGTTCGGACCTTGGAGAAGTTGAGGACTTAAACCTGCAAAAGAGAAAACCGTTAGGCTCGCCGTAGAGATGAGAGGGCCCCTCTGCGACCACCCTCTGGCGTGAGGATAAGTATTTGATAGAGAGAGAAAGTAAAGACAGGGAAAGTAGAGATGAAGGTTCGGAAAATCGTACTTGGCCATGTACTTGAATGGGTATTTATACTAGTCAACTGGGATGACATCATCCGTCCAAACACAATTGTTTGGTTGTCCGTCCTCGGAAATGGGGGGTACAGAGGTCTTCAGAATGTTCGTCCTTAGGTGATTCAGTCTGTCCCTCAGGATAAGGTTCGAATACGGATATGTATCTTCAAGTCCCCCAGTTTGTTAAGTTCTGGAAAGGACTTAATAAAATGTTATACAAAGTTTTTCAATCGGATGACGTGGCGGTGTGAGTGCAGAGCTGACGTAGCGTCAGTGATGTATATGTTTTGAGCGTCAGTCACCGGCTGGTGACGGTTATAAATCCTGCTTCAGGAATCGTGATCAGCGCCTGACGTGACAGTTGATATGATTGACCCTTGACAACCGACTTAAGGGTTCTATAAAAACCCTTTTTTACACTTCACTTTTATCTTTTTACTCTCTTGATTTCTCCCTGCTGTTATCCTCTTTTTCGTCTTCTTTTCTGTTCTGCTTCTTCTACAAGGTGCGTCCTGCTTTACAGTCATAACCATGGCTCCCAGAAAAGACAATATTTCCGAGAGTGTTAGTGTTCTTACCCAACGACAGTTGGATAAGTTCATCCAGGATTACAGAATTCCTATAGACCATAATCCGGTTCTTCCTTCAAAAAATGAAACCATATACCCTTTTCGTCAAGGGAAATGTCCTCTGTACACTCGCGTGTGCAATTTTGCAAATTATAGAGTCCCTTTTTCGAAGTTTTTAATTAGGGTTCTTCGGTTCTTCCATGTTCATCTTTGTCAAGTGAACCCGATCGGTTTGAGCCGGATAAATCATTTTGAGGTTTCTTGTAGGGCCTTAAATCTGAAACCGGACTTGAATGTTTTTAGATACTTTTATGACTTTATAACTGCCGGTGATTGGTACACATTCGCCCACCGGAAGGGTATTCCTAGTCTTTCCGGAGATGAGAGATCCGGTCTTAAGAATTGGAAGGACAATTTCTTTCGGCTGGATGACCGTTGCCTTCTGGTGGAGATGGTATGGAGGTTTAAGGATCAGTCTATGTCTTTTGACCTCGGCGAAGATTTTGTTTTCGATCATCAGATGGCTCAGGCCCTGATTGATAATCACTCTCCTATTCGTCCCCTCCCCGAACATTTTCTCTTACTGGGTCGAGTCTGTTTTTCTTGGGGCCGAGAGGATAGAGAGTGGCCGGTGATCCACACGAAAGGTGAAAGTAAGTTTCCCGAACTCTTGTCATCCCATCATCGTTTTTCCTTTCTTTTTATTTTCTAACTCTTTCTTTGATTTTGCAGAGGACGAGATATCACTTAGGGACGCTTTGAAGGTTCCGAATTTTAATACTTTGGACTTCGATTTTGATGAGCTGATTGAGGGCGAAGTGCCTCTTTTGAAACAGACTGCATCTTCTGCCCAAGAGACCCGTCCGCAGGCTGAGCCTAGTGCTTCCGAAGCTCCTATTGCTGTGACTGCTTCTGTTGGCTCGGGATCCAAAGGAGACACTGCCGGGTCATCTGCGGCTCAAGTTTGGACTGATCCTGATGATGAAGGCGTTGATAGTGACCCGGAGGTTAGGGAGCTGGACCAAGCTTTGTAATATCGTCCCTCAAGTGCTTCTATTAAAGGTAAGGGTGTTTCTTTGATTACTGACCCAAAGGGACTTATTCGGAAGCGTAAGGTTGATGCTCCGCAAGTTCGTTCGTCTATCTCCCTTCCCATACCGAAGTTGACGAAAAAAGCTAAAAAGAGCTCTTCCCACTCTAGCAATAACATTCTAACGGATTTGGATGAACATCTCTCTGGTGGGAAATCGTCCAGGGAGGAAGCCGCCTTGGCTCGTTCTGCTCCAACTTCCGCCTTCTCCGGTGGTTATCTTCCGGTGAATGAAATCTAAAATATGGAAGTTGAAGATCCGATAGTCACGAGCAAGAGTGAAGGGAAAACTCAAGGTGATGCGAAGGTGGTGACTTTTTCAGGTACGATTTTGGACTCTTCTTTGGGTCTGGACTGTTTCCTTGATGACGAGGAAGATCAAGTGTCTTCTCTTCCTCCATCTTGGTTTGGACCCGAATTGATGTCCTTCTTTCGATATGCAAATTTTTTTTCGGACGACATAGAGATTGATCCGACCACTACCGATGATAAGTTTGTGCCGTACTGGGATATAAGGAACAAAGATTCGGTGATGAATGATCTTACTGCCAGGATGTTTTTGTTTAACATCAGTACCCCGCTAAATCATGCTCGAAGTAGGAAGATGAAAAGCCAAGACCTGGGAGCGGCGATATTACTTAACCAGGCTCAATCGAATGTTTATGTAACGGAGTTGTATCCCCGTTGGGTTGAAGCAGAATCGGTGAAGGAGGATCTGGAGAAAGAAACCATTGCTTTGAAACGCAAAATACAACGTACTCTAGATGCCGAGAAAAAGCTTGCCCAACTCTCCCAAGACTTACAGGCTTACCAAGAGAAAGTGAAGTCCTTAATTACTCATAATCAATCTTCCCAAGTTGCGGCCACCTCTGCTTCGGAAGAACGGGATAAAATAGCAGCTTAATTAAAAAGCTTTGAGGAGTCCTCAAAAGAGAAGGACAGGGAACATAAAGAGGTTTTGGCGAAGATGGAAGAAGCAGTTACCAACGCCCGTGCGGCTTATGAAAAAATGTTTGTTGGTCCGTTCTTTACTTCTTGTTTATTTTCTATATCTTCTTTTTTTAAATTTTGCTAACATTTTTATCAGAACGTGATGCCCTCAAAACAGGAGAAGCCGACTTGACTTGAAGGCTCGGATTGACGAGATGAAAGGGCATCACAAAGCTGAAATGGAAGAGCTGAAGTTGGAAAGTGCTGATCTGTCTCAGAAGGTGGAAGACCTGCAGAAACCAAGGCGTGGCTTTTGACAGAGGGAGCTCAACTGCTGGCAAAGAATATTCATAAAGGTCCGGAGATGACCGTGGCCATTGCTGCAGTTAATAACGCCATGAGTGCTATCGGCATTAATTCCGGAGTTCAGGGTGGATACATTCATGCGCTTAAAAAGAAGACTCCTTTCGAAGAAGTTCCTTTGATTAACCGGAATGCGGAGGCCGAGCTAAATACCGTTGTTGCTTGTTTTGATACTCTGACCTTTCCGGTAGTAAATGACCTACCGCAACTTGTGAATAAGCCGCTTTCAAAGATTAAGGATGCCCTGTTCTTTGCCGGAGGAGCTTCAGCGAAAGTATGAGGTGGACATACCCGGCTCTTTAGGGTATGCACCTCCGTATATTTTAGTTAGTGATTTTTTTAAGGTTGACATATCTGGTAACTTGGGATATGCACCTTATTTTATACTGAATCTTGTAATGATCCTTGTTTTTACCGTTTGTACATTTGACAATTATCCTACCTTAATGAATGGTCGTAGTAACCTCCGGACATTTTAGTCCGGCTATTTTGATGCAATCAATTTGTTTAGATGCGTCCATGATTTTTTTGATTGTATTTTAAATTTTCTTAGAACGTTCTTACTTATATGCGGATCCGTCTTTTTCTATACTTAGGATAATTTCTTACTGAAAGTAAAAAGGATGGACGAATGCCAGTCCGTCCTTACTTTTTAGGGTTTGCATCCCTGAGTTCGGCCGATGATAATTATTATGTTGCAACTTTAAATGATAGAAAGTTCGTGCATTCTATTTATATTAAAATACTCCGGAGTATATCCCTACGGATGTTACAAACTCTGGTAAAAACGTAAATAGGTGCGGGCAATACCCTCCGTAGTACATTGAATACAATAACAGAAAAGCTGTGGGCAATACCCTCCGCATTACATGGAAAATAAAAAGATGCGGGCAATACCCTCCGCATTACAAACTTTTATTCCAAAAGTTTTCAAGACTTAAGTACTTTATAGGAAGCATCTTTTAAGGTGCATCCCGTTCCAGGTACGGGGAACGAGAGTTCCATCCATCTTGACGAGTGTATAGGCTCCATTTCTTCCGGATGTTTTCACTATATAGGGTCCTTCCCACTTTGGAGCCATCTTCCCTGTTCCTTCCGCCAAGCTAGCATAATTCCTCGGCATGACATAATCTCCTTCTTTGAACCGGGCCTCTTTGACCTTGGAGCTGTAGTGCTTCTCCAACTCCTTTTTGCACTTGGCCTCTCTGATGGCCACAAGTTCTATTCGTTCTTCGGCTAGGTCGAGGTTCAGACGGAGTTATTGTTCATTCTCATCTTGGCTTTGCATCATGCGGTAAGTGGGGATGCCAACTTCGGCGGGAATAACCGCCTCCGAGCCGTAGGTCAAGTTAAAGGGAGTTTCCCTTGTGCTTGTTTTTAGCATCGTCCAGTGTGCCCACAAAATGTGCGGAAGTTCATCTGCCCAAGAGACTCCTTCCTTTCCCAAGCGTTATTAATGCCTTCCAAGATACTGCGATTGGCTCTTTCCACCTGTCCGTTAGCCTGGGGATGGGCGACCGAAGCGAAGCTTTGTTCAATATGCATTTTCTCGCACCATGTTTTGAATGGTTTTTTGGAGAATTGCTTTCCGTTGTCACTTACTATGCACAGAGGCATTCCGTATCTCCACACAATGTTTTCCCATACGAATCAGAGTATTTGATCACCGGTGATGGTTCGGAGTGGTTTGGCTTCGATCCATTTGGTAAAGTAATCAATCGCGACTAACAGGTATCTTACACCTCCGGTGGAGACGAGAAAATAACCGACGATGTCGATTCCCCACTTTTGGAAAGGCAATGCCGAGGTTACGGGTACGAGGCTGATTTTCGCACAATGAATGACTGGGGCATGACGTTGGCACTCTTCACATGCTTGCAACTCACTAACCGCGCTTTGGTGCATACCCGGCCAGAAGTATCCGGCGTTCATTGCCTTGGCTATGACCATTCTCGGTCCGGAGTGCATGCCACAGATTCCCCAATGAATTTCTCTGATTACATAGATGGCTTCTTTTGGTGTTAAACATCTTAGAAGCGGACCCAGGAATGTCTTCCGGTACAACTTTCCATCATGAACTTGGTACTGGAGTGCTTTGACCTTCATCTTTCGTGCCTGAGCTTTGTCATCCGGAAATATGCCATTTTCCAGATAATCCAGAATTGGTGTCATCCATGACTTTTCCTGTACGGTGATCGACATTATAGCTTATGCCTGACTGATGGCCGGAGCTTGCAGAGTTTCAACTAAAACTTCCTTGGATAAGTGATAGAACGTGATGGATGCCAACTTGCTCAAAGCATCAGCTCTTTTGTTCTTGCTCCTCGGAATGTGAACCATTTTGCACGAATCAAATGCAGCCATCTGACTATTGACTTGGTCCAAGTACTAAATCATGTTCTCTTCCCGCGCCTCGTATTCTCCATTAACTTGATTAGCGACCAATAACGAATCAACATGAGCCAGAACGGAGCTTGCAGGCTTCGGAAGCAGTTTGGAACCCGGCTAAGAGTGCTTCGTACTCTACTTCGTTGTTTGAAGTCTTGAATTCGAAACGCAGAGCATAAGTGTACTATATCCCTTCCGGATCTATCAATATTAAACCGGCTCTAGACCTTTCTTTACTAGAAGCTCCGTCCGTATACAAATTCCAGACTTTTGGGGGGATGGGCTTTTCTTTGGCACTTTCTCCGGTGGGAACTTCAGTAAGGAAATCCGCTACTGCTTGGCCTTTTATCGGGCCTCTTGTTCGGTAGGTGATGTCGAAAGCGCTGAGTTCTATAGCCCACTTCGTAAGACGTCCGGAAACCTCAGGTTTCCTTAGGATCTGCTGGATCTGGAGATTGGTTTGTACCTCTATATTGAAGGCCTGAAATTACCTTCAGAGGCGTCTTGATGCATGTACCAAAGCAAGTGCTAACTTTTCTATCTATCATCGGATATATGGTTTCGTAATCTTTTAGGACGCGGCTCATGTAATAGACTGGAATTTGTGCTTGATTCAGGTGTACTACGAGTACCGCACTGGTGGCAAAATGGGAAGCGGAGAGATATACAGTAATTGTTTCTCCTGTTATCGGTGTGGTTAGGGTTAGTAGGGACCCCATACAGACCTTTAGCTCCTGAAAAGTGGAATCAGCTTATGTCGTCCATTCGATCTGACCCTTACCGGTGCTCCTTTTTAGGACATTCATGAAAGGAATCGTGCTATCTGCAGCTTTGGAGATGAAACGGTGCAGCGCTACTAGCTTGTCGTTTAAGGATTGAATTTCTTTTACCGTTTTCGGAGGCTGCATAGAAACTACGGCCTGAATCTTGTCTGGATGAGCTTGAATTCCGGACTGAGTTATCAATACCCCCAAAAATTTGCCCTCCTCTAGGCCGAATGAACATTTTTTTAGGGTTTAACTTGAGATTGATACTCCGAAGCCTGGTGAAGGTTTCAACTATGTCATCGATCATGTTATCTTCAGCTTCACTCTTAATGACCAAATCATCCTTCCGATTTGACCTTTAAACGCTTTATCCATCAACGTCTGATAAGTTGCTCTGGTGGTTTTTAATCCGAATGGCATCTTCGTGTAACAAAAGAGACCCTCGTTTGTTACGAATGTTGTCTTATCTTCGTCCTCCAGAGCCATTTGTATCTGATGGTACCCCTTATACACATCCAAAAATTATTGAGGCGGAAGAATGCCATAGAATCAATTTTCAAATCAATCTCCGGAAGAGGGCAACAATCTTTCGGACACACGTTATTAAGGTCGGAGAAATAGACACACATCCTCTATATGTTGTCTTTTTTGGGGACCATTACCGGATTGGAGACCTAAGTTTGATACCGCACTTCCCTGATAATTCCGGCACTTAACAATTTACGAACGTCCTCGGCAATGGCCCTATGACGGGCCGGATCCATATTCCTCTTCCTCTGAGCGACAGATTTAACTGCATGCGATACTTTTAATTTATGCTCGGTCAAGACACGAGGGACTCCAATCATGTCAGAGGTTTGCCAAGCAAATACATCTAGGGAACTCGATAACAACTTCCACAGCCGTCTTTTAGTTCGTTCGGGCAGTTGGGCTCCAATGACAATCTTTTGTTCCGGAAAGTCCGGATGGATAGCCCATTCCTCAGTAAGCAGAGCCAAAGGTTGTGCATTATTTCCCTCGCTTTGTCGTATTTTGGCGACGCACATAGTGGACTCGGAGTGCAGGGTTGCCACACCGGCCTCGGTGGGAAACTTTAACGATTCATGAATGGTAGAACTGATAATGCCGAATGAACACATTCCGGGCCTTCCTAGTATGACATTATGCACAGACCTTGTGCCGACTACCAAATACGTTAGGTTTACGGTTGTAGTCAGACTTCCGGTACCCAACGTAGTAGGGAGAGTGATCTGCCCAATTGGTTGAACCACTTCTCCGGAGAAACTCACCAAAGGCATAGATACTTGAATCAGTTTTGCTTTAGTCTGTGGAGCCAGCTGCTGAAAGCACTGCTGGTACATAATCTCGGAGGCGCTTCCGCTGTCAACATAAATCCGCTGAACCTTATGTCCTGCAATAACTGCAGACACGATGATCGGTCCGTCCTTAATTTCTCCTGGACTAATTGGAGGAAAGGAAATTGGTTGATGCATCCATGCGGCCAAATGATGATTGGTTCGTTTGATACCTTGGTTATTCATCTTTCTGATCATGTAGATGACGGACTGATTGTTCGGATTATCTACTGAAGTACCGGAAGGTTTGCCTTCTTTTACTTCTTTTACCAGGTGTGGAATTTAACCGTAGCAGACTGCTTTCTTGATTTCTTGTTTCAAAGACCAACTGTCGTCGGTGTTATGGCTTCGTGCTCGGTGATAGTCGCTGTACTTTTTAGAATTTTTATCCCCTACGCTCCGAAGCTTCGGAGGTGTGGGGAAATTTGCTCCTTCGGCGCTGAGGATTTCACTAGTAGTTTTTGAGAGATCTGACAAATTGTAGAACCTTGAACTAGAATTCCTGCCTCGCTGAGTTCGATCGTTTCTGCTATAAGGATGTGTTCGTCCCCTGTTTCCAGATGGAGCTTTGTCGAACACGGATCCTCCATTCTTCTTCCAAGAAGACATTTTTTGATCTGCTTCGGATGCCGGATTACATGAATTTTTTTGCACGAGCGAAGGCTCGGGCACGTTCCATTAATACTTCCATTATTTTTGGGAGATTTTCATGCACCTTTTCCACCAACTGATTATTCCGGACCCCATGACAGAAGCCGGAGATCCTCAGCTGATCTACCACCCCACTGATCTGCATACTTTCTCGATTGAAACGGTCAATAAAACTATCTAGAGATTCTCCATCTTTCCTCAAGATGTTATGTATTTCGGTGATTTCTTTGGAGTAGTGCCTCTGTTGGCTGAAGTTCTGGAGGAATAACCTCCGGAATTCCTCGAAATCGTTGATTTCTTCTTCATTCAACGCCTCAAACCATACACGTGCGGCTCCGGTTAATGTTTGCGCAAACATGAAACACCAGGCCGGCATTGGCCATTGCTCAACTCGTGCAGCTCCATCAAAATCAAACATGTGATCGTCCGGGTCTGTTGTGCCATCGTACATTTTTTCTACGGTTGGCATTTTGAGCTTCAGCGGTAGCTTGGCATGAGTGATGCGAGCACTAAATTTAGATTTGGCCGTCATCGATACCGGATGGTACGGTTTTGTGAGCTCTGGGTCATTGACCACTTCGACTTGAGAGTCAGTACGCACCATGATTGCTGGAGATGGTTCGGAAGAAACCTGCATATAATTGTTATAAGTTTCCTCTATCGAGGTAACAATTGTGGAGAAAGTAGGAGAGGCGAAAGCCACAGGACCCATAGTCCTTACCGGAGTTTCGTCGTGAAAGAGCCTGGTTCGTAAACCGAAGATCTGTTCATCTCTAGCCTGTTGAGCTTTTAATCGTCGCAAGAGACTTGCATTTTTGGATAGAAATTCCGCGTTGAATTCTGATGCCTGTGAAGTTGGCATCAATATGAACGGTAGAGATGTTCCTGGTCCCGAGCTCAAAGGAGTTGAAACCATGGAAGCAATACTCGTCGGAGCTGTAGTTTGCACACTAGCAGTAATGGATCCCGAATTCAGAGAACCCGAGGCCGCCATAGATTAGTTGTTTCGTTGCTCAAGAAATTCACAAAGTGAAGGACTGTGAGCTGTGAAATCGGATGGTGCCAATTGAAGATCCAAAACTAGGAGAAGGCCGGAGCCTGTTAATTGAGTTTGAACCTTGGAAAAGTTGAGGACTTAAACCTGCAAAAGAGAAAACCGTTAGGCTCGCCGCAGAGATGGGAGGGCCCCTCTACGACCACCCTCCGGCGTGAGGATAAGTATTTGATATAGAGAGAAAGTAAAGAGAGGGAAAGTAGAGACGAAGTTTCAGAAAATCGTACTTGGCCTTGTACTTGAAAGGGTATTTATACTAGTCAACTGGGATGATGTCATCCAACCAGACGCACTTGTTTGGTTGTCCGTCCTCGGAAATGGGGGGTACGGAGGTCTTCAGAATATTCGTCCTTATGTGATTCGGTCCGTCCCTCAGGATAAGGTCCGGATACGGATATGTATCTTCACACTGTTAAGTTTATATATGCTAATTATTAAGATGAAATTGTTGTACAGAATCCGAAAAGAAATAAGAGAAGGAATACCCAAGTCGAGATGCCGTCGAGAACCTCCGGCGAGCTCCGTTTAACCGGCGGCGCTTTGGTACTCTGTTGTGCTCCGGTGAACTCTGGTAACGACTAGCCTTCTCTGGCGGCTCATGCCAGTGAGTCAAAGAAGAATAGAGGATGGTTGTGTGTGTTGTCAAAACAGAATTGTGGGGGTTTCTCGGACTAAACAACATCTCACCTATATACGCGTTTCAGATTCATGAATGTATCGTGATTGAAGTTTCCGAAAAGATTGGAATGTATGTGGTTAGGTTGGTGGTCGAATTCCTAATTGGTATTGAAAAGGAACGCGGTAATGGCTTGATCCCGATGAATCAGCGGTTTAAACAGGAAAGGAAGGCGGACAGCGAGTTGGTCGCTGTGTTTGGGCGGCAAGTTCAAAATGGTTTTTGCTAACTTTTGTTTTTTGAGCAGCAACTATATAAGGTCCCTTAACTATGAGAGTTTACTAGATTAGTTATAGTAATTTCATTTAAGTTTAGATTTCCTAAAAACTCTTTTTTTCAACTTCTAACAACTAACTAGTTTATATATATTTATAAACTTTTAACATTATAACAACCCTAAAACAAACCGACACCCTCCTAAAATTTTCGACACCCTAAAAATATTTAAAATATCCCAATGTGTCCTAAAATACACCCCATACGCGAAAACAGGACATGAATACCTTTAATATTATTAAAATTAATTAAAAACAAGAAAAATAGGCTCCTCGCGGGGCGCGTAGCCTTTGGCTACTGCCTACGCGGGCCGCGACAGAATGGGATTAGGGCGACACCCGGTGCCGCCACGTGTCGGGTCACATGTGGGGTCTACGAGCCGAATCAGCAACCCTAGGGCCTACCCTAGGGAGCCTCGCGGGCCGCGTAGCCTCTTGCTACGTCTTACGCGGGTCGCGTAAAACCCGAAATCAGGCCCTATAAGTAGAGGGCTTCGGCCTTCAGTTCCGGTCGCTCATTTCCTTTTCTTAAATCTCAAATTTCTTATAGTAGGCACTACACTCGGGTATAATATCCCCCTAAATAACGAAGTTCTTCTCCGTTGTAAGTATCATAACCCCTGGATACGTATTAGATACGCTGCCCGATTGATCTAGGGTTCCGTAACGGCTGTCGTGGTTCTGCCCGACGTAGTCGTTGGAATGCCGTCTCGGGGAGGGTATTACTAATGTTAAAATGGGTTATTATACTAACTCGTGTGCATTTGTGTAATTTATAGGTTTTCACCAGGAAACCCTTACAGAAAACCTAAGACAGCAATGTGAGTAATCTCCTTTTTGCAAACTGTTTTTACAAAACCTCACATAATTAATTATATATTAAACAGTTATTGAGTATTTGTAAGGATACAATTATCGTCGGTATGTTGGGGTTTTGTATACAAAATTTGTTACTGCCTTGCGAGGGGTAACATTTCCACAAGTCGGGTTGACAGTACCGTGGGTGGTAATTGATATGACTTGGAAACAAATGTAATTGCGAGACCGCCCTCAATACTGTACAATGGTTTTTACTTAAACTTGATTAAACTGAGATTCAATTACCAGTATTTCCCAATGAAAAAATGTTTTTAAACGCGTTTCAGGTAACAAAATGTGAAAGCCAAATAGAAGCCAGCTGGACAACACTGAAGGCTTGGAAAAGTGGCAATAAAGTTACCTAAAATAAATAAATGTTTTTACTAAATAAAAATAGGATTTATTCCTATGAAAATGTGTGTACTTAAAACTTGGGTTTTATCCCATGTGTTTAATATATTGAAAGTGTGGTATTTTACTCTGATAAAATATTTCCTAACTACGGTCCTGATGAAATTTCCGCTGCCAAAATAGACAATCACCAGATACCACCAAAACTGGCCGCGGCCGCCCGTTTCCGGGATAAGAGGGGACGGGGGTTGCGACAGAAGGTGGTATCAGAGCTAAGCCATTGATTCAGTCACAGAAATGTTTTGCTGACACCAAAATATTATTCAATATGCTAGGAAATAAATTACGGAAATACGTGCATATTTGTATTTTATTATTGTGTGTTATTTGACTATTTGTTAGTTTACAGTATGAGCGACCAAGGACCATCCGACGCGTATCGTCAGTTATCTGGTTCGCCTAGAAGCGAAGGCGCCTCTTCACAGCCTGCCCTCTCAGGGTACTCTGCTGATAATGAAGAAAGAATATTCGTGTTTAAGGCTCAGTCTGAAGAGCCATTCCCTCAGAAAACGAGAGGATGGTTCAGTCGGGGAGCACATGAGTGTAGGAAACGAATGAAAAAGTTGCAAGAACAAAGAGTGCTAGTAGCAGCTAAGAGAGAAACTGATGCCTATACCCAAGATATTCTCAATAGGGGTATAGCAAATATCTTTATCTTAGCAACCACAGCAGCTGACCCTAACCTGGAGCAACTGATAGCACCCCAACCATTAAGCCCATGGAAATCAAGTAGAAATGCATGATTTTAACCCAGAGGAGATACGTAGGGTACCAGCACCCAATCCCTTAGACCGAAATTACGACCTGTGGTCGGACGACAATATGGACTATATGCAACGTTACCCCATACAAGAAGACATGCCCATGCCGAATCTAGGAGCATACCCAGCTTTAGACCCTCTAGATCCCAATTATGATAACGATGTATTCATTAGGGAGATTTTAGAGAATCCTTACCCGTACCAGGCACCCACACCCCCATACCAGGAACCTGCACCCCAGATTCCAAACCCAGTAATAGAACATGCACCCCCAATGAGTGCAGAAAATGTACAAGAACTCAGGACATTTGGTGAGGAATTATTAGAAAGTAGCGAGAGGATGAGACAGGTGGGAGAGTGACTCGTCTGGAAGTACGACGAGCGCAATATGGATTGCTGGATGAATCCATATCCGTGAAGATGATGGTGGAGGTAGTAGTGTAATAATAATAATATAATATGTGTGGTTGAAAAAACAAACTACAGATTCCTACTACTAGTAGTGTAATTTTAATTCCAGCTGTATTGTAATTTTAATTTCCAGTATTGGTTTATAGTAGATGCATATATAGATATAAAAAGAGTAAGTCGCAATGATCGACGTTTTTTATCAATATGTGTATTATGTGATTGGTTGTATTAAATATTATTTTGTGATATTAATATGTGCTAAATGTTTAAAATTCAGATGGACAACGAAGTGAACCAGGAAAACCAGAATGATAATATCCAGAACGACAATAACCCGACTAATGAGAATCCAAACAACAATAACAATGGAAACCAAGTGGATAATAGTCCCATCCAACATATAGTGGCAAAAGGAATTATAGATGCAATGCCATTTATTATTCAAACTGTTAAGGAAGCTGATAATAAAAGTAAACATAGCAGTAAGCGACCGACTGAACCAGAACACAGCGTAAACAATGGACCCGTACTTCAGGTGCCCATTCCCAAAAGAAGAAGAACCATGCCTTATGGTTGTTCTTATAAAGAATTCTAGTCCTGCAAACCAATAGAATTCTCGGGCAGTGAAGGACCCATTCCAACTCTATGCTGGATAGAGAAGACTGATGCTGTCTTAAAAATAAGCAAATGTGCGGAAGAGGATAAGATAATGTTTGCTTCTAATCTGTTTAAGAACTCAGCCTTAGAATGGTGGAATACAATCCTCCAGTCTAGGGGAAGTGATAGGATTTACAATATGGAGTGGGAAGAATTTAAAAACATGGTGGAAAGGAAATTCTGCCCTCCCAATGAAATGGAACAAATAGCAAATAAATTCTTAAACCTTAGAATGACTGGAGTAGATAGCAAAGGGTACACTACTACATTCTTTGAATATTCTAGAATCGTGCCAACCCTTGCATCACCTGAACCAGTATTAATCTCCCGTTACATATGGGGATTAATTAGGGAGATTAGGCATGTAGTCAAGGCAGCTAGACCTCAAACCATAGAAGAAGTTGTAGAACTAGCAAATACCTTGACAGATGAATTAGTGCGTACACGAGAAGAAGACCAGAGGAGAAACCTAGCTCAAAGGCTTACCCGGGAATTTCGTTATGGAAATTCCAACCGTAGGAACGTAGGTTCTACCTCTGCACCATACTGCAAAGCTTGCAAGAAGAAGCATTCGGGAAAATGCTCCACTCACTGCAATTTCTGCAAAATGCCAGGACACAAGGAAGAAGATTGTAGGAGGAAACCTAATAACGGAATGTGCTTCAACTGCGGAGAAAAAGGCCACATCAAGCCCAACTGCCCGAAACAAACTCCAGCTCCGAACAACAAGAACACTAAAAATGCTAGAGCATTTTTTCTGACGGCAGATGAAGCCAAGATGATTCCAGACGTGATAGCCGGTACGTTTTTAGTTAATGATGTTTTTGCTAAAGTATTATTTGACTCTGGTGTGAACCAAAGCTTTATTAATACTTCGTTTTGAAAACTTCTTAATCAATCATTAACTAAACTTCCACAAGAATGTCTAGTAGAGACAGCCAATGGGGAAACCATTAAGATTTCTGAAATCTTGCATGGAGCAAGAATAGAAATTTTAAAACAAAAGTTTATTGAAAACCTTTACCCAATGAATCTGGCAGGATTTAATATTGTATTAGGAATGGATTGGTTAATAGCCAATAAAGCCAGTATTTTATGTGATCAAAAGTCAATCCAAGTAAATTCACCAAAGGGTGAAAAGATCACAATTAAAGGAGATAAGCCATCTAGATCCACGAAATTCATCTCTGTGATGAAAACAACAAGTTATATAAGAAAAGGATCTTTAGTGTATTTGATTTCCATAATCACTAACACTAAAGGAAAAGAACTAAAGGATATTCCAGTAGTATCCCAGTTTTTAGATGTATTCCCAGAAGAATTACCAGGACTACCGTCGGACAGAGAAGTTGAATTCAGAATCCATCTGCTACCAGGGACAGCACCAATTGCCAAAGCGCCTTACCGTTTGGCACCTACCGAAATGCAGGAACCGAAGAAACAATTGGACGAACTGTTGGAGAAAGGATTCATACAGCCCAGCTCATCACCATGGGGAGCACCAATTTTATTTGTTAAAAAAAAAAAGACGGATCGATGCGTATGTGCATTGATTACCATGAATTGAACAAGGTCATGATTAAGAACCGGTATCCATTACCAAGAATCGATGATCTGTTTGACCAGTTGCAAGGAGCTCGATTTTTCTCTAACATTGATTTAAGATCAGGGTATCATCAATTGATGGTACAGGAAGAGGACATTCCTAAGACTGCTTTCAGAACAAGGTATGGCCATTATGAATTTACTGTCATGTCATTTGGTTTAACTAATGCCCCAGCCGCATTTATGGACATGATGAACCGAATATGTAAGCCATATTTGGATAAATTCATAATTGTTTTTATTGATGATATTCTCATTTACTCTAAAAGTAAGGAGGAACATGCAAAGCATTTGTATGCACTTTTAAGTTTATTAAGGAAGGAAAAGCTCTATGCTAAATTTTCAAAGTGCGAGTTTTGGTTAGAACAGGTACAGTTTCTTGGACATCTAGTCAATCATGAAGGAATTCATGTAGACCCCACCAAGATTAAGGCAATTACCAAATGGAAAACCACTGAGTCACCAACCGAGGTTAGAAGTTTCTTAGGATTAGCCGGTTATTATAGGAGATTTATTCAAGATTTTACTAGAATAGCCATTCCCTTAACTAAGTTAACTTATAAATATGTTAAGTTTGAATGGGGATCAAAACAAGAAAAAGCCTTTAGAATTCTTAAGCAAAGATTAACCCATGCACCCATACTAGCATTACCAGAAGGAACTGAAGACTTTGTAGCCTATTGTGACGCTTCTAAGTTAGGTTATGGATGTGTGTTGATGCAACGCCAAAAGGTTATAGCTTACGCATCTAGATAACTTAAGAATTATGAAAAGAATTATTCAACCCATGATTTAGAATTAGGAGCTATAATTTTTGCCCTTAAGATTTGGAGACATTACCTTTATGGTAGTAAGTTTACCATTTTCACCGATCATAAAAGTTTAAGGTATGTTTTTGGGCAAAAAGAGTTGAATATGAGGCAAAGACGCTGGATAGAAATACTTAGTGATTATGATTGTAATATCCAGTATCATGCAGGAAAAGCGAATGTGGTGGCTGCTGCTTTAAGCCAAAAGTATCATGAAAAGCCAAAAAGGGTACGTTCTCTTAAATTAAATCTTTAAGTAGATTTAAATGATCAGATAAGAGAAGCACAAGAATCAGTTATCAAGAAAGATACTGAAAAATTAAAAGGAATGATTAAGGAATTAGAACAAGGAACCGATGGAATTTGGAAATTCCATAAGAAAAGAATGTGGATACCTAAATTAGGAAACCTACGTCATCGTATATTAGAAGAAGCCCATAAGTCTAAATATACGATGCATCCTGGAAGTGATAAAATGTATCAGGACTTAAGAACGAATTTCTGGTGGATAGGAATGAAAAAGGATATAGCTGCTTATTTTTCTAAATGTTTCACATGTTCACAAGTCAAAGTTGAACATCAGAAACCCTCAGGTTTATTGCAACAGTTAGAAATGCCTGTATGGAAATGGGAATTGATAACAATGGATTTTGTTACCAAATTACCCAAAACAAGAAAAGGTAATGATACAATCTGGGTGATTGTAGACAGGCTAACTAAGTCAGCTCATTTCCTACCAATGAAGGAAACTTTCAGTATGGAACAATTAGCCAAGCTATATGTAAATGAAATAGTTTCAATGCATGGAATTCCTTTATCAATTGTTTCTGATAGGGACAGTCATTTTACCTCTCATTTTTGGGCAAGTTTCCAAAAATCCATGGGAACCAAGTTGAATCTAATCTCAAGAAATGCTTAGTTGAACCTGTAGCCTATCAGCTACAACTGCCAGAAGAAATGGCAGGAATACCTGATGTATTTCATGTATCTAATCTCAAGAAATGCTTAGCTGACGAATCACTGATGATACCTCTTAAGGATATAGAGGTAAATGAACAACTTAAATTTGTAGAAAGGCCTCTACAGATTGAAGACAGGAAAGTTAAGAATCTCAAGCATAAAAGATTAGTTTTGGTCAAAGTGAAGTGGGACTCCAAAAGAGGACCGGAATACACGTGGGAGCTTGAATCAGAAATGCAAAGGAAATATCCACACTTGTTCCAGTAGATCTCGAGGACGAGCTCTAAAACAAGGTGGAGAGGATATAACAACCCTAAAATAAACCTACACCCTCCTAAAATTTTCAACACCCTAAAAATATTTAAAATATCCCAATATGTCCTAAAATACACCCCATACGTGAAAACAGGACCCGAATACCTTTAATATTATTAAAATTAATTAAAAAAAAGAAATATGGGGTCCTCGCGGGGCGCGTAGCCTTTGGCTACTGCCTATGCGGGCCGCGACAGAATGGGATTAGGGCGACACCCGGTGCCGCCACGTGTCGGGTCACGTGTGGGGTCTACGATCTGAATCAGCAACCCTATGGCCTACCCTAGGGAGCCGCGCAGGCCGCGTAGCCTCTTGCTACGTCTTACGCGGGCCGCGTAAAACCCGAAATCAGGCCCTATAAGTAGAGGGCTTCGGCCTTCAGTTCCGATCGCTCATTTCCTTTTCTTAAATCTCAAATTTCTTATAGTAGGCACTATACTCAGCTATAATATCCCCCTAAATAATGAAGTTCTGCTCCGTTGTAAGTATCATAACCCCTGGATACGTATTAGATACGCTGCCCGATTGATCTAGGGTTCCATAACGGCTGTCGTGGTTCTGCCCGACGTAGTCGTTGGAATGCCGTCTCGGGGAGGGTATTACTAATGTTAAAATGGGTTATTATACTAACGCGTGTACATTTGTGTAATTTATAGATTTTCACCAGGAAACCCTTACAGAAAACCTAAGACAGCAATGTGAGTAATCTCCTTTTTGCAAACTGTTTTTACAAAATCTCACATAATTAATTATATATTAAACAGTTATTGAGTATTTGTAAGGATACAATTATCGTCAGTATGTTGGGGTTTTGTATACAAAGTTTGTTACTGCCTTGCGAGGGGTAACATTTCCACAAGTCGGGTTGACAGTACCGTGGGTGGTAATTGATATGACTTGGAAACAAATGTAATTGCGAGAGCGCCCTCAATACTGTACAATGGTTTTTACTTAAACTTGATTAAACTTGGATTCACTCACCAGTATTTTCCACTGACAAAATGTTTTTAAACGCGTTTCAGGTAACAAAATGTGAAAGCCATTTAGAAGCCAGCTGGACAGCACTGAAGGCTTGGAAAAGTGGCACTAAAGTTACCTAAAATAAATAGATGTTTTTACTAAATAAAAATAGGATTTATTCCTATGAAAATGTGTGTACTTAAAACTTGGGTTTTATCCCATGTGTTTAATATATTGAAAGTGTGGTATTTTACTCTGATAAAATATTTCCTAACTACGGTCCTGATGAAATTTCCGCTGCCAAAATAGACAATCACCAGATACCACCAAAACTGGCCGCGGCCGCCCGTTTCCGGGATAAGAGGGGACGGGGGTTGCGACAAACATTAATTAAATTAATTAAATAAATAACTGTGTGTACACAATGTCTATCGCCTACGTCATCAGTCTAGGTCGTGTCAGTAGCTTGTAATAGGGGTTAAAAGTGTAAAAGTTTAATTTTATTTGTGTTTGTACCATTTCGTATGAAATGGATGTGTAATGGACATATCGCACGAAATGGACTTCGCCATTTCGTGCGAAATGGATCTTGCGATCTCGTGCGAAATGGATTCCCTATATATAGGGGTGTTGGGTTTTCCATTTGTAACGGTTCGGTGAAAGTTGTCACGAAGTGCTGTCAAATTCTCTGCGTGTATTAACGTCTAAAACCAATGGAAAACCAGTTTAAAGTGTATTTCTCTGCTTCTACTCACATTCTAACACCAATTCTCAGTTACTAGATGGTTTCCACCTCTCTAGTTACCTAGATTTGACTCAGACCGACTCATTTAGGTCGAATATCGATCCTACAAGTGGTATCATAGCTCAGGATGAGTCAAATCGGCTGGATCAGTGCTTTGAATGGTTTAGAACTCTCTACTTCTACTCATTCTTGGATTTTTGAATGATTCCACGGACAAAATGGACTGAGATTTGGATATAACGTGTAAAACACCATTTTAATCAATCCTTCAAAGTTACAGACCTTAATTCGGACTAAAATTGATCAAAAAGTATCAAAAACATCATTTCGTGTGAACATGTATCATTTCGTGTGAAATTTGTGTCCATTCCGTATGAAATGAACCATTTCGTGTGAAGCTTTACCAAATCGTTTGAAAATTGTGTCCAATTCGCACGAATTGGACCATTTCACTTGAAAATCCGAATTGTCTGATCATTTCGCATGAATTGGAACCTTTTTACTCATTTCGCATGAAATGGCATTCCAATTCGTATGAAATTGTCATTTCGCTTAAAAGATCATTTCGTTTGATGTTCATTCCGTTTGAAAATCCAAACCGTGTGGAAGTCATTTCGTTTGAAAAGTAAATTTTTCAAAAACTTAGAAAAATTTTTCGAAACTGTTTTCATAGTTTAAAATGGATAACCAAGAATTTTATAACATGTTTTCCGGAGGGGGAATGACAGTAGTTCAAACTCCAGCAAGTATTGTGCAGAACATAAACATGGAAAACGAGCTTGGTACAATGCAAAAGCCACCAAAATTAATTAACATTGACGAATATTCAGGGTGGTCAGAGAGGTTTAAAACCTGGGTACAGGAAAATCATTTTGAGTGTTGGATGAAAATTGAGTTAAAGTATGTACCTCCGACGAATGGAGCGGGTATTGAGAAAACACTTAATCAGTTAACTCCGGTTGAACATGATAGTTTTAAAGCTGAAAAGAAAATGATGAGTATCTTGCAACAAGCAATCAAAGAAGATATCTTGGTTTTGCTACAAAATCAAAGTGACTCGCAGTCTATCTGGAATTCACTAAAAGTCAAGTTTCTTAGAAGTGTTTCGATGATAAAGAGCAAGACGGCATTGCTGAAAAAGGAATTTGATATTTTTACTGCTATCAAGGGTGAGTCAACAAAAGAGTTGATCGAGAGATATTGTCATTTGGTTGTAGAAATGAAGCGTTTGAGCATTACCAAAACAGATGAAGAATGGGCTGACAAGCTGGCAGATGCTTTACCGTATGATGAATGGGGCACATATTTGTTGGTTTTGAAAATAACTTGGAGTATGTTGGTTTCAATCTTAGCACGTTTATCGAGAAAATTAAATCGCATGAGCTTGAACTTAAAAAGTCAGAAAAATGAAATCTGCTAATGTACAACAAGATGTTCAGTTGTACTACAAAGGAAGCTCATCAGCAACATCTACCCCAAGTCCAAAAATTCAGACAACATTTAGTGCTGATTCTACATCAGGAGGTTCTCAAAGCACACCAAGCAACAGTCATTCACCGTTTACAAGCTTTGAACCAAATCCTAAGGATCAAGAACAAGTGTCTCCTCAAAGTTCATCAAGTTCAAATAATCAGAGTTACGTTTCTAGGATACAGTGCAATATTGTTGTAAACATAAAAAATGGTCAAGATTTTACAAAAGTAGCTGCAAAGCAACATATCGCACTATTAGCTTACGTTCTTGAATCATATGAGAGTCTAGTTGCTGGAAGGATTGGTAATCCAGACATGACAAAGGAGGATTACGATCAAATTGATCCTGGAGAATTAGAGCTTATTGATATCAAATGGGGAATGGCGAGCTAAGTGAGGAGAGCACAAAGGTTTATGGAAATAACCGGATGAAACAGTCTCGCAGGACCTGATTGTAAGCTTGGATTTGACAAAGCAAAGGTTACATGCTTCAAATGCAAAGAAAAAGGGCATTTCAAACGCGAGTGTCCAAATAGGGAAGTAAACAATCATCAGGATCCGTTCACAAATGACTACTACCGATAAGCAATCTATCACAAAAATAGTCAGCAACCTTTCAATCCAAGACCTCAAATTGAAAACAAACCAGAAAAGGCTCTTTTGGTTAATCAGGATGATGAGAAGATTCCGGAAGGGTTTAGTTGGGAAAAATATATTCCTGGAGAGGGTCTTGCTATGATGGCGGAGATTATTGAAAAGCCAGAATGTGTTGTTGAAGCTGAGGAAGTCGGAGAAGTGATGAGTGAAGAGAGTCTGGCAGAACTTGAAGAGGTAGCAGCATAAGTTTATTATTATCAATCAGAACAGGAGATTATAGCTAATTCTTTTAAATCCATAATGCCTCCTAACATGTTTGATTCTTTTGCAGGATTCTTCAGCGAGCCAACTACAGGTTTTTGTCCACAATAGGACGTCAAAAAATATCCGGTTGAAGAAATGATAGATGTTTCTAAACAGATGAATGAAGAAACGCTGAAGGAGATAGCTGACAAGGCGCTGATGGTCAAGCTGAAAGAGGTAGAAAAAACTCAAGAGTCAATGTCTGTCGAAACGGAGTCTGTCAAAACGGAGTCTGTCGAAACATAGTCAATCGAAAAGGAGTCAGTCGAAAAGGAGTCCGAGTTCAAATCAGAAAATCTGGATATCAAATCAGGAGAAAAATTAGAGTCTGAGTCTGACGGGTTTGGTAAACCAGAAATTAAAACTGATAAAGAAGAAAAGGTTTTTGAAAAGATTGATCCAATTCCTGAAACACCATGCGAAAACTGTTTAAAACCCTGCATGGATTGTCTTGAAAAAGACAAACAGTTTCAAGAATTGAAGAAATATACTGACAACGTAAAATTTGATCTTAATAATGTGAAAGAAGCTTATGACACTTTATCACGTTAAATCAAAATGATTCAAAAGGAAAGTATAGAAAATGATAAAGCTACTAAGTTGTTCAAAGAAACTGTCATGGAAAAGCAGATGGAGATTAACATTCATCTGGACACAATCGCATCTTTGAAAAAGGAACTTGAATTGATGCGTATTGAAAAAGAAAGAGTTGATAAGAAATTGATCAGTTATATTGCTTCATCTTATGTGATTGATCAAATTGTTCCTCAACTACCTGATGTTAAACCTGCTTTAAACAATGTTCCACCCCCAATGTGGAATCATAATACACAGAAATATCCAGATGGGGTGGAAACAGCTTTGAATCTCAAGTTGAGAACTGTAGAGAATGAGTTACCGGAAAACATTGATGTTACATTCTCTCCATCTGACACCGACAATGAGTCACAAGTGATTAAAACTGTTGTTGATCAAGTGTTGGATGAAGAAAGTGATAACTCTGATTTCAGAACGGTTAAAACTCATTTGGAGAATTCCAATTCTGATTCTGAAGATGATGGAAATTTTCTGGACAAATTCATCCCAAAATCAGATACAGTTGTGGATGACGATTCGATCATTGTGGTTTACACAATGACCGGAACTGACAAACTCTATATTGATTTTAAGTATCCAATTCAGAATGCAAAATTGGAAAATGTTGAAAAAGTGTTCAAACTTGTGGAAATTGATATTTCGGAAGTTAACAACAACGCATTTTTATCAAAACCGAAAAAATATTTTGTGAAACAACAAAACAACCCAGGAAAGAAAGAATGGATGGGTAACAATGGTCACAACAAACGACATGGTAACAATTTCAAAAAGAAAGGTGTCGGTTTTGAGAAAAAAATGGCTAAAAAGGAGATTAAGCCAAAAGAAAAGTTGAGTGATGTATTTGTTGCAGGAAAGAACATAATTGCTGAAAAAGATTATATCTTTAGTCAGAAAGCAGTTGACGATTTCAATGCAACGAAAAAGTTGAAAGATGAGACCAACAGATCCACTTTTGTCGAATATGACAAAAGAATCTGCTATCGCTGTAATGAAATTGGTCACATGGCCAAACAGTGTGTTAAGAGGATTGAAAAACCAGTTTTCCAGAAACCCAAACCTAAAACTTCAAATGATGTTAAGGGTAAAACACTGATGGTTTCCCCCGTGCGTATTCTGAAACGCGTTGAATCTTTGAAGTCCTAGGACAAGCCAAAATCAACCTTTGAGATTGGTGAATCTTCGAAAATTCAAAAGACTTCAAAGGTTTATCCCAAAACAAAAACTTTTCAAAATCAATCATGGGTAGACCTAAACAATCGTTTGAAGAAAAGAAAATGGAAAAGGTTTTAAAATCTGAGCCAACAGTTGTTGTAACTAACAATGAAAATCTTGAGTTTGAATTGGACAAATTGATTGAGGAATTCCCACTAATCAAGGAGGGAGATCTAAAATCAAAGTCCAAACCTGTTGTTCCAAACGTTGTCTTCAACATTCCAAAAGTTGACGTAGCTTATGATCTTGTATTTGGTAGTGTTCCAAATGTGAAGAAATCTTGGGCATCGTTGTTTAAGTGAATGACTTTGATGTGTACAGGGGCTTCCGAGGTCGATCATCTCCAAGTAGATCATGGATAGCGGCGCCTCGAGGCATATGAATGGGATGTTAGCACTACTCTATGATGTCAAATCAATTAATGAGGGATATGTTGGCTTTGCGGGAACTCAAGGAGGAAGAATCGTTGGTGAAGGAATTCTTACCAATGGAGTTGTAACGTTTTATAAAGTGAACGACAACGTTGAACTTGAAAACAATCTATTGAGCATATCGCAGATTTGTGACAAGTCGTTCACAGTTCATTTTACAAAAAATGAGTGTTTGATCATTAAACCAGGGTTTAAAATTCCTGAAGATTTGGTGTTGATGCAAGCTCCTCGAGAAAAAGACTTGTATGTCCTAGACATGAGCGTCACAACAACATCAGACAAAAAGAAACAATGTTTTGTAACTAAAACAAAAGCAACTGAAAAAAAAAATCAAGAATGTGGCATCGTAAGATGGGTCACATCAATGTGAGAAAAATGAATTTCTTAGTTCACAATGATCTTGTTGAGGGTGTTAATTTGAAAAATTTCCATCTGAATGATGTTTGTGTAGAATGCAAGAAGGGTAAGCAAACAAAGAAGTCACACCCAAAGAAGCTCTTGAACTCCATCAGACTACCGCTCGAACGACTCCATGTGGATCTGTTCGGACCGGTAAATGTGAAGAGCGTTAGTGGAGATTTGTATTGTTTAGTCGTTACTGACGACTTTTCAAGATTCTCCTGGGTGATGTGTCTCGAAAGAAAAGATCAAACATTTGATTCGTCGATTATTTTATTCAAAAAGACGGAGACGATGTACAAACTGCCGATCAGAACAATTCAAAGCGACAACGGCACAGAGTTTAAAAACCACCGTATGCTTGAATTTTGCAATGACAGAGGCATTCTTCATTAATTCAGCTCACCGTATACTCCACAACAAAATGGTGTCGCAGAACGAAAGAATCGCACACTGATCGAAACAGCTCAAACTATGCTAGCCGATTCCAAATTGCGTGTTATACGCTAAATCGTGTCCTTACAGTAAAGAAGTACAAGAAAACCTGCTTCGAATTACTTCATCGCTATAAACCAAATCTGAAATTCTTAGAACCTTTTGGATCTCCATGCACATTTATTGATCCAGATGGTAAATTTGGTGCGAAAGTTAACGAAGGTTTTTTTTGTAGGTTATGCAAGTCCACTGAAGAGAGTATTTGTTCCATGCTTGGGGAAGATTATACAAGTTCATCATGTCGATTGTCAACGGTTTATTGCTCCGGAACAACTTCCCGGAAACAGATTGCTATTTGATTATGATAAACTCTGGGAGTCTTTCCAGTTGCCGACTGAACCAAGTGAGGAGGAACTAGTATTATTATACCAACATCAGCAATCTATGTCACAAGAACAAGTGCCAAGACCGTTGGTAGTTTCTCAGCCCACCGTGGGTGCAAATGATCACGAGGCCGGTCCAAGTGGAACTTCACACGAACCCCCAGAAGAACCAGCTCCAATATTTGACCAGTCTGACGACTCAGAATCGGAACCCGATCCGATTCTTGACGAGGGACCAAATGTTGCAACTTCAGAAGCTGTGGATCACATGGGTGATCAGGATATCACAAACTTGCAATCGGAAGTGAGCGTGCCAGTCACAGTCATGCCGAGAACTTTGTCTTATCATCCTTCAGAACAAATCATTGGAGATCTTCAAAGTGGAGTGAAAACACGCGATCAAATCAACAAAGGGCTTACATGTTTTTATTCATCTATTGCTCCTTTACAAGTAGACTTCTCATTGAAATGTTTTATCTCGCAGGTGGAGCCGAGAACATACAAAGAAGCATTGACTGAGGAAAGCTGGGTAAATGCTATGCAGGAGGAGCTACCGCAGTTTGAGAAACTTGGAGTGTGGAGGTTGGTGGATCTCCCAGAAGATCAAAAGCTGATCAAGACCAAGTGGGTCTTCAAGTGTAAACGGGATAATAGAGGGGTGATCGTGAGAAATAAAGCACCTTTGGTAGTCCAAGGTTTTAGTCAGCAAGAAGGCATCAACTTTACAGAAGTGTATGCGCCTGTTGCTCGACTCGAGGCAATTAGAATCTTCCTGGCATTTGCATCTTGGAAAGGATTCAAGGTCTACCAATTAGATGTAAAATCTGCATTCCTTTATGGAAAGATCAAAGAAGAAGTGTACGTCGGACAACCATCGGGTTTTACCGATCCAGTGCACAAAGACAAAGTCTATCTACTCGACAAAGCACTTTACGGTTTACACTAGGCCCCGAGAGCCTGGTACGAGACGCTTTCCCAGCATTTATTGAAAAACGGGTTTATCAGAGGGACTGTCGATAGCACTTTGTTTACAAAAGAGGTTGCAGGACATCTACTCATCGTGCAGATTTATGTTGACGACATAATCTTCAGATCGACGAATGACGAATTGTGCAAAGAGTTCGAGAAGGTTATGAAGAAAAAGTTTGAAATGAGTTCGATGGGGGAGATGAAGTTCTTCCTAGGGCTTCAAGTTGAGCAAATGCCCGAAGGAATCTTCATACACCAGACAAAATACGTGAATGATGTTCTTGACAAGTTCAATATGTCTGAATCATCTCCAATCTCAACCCCCTGGCTCAAAATCATTGGATATGTCCGGATGAAAGCGGTGAAAAAGTGGATGAGACGGACTATCGGTCGATCATTGGTTCATTAATGTATCTGACTGCGTCACGCCCGGACATCATGTATCCAACTTGCCTCTGTGCCCGATATCAGTTAAGCCCGAGACAGTCACACTTGAGGATTGTGAAGAGAATTTTACGGTATCTTAAAGGCTGCCCAAGCACCGACTTGTGGTATCCTAAATCTGGTGACTTTTCTCTTACTGGTTATGTTGATTCTGACTTCGGGAGCTGTAAGCTTAATGCAAAGTCCACAACTGCTAGCTGTTAGTTCTTCGGAACTCGACTTGTTACTTGGCAATGCAAGAAACAAACCACAGTCGCTCTCTCACCCTGTGAGGCTGAATACGTTTCAGCTTCCAGCTGTTGTTCTCATATCCTCTGGATCTAGCAGCAGATGGGGGACTATGGTTTGCAGTTCTTAGACACGCCAATATTTGTGGACAATGAGGCAGCAATAAATATAACTAAAAATCCGGTTCATCACTCTAAAATGAAACATATTGAGATTCGACATCATTTCATCCGTGATTGCTACGAGAAGAAATTGATTCGAATTGATCATATACACACCGATGATCAGAGAGCTGATTTTTACAATAAACCCTTTGATAAAACAAGATTTAACTATCTTTTAAAATTAAACGGTTTGAAAAATTTGTTTTCTGGGAGGGTAATAGAGTGTGAAGCCGAGGAGGACGGCGATCAAAAGTGATCTACGTCGTGTTGTCAAGTTTTTCTGTACAGTTTTATTTTCTGCTTTTGATAAAACCAAAAACACAAAAATATGTTTTTGATTTTAGGGGGAGAAAGTTTTCAGAAAATACAAAAACATGATAAAATTTATAAACCAAAAAGAAAATTTGTTTCAGGAACAAGTTCTGAAGAGAAGAAAGAGAAACCATTCTGGAGACAGTCAAACAAGGAGTTTCTCGCCGAAAAACAAAAGAATCTGTTGAAGGAATCTGAACAGAGAGTTGAAAGAAGAACCTGTTTCAAATGTCAAAAGGTTGGACATATTGCTTGGAATTGCCCAAAGCCAACCAACACAAAACAGGGAGTTTCTTCTAACTCGAAATTGAAAGAGAAATGTGTTGATAAAAAGGAACAACCAACAGAGAAGTTTAAAGAGTTCAAAAATTCAACTTTCGAAGTTGGTGAAAGCTCGAAACATTTTTACAAAAGAAGAGCCAATTTAAACAAACAAAAATGGGTTGTTAAAAGTTCAGATGATAGTTCTGGCAATGAATCTTGTAGGATCGTTTACACGACCAAAACGAGTCATTCAGAAGAGTTCTAATCTATACGAGAGGCGGAAATAAACGTATCAACTTTGAAACAGCTTGATATACACTCTAATTGTCTTTTTTATTAAGATAACAATGTTTTACAGCCTGTAGACACTTCAGCAGCACCTCGGCACCGGAATCACCAAGTTCTACAAATGAAATGACAGGACAGGTATATATAGGCGAGCCATTTCGCATGAAAAAGCAACTTGTCATTTCGCACGAAATGGATTCAGTCCATTTCGTACGAAATGGGTTCAATCCATTTCGCACGAAATGGTCATTTCGTGTGAAATAACTGTTTCAGCCTTTTTCCCATTTTCCTCGTACTATGTGTCCTAGATCTATCATTTCTATTACAAGACTCGATACAAGACGAAGTCAACAGACATATGCACCAACAGACTCCCCCTTGGATGTTGAAGAAGTCTTCAGTGTCGAGTCTTCGGTATGCCACATCTTCAATCTTGATCAGTCTTCGTGCTATTCCCAAAGTATCTGACAGTGTAAAGCATCCTTCAATCTTTTTCTCTTCTCCAGGATCTCAACCGGGTTTTCAACCATTCAAGCTCCCCCTTGAATGTTGATCTAATCTTCAATCTCCTCTTTCACTCACTCATCAACATTAGCAACTGGCATGATCATCAGGATTCGAATCTGGTTCTTGCATCTTCAGACTCCCCTTTGCTAGCAGACTCCCCCTTAAGTTGTTCCGGGATCGCAATCTGACTTAGCTTTTCCACATATTCAGGTCGTCTCCTGGCTCTTCGTAGCAACAGGATCAGGAACCTGACTCAAATCTGCACATCTTCAAGAGTCGAATCCTGGCTAACCTGCATAGACTCTACCTCAAAATAAATTTCACAAATTTAACAATTTGACAAATTTATATACCACTTGTAGAATCAATCTCAAACCATCACTTGTAGATATCATTTCAAAATGATTTAACATTTTCAAAGCTTTGATGACCACATGAAAGAATAACATTCAGATTTGACATTTAAATTTCGAAATCTTTTCTCATTTCAAACAAACTCTCCCAACCCTTTGTTCATCATGTTTAGCACTCGAAATTTTGAAAATCAGCTCTCCAACATCAGTTGTCGAAAATCTTTTTGTATTTTCAAAATTTTATGCTAAAACACACTGAAAATCTTTTTGGAGTTTTTGTTTTTAATGAAATGATTTAAAGAAATATTCACAAACAATATTTTTGTGAGTTTGCGTAAGAGGATCATATCAGTTTATGAGACAAATCACCAACACCGTTAAGCTATAAACATTTTAAGTTCTAAGCGATTCACTTAGATTGTCAGTATACTGATCCACTTAAATTTTCACACACACTTCAACTGTTTCGAGATACGAGATTTAGTGTTTTAATGGACTTAAACTTATTCGCGTGTCCCACCTCAGAATATACTCCCGTATCCAGACTTCTATATTCAGTCTTACAGGTGAATGTACACTAATGATATCTGTAAAGGGTTAAATGCGAGACCATGAGAGCTCAGGCTATTGCTTCCGCAAAATCAGAGAGATGATGGTTCGCTTTTCGGTGGGTTCCCTTTAGAGAATCTTTTCTTCAACAGCACATGATTAGCATCTTTCAATGTTTCATCTTTTTTTATGCTGAGGGCGAGCTTTAAGAATAAAGCAATGCAAAGTATTATACGAGGACTAGGCTATTGCTCCCGCAAAATCAGAAGTCCAGGTATAATACCCCAGATATCACCACGCACAAAGACCTAGTATGTCAGAAATAGAAAGCCCTTCAAACAAGATTTCAGGGGTTACCTATATATCCGAGAGATGTTCCCCACGAAATCAGTAAGTTTGAAATTTAGGTTTATATCTCGAATACAATCTACTAAGCGTGTAAAAACCTACTGGCACATCATCAGTGAGACCGTTTATCACATTTGACATTCCAAATCTTTAGCATGTTGTGATTGTCCACTAATGTACTAACATTTCCTCTTTTTCACAACAAAACTCTTTTTCATTTTCTCATGTTTTTGGCTTTTATAGATTTTATCATGTTTTTGGCTTTTTCAAATTTTCGAAATTTTTAAAAATTTTTACTCCCCCTAAAATCAAAAATATGTTTCAATTTTTGTTTTTTCAAGGAAAAATTGAAAATAAACTGTACAAGTAAAGTGACTACTGTTGTGAATTGCTTCAAATCGCCATCCACTTGGCATAAACAATCAGAAATCCCTCTGACAACAAACTATTTTCCCATTATGATTTCAAAACACTTAAGTTTGTTTTAATCAAAATGGTTTTTCTGGAAAATAAGTTTTGTTGAACTTCACAAACCATTTATAGGTTAGGGAGTTCATCACATTGTTTTTCAATCACTTGTATGAAAGTTAAATCAAGTTCAACTTAATGACCTTGATTACCCACTTGTAGGTACATACAGTTGTATGTTCACGTCAATCAAAACCACTTGTAAGTTGAAATATGATAAGTTCCAAGAATACTACCACTTGTAGGTTTTCCAAACAAACATTTTCAAGAATGATGCCGATTCCTGCTCCACGATTACCAACTTGGGAGCTCCGGCAAGTCACCGTTTGTAAAAATTTAACAATTTTCAAAAATATTTTTCAAAAATGATGCCGATTCCTACTCCACAATTACCAACATGGGAGTTCCGGCAAGTCAGGATTTTTACATATGAAATACAGACACCCAAGCCTGACTAGCTTTAGGTGTGACCTTTTCAGTTTCACTTGGGATTTGAACATTTCTTTTTTCTTCATAAAAATCTTTTACCCCTTTGGCCTTACCCTCGACCATTTTCCCAAAAATATGTTTCACTTTTCCATTAAAAGCTTTTTCGACATCAAATTCTTTCTTTTCAGAAAAGAATTGATTCGAGATCTCCACTTTACCAACTTTTGATTTTAAATTTTTAGCCCGCAATGGTGGAAAATTGACATCATCCATTGGCGGTACTAAATTTTCTCCTTTTGGCTCAACTTGTGGCTCCTCTGACTTTGACGAGTCAGATTCATCGCCAGATTTCACATCTGATTTCTTAACAACCCATGTTTAGTTGTTAAGATTTACTCTTCTTTTGTAAAACCTTTTTGAACATTCACCAACTTCATATGTTGAGTTTTTAAACACTTTTAATTTTTCAGTTGGTGGTTCAGTTTTGTCAACAACTTCCTGTTTTGTGTTGGTTGCCTTTGGACAATTCCAGGCAATGTGACCAACTTCTTGACATCGGTAACAGGTTCTTGTCTCCTTTCTCTGATGAACTCCATTCTTCTTAAACTTTTGTTTTTCTGCAAAGAACTCTTTGTTCGATTGTTTCCAGAATGAGCTCTTTTCTTCTTCATCAGAACTTGACCCTGAAACAAATACTTTTTTGTTTTAGAAATTTTCTCATTTTTATGATTTTCGGGTGGAATAAAACCCAATCCCTTCTTTTTGAAATTACTGTTATGGTTTGGTTTCTTTCGATAATCAGAACCAGAAATGTAACCCTTTTTCTTGTTTAACTTTTGTTGAACTCTTGAAGTGTAAGTTTTAGGTTTTTCAGAAAGATTTACATCTTTTATTTCAGAAATATTAATTTCTGTTAGTTTGAAAACCTTGTTAATCATTTCAGTTTTAACACCTCTTATTGGAAATTCCTCATCAGAATATAATTTGTCTGAATCATTCAAAGTATATGCCACTTTGATTGGTTCGTCATTCAAATTAGATTTTGATAATATAAATTCTTTCTTATAAACCCTTTTGACCGATGATTTTGGACTGTCAACTGATGAACTCGAACTCCCGGATTCGGACTTTGACTCTGACTCCTCATCTTTATCCAATACCTGATCGACCACTTTCTTTATTAACTCAGACTCATGATCAGTGTCAGACGATGTGAACGTTACGTCAATGTTTTCTTGTAACTCATCAGTTGTTTCAGACTTCAATTTTATATTGACTGCCTTTTTGACTTGTTCCTCATTTGGTTTTCTGGGAGAATAACTTTCCCAGATCGGAGGCAGACACTTGTTATAATTTGCACTTTGTTTCTTACCAGTATCTTTGTCTTCCGACTTCTTGTCCTGAAAGGCTTCAAAACCTGCAACAGTTGGATAAATTCTATCAATCAAATAATCAGAACTTGAATAACTTTGCAATAATTGTCTGATTCTTTCATTCTCTATCTTTTCAGTCTCCAACTCTTGCTTCAACTTTGCACATTCTTCGATATAGTGATTAATAGCCTTCTGCTTAGACATCATTACTGCATTCATCATGGTTAAAGTATCTTCTCTTTCTGAGTTTGTCTTTTGTAGACTATTCACCGTTCTGTTCAACACATCATACGATTCTTTCACATACTTAACATCGAACATTAATTTTTCTTTCATTTTGTCAAGCTCACTATACTTCTCATCTTTTTCTTCACAATGTTTGCATGGTTCCAAACATTTTTGACAAGGTTTTGTGACTTCAACAATTTTTTCAACTTCAATAATCATTTCAACTTCGACTATCTTCTCAGTTTCAACCACCTTCTCAGCAACTTTAACTTCTTCATTCTGTTCATGCTTCTCTTCCTGAGCAACATTCTCACATTTACCCTTTTTCTGTTCTTTTCTGCTCGCTTCTCCTTTAGTTTCTCCAATCTATCTATAAAATAAAATTTAAAACTTTTAGGAGATAATTGAGTTTTTCCAATGTTTATTTGCATTTCTTCTTCATCATCACTGCTATCAGTTGATGATTGATCAAAGATTGTTGTCTTTTCTGAGCTTTCTTCTGAAGAGACAGACTCTCCATCTTGACTTTTCTCATTATTGACAAACATATCCATCCACTCTTTCATCAAATCTGGTTCTTGAACTATTTGTGCAATGAAAGCTCCAAACTTTGAATCAGCCGGAATGTATTTGTCCCAGCTAAAACCTTCTGCCATTTTTTCATCATCTTGATTAACCAGATAAGCTTTCTTCTTTCCATCTTCAATAGCATTAGATGATGACGGTTGTTGAGCAACTTGTTGATATATAGCTTTCCGATAATAATCATTATTCCCGAAAGGATTCTGAGCTCCTCCTGCTTCTCGATTGGTACATTCCCTCTTGAAATGTCCTTTTTCCCTGCATCGAAAACAAGTAACTTTAGATTTATCAAAACCTAAAGTAGAAACATTAGCATCACGGAAGTCATCTCCTCCTGTAATCAGCTTAAATTTCTCAGCTCTCCTCAACACACTCGCTAAACACCACTTAATATCCATAAGCTCCATTTCCTCAGCATCAATCTGATCGTAATCCTCTTTTGTCAACATAGGATTTCCGATCCTTCCTGCAACCAAACCCTCATAAGATTCTAACACTGTAGCTAGTAATGCCATATGACCTTTAGCGACTTCTTCAGATAAATTTTGACCATTCTAAAGATGCAACGCGATGTTGTAGTGTAACACATGACCATTACCATTGTTTGAGCTTTGAGACTGATAACTTGAGGTTGAAGCATTCGGATTAATATTTGAGTATGAAGAAAATCCACTGTTGCTGATTGGACTTTGATTAACTGATCCGGATGAGTTTTCTACACTGAAAATGGTTTGGACCTTTGGACTTGCTTCAACATTCTGAACATTCCCTTTGTAATACATCTTGATGTCTTGTTGACCACTAGGATTGTTCATTCTAGCAATCTTTTGTTGTTCAAGATCTTGTCCTTCAAGTTTTTCAATGAATTGAGAAATTGTCAATTTATCATATTCTCCAGTGTTCTTTAAGATCATCCAGCATCTGCCTAACATAACGGTAAGCGGCACTTACGGCCATAAAGAGCTTCGAACGGTGCGGCTTGAATGCTCGTATAGTAGCTGTTATTATAGGAAAACTCAACCAGAGGTAGATGAGTATCCCAACTGCCACCTAAATCCATCACACATGCACGAAGCATGTCTTCCAGTGTTTGTATGGTTCGCTCACTCTGACCGTCTGTTTGTGGGTGAAAGGCCGTACTCAGATTTAGTTAAGATCCAAAGGCCTCTTGAAAGGATTGCCAAATCCTTGATACAAATTGTCCATCTCTATCTGAAATTATCGAGATAGGCACTCCATGACGTGCCACTATCTCCTTGAGGTAAAGCTCAGCTAGCTTTCCAGTGTTTTCTTTTTCTCGAATCGATAGGAAGTGTGCAGACTTTGTTAATCTATCCACTATTACACATATCATATCGTGCCCTCTAGGAGTCCTGGGTAATTTCGTTATAAAGTCCATAGAAATTTGCTCCCATTTCCATACAGGTATTTCTGGTTGTTGCAAAAGACCGAAAGGTTTCTGATACTCGTCTTTAACCTAAGCACAGGTTAGGCACTTTCCAACATAAATAGCTACGTCGCTCTTGAGTCTTGGCCACCAATAATAGTCCTTCAGATCTTGGTACATCTTGTCCGATCCTGGATGGATCGAGTATCTCGACTTGTGAGCTTCGTTAAAGATAACCTCTCGAATACCGCCGTAGAGCGGAATCCAAATGCGTCCCATGAAGTATAAGGTTCCTTCCTCATTTGGCACTAACTTCTTCTCCATTCCTCGGAGATATTCAGCCTTAAGGTTTTCCTTCTTAAGGGCTTCTTGTTGCGCGTCACGTATGCGTGAAGTGAGATTCGTCTGAATTGTCATTTCTAAAGCTCGAACCCTTAGGGTCTTAACCCTTTCCTTTCGACTCAATGCGTCTGCTACCACGTTTGCCTTTCCTGGGTGATACTTGATTTCATAGTCGTAATCATTCAGCAACTCAACCCATCGTCGCTGACGCATATTCAACTCCTTTTGATCAAATATGTGATGCAGACTCTTGTGATCCGTGAAGATAGTACATCGAGTACCATACAAATAATGTCGCCAAATCTTCAAGGCAAATACCACTATGCCTAGTTCCAGATCGTGAGTGGTATAATTCTTCCCATGTACTTTCAGTTGGCGTGATGCATAAGCGTTGACTTTTTGGTGTTGCATTAGCACGCAACCCAATCCCTGACGCGAAGCGTCATAATATACCACGAAGTCTTTCGTGCCTTCGGGTAGGGATAGTATTGGTGCATCGCATAGCTTGTTCTTGAGTAGTTGAAAGGCTTCTCCTGCTTGGCTCCCCAGTCAAACTTCTTGTCCTTCTGAGTGAGGGAAGTTAGCGGTTGAGCTATCTTGGAGAAATTCTTGATGAATCTGCGGTAATAGACCGCTAATCCCAAGAACTGTCGAATCTCAGTGGGTGTTTTGAGAGTTTCCCAATTCTTTATCGCTTCAATCTTTGTGGGATCCACATGAATACCATTCTCATTTACCACATGACCAAGGAACTGTACCTCGCGAATCCAAAATTCGCATTTCGAGAACTTGGCGTAGAGCTTCTCTTTCTTCAGTAGTTCCAGAATGGCTCTGAGATGTTGCTCATGCTCTTCCTTTGTTCGCGAATAAATCAGAATATCGTCGATAAATACAATCACAAATTTATCGAGATATGGCTTGCATACACGATTCATCAAATCCATAAACACTGCTGGTGTGTTGGTCAATCCGAACGACATCACAAGGAACTCGTAGTGTCCATAGCGAGTCCTGAACGCAGTCTTTGGTATGCTCTCCTCATGAATCCTTAACTGATGATAGCTTGACCGAAGGTCAGATATGTACCCCATTCTTTCTGAGGTAAAGCATCAGCTAATTTGTCAACCCATTCTTCTTGATCTTTGTTTATATCTAACAGTGACATTGAACGCACTAAATGACAATATCTCTCTATCAGTTTCTTTGTAGTTTCACCCGGAAAGCTAGTAAACAAATCAAATTCTTTCTTTAACAATGATTTCTTACTCCTGATCATCTCCGTACTTCCCTCAAACTTAATTCGAAGAGCTTCCCAAATCGAACGTGAAGTACCATCGTGTTGAAGTAATATGAAGATGTCTTCCTTCACAGCTTGCTGATGTAGACTAATCATCATTTTTTCTCCCTTATACATATCTCTCTCTTTATCCGACAATTCAAAAATAGTTTTGATAACTCCCACATCTGTACGAGGTTTAACATACTTTTTCTCAATACACTCCCAAGACCTTAAATGATTTGCTTGAACCCAATTTTCGAACCGGTCTTTCCAACAATAGTATTCTTCAATGCCTATCAACTTTGGAGGTTTCTGTAACATTCTTGTTTCATTTTCCATGTTCACGCTCTGAGCAATGGTAACAGGAGTACTCGGGGCAGTAGCAAACGCGTTGTAAAACTCTTCTTCCATGTTTCGGTAAAATGTTTCACAAACTCGGCTTTCAAACGAAATGGCAATATTCACACGGATTAAATTTGGTGCGAAATGGACCTCTTCAAACGAAATGAACTTTTCAAGAGAAATGAACGATTTCGTACAAAATGGCAAATCTTGGGGTCAATTCGTGTGAAATGAAGGATCCTATGTCCAATTCGTGCGAAATGAGATCACGTTCAAACGAAATGAGTAACCTAATGCGAAATGGATCCAATTCGTGCGGAATGAATACAATTTCAAACGAAATGATACAACATTATCCAATTCGTGCGAAATGGAAGTATCGATTCGTGCGAAATGCTGCTGATGTCATACTCTCGGCCATATTTTTGTCAAATTGATTAGGTTTTAGGTCGATTTTAGGTCTAATTCTTTCAAGGATTGATTAAAACAGTATTACGCGTGAAATATGTGAAAATTAGCCCATTTTAACCGTGAAATCTAGTTTAATTTTGAAAAAGAAGGTGTAGAAGTCAAAATTTTGATGAAATCAAGCTGAAATCGGTAAGAACTCTTCCTCCTGAGCTCTGATACCAGTTTTAGGATCGTTTACACGGCCAAAACGAGTCGTTCAGAAGAGTTCTAATCAATACGAGAGGCGGAAACAAATGTATCAACTTTGAAACAGCTTGATATACACTCTAATTGTCTTGTTTATTGATATAACAACGTTTTACAGCCTGTAGACACTTCGGCAGCACCTCGGCACCGGAATCACCAAGTTCTACAAATGAAATAACAGGACAGGTATATATAGGCGAGCCATTTCGCACGAAACAGCAACTTTTCATTTCGCACGAAATGGATTCAGTCCATTTCGTACGAAATGGGTTCAATCCATTTCGCACGAAATGGTCATTTCGTGTGAAATAACTGTTTCAGCCTTTTTCCCATTTTCCTCGTACTACGTGTCCTAGATTTATCATTTCTATTACAAGACTCAATACAAGACGAAGTCGACAGACATATGCACCAACAAATCTGATTCGTCAAAGTCAGAGGAGCCACCAGTTGAACCAAAAAGAGAAAAGTCAGCACCGCCAATGGATGAGGTCAACTTTCCACCATTGCGGACTGAAAATTTTAAACAAAAAGTTGAAAAAGTGGAGATCTTGAGTCAATTCTATTCTGAAAAGAAAGAATTCGATGTCGAAAAAGCGTTCAATGGCAAAGTAAAGCATATTTTTGGGAAGATGGTTGAGGGTAAGGAAAAAGGGGTGAAAGATTTTTATGAATCAAAAGGGACAACTTATCCACCGAGTGAAGATAACTCGGGAACACCCAAAGCTGGTCAGGCTAGGGTGTCATCATTCTTTGTTTGAAATCCTGACTTGCCGGAGCTCCCATGTTGGTAATCGTGGAGCATGAATCGGTATCTTTCTCAAAATTTGAAAATTGTCATATTTCGATTTACAAGTGGTATTGGTTGTTTTGAACCTACAAGTGGTTAATCAAGGTCATTAAGTTGAACTTGATTTAACTTTCATACAAGTGGATGAAAAGAACAAAATAATGAATTAATCCCCGATCTTACAAGTGGTTTCAACAAAACTAATTTTCCGGAAAAACCATTTTGATTAAAACAAACTTAAGTGTTTTGAAATCATAATGGGAAAATAGTTTGTTGTCAGGGGGAGTTCTGATTGTTTATGCATAGTGGATGGAGAATTGAAGCTTGAAAATCAGTTTGTCACTTTATTTGTACAGGTTACTGCATTTATTTTCAAATTTTCCCAGAAAATCAAAAATTGAAACATATTTTTGATTTTAGGGGGAGTAAAAAATTTTAGAAATTTTAAAAATTTGAAAAATCCAAAAACATGATAAAATTTGAAAAAGCACAAAACTCATTTTGAATTGAAAAATATTTGAAAAACAACAAAAACATGAGAAAATGAAAAAGAGTTTTGTTGTGAAAAAGAGGAAATGATAGTACATCAGTGGACATTCACGACATGCTAAAGAATTGGAAAGTTAAAAATGTGATAAACGGTCTCACTGATGATATGCCAGTAGGTTTTCGCACGCTTAGTAGATTGTATTCGAGATATAAACCTAAATATCAAACTTGCTTATTTCGTGGGGAACATCTCTCGGATATATAGGTAACCCCTGAAATCTTGTTTGAAGGGCTTTCTATTTCTGACATACTAGGTCTTTGTGCATGATGATATCTGGGGTATTATACCAGGAGACTTCTGATTTTGCGGGAGCAATAGCCTAGTCCTCGTATAATGCTTTGCACTGCTTTAATCTTAAAGCCCACCCTCTGCATAAAAATTGATAAAATATCGAAAGATACGAATCAATTGCAGTTGAAGAAAAGATTCTCTAAAGGGAACCCACCTAAAGTCGAACCATCATCTCTCTGATTTTGCGGAAGCAATAGCCTGAGCTCTCATGGTTTCGCATTTAACCCTTTATAGATATCATTAGTGTACCTTCACCTGTAAGACTGAATATAGGAGTCTGGATACGGGAGTATATTCTGAGGTGGGACACGCGAATGAGTTAAGTGTTTAAAACACTAATCTCGTATCTCGAATTAATTGAACTTTGTGTGAAAATTTAAGTGGATCGGTATACTGACAATCTAAGTGAATCGTTTAGAAGTTAAAGTGTTTAAAGCTCAACGGTGCTAGTGATTTGTCATAAACTGATATGATCCTCTTACGCAAACTCACAAAAATATTGTCTGTAAATATTTCTTTACTGCTTTTCATTTAAAAAATCCAAAAAGATTGTGTTTTTAGCATAATATTTTGAAAAATCAAAAAGATTTTATCTCATATTATTTTTGACAACTGATGTTGGAAAGCTGATTTTCAAAATTCCGAGTGCTAAACATGATGAACAATAGGCTGGGAGAGTTTGTATGAAATGAGAATTGATTTTGAAATGATTAAATGGTTCATTAAGTTGAAACCAAATTTGAATGTTTCGATTACAAGTGGTTAGCAGAGATTCTAAATTTGTTAAATCTTGATAATTGTGAAACTTATGTTTTGGGTAGAGGATGTGTAGGTTAGCCAAGTTTCGACTCCTGAGGCGTGTGCAGAATACCAGGTTCCTGATCTTGTTGCTACGGAAAGCCAGGAGACGACCTGAACCTGTGGAAATGCTATGTCAAATTGCGATCCCGGAACAACTTAAGGGGGAGTCTGCTAGAAAAGGGGAGCCTGAAGTAAGAGTTTCTAAAAGCTGAGAAGGAGAGAAGAGAGCTGCTGAGGAAAATTAAAATCTCAGGAAATTGTTGTTGAAAGAGCCGAAACAATGAGCGGAATTTTTCAATTGTCTGTGAAAGAAAGTTTTGAAGACAGGCTGACTGAAGACTGCGGCAATATCCAAGGGGGAGTTTGTTGGTACACAATGTCTATCGCCTACGTCATCAGTCTAGGTCGTGTCAGTAGCTTGTAATAGAGGTTAAAAGTGTAAAAGTTTAATTTTATTTGTGTTTGTACCATTTCGTACGAAATGGATGTGTAATGGCCATATCGCACGAAATGGACTTCGCCATTTCGTGCGAAATGGATCTTGCCATCTCGTGCAAAATGGATTCCCTATATATAGGGGTGTTGGGTTTTCCATTTGTAACGGTTCGGTGAAAGTTGTCACGAAGTGCTGTCAAATTCTCTGCGTGTATTAACGTCTAAAACCAATGGAAAACCAATTTAAAGTGTATTTCTCTGCTTCTACTCACATTCTAACACCAATTCTTAGTTACTAGATGGTTAAACTAGAAACATTATGGTTGCAAATATATGTTTTTTCATGAGTATTTATCCTCCGAGTTCAAGTTTGAACACTTTCTTTGAAAACATGCGATTTTATGGATGATTTTTACTTAGAATTTATATTATTCTCTTTTGCTAGTCATAATTAAATATTTGTAAGTGTACTTTATGTGGTATGTGGTACCGTGATTTTCTATGCCTTGCCCTTGATAAGAAACAATGTATTAATTTGGGTCATAATAGTCAAGTATCTATGCTAAATCACATATGAAACCGAACATCATAGTTTTCAAAAAGTGAAAGCGAATAGTTGAAATTTGTCAAGTAGATTTAGTCAAACCATATTAACAAAGAATACAATTTGCTAGCTAGCTTTTTTTAACTTCTAATTTAAACGTATTTTAATTCTATCTCTATATCTACATTTATATCTATTATAGAAGTTCAACTCTTAACTACATCACGAAAATAAACATTTTACTAGCTGACTTTAATGTTGCTAAACTACAAGCCCTTCGATTTAGAGTCAAGATTTTAGTTTTTGGATTTTTTAGAACATCCGTATTTATTAAAGCAGTTACTAGCAAACTACTAGCCATGTAAAAGAGTTTTGTAACCAATAGTGGTGTTCTTTTGTAAATATGTAATTGTGTAGTTGTGTTTTTTTGTCGGCCCGGCTTGGGTCGGTTTGTTTGTTTAATGAAAGTTACTTTAAAAAAAAATAATAATAATAATAATCCCACATTCCCACTCTGCTCTAGCTTTACGATTTCTATGAACAACCCATAAATACCAACAGGAAACAATTAAATCAAAAATAGTTTCTTTTCCATTCGAAGTAGGGTCGAAGACTGCCTTATTTCGAAAATGTCACAAGACCCACCAAGCAGTAAAAATGATAGCCTCCATCACCACCCTTTTGGCGTTTTTTAGAGTTATGAGATCTCTCTTATCGAGAATGACTTTCGTTTGATGTAACAAGTTATTTAGAGGGCGTTTGGGTTATATAATTATATTAGAGGATAATTATCTGACTATTATGTTTCTACAACATAAATAATCATAATATAGTGTTTAACGATCTATTTTAAAAAAGTGATAATATGTGTTTTCTTATAATATAAGAAATTTTGTAAATGCAGACTGAGACATTATGACCATAGATGCATTAAAGATTGTGAGCTTTTACATTTATAAAATGAAGTAGCGTTGGATTCGTAAAATATAATGAAATTGGAATTGGATTTGAAATAATTCATTTGAAGGAAAACGTCCAAATACATACTATTTTAAAAATAGAAAGTCGTAAAAAGAGTATCAAACGAGCTCCAATTAAACTCATTCTGGCGGCATTGAAACCGCCTTGTCAAACTTTATGATCTTAGATTTTACGTTTTTCCTTTTCGATTTTTAGCTTGTAGATTTTAGAACTTTTGTTTAGATCATTGTGTCTCTTTATTTAGCATTGTGTTTTTTTTCGTCATTGTATGTTCTTTTATTTTGTTATATTTTGCGATCAATCGTGTCTTTGTATCCTGTCTAGAATTAGGAGACTTTATAGGATAAATTTACCCTTCCTTTGAAATCATATAATTTTTTTTTAAACTCGGAATTTGAATATAGAAAGAATTATAAAATATGTATCTAGAAAGAACGAAGTGAACCAACAATTTAGATTCAATTTTAACTCCTTTTATTAAAACAAACATCATAAAGAAAATAATTTATATTCCAATTTATTAAGATTCCATTCTATAAAATGAACGTCACCTAAGTGTTTGGTAACATAGGGATGTATCAAATTTTTATGTTATAATTGTTGTGTAACCTATATCTTTACCTAATTAAGTTTTGTTTTTGTTTACTTCTCTATTTTTTTTTATTTAAAGAGCAATTAATACAATACAAAAGAAAACAATAAAATATGTAAGTTATAATGAGGCTTCACCCTCATTGTAACGTTGTGTAGTTGGTAAAGCATTAAATACGATCGTCCGTGATAAATAGCCTGACGCCCTCATCTCTTTATTTGCAAATTTAATGTGTATATATAATGTAAGTATATGAAGAAAACTACTATAATTGAGAAAATTTGGGAAACCTGAATTGTGTGGACATGATTTATCCACATCATCTATTAAAAACACATGTATAAAGGGCAATTTGGTCATTTTGTTCAACCCATCACCTCACCCTTCCCCATCCTATCATGTGGACATGATTTATCCACATCATCTATTAAAAACACATGTATAAAGGACAATTTGGTCATTTTGTTCAACCTATCACCTAACCCTTCCTCATCCTATCATTTTCTTTATGTCACATCTCTCTCTCTCATATATCTTTTTTCATCTAGCCATTTTGAAAATAACTCATTAGATACTAGAGAGAGAAACATCACCCTTTCATCAAAGCCACCATCGAAGCCACTAGATCTGAAGATCGAAGCGACCATGTGTTCATGTACTCATCTCTTTCTTCTGAAGCCATTAGATCTGAAGATCGAAGCCACCATCGAAGCTCTCAAAGAAAAGTAGTAAGGTGTTGCTCTCATCACATCTTTGTTTCTGTTTTTAGAGAGAGAAAACTATTTCTTTAGAGAGAAACTACAACCTTCATCTTGTTAATCTTAACACCAAGAACACACGCACAAGTGTGTGAGAGAGAAACAAGTTTAAAGATCTTTCTTTTGTTATTTATGTATTTTGTTTAGATTTATACTTTTTATGATGTTTGATAGATTTAAAATCAAAGCTTAGTTTGTTTATTTCATTTTTTTAAATCAAGACCAGGAAGAAATTTGTGTGTGCCTAATTTCTCTCTTCAAAGTATATTGATATTTCGTTTTCGAAGATTAATGTTGAACTTTTAAACTGTTTGTTCATCGACTTGGAGTCGATAATTGTTTTTAGTTGGAATTTTTTTTTTTTTTTTTTGGGGGGGGGGGATACTTTTTATGATCTCGTTTATTTTACAAATAAAAAGCCATGTTTTTTTTGCTGGCATAATTAGCTACGTATGTTACATTTCTGCCAGTTGCTTCTAAACTGTTTGTCCTGTATCTTGTAACATGTGTTACACTTTGAGGTAATATATGTTGTTACAGAGTGTTAGAGCATTCACATCCATCACACCATATTTTCACCCTAAATTACACTAAAAAACACTATATTTTCTCTATCATTTTCAATTAAATAATATTTTTTATACCTTTATCGTTACCTTTTCTCTCTCCTCCACTCACAACCACTTTCAAAATATATTAAAAAATTATAGGGGGTGAACAGTGTCCCCTCAAATATACAGATGAACAGTAACGTTTTCTCTCTCCTCTACTCACAACCAATTTTTATACTCTTTATATTTTAAAAACACCACACACAGAATTTGATTGCATGGATGTGAATGCTCTTACACATATATACTTAACGTAATAGTGATTTTAAATGCAAAAATGTTTTTAAGATGAACTTCACTTGGATAACACATTTTCATTACCTTTAGAAACTTCATAATTTATTCGGAATATCTCGTTTATTTTACAAATAAAAAAGTTACTTATATGTAGTAACAACGTTACACATGTTACTTATAGTTACCCCCATCCTTTTTTGGATATAATGGGGGCTGCACATATGTAAAACATGTTTGTAACGTGTGTTATAGCAAAACTTTACACATGTTACATATCAGATTAATAAGTTTAACTACAGGAGATTAATAGTGATGTACTTATTTTGTTCATAGGTGAATAGATGTTTTGTGCTCAAGATGAAGATAGTTATCAAGAAGCGAAACATAGTTAGATTTTTGTTAACTTATAATAGTTTTTGGATATTTTATATATTTAAGTTGATATAAAACAGTTATGTTAAGTTTAAGTTTGATTGTAATGTTTTTTTTATAATATATACAATCTATTTGTCCCTTTATTTTGTTACATATGTTACATTTTCTGCTAACCCATTGTTAAATATGTAACGACCAGCTAGGTGTCAACTTTGTTATTCGATGTTACACACCTGGACAAAAGGAAGATGCGACCAACATTTTGTGTTAATCTGGTTTATAATTACTGTATATCCAGGTTACACATGTTACATAGAGTCGTTTCATATTCATACCAGAGGATAGCATATGTATATCCAGGTTACACATGTTACATAGAGTCGTTGCATATTCTATACCAGAGGATAACACATGTAAATCCAGGTTAAACATGTTACATGTATGTGTAACTCATATAACATACTTTTACATACATGGTGTTACATATCTTACATAAGTTGTAACATATTTATACTCATGATATACACGTTACGCCTTTATGTTAGAGACTCTAGCCTACGACCTGAGTATACACGTGTTAATGTGTTTTTTAACCTCTAAAATGTCTACTTTTCTACAGATAAAACTTTCGGTTTTATTGTTGACACGTATACACGTTACACCCTTAATGTTGACAAGCAGTTCCATCCTCTTCTTGTATAAAACTTTCGGTGATCAAGCAGGTTTTTCAATCAAAGAGGCGCAAAACAAAAGTGTGATCTTTTACATGTCTGAACTATGTAATAGAATCAATTATTTTGAAGTGTTTGCACCCTTATAAATTTTCCTTTTTCCATCTGTTTATGTGTTATATTAGGAAGCATCAGTTTTACAATTTTTTTCATTGTGTTATATCACGAATCTACACGTAACACAAGTTACATTTGAAGTGTTTGCACCCTTATAAATTTTATTTTTCCATCTGTTTATGTGTTATATTAGAAAGTTAAACGTAACACAAGTTACATTTGACACTCGTAACACATGTTAATTTTTTAAATGGTGGGATTATGGCACAAATTACATATCAAGATCTTCTAACACCTTCATGTAGTTTTACTCCATAAATGATGTAATATTGTTGGATTGTACGACACTTTATACTCCTAATACATGCAACACTGCTTGGAACATCTGTTACATGGTTATATATTGGGATCTTTGTTCCACCCTCATCTTACAAAAGGTTTGAACATATCAAAACCGCAACATATGTAACCGTATATTGGTGTAACATATGTCGCATCATATTTCACGATTTTTAACTAGTACATTTGTTGTATACTACAAGGGTTCCCTTATGCTCCAATTTTTTTACTATGCATACATTGTCACGTATGGGCTCATATGTTCATGAAGGTTTTGATTGGATATTATCTTTTTATCAATTTCCATGTTTTGCATGTGCTACTCCAAAGTGGATAACACTTGTATAGCCAGGTTACACATGTTACCTTTTAATTTAGTGTCTACACATGTTACACATCATATAATGTGTTTTAATCTTAATATGTAAACAACGGTATACATGCAACATTACATATGTTTTTGCACACAAAATGTAGTATCAACGTTGCACGTGTTACTTATATTTACAGCATCCCATTTTTGGTAACAAATGGGTTGAACATATGTAACACATGTTTGTAACATGTATTACACTAGAGGGTAACTCCCATACAACGTCAAAGGTACCCACCACCTGCCCTTCATCGACTTCTTGCTCCCATTCTTCATCGGTTTCTCCATCTACCTTCTTTCTCTTTATGACCACCTTTGTCGTATCCGATATTGTGGTTCTCGTTTTTCCTGCCAAGATCCTTTCTCGTTTGGCTGCAACTGCTATGGTCAAGTCGTAACAACACAAATTACAATCCAGTATTTTTAATCTACTAAATAAAAAAAATAGTAGTAATATAACTAACACAAATTACCTTTCCACCCAATTATGTCCTGAACTTAAAGACTCCCCGAATTTTGACTTTTTATCTGCATCATTTCACACATAGAAAAAATGAATAAAACCACCTAAAAAATGTTACATATGTAAACAGTTACCATAAATACCTTTATTTTTCCTACACTTCAAACAACTATTATCCTATGGAACCAACTCCCTCGCTACAAGCACGAAAAAAACATGTAACATATGTTAGCACAACCTTTCGTATTTGTTTGTCGTCGTATCACATTTTTTTACATCTATAGCTTTTTTTTGATTTCTAGACTGGACAGTTTGCTCCCCATAGTGATTGTAACTTGTAATATATGAGACTAGCGTAACGAATTAAAGGGACAAAAGATACACGTCATGTTACATATTGTTAGCACAACCTCCAGTGTAACACAAGTTACAAACATGTGTTACACATGTGCAGCCCCTCTTTATGTCCAAAGAAAGGGCTGGTGTAACTATAAGTAACATGTGTAACATTGTTACAACATATGTACCTGCTAATTATGCCCGCAAAAAAATATACGAGATCATCAACTATTAAATTATGTACTTTCTAAAGGTAATGTAAATGTGATCATCGAGTAAGTTTATACAAGACAGTTAAAAACCCATCTAAAACAACATTTCCACATTTTAAAAGTTATTGATTTTTTATAGAAAAAACAATTGAGAATATCAAAAACTCAAAATGATTTTAACACAAAACAAAAACAAAAACTTTCAAACTACATAAACATTTACCCATTAACTAGAACACTTTGAGCACACAAAAATCAAGTGTGAAATGATCTTCATCATCTTCATTTAGAGAGAGAGTTGCTGAGAGAGAAACAACAGTCTTCATCATTTTTATTTGGAACACCAACAACACACGCACAAGTGTGTGAGAGAGAAGCTGCTTCTCTCTCACACACTTGTGCGTGTGTTCTTGGTGTTCTAGATGAACATGATGCAGATTATAGGTTCTTTCTCTATGGCAGCAACTTTCCCTCTCTATAATCACCATTCGATCGATGCTTCAAATGTAGAAGATCAAAGCCTGCTCCAAACGGTGTTCGTACGAATCGATTAGCCACTCCAACCATGATTATAACCTTCAATAAATTAATTTCAAAGAACCCCTAGAAATTTTCCTTTGATCTTCTGTATCAGAACTTGAAAAAGAAAGAGAAAAGGAAAGGTGGGAAGAGAGAGAGAGAGGTGATAGGTGGAAAGAGAGAGGTGATGTTGATAGAGAGAGGTTGGTGGTTTTTAATGGTGGATAGAGAAGATTCTTGTTTCTCTCTTTTAACCAGCAACTTCCTCTCTCTAAAACAACACTTTCTCTCACACAAATGAAGAGATAGAATTTGGGTGATGGTGGTTTTGATATTTAGAATTTTGAATCTTGAAGAAAGAGAATTAGAGATATGGGATAATGATGGTTTGATAGTGACAACTTGTATAAGAAGAGAGAGAATGGGATGATGGTTATGATATTATATTATATATTTTGTACCGGTACATATTGTTTTTACCCAAATACCCCTCAATCCACTCATCAACCCAAAGAATCTAATTAATTTAAATCAATAAAGCATCTAATTTCCTCAACCATTAGATCATCTAGATCAATGGTTATAAATAGGGTTTCTTACCACAAATAAGTTTTCTATATATCCTTCCCCCATATATATATATATATACACACACTAGGTTATTACTCGGTAGGGGTGTTCAAGATCGGATAATCCGGTATTCGGATATCCGAAATTTCGGATAGTGAAATATTGACATCCGAATCCGAAATTTCGGATATCCGAAATTTCGGATTCGTGTTCGGATATCTAATCGGATATCCGAATATCCAATTTTTTATTTTTTTTATTATTTTTTAATATTTGGAACCAGATTTTTCGGATATCCGAATATAAATTTCGGATATTTTTTTCGGATATTTCGGATATTTTTCGGATACTTCGGATATTTTTCGGATACTTCGGATATTTTTTGGATACTTCGGATATTTTCGGATATTCGGATATCCGAAAAAAAATAAAAATTAAATTTTTGGATATTTTCGGATAATCCGATTATCCGAAAATTCTCAAAATCACTACCCGAATCCGAATTTTCGGATTATCCGATTTTCGGATATCCGAAAATTCGGATATTTCGGATACGGGTTTTCGGATATTTCGGATTCGGTTTCGGATTCGGATTTTTTTGAACACCCCTATTACTCGGGAACTTCCCGGGTAGGAAAAATTAATTTACATTAATGGAATTATGTCGTTAAATAAAATAAAAAGACATGTTTTCAAAAGTTATACGTATAAAGAATCCATACCGATTGTTTCTATATCAATTTAAATTATATAAGTCGTAAGCTGAATCATTAAAAGAATACCATTGATAAGACCGGATGTGGGTTCCGATCTTCTAAACAAAGTTTTTTATTTTAAAGGTCAAAATCAGGTCAGATTAACAATTTGGGTCGGGTAAAGTTAATCACATAATAAAAATACGATATAAACTCATTGTAACACCTCGAAAATTTATGTCCAATAATGTATCGACACGTGTCATGAGTTTTTAAACGTGTAAAAGATTACTTTAGAGGGACTAAAGTTGACAAACAAGGAAAGTATGTGAATATTAGGGTTTAAAGTGTCAACGATGGATAAATATGCCTTTCAATAACCCTACACGATGTTTATACCCTTAAACGAATGAATCATGGATCATACAAAACTAATTGTGGAAGAAAGTGAGAGATTACAAACTACAGGGGTTAAATGTGTCAACATGTTTAAAATATACCTCTGAGTGACCTTTTAGCAAACCCGAAGCTTTGTAACGATAAATTATACTCACTAGAATATGTGATAAAAATTTCACCAAGTTTCGTTATCGTATGAGAAAGTTATGACAATATTCGTACACAAGGGGTTAAAAGCGTCAACATTGAAATTTATGACTTTTCGGGTGATCACAAAGTTAACCAAGGATTTAACAAAGTTTGTATAAGTCTTAAGGTCCTTAAAAATCAAGTTAGAGGGCTTAAAATGAAAATTTGGAAGTTGAAACCACATATATAAGGACCAGGGACCTGAAATGCAATTAATGAAAGATTTTTAACCTGACTCGGGGACTCATACCGGCCGCGTAAGACCCATGTGGTCTGTTACGCGGGCCGCGTGACCTGCACAGCTACAGAATTTGTTGGCAGCTGCCAGTTTCAACTGTGTAACCGCCTCTAGGACCTGTAAAATGATACCAGGGGCTGCACAAACGGATTTACATGCATATGGGGGCACTTGTCTTGATCTGGAAACAATTGTAGACCTCTTTGGCATGATCTTAAGTGATCAAAATGCATATATAAGGAACCCTTTAGTTGCAACTTTGAGTTCATACATTTGCAAGCTTCACAACTTCATTTCTGGAGCTCCCCTGATCAGCAACAAGCTTTCTTAGGATCTCTAGTCTAGCTTAGGACTCTTGTAAGTGTCCTTAACCTTCCTTAATTCAGTTTAGCTTAGTTAATTAGCTTAAAGTCAAACCGTCGTAATTAAGGTTTGACTTCGAGATTAATCAATAATTGTTCAGTCAAATCTCGAATTGAAAGTACCTATAGGTTGGTAATTATGTGGGTAATAAACCCTTAAAGGGGTAACCACTGATTCCCACTTTAACTAGGTTAATTGCCGGGTCAAAGCTAATCTTAAAAAGTCAACAGAAAGCTTATTTTCAAATTAATGCATAATTAGCAATGTAGGAGACATGCAACCTGTTTTATCACTAATATAACTTGGTAATTAATGTAAGAACATGTCTAAACATGTTCAACCCGACAATTTTCAGTTTAGACTCGGATCGGAACCGAAAGTCGCATAATTTGACTTTTGCTTTGACTTTCAGTTCTGACCCGTTTAAGCATGTTTTAGAATTGCCTTAGAGCTTTATTTCGACCAAGTTTCATGTTAGTATAACCCTCTGTGATTATACAACTTGGTTCATTAGTTATCTGATTCATATGCATGTTTCCGTTAAATGCTTAAATGTTGACTATTATGCCCATATGACTTTAAAACGTGATTTTTTAAAATGTAAAAGAGTAGAAACCTTCATTTCTGATTTATAAAGTTGTCCCTAAAATTTGACATCAGTTTAAGGTCTAGATTAGGAGTTATGCTCATTAGCGTAATTAGAAAGCTTTTTATTAAATAAACGGCGTAATAAGCATATAGCCTATCTAAACCCGATTTTTTATACCAAACTTTTTACCTACTGATATAAAATAATATTTTGGGATTTTTGAAGATTTTTATTTAATTTTAGGCTGAGCATAACATAGAGTTCTAAGCTTGTTTCGGTAATTGTCGGTTTTGCCCTTTTGGGCTATAAAATGAGTTTTACAAATTATTTTGATACCAAACCTTTTTCTACTGATCTATTATGGTAAATAAAACATTTTGAGCTTTCTGGAATAATAAAAATCTCAACTTTCCTTTAAAAACCCGGAAATAGCTCAAAATCGCCTTTTTAAGCGTTTTTAACGCATAGTATGTATAAAAACTAATTTAAACATATAAGGTTTGATGCCTACTGATATTCTCAGTAAATTTTGATATATTAACAGTAAGAAAAAGTTTTAAACTCAGAATTCCATTTTTGGCCTTTTAAGCCTATGTGAAATTACCAAAATGCCCCTAAGGTGCATAGTTTGGTTTTAAATGAAAAATTTTACATATATGTAATACCCTACTGTTATAACTTATTAAATTAAGTATTTTTACTGATTATATCAGACCCGTAACTCAGACTATTATTTAAACTCTTTTATAACCCTTAAAATGACCAAAATGCCCCTACGGGGCATAGTTTGAGTTTAAATCCATTTCGGGCATAATAGAAGATATCTTACTGATGTCACAACATATTTAAGACATATTAACTTAGGAAACCCGTATATGACTCTTTTGGTTACCCGTTATGCATTTTTCGTGTTCGGTTCGGTTTATGTAACTGGTTTGCATAAATTAACCGAAACGGGTCAAACCTTATCATTTTTGTCTCAAAATCCAGAATGTGTTTAGTTTTCCCATATTATACAAGTCTTCAAACTTGTCGGGTCTAAATCACATTCCATTCCGGTCTTCGCTTAATCGCGCGTTTGAACCGTATCTTCTTTTAAAACTAACCGGTCTAAGTTTAGGCTTAATTAAAGACCCGTTAGGAATCTAATAGGTTATTAAAAACCTTTGTTCCAGAATAGGAGACCCGGTAAAAGCTACACGCACTTGCTATTTGTGAATAATACTTGCAAAGGTAAATACTTTTAACTTATTTTCCTTATACGGGCTTGGGGTACGGTATATAAAATACCGCTTGTTCGGGTATTGAATCTTTAATCGTATGAAGGTTAAATTATTGAAATATCCCGTTTAAATTTTTTTGTTTGCTTAAAGCCTTTGGGGGGTTAATGACCATGTCCCGGATATCCTTGGCATCATTTTACGAAATGGCCACGACCTAAGCACACGGGTGTAGGCGTACACCCGTTAGTGCATATATAAATAATAAGGTATAACCGCCGGTTTCAGGAATAACCCGCCGCGGGACTATATCAAGTGGTGTGTCTATAAAGCTCTAACCCGGTGTCAACCCGGGCTACTGAACGCATAAGAAACATATAATTCTTTTACAAGTTTATATATAAATAATTATCCCAAGTTATAAAATGTTTTGTGCCTTGTGCATTTAAATCAATTTTCTAAACCTTTTCAAAATGAGTCAGTTAATTATATTTACCAGTGTAAACTGACGTATTTTCCCAAAAAGGTTAAGTGCAGGTACTACTCGAAATAGGCTGGCCTCTCCTTAGCATCGTTAAGAGTCTCGCAAGCTTGGATGTGTTTATGTCAGATGAACTATGTTTTCTGTTTATTTGATCCGCCTGTGGATCCGTTTCAACTACATTGTGATACTTAATATTACAATTTTATTCGGTTGAAATAAATCTATCTTTTGCTTGCGCTGTGCTTTTAAAATTGTGTTGTTTGACTATGATGATATCAACTACGTCACGATACTCCCCACCGGGCCCACCGGTAATACGTGGAAATATCGGGGTGTGACATGTTGGTATTAGAGCCAACACTGAGTGAATTAAACACTAGCCTTTTGTGTTTAATCTCAGTTACACAGTTGCACATTCCTAAATTTTTGAGTCTAGACAAAGAACTTAGGACAAATCCTGATTTGTTTTTATTTTTGTCTTTTCTATATATCCCTTGTTGTTATCTTTGTTTATGTTGACAGGTTAAAAGATGCCACCAAGAGTCAGAGGGAGAGGAAGAGGCAAGGGGCCATTTGTTGCTCCGAATGATCACGAGGCCGGGCCTTCGCACTGGCGAACACCGTCAGATTCCCATAAACGGAGTCCTCAAGATAACTGGAGGACCCATGTCGAACCAGCAAGGCGCTCAGTTTCGTTGAGCTCCTCCCCTTTGTTTCACAACTCCTTTGTGCCTCATTCGAAAAATGAACCCCATAATTCCCACCAATCCTACATTCCTCTCCAGGGTCACAACTCACCTTTTGATGACCCAACGCCCTTTTTCCAGAGCCGGTTCAACCCGACAAATTACCTTGGAGAACCAGTGGGTTTTAACCCACTAGGACCTGAAAACCATTTCTCTGGAGACCATGCAATGGACATGGATGAGGACAGAGATCCCGCAGAGCCACTGTCCGGAACCCCTAGCCACCCCATCGAAATTTCTGATGGGTCACCTTTCGTGGGATCACCTTATAATGGTCCCGACAGTTATGAAGAAAGGTTCCGACAGATCGACTGGTGTTTACTCCCAGTTACCATAACTCTCCACAGCAGCAGCAGCAGCAGGATCCCTCCGAGGATTCTCGTTTCGTCGCGGTCACTCTGCCACCACCACCAGTCCAGCAACAGCCTCCGGAGCCACCGAGGTGAAGAAGAACAACCGCACAGATGTCCGTGCGAGGAGGAGTGCGAATCGGCACCCCTCAACCTACTAGTGGCAGCCGCTACTCGCCACTCCATGAAGACCCGCAGATGGGTGGATCTTTAAACCCCGTCTCGGAGGTAAACTCTGCGCCTGTCGCGCCACCACCATTGGGTTTTGGAGACCCTATACCTACATACACCGGTGCGGCAGCGTATAATCCCTTTGAGCAGCCGATCCACACCAACTACAACTATGCAGAGGCCGACCCTTACCTGGTAGCAACGGCAAACTACAATGCCCATCATCCGGAAGGATCCTTTGGGATCCCATACCAAGCCGGATACTCACACTATGGGTACCCACCTTATGGGTATCAGCAACCGCCGCCTCCTCAACCTCCGCTATATCAGCAACCCCCGCAGCCGCCAGCGATGTCGCCACCGCAGCATCAGGAGATCCTTCAAAGGATTAATGAGGTGCGGCAGGAAGTACGGGAAGACCGTAGGCAAAACCGTGGAATGTTCAAGAGTCTGGAAAACTTAATCAAAGGAAAAAGCAAGAAGGATCATTAAATCCTTCATTTGTTTGTTTGTTATTAGTGTTGTAATCATGTCCCTGCGTGGACATTTGTTTCAGTATTCTGCCCCTACGTGGGCATGTCTTTCTGTATTCCGCCCCTGCATGGGCATGTTTTTTTGTTTAACCCCTGCGTGGGTATGTTATTTCTGTTTAAGCCCCTGCGCGGGCATGTTATTTCATTAGAAGTCCCGTTTAGGGCAAATCAGTTCTTGTTTAAATTTTGCAGTGGAATGATTTAAATTAAATTTTCATTTTTAAATTATATACATAAATATAATATATGAAATAAATGAAAAATAAGATTCCTTTATATAAGATCTATCATTATAATAAAATGATAAAAATCTAAAAAGGACGAGACCTAGCCATGTGTCATCTTAAGACAGGGCCAAAATGGTAGTCCCATAATTAGATTCAGATCCTTATTAACACCTCAATTTAGGATCGTTCTGCGTTAAATATTAAAAAGAATCTTAGAGGTAAAACCTAGTCTATATGTCGTTACAGACATGGCCAAGATGGTAAAACCTATTCAAAAGGTTCCAATCCTTGTTAACCTCTGAAAACATGTTAACACTCTTGACATAAGTGATTCGATAAAATCGCCTAAGTCATCCTTATATTGGATTCTTCCAACTACTTTTAATAAATTAAAACATTCATTAGGGATATAACGCCTACGGGCTATACTCATTGTCATATAAGACAAAAGACAGTCGTGGTCTTCGACCCCCTGTTAAGAAGAGGTAATGAATTATAATTAAAACCTCAATACCATGACCATATAAGATCATGAATAAAGATTTAAAACTGTCCACGTGACTAGGCCTTTTTGCCATTTATATATTTTAATTCTAACTAAGGATTATTATAATATCCTGAATATATAAATGCTTAGCAAATTAATCGAAATGGTTCTTAAATACCATGATTAATAAATCTTGTAGAATGATAAAACTATTATAGACCTCTGAATGATTTAAAATCATTTATCTTATGTAGCAATCAAGCTACATGCCTGGGTCAGACGAAGTCAACAGTCACCCCAGAGATAATCATGACACCTCCAGGGTCAACATAGTAGGAGCAGAATTACAAGCATTAATAGATAATGCTCTGACGCGAGCCTTGGAAAGGCAGTTCAATGAATCCAGTGGTACGCACGTCAGGACGCAATCTGTACCACACTCTAAACCACCCTCAAAGACTCATACTGCTCACAAGAGTGGTTCCCATCACTCAACGAACCAGAGGAGTGTTCCATCTAAGAGAGTTGTGCTAAACCAAGAACCACATGCTAAAGGTTGCACCTATAAATACTTTGTTTCCTGCAAACCCAGGGATTTTACTGGAGAGAAATGAGCAGTTGATTGCATGTCATGGTTAGACGAGATGGACACTGTGGTAGATATCAGTGGTTGCGCTGATAAGGATGTGGTAAAGTTTGTATCTCAGTCGTTCAAAGGCGAGGCACTAGCGTGGTGGAGGTCTTTGATTCAAGCCACTGGGAAGATTCCATTGTACAATCTGACATGGGATCAGTTTGTTGCTCTCATTAAGGAAAACTACTGCCCTCAGCATGAGGTTGAAAAGATTGAAGCTGATTTCTTATCTTTGGTTATGAAAAACCTAGATTGTCAAGCCTACCTTACGAGCTTCAACACTATGTCAAGACTGGTTCCGTATTTAGTAACCCCGGAACCCAAGAGGATAGCTCGTTTCATTGGGGGTTTAGCCCCAGAGATCAAGGCGAGTGTGAAGGCCTCCAGACCAGCTACTTTTCGGTCTGCAGCTGATATATCATTGTCCCTTACTTTGGACGCGGTCAGACAGAGATCGCTGAGAAACACAGACGCTGAGAAGAGGAAGCGCGAGGATGACAACTCACGACATTCAGACAAGAAGCGTAAGGGAAACAATGACCACAAAAAGGGTTTTGGAACTAAAAAGGATGGTCATCAGTCGGGTGATAAGCCCAAGTGTAAAATCTGTAAGAAGCACCACTTCGGGAAGTGCAGATTCGAGTCGAAATCCCAGTCGCAGCCAAGGCCTTGTGGGATTTGTAAATCTTCTGAGCACAAGACCTTAAACTGTAAGAAAATCAAGGATGCTACGTGCTATAGTTGCAATGAAAAGGGGCATATCAAGTCCAACTGCCCAAAGTTTGCTAAGAAAGCTGAGGAAGGGAAAAAGACCAATGCTAGGGTCTTCCAGATGAACGCACATGAGGCGATCCAGAATGATAATGTCATAATAGGTACCTTCCTTATTAATGATGTTTATGCAAGGGTGTTATTTGATTCTGGAGCAGATAAGTCATTTGTTGATGATACGTTTTGTAAGTTGTTAAACCTACCTGTTAGAACCCTAAGCATAAAATATGAGGTTGAATTAGCCGATGGCACCATAGAAACTGCATCAACCGTGTTAGATGGATGCTTCATATCCATTAGGAACCACTCTTTTCCTTTGTCCTTATTTCCTTTGAAGTTAGTCGGTTTCGATATAGTTATAGGCATGGTTTGGTTATCGCGTAACCAAGCCCAAATTGTTTGCAACAAGAAGCAAGTGGTGATCAAGACTCCGTCTGGTGAGCCACTTACCATTTAGGGAGATACCTAATATGGACTGCCTGAGCAAGTATCTATGCTCAAGGCATCTAGGTGTTTGAAGAACGGTTGTCTCATTTACATGGCTCAAGTGACTATTGATGAGCAAAAGCCTAAGATTGAAGATATCCCCGTCATTTCTGAGTACCCAGAAGTTTTCCCCGAAGAACTACCTGGTTTACCACCAGATAGGCAAGTAGAATTCAAAATTGACATTATTCCAGGAGCAGCACCTATCGCAAGGGCACCTTACAGGTTGGCACCAACAGAGATGAAAGAGTTAAGGACTCAGCTAGATGAGTTGTTGGCAAAAGGTTTCATTCGTCCTAGTTCATCTCCTTGGGGAACACCAATCCTATTTGTGAAGAAGAATGATGGATCGATGCGTCTATGCATTGATTATCGCGAGCTTAACAAGGTCACTATCAAGAATAGATATCCATTGCCCAGGAACGACGATCTGTTCGATCAATTGCAAGGGGTAAGTTACTTCTCTAAGATGAATATGTTCACAAGACTGCATTTAGGACTTGTTATGGTCATTACGAGTTCCTAGTGATGTCTTTTGGGCTCACTAATGCACCAGTAGCATTCATGGATCTCATGAATCGCGTCTGCAAGCCTTACTTAGATAAATTCGTCATCGTCTTCATCGATGACATTCTCATTTACTTGAAGAGCCAGGCTGACCATAAGAAGCATCTTCGATGCATTCTGAAACTGCTTCATCAAGAAAAGCTCTATGCCAAGTTTTCGAAGTGTGAATTCTGGCTTCGTGAAGTCCAATTTCTTGGACATGTTATTAGTGAGCGTGGTATCCAAGTAGATCCCGCCAAAGTTGAAGCTGTCATGAACTGGCAGGAGCCAAAGACGCCTACAGAGATTCGTAGCTTTCTAGGTTTAGCAGGATATTACAGGCGATTTATAGAAAACTTCTCAAGGATTGCTGCACCCCTAACTTCGTTAACGCGTAAGAATATTAAGTTTGACTTGGGTCCTAAGCAGCAGGAATCCTTTGATGTTCTCAAGCAAAAATTAAGCAATGCGCCTGTGTTGACATTACCTGATGGAATAGAGGAATTTGTAGTATATTGCGATGCATCGCACACAGGTATGGGATGTGTGCTCATGCAGAAAGGCAAAGTCATTGCCTATGCTTCTCGACAGTTAAAGGTGCACGAGAAGAACTACACCACCCACGACTTGGAGTTGGGTGCCTTTGTATTTGCACTAAAATTATAGAGGCATTATTCGTATGGAACTAAGTGTGTGATCTATTCTGATCACAAGAGCCTTCAACATATGTTCAATCAGAAGGATTTGAACATGAGGCAGTGACGATGGATGGAAACTTTGAATGATTATGAATGTGAGATAAGATACCATCCAGGCAAGGCAAATGTGGTTGCCGATGCCTTAAGTAGAAAGGAAAGTGTGAAGCCTATAAGAATCAATGCCAAGAGCATTGAGTTAAAGAATAGTTTGATTGAAAGGTTGTTAGCTGCACAGAAGGAAGCTGTACTAGAAGCTAACTATCCTAATGAAAGGCTAGGAGTAACTGAAGAACAATTATCCTATGGCAAGGACGGAATTTTGAGGTTAAAAGGACGAATATGGGTTCCAGTGTATGGAGGACTTCGGGATGTCATCCTCCAGGAAGCCCATAGTTCTAAATACTCCGTTCATCCTGGAGCTGATAAGATGTACCAGGATCTGAAGGCAAATTATTGGTGGATAGGCTTGAAGAAGTCTATAGCTACCTATGTAGCCAAATGTTTGACGTGCGCTCAAGTCAAAGCTGAACATTAGAAACCGTCAGGTTTACTACAACAGCCTGAACTTCCCACCTGGAAGTGGGAGATGGCGACGATGGATTTCATCACCAAGTTGCCAAAGATAAGGAAAGGAAATCATACTATATGGGTCATAGTAGATAGACTGACTAAGTCAGCACATTTCTTACCCATTAAGGAGACTTATAGCTCCGATATGTTAGCCCAATTGTACGTAGATAAGATTGTATCTCTCCATGGCGTACCAGTGTCTATTATCTCTGACAGAGATACTAGATACACATCACATTTTTGGAAAAGTTTCTAACAATCTTTGGGCACGCGCTTAAACTTTAGTACAACTTACCATACTCAGACGGACGGGCAGAGTGAGCGTACCATCTAAACTTTGGAAGACATGCTTCATGCATGTGTGATTGAATTAGGTGGTAGTTGGGATAAGCAACTGCCATTGATTGAGTTCTCCTATAACAATAGCTACCATACAAGCATTCAGGCTGCGCCCTTTGAAGCTTTGTATGGAAGAAAGTGCAGAACGCCCGTTTGCTGGGCAGAAGTTGGAGATGTCCAACTAACAGGACCTGATATAGTCCTGGAGACGACAGACAAGATTGTGCAGATAAGAGATCGTCTCAAAGCTGCCAGAGACAAGCAGAAAAGCTACGCAGACTTAAGGCGTAAACCTCTAAAGTTTGAGGTTGGTGATAAGGTTTTACTCAAAGTATCACCCTGGAAGGGAGTGATGCGTTTTGGTAAGAAAGGTAAGTTAAGCCCAAGGTATATAGGTCCATTTGAAATCATCGAATGTGTCGGATCAGTGGCTTACAAGTTGAACTTACCTGAAGAGCTCAGTGGTATTCACAATGTATTCCACATCTGCAACCTAAAGAAATGTCTAGCTGATGAATCGCTAGTAATACCACATATAGATGTGCATATAGATGAGAGCTTAAAGTTTGTGGAAAAACCTTTGTCGATCGAGGATTGACAGGTTAAGAAGCTTCGAAGGAAGCATGTGCCGATTGTAAAAGTTAAATGGGATGCCCGTAGAGGTCCCGAGTATACGTGGGAGGTAGAGTCCACAATGAAAGAAAAGTACCCTCATTTGTTTCAGTAAATCTCGAGGTCGAGATTTCTTTTAAGGGGGTGAGGATGTAACACCTCGAAAATTTATGTCCAATAATGTATCGACACGTGTCATGAGTTTTTAAACCTGTAAAAGATTACTTTAGTGGGACTAAAATTGACAAACAAGGAAAGTATGTGAATATAAGGGTTTAAAGTGTCAACGATGGATAAATATGCCTTTCAATAACCCTACATGATGTTTATACCCTTAAACGAATGAATCATGGATCATACGAAGCTAATTGTGGAAGAAAGTGAGAGATTACAAACTACAGGGGTTAAATGTGTCAACATGTTTAAAATATACCTCTGAGTGACCTTTTAGCAAACCCGAAGCTTTGTAACGATAAATTATACTCACTAGAATATGTGATAAAAATTTCACCAAGTTTCGTTATCGTATGAGAAAGTTATGAGAATATTCGTACACGAGGGGTTAAAAGCGTCAACGTTGAATTTTATGACTTTTCGGGTGATCACAAAGTTAACCAAGGACTTAACAAAGTTTGTATAAGTCTTAAGGTCCTTAAAAATCAAGTTAGGGGGCTTAAAATGCAAATTTGGAAGTTGAAACCACGTATATAAGGACCAGGGACCTGAAATGCAATTAATGAAAGATTTTTAACCTGACCCGGGGACTTATACCGGCCGCGTAAGACCCAGGTGGTCTGTTACGCGGGCCGCGTGACCTGCACAGTGACAGAATTTGTTAGCAGCTGCCAGTTTCAGCTGTGTAACCGCCTCTAGGACCTGTAAAATGATACCAGGGGCTGCACAAACGGATTTACATGCATAGGGGGCACTTGTCTTGATCTGGAAACAATTGTAGACCTCTTTGGCAGGATCCTAAGTGATCAAAATGCATATATAAGGAACCCTTTAGTTGCAACTTTGAGTTCATACATTTGCAAGCTTAACAACTTCATTTCTTGAGCTCCCCTGATCAGCAACAAGCTTTCTTAGGATCCCTAGTCGAGCTTAGGACTCTTGTAAGTGTCCTTAACCTTCCTTAATTCAGTTTAGCTTAGTTAATTAGCTTAAAGTCAAACCGTCGTAATTAAGGTTTGACTTCGAGATTAATCAATAATTGTTCAGTCAAATCTTGAATTGAAAGTACCTATAGGTTGGTAATTATCTGGGTAATAAACCCTTAAAAGGATAACCTCTGATTCCCACTTTAACTAGGTCAATTGTCGGGTCAAAGCTAATCTTAAAAAGTCAACAGAAAGCTTATTTTCAAATTAATGCATAATTAGCAATGTAGGAGACATGCAACCGGTTTTATCACTAATATAACTTGGTAATTAATGTAAGAACATGTCTAAACATGTTCAACCCGACAATTTTCAGTTTAGACTCGGACCAGAACCGAAAGTTGCATAATTTGACTTTTGCTTTGACTTTCAGTTCTGACCCGTTTAAGCATGTTTTAGAATTGCCTTAGAGCTTTCTTTGGACCAGGTTTCATGTTAGTATAACCCTCTGTGATTATACAACTTGGTTCATTAGTTATCCGATTCATATGCATGTTTCCGTTAAATGCTTAAATGTTGACTATTATGCCCATATGACTTTAAAACGTGATTTTTGAAAATGTAAAAGAGTAGAAACCTTCATTTCTGATTTATAAAGTTGTCCCTAAAATTTGACAACAATTTAAGGTCTAGATTAGGAGTTATGCTCATTAGCGTAATTAGAAAGCTTTTTATTAAATAAATGGCGTAATTAGCATATAGCCTATCTAAACCCGATTTTTGATACCAAACTTTTTACCTACTGATATAAAATAATATTTTGGGATTTTTGAAGATTTTTATTTAATTTTAGGCTGAGCATAACATAGAGTTCTAAGCTTGTTTCGGTAATTGTCGGTTTTGCCCTTTTGGGCTATAAAATGAGTTTTACAAATTATTTTGATACCAAACCTTTTTCTACTGATCTATTATGGTAAATAAAACATTTTGAGCTTTCTGGAATAATAAAAATATCAGCTTTCCTTTAAAAACCGGGAAATAGCTCAAAATCGCCTTTTTAAGCGTTTTTAACGCATAGTATGTATAAAAACTATTTTAAACATATAAGGTTTGATGCCTACTGATATTCTCAGTAAATTTTGATATATTAACAGTAAGCAAAAGTTTTAAACTCAGAATTCCGGTTTTGGCCTTTTAAGCCTATGTGAAATTACCAAAATGCCCCTAAGGTGTATAGTTTGGTTTTAAATGATAAATTTTACATATATGTAATACCCTACTGTTATAACTTATTAAATTAAGTAATTTTACTGATTATATCAGACCCGTAACTCAGACTATTATTTAAACTCTTTTATAACCCTTAAAATTACCAAAATGCCCCTATGGGGCATAGTTTGAGTTTAAATCAATTCGGGCATAATAGAAGATATCTTACTGATGTCACAACATATTTAAGGCATATTAACTTAGGAAACCTGTATATGACTCTTTTGGTTACCCGTTATGCATTTTTCGTGTTCGGTTCGGTTTATGTAACTGGTTTGCATAAATTGACCGAAACGGGTCAAACCTTATCATTTTTGTCTCAAAATCCAGAATGTATTTAGTTTGCCCATATTATACAAGTCTTCAAACTTGTCGGGTCTAAATCACATTCCATTCCGGTCTTCGCTTAATCGTGCGTTTGAACCGTATCTTCTTTTAAAACTAACCGGTCTAAGTTTAGGCTTAATTAAAGACCCGTTAGGAATCTAATAGGTTATTAAAAACCTTTGTTCCAGAATAGGAGACCCGGTAAAAGCTACACGCACTTGTTATTTGTGATTAATACTTGCAAAGGTAAATACTTTTAAGTTATTTTCCCTATACGGGCTTGGGGTACGGTATATAAAATACCGCTTGGTCGGGTATTGAATCTTTAATCGTATGAAGGTTAAATTATTGAAATATCCCATTTAAATTGTTTTGTTTGCTTAAAGCCTTTGGGGGGTTAATGACCATGTCCCGGATATCCTTGGCATCATTTTACGAAATGGCCACGACCTAAGCACACGGGTGTAGGCGTACACCCGTTAGTGCATATATAAATAATAAGGTATAACCGCCGGTTTCAAGAATAACCCGTCTCGGGACTATATCATGTGGTGTGTCTATTAAGCTCTAACCCGGTGTCAACCCGGGCTACTGAACGCATAAGAAACATATAATTCTTTTACAAGTTTATATATAAATAATTATCCCAAGTTGTAAAATGTTTTGTGCCTTGTGCATTCAAATCAATTTTCTAAACCTTTTCAAAATGAGTCAGTTAATTGTATTTACCAGTGTAAACTGACGTATTTTCCCAAAAAGGTTAAGTGCATGTACTACTCGAAATAGGCTGGCCTCTCCTTAGCATCACTAAGAGTCTCGCAAGCTTGGATGCGTTTATGTCTGATGAACTATGTTTTCTGTTTATTTGATCCACCTGTGGATCCGTTTCAACTACATTGTGATACTTAATATTACTATTTTATTCGGTTTAAATAAATCTATCTTTTGCTTCCGCTGTGCATCTAACATTATGTTGTTTGACTATGATGATATCAACTACGTCACGATACTCCCCACCAGGCCCACCGGTAATACGTGGAAATATCGGGGTGTGACACTCATACACATCAAACTAATTCTCTAGTTTACATTATTTAGAAACGAAAGAAAAAATAAAAATGAATGTGACCGATAGTGATGTAGTGCATTAGTGCTTATGAATGTATGTTTCCAAGACATTGTTGTGCAACAAAGATCTTCACTATCTTTGATGTCCAGCTATGCATATTGTTACTCAAGGTTTAATTAACCACTTGATAAATATAGTTATGCTCAACCCATCTGATTCCTAAGAACCTTTGTACTTACATACTTTAAACACCATATTTCCAGCTTGACAAAAGAGTGTGATGTGTTAGTTGATAGAGCAAGTTTGTGTACCTGACCAACGCAGAATAAAAATTCTTTTCCATCTGTTGAATATTGTGTACAGTATCTTAAGTTTCCAGATTAGCTGCATTTGGTTGATCAGATTTTCTATTGATGACGTCATCATCTCCATGGATGACACAATTGTCACACCCCAAAAATACCACATGCGGAAAACCCCCGTGGGGCGTGTGACGTACCAGGATCTAGCCACCAATCACATTGAACTCGTAATTATAATTAATAAAACTTTCATTTATTATTGATAGAAGTGTTACAAAACATTATTTAACATTCAGCGGAAGCATAATACCTTAATTAAGAAATTCATAAACCAAGTGTGTGAAAGCCATTATATTCGTCTCGTGTTTCCATGTATCTCGACCCATGACCACTCCAGCATCCCAGACAGCAAGTTCCAACAATATGCACCTAAAGGCCTGCAAGGCATGTAACAACGAGTCAACAACAAAGTTGAGCGAGTTCATAGTTGGTGTTCATTTTAAAGTTGTTTAAAACCATGAGTTCGTTTGTAAACCATAAGTTAATCCGTTTCCTTGTTTCCCAAACCATGTCCATAACTAGTGGGGGCTTCCCCATGTGAACCACTAGACCGTTACCATATCGACAACTGACGAAAGTAAGTTGTGCCCTACGTCAATGTCTATCATCATTGACTAAGTGCCCAGATCCATTAGTATACGCCCGTCCTACCGGCACGGTGTGAGGCTTGTCAACCCTAATAGCGCTATCAACTAATGACTCGCTCGCCATTGGCCCGACGATTAAGTCGATATAAAAATGAGGGACTTCATGATAGAGTTTTGTCTAGTAAGTTTAAGGTTGTTGTCCTACCCAAGGAGGACGAACGTACGTATTCTATCCAAGGAGAATACGCACGATTAATATTGGCATCCTACCCATGGAGGATGGCGGTACATATCCTACCCAAGGAGGATATGCAGGTTCCGTTTTAGTTCTTTAACCCATTCCCAACCACCGGGAATCCCATGCCTTAGAAAGAGTGTGAACTCACCTTTGGTTTGCTCGGTAAGATTAGTTACTTGTTTATCAGTTGATCTAACACGTCCTATCATGGTTACCGATAACAATCAGTTTCAGGCGTACATAATCCGCATGTTACACGTACAGTTAATTCATTAACCCAGTATCATCAAGTAAACACTTATCATCAAGTTACACTAGATTGCCAATCCCATTTATAAACATAATTCAAATGCTAATTCTAGTTTGTAGACTAAACTAGTAACGGCCCAAAACATAATATGCACATACATAGATTACTCACATAGCTCAAAGCCCAATATGTAATTGGGTTAACTAAGTAATTCGTTCACCGATAGCCGAGGGGTGTGGCCCAATAATCCAGCAGCCCACTTAAGTGTGTGACAGCCCGACCCTGTGCGGCCCACTTAACTAGTGCCACTCGATTAATTTAAAAGCCCGTTAAAATGTGCAATTGTTTTACGTGACTAGAAGCATGATTTAGGTTCCATAGATTAAGCCAATTAATTATATAAAAAGTATAGAAATCAATCCCACAATTCACACAATCAGAACTATCAATTAATTACCATATTTTCTATATGTTGCAAGTCTCAAGTTATATGAGGCCCTAATCATTATTGACAGTTACAACAATAAATTCTATGATTTCCCAAACCCTAGTAACCTCCCAACAATTAACAATTAACTTTCATAATCATCGCCCATATCCCAATCGATTCAGCCATTGCATGACAACTTTCAACTAATATGAATCATCAGCAACAACAAACACATGGCCTTTAATTTAATCTGATTAAATTAACTAACAAGATTATATTATCAATCCACATACACTCTAATCATCACCCTATGATTAAAAATATCATTATCATTTATATCCGATCAATCAAAGCAAGTGCAACTTAAGATCCGTACATTACATCAACACATCTATAAGCATGTTATAGCACAAAGTCGTCGATTTAACAAGAACACTAGCACATTATATCTAATCAGTTTATGTTTCAACAAGTGAACCCATGTTTCCTTATCATATATTCATGCAATTTATCATGGTTTGTATTATCTATCAAGTCTCCTAGTAACACCTGAGATCGACCTGATCAATGTTGTAACTTATCCCTACTTACACATAGCCGAGCAAGATTAAGCGAAAGTTAAACAAACACATTCATCCTCTCATACTATAACAGAACATTATTCTAATAACACATTGATCCACAATAATTTGAAACCAAACATCGATCCACAATAATTTGAAACCAAACATATCAAATAATTCGTCCCTTGATCCGCAAATATTCATATCCTCAAATAACCTTGTAATATATATTCTTGAATCATAAAACACCACTAACCTGATCATGAGCTAAATGGACACAGGATTCGAGGAATGGTAGGGGTTTCGATAAACAGGGGCTGCCGTCAAAGATAAAGAATTAGGGTTGATATATTTAATTATTTGATTGTGCCATGCAATTTATAAAAAGAACACACATACACACAGCCGCATGTGTGTATGCGCTCAAACAAAAGAACCGGCCCATCTTTGGGCTCTTTGGGCTTCGCTCTGGGCTAACTGTTTGGGACCGAGATCCAAAAGCACATAAGTTGGACTATTCTTGACCACTATAAACAATTAAATATCCCTAGTTCCTCAAGTATGCGAAACCCACAGAGGGTTGGGCTCAAGCGGTTCGGGCCTGACAGCAAGTGTGAGCCGAGGTGGGTGTGTATATGCAGCCCATTACCTGAGCGGCCCAACTCAACCATTTGACACTTAAAGTAATCCAACTACATACTCAGATATACTCAAATACGTTTTACATTCACCACGTTTATCCTAACTAAGAGCGTTTAAAATTTATCAAAGCACTTGATGAGAAATCAGGACCACGAGACTAAATGACACTAACCTTGAAAGTTCGGGTTGTCACAACAATCATCTCTATTTTTATTGACCCGCTAATATTCACTTTTTTTCAGCCCCATAAATTGGATCCTCATTTTTTACGGTCACTTCATTATGTTAGACTTTTCTTCTTTCTTTTCCTCGTTGATTTTTCGATGATTTTTCTATACCATCATGACTAAAAGAAGATAAAAGACCAATTTTTCGATGAGTTTTCTACACCTTATGTAATATAATTTTACCAGTACTGTCCACTGCTGTAACAACTCTCATCAAAAGTCATAATTATTTAATTAAATTGTCCAATAGGAAACCCTAATTGAGAAACCCAAGTGATTCTGCATAATCCCTAAAATTTTCAGAATATTTGGAATCAGGATTAGGGCCCCTAAAACTCAAGCGGGGTAAACCCTAGTTGGTAATATCTAAATAGTTTAACGTGTAATTCGAATTTGCATGCAAGACCAACTCAGCTAAGCTACTTGGACACGCACCTACCCTACCCTAAAAATGTCACCCCAGGCGACACCCGGCACGTGCCACAGATTCTTCCGCGACTAGCGGGAGGTACAAATTTAGGGTATAAATACAGGGGCTTGGGACTTGATTCCTGGCTTCAGTTCGACGTTAAAATTCTTTACGTACACAAAGTTAGACACTGTTTACTACAAAAACACACACTGATCACGAAGTGCTGCCACAATTCAGGGTAATAACTCGATCGCTGCTACGATTCAATGTCCGATCGATTAAACTATCCAATGGATGTTTAAGTGCTGCCCACATTAGGGTTTATGCTTTGTCATTCGTCGTTAAATCGATGGATGTTTAAGTATCGCACTTTGTCATTCGTTGTGAAGGTTTTAATCTCGTGAGTTATCGTAAATGCTGTATTAAGTTACTAACCTAGTTTGTGTGCCTGATTATTTAAACTAGGTTATCAAGGCTAATCAGTAGGCTAAGCTCTGTTCAAAATTAAATCTGCAATATGAGTCATTCTCTTTTTATCAAATCTATTTACAAAAGCATGTTTATTTTAAAGTTATAATTACGGGGATTAAGTCTTTGTAATCACCAAGTTACAACCGGTATGTGGGGTTTTGTATACATTACTTGATAATCGTCACCATTGGGGCAGCCAATGGGGGATATGACCATAGTCACAGATCCGGTCGAGTGACAAATACCGTGGGTAGTTGGTTTGACATCAGAAACATTGAAATCGCTCTTAATACTGTAAATTATAACAAATGAGTCGTTTTAATAAAAAGAATGATTCACTCAGTATTTTCCGCTGACAAAACCTTTTTCAAACATGTTTCAGGTGATCTGTTGTGATCCAGGAAAAGTGCCGTGAAGCACTACAAGCTTAAGGAAGTGGCTCAGTATAAAAATAAGGAAACATGTTTTGTAAAATAAAAGATTTCTTCATGAAATCTCAAGATTGTAAATTACCGGGTTTTATCCCGAGTTGTGAAATAAAATAATTGGAAAATATTTCAGTTTTTAAAAGATCCTGAAGAAACTTCCGCTGTTAAATAAATACCACGGGATTTTCTGTCCCGCGGCTCCTGAAACGGGTTAAACCGGGTCGGGGGCCGTGACAGAAAAAAGGTTGTATCAGAGCCACTGATTTAAGCCTATTAAATATTTAGAAATACTTAATTTTACTGATTGCCAATTATGTGAGTATGTGTTTTATTAACTGATTATTTGTTAGTTACAGTATGGGTAAACAAAAGCTGTCAAACATCTATCTTAAACTAGATAGGTCATCCAACGAGAAGGGAAGTTCATCCCAACCTAAATCCTCAAATCACTCTGTAATTCCTGAAGAAGGAATATTTGTGAGAAAGGCACATTATGAGAAACTACTTTCTCCTAATAAAAGAAGTTTGATTATTAGGAAGAGTCAGGAGGAAATAAGGAAAATCCGAGAAAAGAAAGTTAAACAGGAAACCCAGGAATTAACCAGTAAAACACCCTGGGAGGACAAATTAGATGAGAAATGGGCAGATCTTTATATGCTAGCCACAGTAGCAGAAAATGCAAATCTCTAAATACTCTAACTCAAGTTTTAGCACCTTTATATATCTACAATCCAGAAACCTTATTCAGTAAATAAATAAGTTCACAGTAAATCGTAGTATATTTTACTTGTCAATTGTTTTATGTATGGTATGCAATAATATTTAAGGGTTATCTATGAAAGTTTGTTATTTTATTTTAACATTTGGTATGTATTTTGCATATATGCTAAACAGCATGAATGAGATATCTGAAGCTTTAGAAAATCTTAACCTCTATCCCGTTAAGATAGAAGTTTCCAAAGAATTCACCGGTTACTTCGCTGATAAAGAAGAACCCATGGAATTTCAATCCAAACCACTGGCAAAACCTAAACCCAAGAAAAGAAGCAGATTTGTGGGCTGGAGGCGTGTACGTAGGAAAAAGCCAGCAACAAGAAAGGTTACCAAAACTGAATAACCAAAAGACAAAGGAAAAGGGGTAGAAAGTGAGGAAAATGTTAATCAAGTAGAGATAGAAGCTGAGAAGAGTTTTAAGCAAACAGAAAGAGAAGTCGGAGAAAGTTCTAGACAGAAACAGAAAATGACTCCCTGGGAAGTTTTAGATCATAAACTAGTGATGAGTGACCTCATCGGACCTGCCGATGGAAACCTTGAACCAGCTAATCCAAACCTTATATTTACTGAAGAAGATCTTTTCAACTACCCACTAGAAGCTCCAATTCCAATCAATCTGGAATCTGCTATTCCAGATCCTATTGTCCAACCTCAACCACTACCAGTAGAATTAGATGAATGGTGGACAACTGATTGACAATACCAAAATCTTTTAAACAACCCTGATACATTTTTCCCACAAGTTGACCCAGAACCTCCACTATACCCAACTATGAGCCCAGAGAATCTGACTGAACTTCGTCTCTGGAGCGAAGAGTTAATTAATGTAGGAAATAGGATTAGGGATGTTGGAGAAAGAGTTACTTGGAAGTAAGACGAAAGGGAGCGTCGTTTTTAAGAAATTAGCTGACCAGATAATGGGAGTTTGCAGGAATATTTGTTTAATAAATAATCATAAGAACCAGTATGTGTAATAACTTAACAATAAAACGTTGTATGATAATCGTGTATGAGGCGTAATATAATATATAGAAATGAAACTTGGGAAATCGATAATTTTTGGTTATACATGTTAATGTGATTATGTGCAAACTGTTTTATAATATTTGTATTTATACTAATTATTTATATAAAATTAATTATCAGATGGCAAACATTGGTAACGAACCAGTAAATGAGGTTAATCAGTCTGAGCAACATCCAGGAGATCAATATATGACTAGGCAAGATATCGAAAATATTGTTGCTCAAGGGATAGCCAATGCTATTCCAGCAATCGTTGCTGCTGTAAAGAATCCAATTGAACCACAACAAATCGTTCCTAGTAAACGTATTTCTGAAGATAACTTCAGTAATATTGTAAACGGAGGCAATGATCATGTTAATCATAATGAGGAAACACATCAAGCTCCATTTCCTAAGAAAATGAAAGCCGCAACGCCTGGTTGCACTTTCAAAGAATTCCTTGCTTGTAAACCCATTGAATTTGCAGGCAATGAAGGAGCAACTGCATCACTGCGTTGGTTAGAGAAAACTGAAGCAGTAATTGCAATAAGTAAATGTGCTAAAGATGATCAGGTCATGTACGCATCAAATCTCTTCAAGGAAGGAGCACTCGAATGGTGGAACACTGTGTTACAATCAAAAGGAAGAATAATAGCTTATGCCATGAATTTGGAAGAATTTAAGGGTCATGTAGAAAGAAAATTCTGTCCCGAGTATGAAAAGGAACAAATGACAAATAAGTTCCTAAATCATCGGATGATGGGTGTAGATTGTCGTGGTTATACTTCTACATTCTTTGAATATGCTAGAGTGGTACCAACGTTGGCTTCGCCAGAACCGGTACTCATTTCTCGCTACATTTGGGGACTGATTAGTGAAATCCGCAATATCGTTAAAGCTGTGAGACCTCGCACTATTGGCGATGCTGTGGAATTAGCTAACACCCTAACTGACAAACTGATACGTACACAAGATGAAAACAAAAAGAAAGAATTGGCTCAGAAAATTACCCAAGGATTTCGTACGGGTAATAGTAGTAATTTCAAGAGAAGAGGAACTGGGCAATTCTCAACTCCGTCATTCTGCAGGAAATGCAAGAAGAAACATTATGGAAGATGCGACATAACCTGCAATTTTTGCAAAACTGTAGGACATCGTGAAGAAAACTGCAGAAAGAAAACAATAGTTTGCTATAACTGTGGAGAAAATGGACATTTTAAAACAGAATGTCCTAAATTGGGCAAACCAGCAGACAACAAAACCAAGGCGACCGACGGAACTATTAAGAAGAATGCCAGGGCATTTCAGCTGACCACTCAAGAAGCAGAACTCATCCCAGATGTGATAGCGGGTACGTTCTTAGTTCACAACGTATACGCAAAAGTATTATTTGACTCTGGTGCAAACCAAAGTTTTATAAATACTTCATTATGTCAAGCTCTTAATTTACCTTTAACCAATATTAGGCAGATTTTTACAGTTGAAACGGCAGACGGAAATTCAGTTAAAATAGATAAAGTTTTGCAGGAAAGAAATATAGAACTTTTAGGACATAAATTCTCTGCAAACCTTTTGCCAATGAATTTAGCTGAATTTGATGTTGTATTAGGAATGGATTGGTTAGTAACCAACCATGCTCGAATCTTTTGTGATCAGAATTCCATAGAAATTCAATCACCCACCGGAGAAGTAATTAGGATTATAGGAGATAAACCACGTAAGCCCATGAAGTTCATATCAGTAATGAAAGTTGCTAATTATGAACGAAAACAAGGAATAGTATATATGATTTCGGTAATCATTAGTACTAAGGGTAAAGAACTTAAGGAAATTCTTGTAGTCTCAGAATATCCGGATATATTTCCAGAAGAGTTACCGGGATTACCCCCAGATAGGGAAGTAGAATTTAGGATTCATCTAATTCCAGGAACTACACCGATAGCCAAGGCACCTTATCGGTTAGCACCCACAGAAATGTTAGAATTGAAAAAGCAATTAGATGAATTACTAAGTAAAGGATTCATACAACCTAGTTCATCTCCTTGGGGAGCACCAGTGCTATTTGTTAAGAAAAAGGATGGTTCAATGAGAATGTGTATCAATTATAGAGAATTAAATAAGATTACAATTAAGAATCGATACCCATTACCTAGGATTGATGATCTGTTTGATCAACTTCAAGGAGCTAGATATTTTTCTAAGATAGACTTACGCTCCGGATATCATCAATTGAAGGTACAAGAAGAAGACATACCTAAAACTGCTTTCAGAACTAGGTATGGTCATTACGAGTTTACAGTCATGCCCTTTGGGTTAACGAATGCACCTGCTGCATTCATGGACATGATGAATAGGATCTGTAAACCATATTTGGATAAATTTGTAATTGTTTTTATAGACGATATACTTATTTATTCCAAAAGTCAGACAGAGCATTGTGAACACCTTCATGCACTCTTAACTTTGTTAAGAAAAGAAAAGCTTTATGCCAAATTCTCGAAGTGTGAATTTTGGTTAAAGGAAGTGCAATTCCTAGGACACATGGTGAATCACAAAGGTATTCACGTAGATCCTGCTATGATAGAGGCAATTACCAATTGGAAGGTTCCGCAAACCGCAATGGAAATTAGAAGTTTTATAGGTTTAGCTGGATATTATCGACGGTTTATTAAGGATTTTTCCAAGATAGCCGTACCATTAACTAAGCTAACCTGTAAAGCAGTTAAGTTTGAATGGGGACCAAAGCAAGAAGAAGCCTTTAGAATATTAAAGCAGAAATTAACAAATGCACCAATCTTAGCCTTACCAGAAGGAACTGAAGATTTTGAGGTATATTGTGATGCTTCAAAACTAGGATATGGATGTGTGCTTATGCAACGCAAAAAGGTGATTGCATATGCTTCAAGGCAATTGAAAAAGCACGAAGAAAATTATACGACTCATGATTTAGAATTAGGAGCCGTATTTTTTGCCTTTAAGATTTGGAGACATTATCTGTATGGAAGTAAATTTACTGTTTATACAGATCATAAAAGTTTAAGATATATATTTGGGCAAAAAGAGTTAAACATGAGGCAAAGGAGATGGATGGAAATCCTAGTGAATACGACTGTGATATTCAGTATCACAAAGGAAAGGCAAATGTAGTTGCAGATGCCTTAAGTCGTAAGTATTATGAGAAACAACGACGGGTTCGTGCTCTCAGATTAAATCTACAAATAGATTTAATGGAACAATTGAAGAATGTTCAAGCTACAACAATCAAGGATGATGCTGAAGGAATGAAAGGACGAATAAAGGAATTAGAACAAGGAGCAGATGGAATTTGGAGATTCCACAAAAGTAAAATTTGGGTACCTAAGCAAGGAGACTTAAGACTTAAGATTTTAGAAGAAGCCCATAAATCTAGGTATACTATGCACCCAGGAAACAATAAGATGTACCAAGATTTAAGAAAGAACTTCTGGTGGATAGGAATGAAAAAGGATATAGCGCGATATGTTTCTAAATGTCTCACTTGTTCACAAGTTAAAGCAGAACGTCAGAAACCTTCAGGGTTACTACAACAATTAGAAATGCCTATATGGAAATGGGAACTTATAACAATGGATTTTGTTACTAAGTTACCCAAAACAATAAAAGGTAATGATGTGATTTGGGTAATTGTGGATCGATTAACCAAATCTGCTCACTTTCTACCAATGAAAGAAACCTTTAATATGGAAAGGTTGGCAAAATTGTATGTAGATGAAGTCGTATCCTTACATGGAGTTCCACTCTCCATTGTTTCGGATAGGGATAGTCGTTTTACTTCTCATTTCTGGAAAAGCTTCCAGCAAGCTATTGGAACTCGACTCAATCTGAGTACTGCATATCATCCCCAAACAGACGGACAAAGTGAAAGGACGATCCAAACTCTAGAAGACATGCTCCGAGCATGTGTAATAGATTTTGGTGGAAATTGGGATGATCATTTACCATTAATTGAATTCTCCTATAACAATAGCTATCATTCAAGTATTCAAACCGCCCCATTTGAAGCACTGTATGGAAGAAAGTGCAGAACTCCAGTTTGTTGGGCAGAAATAGGAGAAAGTCAATTGTCAGGTCCTGAAATAGTGCAAGAGACGACTGACAAGATTACTCAAATCAAGGAAAGACTGAAGATGGCTCGTGATCGTCAGAAGAGTTATGCAGATAATCGGCTCAAGCCACTTGAATTCCAAGTGGGAGACAAAGTACTATTAAAAGTTTCCCCTTGGAAAGGAGTTGTTCGATTCGGTAAGAAAGGAAAGCTATGTCCAAGGTATGTAGGACCATTTTCAGTGATCCAACGTATAGGACCAGTTGCTTATCGTTTACAACTACCAGAAGAAATAGCTGGAGTACATGATGTATTTCATGTATCCAATCTCAAGAAATGCTTATCAGATGAATCACTGGTAGTACCTCTTCGAGACATAGAGGTAAATGAAAAGCTGAAATTTGTTGAGAAACCTCTTCAAATTGAGGATCGAAAGATCAAGTTTCTCAAACATAAACGACTAGTTTTAGTCAAAGTTAGATGGGATTCAAAGAGAGAAGCTGAATACACTTGGGAGCTGGAATCAGAAATGAAGCGAAAGTATCCTCATTTATTCCAGTAAATCTCGAGGACGAGATTTTTATTAAGGTGGGGAGAATGTAACAACTCTCATCAAAAGTCATAATTATTTAATTAAATTGTCCAATTGGAAACCCTAATTGAGAAACCCAAGTGATTCTGCATAATCCCTAAAATTTTCAGAATATTTTTGTGATTTTAAGCGCGTACCGCGCAGCACAGCGCATACTGCCAAATACCGGCAGCGTCGCCAGTCCCGGTAAACAAAATATTGTTCAATAATATTTTGATAAGTTTATTTTTATAGAGTGTTAAAAATAATTTAAAACACGTTAAAACGGGTAAAAACACTAGATAAAATACCCGGTATCCAGTAAAATACAAGTTTTTAGCCAAAACTACATATATATGTATATGTATACATATAAATTCGAAAATAAGAGTGTGTTGGCAGCCATTCACATTATTTTATCTCTCTCTCCTCCAACTATTGGTTATCATGGGAGGTGGGGTGATGATGCATTACCTTGATCTCTTATATATTTACAATGTTCAAGAAATTTAATTTAAAGCAAACACATTCTCTCTCAATAATTTCAGCCGAAAATCACCTTCACACATCCATAATTTTCGAAATTTTGATGTTCTTGCAAGACTAAATTAAATCCAAGGTGTTTCCAAGCTATTTTGATGATCCAAAGGTGCTTTCTTGGTGAAATAAGCTTTAAAACATCAAAAATCATGTCAAAACCCACTTGAATCTTGAAGGTATAAAAATTATTTTAGAAACCTTGTTTTTGATTCTTGATGTTCTTGATGTTGGTGGAAGTTTCTCTTGTTCTTGAGTTTACTCACAAACTTGAAAATAAAAAAAATGGGTTTTTGGATAAAATAAAAATGGAGATGTATATGAGAGTGTATGAGGCCGTGTGTGTGTATACATGTGTGTATGTGGATTGAGGTTTGATTTTTGATTGATATATGTTTGATTGATCTTTGGAAGTTAATGCTTGAATGATTTGAAAAGGGGTTTTGTGATTGGAAATGAGTTTATGTGAAAAGTAAATTTTTGAAATTATATACATATATATGTATGGCCGTATATGTATGTATATGTATTGCATTCAATTGAAATTTTGTTGTTAGTTCATAACTATGTAGGAACATGATTCTTGCATTTATAATAAATAATGAAAAATAATCATATGAAGATGATGATGTTCTTGAATGTTTGAACATGAGTTAAATACATGATAGATATAATTGAGTTCATGCATGTTGATGATGATGTGATTTGAATGCATTAGACGCTTGTACTTAAGCATGCATGTGGATGAATGTTCATGAAATGATGATTTATGTATGGTATGATGAAGATAATATTTAATCAGGTTCTAAACACTAAAAATATAATTATTTGAAGTGTTAAAATGGTATAAAACTTTTTCATAAGGTTTATTAGCTTTGCATGTTATACATGAGGCGTAGAATCTTGTAAAATAGGTGAAATAATGTGTTTCGTGTATGATTTATTAAAAATCAGTTTTGAGCAGATTATAAACACTAAAATAAAGTTATTTTAAAGTGTTTAGTGACATATAACTTTGTCATAATGTTTACTAGCTTTGCATGTTGAACTTGGTGCATTAAAAGTTGTAAAATACGTGAAATTGCATGATTTATGTGACTTACACAAAAACTGCACTAATCTGATTATAACCACTATTTTAATCAGTAAATAACATGCATCGTGTTAAAATATCAAATCGTTTTCGCGCATGAAATTTGGTACATATGAGATGTTTTATTTATATTTGCTCTAAAAATGACAAAATAGATAAGTTAACAAGTTTTCGCGTTTTTCGGTGTTAAATTATGTGAACGTTTATGTATATATATTACGACGCGCAAAAAGTATATATATTGCGTATAAACGGGAGTGTTAACGGATTTACACAATATTGGTCACCAATATTGGACACCCGGGTTTTCAGGCCGTACCGTACACTTGTAACACGTGTTGTGAATAGGTAACAGGGCTGTATTTGACTGGTTATGATGTTTATATGTGAAATTTAATGAGTTGGTAAAATTAAACTTTGATAAAAATTATGTTGGCAACGGTAAGATAAAATCTTATCGTGTAACGGTTAAAATTCGAAACGAACGTCGGTGACCACCCGATCAGTGTTAAAATCCTAAAATTAGTCTGTTATGATTAGAATATAATTTTAATCATATTCGTGAGGAAAAATAAATTAAAACGCTAAGAAACTCTATTTTTCGGATTTAAGCGTGTACCGCGCAATGCAGCGCGTGTACCGACAAAATACTGTCAACACAACCTGTAAAGACAACTGATAATCATTTTAGTAATAATTTGATGATTTTATCACTTTATAACGATAAAAATAAATAAAAACGCATAAATCCCTATTTTTGTGAATTTAAGCGCGTACCGCGCAGCACAGCGCGCATAGTGCCAAATACCAGCAACGTCGCCAGTCCCGGCAAACAAAATATTGTTCAATAATATTTTGATAAGTTTATTTTTATAGAGTGTTAAAAATAATTTAAAACGCGTTAAAACGGGTAAAAACGCTAGATAAAATACCCGGTATCCAGTAAAATACCAGTTTTTAGTCAAAACTACATATATATGTATATGTATACATATAAATTCGAGAATATGAGTGTGTTGGCAGCCATGCACATTATTTTATCTCTCTCTCTCCTCCAACTATTGGTTATCATGGGAGGTGGGGTGATGATGCATTACCTTGATCTCTTACATATTTACAATGTTCAAGAAATTTAATTTAAAGCAAACACATTCTCTCTCAATAATTTCAGCCGAAAATCACATTCACACATCCATAATTTTCGAAATTTTGATGTTCTTGCAAGAACTAAATTAAATCCAAGGTGTTTCCAAGCTATTTTGATGATCCAAAGGTACTTTCTTAGTGAAATAAGCTTTAAAACATCAAAAATCATGTCAAAACCCACTTGAATCTTGAAGGTATAAGATTTATTTTAGAAACCTTGTTTTTGATTCTTAATGTTCTTGATGTTGATGGAAGTTTCTCTTGTTCTTGAGTTTACTCACAAACTTGAAAATAAAAACAAATGGGTTTTTGGATAAAATAAAAATGGAGATGTATATGAGAGTGTATGAGGCCGTGTGTGTGTATACATGTGTGTATGAGGATTGAGTTTTGATTTTTGATTGATATATGTTTGATTGATCCTTGGAAGTTAATGCTTGAATAATTTGAAAAGGGGTTTTGTGATTGGAAATGAGTTTATGCGAAAAGTAATTTTTGAAATTATATACATATATATGTATGGCCGTATATGTATGTATACGTATTGCATGCGATTGGAATTTTGTTGTTAGTTCATAACTATGTAGGAACATGATTCTTGCATTTATAATAAATAATGAAAAATAATCATATGAAGATGATGATGTTCTTGAATGTTTGAACATGAGTTAAATACATGATAGATATAATTGAGTTCATGCATGTTGATGATGATGTGATTTGAATGCATTAGACGCTTGTACTTAAGCATGCATGTGGATGAATGTTCATGAAATGATGATTTATGTATGGTATGATGAAGATAATATTTAATCAGGTTCTAAACACTAAAAATATAATTATTTGAAGTGTTAAAATGGTATAAAACTTTGTCATAAGGTTTATTAGCTTTGCATGTTATACATGAGGCTTAGAATCTTGTAAAATAGGTGAAATACTGTGTTTCATGTATGATTTAGTAAAAATCAGTTTTGAGCAGATTATAAACACTAAAATAAAGTTATTTTAAAGTGTTTAGTGAGATATAACTTTCTCATAATGTTTTCTAGCTTTTCATGTTGAACTTGGTGCATTAAAAGTTGTAAAATACGTGAAATTGCATGATTTATGTGACTTATACAAAAACTGCACTAATCTGATTATAACCACTATTTTAATCAGTAAATAAATGCATTGTGTTAAAATATAAAATCGTTTTCGCGCATGAAATTTGGTACATATGAGATGTTTTATGTATATTTGCTCTAAAAATGATAAAATAGATAAGTTAACAAGTTTTCACGTTTTTCGGTGTTAAATTATGTGAACGTTTATGTATATATATTACAACGCGCAAAACATATATATATTGCGTATAAACGGGAGTGTTAACGGATTTACACAATATTGGACACCCGGCTTTTCAGGCAGTACTGTACACTTGTAACACGTGTTGTGAATAGGTAACAAGGCTGTATTTGACTGGTTATGATGTTTATATGTAAAATTTAATGAGTTGGTAAAATTAAACTTTGATAAAAATTATGTTGGCAACGGTAAGATAAAAGGTTATCGCGTAACGGTTAAAATGCGAAACGAAAGTCGGTGACCACCCGATCAGTGTTAAAATCCTAAAAATAGTCTGTTATGATTAGAATAATAATTTTAATCATATTCGTGAGGAAAAATCATTTAAAACGCTAAGAAACTCTATTTTTCGGATTTAAGCGCGTACCGCGCAATGCAGTGCGTGTACCGATAAAATATTCTCAACACAACCTGTAAAGACAACTGATAATCATTTTAGTAATAATTTGATGAGTTTATCACTTTAGAACGATAAAAATAAATAAAAACGCATAAATCCCTATTTTTGTGATTTTAAGCGCGTACCGCGCAGCACATCGCGCATACTGCCAAATACCGGCAACGTCGCCAGTCCCGGCAAACAAAATATTGTTCAATAATATTTTGATAAGTTTATTTTTATAGAGTGTTACAAATAATTTAAAACGCGTTAAAATGGGTAAAAACGCTAGATAAAATACCCGGTATTCAGTAAAATACCAGTTTTTAGCCAAAACTACATATATATGTATATGTATACATATAAATTCGAGAATATGAGTGTGTTGGCAGCCATGCACATTATTTTATCTCTCTCTCTCCTCCAACTATTGGTTATCATGGGTGGTGGGGTGATGATGCAGTACCTTGATCTCTTACATATTTACAATGTTCAAGAAATTTAATTTAAAGCAAACACATTCTCTCTCAATAATTTCAGCCGAAAATCAGATTCACACATCCATAATTTTCAAAATTTTGATGTTCTTGCAAGAACTAAATTAAATCCAAGGTGTTTCCAAGCTATTTTGATGATCCAAAGGTGCTTTCTTGGTGAAATAAGCTTTAAAACATCAAAAATCATGTCAAAACCCACTTGAATCTTGAAGGTATAAGATTTATTTTAGAAACCTTGTTTTTGATTCTTGATGTTCTTGATGTTGATGGAAGTTTCTCTTGTTCTTGAGTTTACTCACAAACTTGAAAATAAAAACAAATGGGTTTTTGGATAAAATAAAAATGGAGATGTATATGAGAGTGTATGAGGCCGTGTGTGTATACATGTGTGTATGAGGATTGAGTTTTGATTTTTGATTGATATATGTTTGATTGATCCTTGGAAGTTAATGCTTGAATAATTTGAAAAGGGGTTTTGTGATTGGAAATGAGTTTTTGCGAAAAGTAAATTTTTGAAATTATATACATATATATGTATGGCCGTATATGTATGTATATGTATTGCATTCAATTGAAATTTTGTTGTTAGTTCATAACTATGTAGGAACATGATTCTTGCATTTATAATAAATAATGAAAAATAATCATATGAAGATGATGACGTTCTTGAATGTTTGAACATGAGTTAAATACATGATAGATATAATTGAGTTCATGCATGTTGATGATGATGTGATTTCAATGCATTAGACGCTTGTACTTAAGCATGCATGTGGATGAATGTTCATGAAATGATGATTTATGTATGGTATGATGAAGATAATATTTAATCAGGTTCTAAACACTAAAAATATGATTATTTGAAGTGTTAAAATGATATAAAACTTTGTCATAAGGTTTATTAGCTTTGCATGTTATACATGAGGCTTAGAATCTTGTAAAATTGGTTAAATAATGTGTTTCATGTATGATTTAGTAAAAATCAGTTTTGAGCAGATTATAAACACTAAAATAAAGTTATTTTAAAGTGTTTAGTGACATATAACTTTGTCATAATGTTTGCTAGCTTTGCATGTTGAACTTGGTGCATTAAAAGTTTTAAAATACGTGAAATTGCATGATTTATATGACTTACACAAAACTGCACTAATATGATTATAACCACTATTTTAATCAGTAAATAACATGCATCGTGTTAAAATATCAAATCGTTTTCGCGCATGAAATTTGGTACATATGAGATGTTTTATGTATATTTGCTCTAAAAATGACAAAATAGATAAGTTAACAAGTTTTCTCGATTTTCGGTGTTAAATTATGTGAACGTTTATGTATATATATTACGACGCAAAAAATTATATATATTGCGTATAAACGGGGGTGTTAACGGATTTACACAATATTGGTCACCAATATTGGACACCCGGCTTTTCAGGCCGAGCCGTACACTTGTAACACGTGTTGTGAATAGGTAACAGGGCTGTATTTGACTGGTTATGATGTTTATATGTGAAATTTAATGAGTTGGTAAAATTAAACTTTGATAAAAATTATGTTGGCAACGGTAAGATAAAAGTTTATCGCGTAACGGTTAAAATGCGAAACGAACGTCGGTGACCACCCGATCAGTGTTAAAATCCTAAAAATAGCCTGTTATGATTAGAATAATAATTTTAATCATATTCGTGAGGAAAAATCATTTAAAACGCTAAGAAACTCTATTTTTCGGATTTAAGCGCGTACCGCGCAATGCAGCGCGTGTACCGATAAAATATTCTCAACACAACCTGTAAAGACAACTGATAGTCATTTTAGTAATAATTTGATGAGTTTATCACTTTAGAACGATAAAAATAAATAAAAACGCATAAATCCCTATTTTTGTGAATTTAAGCGCGTACCGCGCACCACAGCGCGCATACCGCCAAATACCGGCAACGTCGCCAGTCCCGGCAAACAAAATATTGTTCAATAATATTTTGATAAATTTATTTTTATAGAGTGTTAAAAATAATTTAAAACGCGTTAAAACGGGTAAAAACGCTAGATAAAATACCCGGTATTCAGTAAAATACCAGTTTTTAGCCAAAACTACATATATATGTATATGTATACATATAAATTCGAGAATATGAGTGTGTTGGCAGCCATGCACATTATTTTATCTCTCACTCTCCTCTAACTATTGGTTATCATGGGAGGTGGGCTGATGATGCATTACCTTGATCTCTTACATATTTACAATGTTCAAGAAATTTAATTTAAAGCAAACACATTCTCTCTCAATAATTTTAGCCGAAAATCACATTCACACATCCATAATTTTTGAAATTTTGATGTTCTTGCAAGAACTAAATTAAATCCAAGGTGTTTCCAAGCTATTTTGATGATCCAAAGGTGCTTTCTTGGTGAAATAAGCTTTAAAACATCAAAAATCATGTCAAAACCCACTTGAATCTTGAAGGTATAAGATTTATTTTAGAAACCTTGTTTTTTATTCTTGATGTTCTTGATGTTGATGGAAGTTTCTCTTGTTCTTGAGTTTACTCACAAACTTGAAAATAAAAACAAATGGGTTTTTGGATAAAATAAAAATGGAGATGTATATGAGGGTGTATGAGGCCGTGTGTGTGTATACATGTGTGTATGAGGATTGAATTTTGATTTTTGATTGATATATGTTTGATTGATCCTTGGAAGTTAATGCTTGAATAATTTGAAAAGGGGTTTGGTGATTGGAAATGAGTTTATGTGAAAAGTAAATTTTATATATATATATATATATATGGCCGTATATGTATTTCATGCAATTGAAATTTTGTTGTTAGTTCATAACTATGTAGGAACATGATTCTTGCATTTATAATAAATAATGAAAAATAATCATATGATGATGATGATGTTCTTGAATGTTTGAACATGAGTTAAATACATAATAGATACAATTGAGTTCATGCATGTTGATGATGATGTGATTTGAATGCATTAGACGCTTGTACTTAAGCATGCATGTGGATGAATGTTCATGAAATGATAATTTATGTATTGTATGATGAAGATAATATTTAATCAGGTTCTAAACACTAAAAATATAATTATTTGAAGTGTTAAAATGGTATAAAACTTTGTCATAAGGTTTATTAGCTTTGCATGTTATACATGAGGCTTAGAATCTTGTAAAATAGGTGAAATAATGTGTTTCGTGTATGATTTAGTAAAAATCAGTTTTGAGCAGATTATAAACCCTAAAATATAGTTATTTTAAAGTGTTTAGTGACATATAACTTTGTCATAATGTTTGCTAGCTTTGCATGTTGAACTTGGTGCATTAAAAGTTGTAAAATACGTGAAATTGCATGATTTATGTGACTTACACAAAAACTGCACTAATCTGATTATAACCACTATTTTAATTAGTAAATAACATGCATTGTGTTAAAATATCAAATCGTTTTCGCGCATGAAATTTGGTACATATGAGATGTTTTATGTATATTTGCTAAAAAAAATGACAAAATAGATAAGTTAACAAGTTTTCGCGTTTTTCGGTGTTAAATTATGTGAACGTTTATGTATATATATTACGACGCGCCAAACGTAGATATATTGCGTATGAACGGGAGTGTTAACGGATTTACACAATATTGGTCACCAATATTGGACACCCGGCTTTTCAGGTCGTACCGTACACTTGTAACACGTATTCTGAATACGTAACAGGGCTGTATTTGACTGGTTATGATGTTTATAAGTGAAATTTAATGAGTTGGTAAAATTAAACTTTGATAAAAATTTTGTTGGCAACGGTAAGATAAAAGTTTATCGCGTAACGGTTAAAATGCGAAACGAACGTCGGTGACCACCCGATCAGTGTTAAAGTCCTAAAAATAGTCTGTTATGATTAGAATAATAATTTTAATCATATTCGTGAGGAAAAATAAATTAAAACGCTAAGAAACTCTATTTTTCGGATTTAAGCGCGTACCGCGCAATGCAGCGCGTGTACCGACAAAATATTCTCAACACAACCTGTAAAGACAACTGATAATCATTTTAGTAATAATTTGATGAGTTTATCACTTTAGAACGATAAAAATAAATAAAAACGCATAAATCCCTATTTTTGTGAATTTAAGCGCGTACCGCGCAGCACAGCGCGCATACTGCCAAATACCGGCAACGTCGCCAGTCCCGGCAAACAAAATATTGTTCAATAATATTTTGATAAATTTCTTTTTATAGAGTGTTAAAAATAATTTAAAACGCGTTAAAACGGGTAAAAAACGCTAGATAAAATACCCGGTATTCAGTAAAATACCAGTTTTTAGCCAAAACTACATATATATGTATATGTATACATATAAATTCGAGAATATGAGTGTGTTGGCAGCCATGCACATTATTTTATCTCTCACTCTCCTCTAACTATTGGTTATCATGGGAGGTGGGGTGATGATGCATTACCTTGATCTCTTACATATTTACAATGTTCAAGAAATTTAATTTAAAGCAAACACATTCTCTCTCAATAATTTTAGCCGAAAATCACATTCACACATCCATAATTTTCGAAATTTTGATGTTCTTGCAAGAACTAAATTAAATCCAAGGTGTTTCCAAGCTATTTTGATGACCCAAAGGTGCTTTCTTGGTGAAATAAGCTTTAAAACATCAAAAATCATGTCAAAACCCACTTGAATCTTGAAGGTATAAGATTTATTTTAGAATCCTTGTTTTTGATTCTTGATGTTCTTGATGTTGATGGAAGTTTCTCTTGTTCTTGAGTTTACTCACAAACTTGAAAATAAAAACAAATGGGTTTTTGGATAAAATAAAAATGGAGATGTATATGAGAGTGTATGAGGCCGTGTGTGTGTATACATGTGTGTATGAGGATTGAATTTTGATTTTTGATTGATATATGTTTGATTGATCCTTGGAAGTTAATGCTTGAATAATTTGAAAAGGGGTTTTGTGATTGGAAATGAGTTTATGTGAAAAGTAAATTTTTGAAATTATATACATATATATGTATGGCCGTATATGTATTGCATGCAATTGAAATTTTGTTGTTAGTTCATAACTATGTAGGAACATGATTCTTGCATTTATAATAAATAATGAAAAATAATCATATGAAGATGATGATGTTCTTGAATGTTTGAACATGAGTTAAGTACATGATAGATATAATTGAGTTCATGCATGTTGATGATGATGTGATTTGAATGCATTAGACGCTTGTACTTAAGCATGCATGTGGATGAATGTTCATGAAATGATGATTTATGTATGGTATGATGAAGATAATATTTAATCAGGTTCTAAACACTAAAAATATAATTATTTGAAGTGTTAAAATGGTATAAAACTTTGTCATAAGGTTTATTAGCTTTGCATGTTATACATGAGGCTTAGAATCTTGTAAAATAGGTGAAATAATGTGTTTCATGTATGATTTAGTAAAAATCAGTTTTGAGCAGATTATAAACACTAAAATAAAGCTATTTTAAAGTGTTTAGTGACATATAACTTTGTCATAATGTTTGCTAGCTTTGCATGTTGAACTTGGTGCATTAAAAGTTGTAAAATACGTGAAATCGCATGATTTATGTGACTTACACAAAAACTGCACTAATATGATTATAACCACTATTTTAATCATTAAATAACATGGATTGTGTTAAAATATCAAATCGTTTCGAGTTGGGATGGTTATAGTAACGTTTAACGCAAAACTATGCGTTAAAACCGTCAAAAATCGGATTTTCGGGTGATTTTTGTAAAACTGATTTAGATCAGTAATAAACTGATGTTTTTAGTTGAAAAACAAATATTTTAACTAACTTTAAGTTTACTTGGTGTTTGGTTGGTCATACGTGACTTCCGACGCCCGAAAACGTTATTGAATCGCTAAAATACGCATTTTTCGATGAACACTAGTATGGGTAAATTTTGAGTGAACCTTATGTGATAAAATGTGTTAAGTAGTTTAAACATGTAAATGTGATAATATGTTAAGTTTTAATTTGATAGTGGGAAATTTAGACTATGCATGTATGCATGTATGCATGTACGCTTTGTGCGGTAGAAACGGTAAAATTGCGTTAAATGTGTAACTTGTTTGTCGAGCATGAAATTTGGTACATATGAGATGTTTTATATATATTTTCTCTAAAAATGACAAAATATATAAGTTAAGAAGTTTTTCGCGTGTTTCGGCGTTAAATTTTGTGAACGTTTATGTATATATATTACGACGCGCAAAACGTAGATATATTGCGTATAAACGGGAGTGTTAATGGATTTACACAATATTGGTCACCAATAAAATCATTCAAGTCGCAAAATCATAAAACATATATATATGGACTCAAATATATATTAACGTGCCAACATAATCAAAAACGATAACTCTTCGAGAAAATCTCAAAGTTATGTGATAATTCTAAGAAACGGAGAAACTTAGGATTTTTGTGTTATGTGTACTGATTTAAAATCGTTCCTATATATATAATAGGACGTGTAGAAATCAATCTATGGGATTGCGCTATTTAAAATACGCACCCAAAGGCGAGTGTCAATAAACCCCCTCTTTTTACTGTTTTGTATATATTTTGGGGGTGGAACACGTCGTTAAAAGGGTTTAATAATGTTTTTAAAATAAAACATACCTTTTAATATAAAATATATATTTTCGCTGAAAATATATGAATTTGATAAGTTGTACATTTCGAAGTAAAACGTTTTTGATGAATGAATATTGTATGTGCGGTATTTCTTAAGTGAAACATGACCGTACGGATTGGGGGATAATTCCGGACTGGGTCTCAACATTTGAGTGACAGGGGAATTCGTAAATCGTCGTGTATTAAATTGTCATATTAGTAGGATATATATATATATATATATATATATTGTACGTGAGGCAGACATCATATTGTTCTTCGAGAAAGAACCATGCGCCCATGATGTCGTTTAATCATTTAAGGTAATGTACGCGAGGAATTGTTGGTAGATCTATCGGGTTGACAACCCCGTCATGACCGGTCGCCCCGTGTCAAGTCAAGCGACGAATTTTGATTCTGTTTATTTTCTAGTATTGATTATCCCTGCATGGTTAATATATAGTTCGTATCGTCTAGCTAACATACGAGTCTCAAAGTTGACGCAATAATTTAATATACAAAACTTGGGCAGTAACAATATTGTCGGGTTCGTGAAACTGCGACGAAAGGCTCATGGATTTTATTAAGAAAGTAAAATGGACTTTCTAAGAATTAAATGGATGCTTTCAAATAAACACCTAATCAGAAAGTTTTCATTGGAATAAAATTGTTGGTAAGTAAATATGTGAACTCACCTTCCTTTGTGTTGACACTTGATTTTAACGTGTTCTACAGGTACTTGAGTTCGGCTTCAGGAATAATGGCGTATCTTGTGATTGTTGATGCATGTTTTATCACTTAAAATGTTGGACTGACTTTTAAATATTCTGGGACAATGTAATAAGATCCATGAGGATCATAAACAACTTAACTATGTCATGGTTATATCATGTCTTAAAACGTAATGCTTAAATAACTTACATTTAAAACATACTAAAATGTCCAACAATTAAATGCATCGATCGACAAGATATAAATGGGCACCAACTTCCGTCTCCACTACGTTATATTTTCCGCTGCGACGTTTTTGGGGTGTGACATACAATGATCACATTGTTCTCCAGAACTTACTTTACATGACCTACATAATTTAATCCTTCGGGACTTTCATGTAAACTCTCAGTATCAAATGATACATAACATTCATAAGACGAATATCAATTCTCTCTTTATATTACTAGATTAATAAGATATTGGAAAGTCAATGCATCCACCACATGAAAATATGTCTCCTCATAATCAATCATAGGTCTTTTGCCAAAATCCTTGTGCCACCAATTTTTCCTTATATCATTCAATTTGATTTTCACATAATTCACATAAGAGACCCGTTTATGTCCAACATATTTTACAACTTCAGGTGGATGTACTGTTGGTCCAGATACTTTCCATGTCATTAGAGAATTCAACTTTGCCTTATTTGCGTCTTTCCATTTTTGGCCAATCATTTCTTAATATCCATTCATAGGCAGATCTTAAATCTTGATCCTCATCATTTAATCATTTTAAGCGCTACATTATATACAAAAATAAAACGACATCGATTTTTATTTCGATTCCATACATATCTTAGACATGATACAACTTATCGAGATCTGTTTATTTTCAGGTACCTGAGGTTCTTCTTGAACTATCATGTCTATTGTCTCTTCAGGAGATCTTATTACTATAACCTCGACTTGACCATCTTAATAACTTGCTCCAATTTTCGAGGAATTTTATTATTGGAATCAACTAGTCTACCACGCTTTAGGCATGCAATAGACTCATTGCAAAAATATGTGGTTGTCCTCTTGGGACACAAATATAACTGGAGGATAAGCAGTTGATTATGTGACTTACTTAGTCACTCTATTTAGGTCAGTGAAATTGTCTGGTAATTTGTTCTTTAATATTTTTAATATTGGTAAATGAATTATACTTTAAATTTCTAGTTCATTGTTATAGTCTGAGGATCAAGATAACATGATAATTCATTTTACTTTTCACTTTCCAACTGCTTGTTATCTCCCCCTAATGTTGTAAACATTCATTCACTAAAGTGAAAACCAATGAGCCATAAACGAATTTCTCATTAATGGCTTAAAGTATTTAATCATAGAAGATTATTTATACCCAACATATTCTCAAACTTTTTAGAAGTCCCATCTTTGTGCGGTGTGGTGGATGAGTTTCATTATATGTTGCACAACCAAAATCTTTGATGAGACATCTTTGGTACCTAACAAAAAACCAACTTGTAACACCTCGTAAATTCATACCCAATAAAATAAAGATACGTGTCATGTAAGACAAACGTGTTATAAACCCGGATCAAGTCAAAAGATGTATGGTAGGATTTAAAAGTGTCGACATGTTAATTAATACCTCTGAGCGACCTAATTATAAATCCCAAACCTTAATATATTTTGCAAACATCTGATATATTCAAATCCGGTTATCTTAATAATGTATAATTCAAATTGGCACTGAAATGGATCCTATGTTTCATACGACAAATTCCCTTCAAAAGCATTCATCAATAAAATCCAAGGATGTGTAAGTGCATGGCAACACTTTCAAAGAGCATGCAAAGGTCTAGTTCATGGTCCCCTCCTGCTGATAAAGGCATAAGAATCGGAGTTATAAAGAATGCATGGTCAAATCTTAAGAGATTACAAAGTTTTGGCTTCTGATGAGGGCTTACGGACCGCAAGAAGACCACCTTACGGTCCGTAAGGTGGCGGAGTTGGGCGAAAATAAATAAAAGGCGGATACGGACCGCAAAGCCAAGGGCTTACGATCCGCAAGGTTGTAACTGGGAATCGTAGATCAAGGTCGGTTGCGGACCGTATAGTTTTTAACTTACGGTCCGTAAGAGGTGCTTACGGACCGCAAAGGATACTGCTTACGGTCCGTAAGGCTGGCGTTGACAGCAGAAAATGGACAGATGCCTGTTCAGCCTGTTACACCGCCTCTCTTGCATGGTTTTCGAAATTCAGGAGCATGGCCAATAGTTTTACATGCATAGGGACACATGGGATGATCAGGGAACTTTGTAGACTTGTGTGTGATGATCTTGAGCCATTTGGGTTCCTATATAATGAAGTGAAGTTGCAACACTTGAAAATGCTCATTTCAAAACTCACTTCCACACTTCCTTTGGAGCTCTTTGGACCTGAATCAAGTTTCCTTAAGTCATAATCCCGTGCATAGGACCATTGTAAGTGTCCTTAACCCTTCTTAATTCAGTTTACTTAGTTTATTAGCCTAAAGTCAAACCGTCGTAATTAAAGTTTGACTTCGTGATTAATCACAATTTTTCCAGTCAAATTTCAAATTGAAAGTACCGATGAGCTGGTAATTATGTGGGTAATAAACCCTTAAAAGGGCACTCTCCGATTCTCACTCTAACTAGGTCAATTGTCGGGTCAAACTTAATCATAAAAAGTCAACAGAAAGCCAATTTTCAAATAAATGCATAATTAGCAATGTAGAAGCCATGCAACCTGTTTTATCATTAATATAACTTGGTAATTAATGTAAGAACATGTCTAAACATGTTCAACCCGACAATTTTCAGTATAGGCTCGGTTCGGAACCGAAAGTCGCATAATTAGACTTTTGCTTTGACTTTCAGTTCTGACCCAATGTAGCATGTTTTAGAAATGCCTTAGAGCTTTATTAGGACCAGGTTACATGTTAGTATAACCCTCTGTGATTAAACAACTTGGTTCATTAGTTATGCGATTCATATGCATGTTTCCGTTATATGCCTAAATGTTGACCAATATGCCCATTTGACCTTAAAACAAGAATTTTGAAAATGTGAGAGGACAATAATCTTTATTACTGATTTATAAACATGTCCCTAAATTTTGACATCAGTTTAAGGTCTAGATTAGGAGTTATGTTCATTAACGTAAATGAAAAGCTTTTTATTAATTAAACGGCGTAATTAGCATATAGCCTATCTAAACCCAATTTTTAATACCAAACTTTTAACCCACTGATGTAAAACAATATTTTGGGATTTTTGAAGATTTTTATTTATTTTTAGGCTGAGCATAACATAGGGTTATAGCTTTGATTCGGTAATTGTCGGTTTTGCCCTTTTGGCCTATAAAATGATTTTTACATATTATTTTGATACCAAACCTTTAGCTACTGATTTTATATAATAAATAAAATATTTTGAGCCTTTTGGAATGATAAAAATATCAGCTTTTCTTTAAAAACCCGGAAATCACTTAAAACCGTCTTTTTACGCGTTTTTAACGCATAGTATAAGTTAAAACCTACTGATGTTTTAAGTAAATTTATATGATTTAACAGTAAAGAAAAGTTTGTAAACTCAGATTCCCTATTTTGACCTTTAGAGCCTATGTGAAATTACCAAAATGCCCCTACGGTGCATAGTTTGGTTATAAATAGTAAATTTCACATATATACCATACCCTACTGTTATAACTTATAAAAATAAATATTTTTACTAATTATATCAGACCTGAAACTCAGATTTATATTTAAACTCTTTTATAACCTTTAAAATGACCAAAATGCCCCTACGGGGCATAGTTTGAATTTAAGTCCATTTTGGGCATGATGGAAGGTATCCTACTGATATCACAACATATTTAAGGCATATTAACTTAGGAAACCTGTTCATGAATCATTTGGTTTCCCGTAACGCATTATTCGCGTTCGGTGCGGTTTATGTAACTAGTTTGCATAAATTAGCCGAAAAAAGTCAAACCTTATCATTATTGTCTCAAAAATCCAGAATGTGTTTAGTCTACCCATATTATACAAGTCTTTAAGCTTGTCGGGTCTAAAACACATTCTAATCCGGTGTAACACCCTGAAAACGGGTTTGGTAATCAAACTCCGTTAATACTAAAAGACGGGTAACGTACCGTTAGTAGTCAAAATAACCCGGTAAATATTTGGATTTAAATAAGAAATCATAATATTAAATAAAAACGAATCAAAGTTTTAAGGAATTAAGTTTATAAGAGCCTGAGTTAACGGGACTTAAAATATAACGGGTTATAGCTTCCCGAACCCATCAAGTTAACTAGGAGTAATTAACCTAGTTAACAAGGTGTAAATAAGTAAATAAAATATGGAGTTCTAGTCCCTAATAATTAAAATCTAAACTTGAGGGACCAAAACCGTTGAAAAGGAAACAAGTTCTAATTAATAAAAAAAACACACCACACACACAAGGTGTGTGTGTGGATCGATCATCAGGAGCGACCAAGAAGGGTGAAACCCTAAAGTGCCAAAAATCATCAAATTGAAGGTCGATTTCAGTCCTAAATCGATGCATGATCACATAAAAACGATCACCAAGTCATGGGGATCATAGGGTATGTAAAAATTTGATGATTCGTGATGTTGCAAAATTTGAGTTAGCATTATAATTCGCGAATTATGTAAGGATTAGAGGAGCTATGGCTAAGTTAGTGATGTACACATGCTTAGGAACTAAACCCTAAGTGAAAATCATACATATGATGCTATGACTTGAATGATTTGGTGATCACCTATATGTGTGTTAAATGGGTGTTGTAGAATGATGAAGAACATTAGAAATTAGATTATAAATTGAGTGTTATTTATTTACATGAGGTGAATCTAGATGTTATTATGCATACTAGATATATTAAACTTGCAAGAATTGTTTAATCTTGGCTAAATAGTTAGTCATGAAACTTAATTTTTGATTTAGTGAAATTATGCCCACTAGGTGTTTGTTAAAATGCCTAAACGAAGCTAAAATGTTGAAATTCCATGGGAAGTGTGCATTTGAATATGTTGATAGATCAATTGACTTTTAGGAAGTCAAACTAACCGATGATTTAATCGAGTGATAAAGTCAACATAAGACCCGTTAGATGGAGTAGTCATAATTGATAATGACTAATCTAACCATCTTATGAATTATGATGATAGTTTGACGCCTAACGAGCTAGGTGGAAGCTTGATGAGTGAGCGGGTCAAACGAATCAAGAAGGAAAGGAAAAGCATAATTTGGATGTGAGGTAAGTTAAGCTTACGCCCTTTTTACTTTTATTACAAAATGCTTATTTGTGAGCATGGAATACGATTTATATTAAGTAAATGAAACATGATATTCCGGCGCGATATAATGCTAGTCGGAACAAGTGAAAATGGTGAAATGGTAATCCGAACATGGGTTAACGAATAGATAAAGGGATTTAAAACGACACCATTTGGCATAAGTCATAATGGGTCAAATAAAACAGGAAACGACTTTCAAGTTGGATGATTTCAAAAAGTAAACCGGGATAGGTTAAAGGGGTGAAATGGTAATTAAGTGCCATCTTATAATGACAATTGGTCATTTTGATTAAACGGGTCAAATGGTGTTGTTAACACCATTTGTCAATGATATTTGATGATTGCTTGTTGAGTTTTGTGATCACAGGAATTAACACATGGTTAGCATTGCTATTATCTAGATATTAATAGCAAAAGGTATTAAAACGGGTCAATATGTTGATCCGAGCCAGGTACGCATAATTATGTTGTAGTTAAAAGTGCTATTTTGGTCGAATAATTGGTGAGAGTCCTTCGTCGTAAAAGAAGGACCAAAATCGACCAAAACGCCCTTGTAGGCTAAGTTGAACAAACAACCCTTAAAGGTTGTTTGGAAACGAATTTCATGATTAGATAAATACTTAGAATAATTATAGAAGTTGAAAGATGTAATATGTTAGTCAAATGGCTCTATTTGAGTTTTTCCGTAAAATAATAATCCAAGGGGTAAAACTCGGAACGTATAGATATCCACATTAAATCCAACGCACATATAGTTGTGGTGGAAGATTACTTGATAAGAAATGTAGGAATAAGATGCTAGAAATGAATGAAAGCGATTTCAAGCTTTAAAGTGCTTAAATACCCTTAACGGGTCAAAATAAGCATACGAGCGAAAACGGGTTTAAATTGTGTAATAAACCTGTGATTAGAACCTAAAATGGTAGATAACATTAATTTGAAGAAGTGTATGTGATATAGGAATCAAACAAATACGTTTGTTTGATAAAATGCATAAACGGGTTAAAATTCGGTAAAATGGTAATGAGTCGTGGGCTTAGAAGTCAAAAAAATTTCTTATGTTGGATGTAGGATTTTAACTCCATAAGATGGAGAATTAAATTACGGACGCGTAGGAAAAAGAATCGCGTAAAACGGATCAATAACGAAGAAGTTATGGCTGTTTCCGTAAAAACTGGTATTGCTGAAAATTGCAGGACCCAGCTCCAGACCTGCTGGAAAATGGTCTCCCTCGCGTGGCGCGAGGGAGCAACTGGGTGACTTCGCGTGGCGCGAAAGGGCACTGTTTTAGCGCAAAAATTTTATTTTAATCAGTTTCGCTTTTCGGACTCGTTTAGATACGTTCTAAGTTACGTATGACTAATTTAACTCATGTTTTATGAGTTTCAGGTATAATTTTAGCACCGGATGACGATCAAGCACAACGAAGAACCGAACACGATCAAGAAATAAGCTTCCGCACTATGTATCGTTGTTATGTTAATTGACGAACTCACACATGTTATGTTGTATAGTTTTAATTATGTAATAAAGTTTAATGAAACCCGTATTTTCAATGTATTTGAAATTCTAATTACCCGTTTATTTTCGTAAATTATAAGAAAATCGTTAAATAATAATAATAAGGATGTTACATCCGGTCATCGCTTAATCGCGCGTTTTGAACCGTATCTTCCTTTAAAACTAACCGGTCTAAGTTTAGGCTTAATTAAGACCCGTTAGGAATCTAATAGGTTATTAAAACCTTCGTTCCAGATTAGGAGCCCGGTAAAAGCTACTTGCACTTGCTGATTGAATACGGTTGACCTAAATTTGAATATTTGCTCAGGTAAATACTTTTAACTTATTTTCCCTATACGGGCTTGGGATACGGTATTATAATAATACCGCTTGGTCGGGTATGTAGTTGTTTAAATCGGATTGTGATTAATATATTTACATAACCCGTTTTAATCTGTTTTATTTGGTATATGGCCCTTTGGGGGTTAAATGACCATGTCCCGGATATCATTGGCATCATTCAAAGAAATGGCCACGACCTAAGCACGGGGTGTAGGCATACACCTGACAGTTGCATATGTAAAAACTGGTAACCCACTTTAAGGAATCAACCTTGTGGGCATTATACCTGTGGCGTGTCAGTTAATCTTGTCCGACTCTTCTAACCGGCCCTGAGGGACGACAAATAAGTAAAACTGTATACAAGATTATTTTTAAATAATTGTCCCAAGTTATAAAAGATATTTTGGGCCGTGTGCATTCAAACTAATTTTCTTAAACTCTTTTTCAAAATGAGTCAGTTAATTGTATTTACCAGTGTAAACTGACGTATTTTCCAAAAAGGCTAAGTGCAGGTACTAGACGAAATAGGCTAGCTACTCCGGGCATCATTAATCAAGTCTTGCAAGCTCTAGATGTTAAAGTCTGTTGAACAATGATCTTTTTATCTTTTGATCCGCCTGTGGATCCTTTACAGTCCGTCTGCAATACTTTGATATTACTTCTTATTCAGTTTGTAATGTGATTCATCTTTTGCTTCCGCTGTGCATTTAAATTGTGTTGTTTGACTATGATGATATCAACTACGTCATAATACTCACCACCGGGCCCACCGGTAATACGTGGAAATTCGGGGTGTGACAGGTTGGTATCAGAGCCAACGTTGAGTAAATTAAACACTAGCCTTTTGTGTTTAATCTCAATGACACGGTATGCACATTCCTCGACTTCCGAGTCTAGACAAAGAACTTAGGACAAATCCAAAATTGTTTTATTTTAATTTTGTCCTTTATTTTTCTTTGTTGTGTCCTTATTTGTTTTGACAGGTTCAACAAGATGTCACCCAGATTTCATGGGAGAGGTAGAGGCAAGGGGCCACTCGTCGCCTCCAATGATCATGAGGCCGGGCCATCACACCGGCGAACACCATCTGATTCTCTAAGCAGAAGTCCTCAAGAAAACTGGAGGACCCATATATAACCTGTAAGGTGCTCAGTCTAGCTGAGCTCCTCACCCTCATACCTAAACTCCTTCGGGCCTTAGTCTGAAAACGAGCCCCATAACTCCCACCATTCTTATATACCTCTCCAAGGCTACAACTCACCCTTCAACAACCCGACACCGTACTTCCAAAGCCGGTTCAACCCAGCAAACCTAATTAATGAACCAATGGGTTATAACCCATTGGGACCGGAGGATAATTTCTTGATGGATATGGATGAAGATCCGGAACCTGCCCAACCGCCAACCGGCACACCTACTCACCCCATCGAGATGTCGGATGGGTCACCTTTTCTCGGATCACCTTATAGCGGTCCCGACAGCTATGAGGCGAGGTTTAACCAGATCGACTGGGTGTTTACTCCAGTTACCACAACTCACCGCAGCAGCAGCAGCCACAGCAGGATCCCTCCGAGGATTCCCATTTTGTAGCGGTCACTCCGCCACCACCACTAGTGCAGCAACAACCTCCGGATCCACCGAGGCGTAGGAGATCAACCGCACGGATGTCCGTGCGAGGGGGAGTCCGCATCAGCACCCCTCAACCATCTAGTGGCAGTCATTATCCGCCACTATACGAAGACCCACAGATGGGTGGGCCTTCAAACCCTATTTCCGAGGTACAGTCTGCGCCGGTAGCACCGCCACCAGTGGGTTTTAACAACCCAATTCCTACATACGCCGGTTTAGTGGCGTACAACCCTTTTGAGCAGCCGGCCCACACCAACTACAACTACGCCGAGGCTGACCCATACCTGGTAGCGGCAAACTACAATGCCCTTCCTCCGGAAGGACCCTTTGGAGTCCCATATCAAGCTGGATATCCACATTATGGGTACCCACCCTATGGGTATCAACAACCGCCACCTCCTCAACCTTCGCTGTATCAGCAGCCCCCGCAGCCGCCAGTGATATCGCCACCGCAGCATCAAGAAATTCTTCAAAGGTTGAGTCAGGTGGAGGATGAGGTTCGGGAAGAGCGTAGGCAAAACCGAGGAATTTTTAAGGGCCTGGCGAGCTTAATCAAGGGGAAGACCAAAAAGGGTCATTAAATCCTTTATTGTTTATTGTATTTCTTTAATGTTTAATCAGTCTCTGTGTGGACATCTGTTCTGTAATCAGTCCCTGCGAGGACTTGTATTTCCTGTTAGCCCTTGCGTGGGCATGTCTTTCTGTTAGCCCCTGCGTGGGCATGTCTTTCTATTTAACCCTTGCGTGGGTATGTTAGTTTTGTTTAGCCCCAGCATGGGCATGTTATTTCATTAGAAGTCCCGTTTAGGGCAAACTTGTATTTCTTAATTTGTGGTGGAATAATTAAATTTAAATTTTCATTTTTAATTATATGCATAAATATAAATATGAAATAAATGAAAAAAATAATAACATTTCTTTTGTAAGATCTATCATTATAATAAAATGACAAAATCTAAAAAGGGACAAGACCTAGCCATGTGTCATCTTAAGACAGGGCCAAGATGGTAGCTCCCAAAATTTGATTCAGATCCTTATTAACATCTCAATTTAGGATTGTTCTGCATTAAATATTAAAAAGAATCTTAAAGGTAAAACCTAGCCACATGTCATTCTAGATATGGCCAAGATGGTAAAACCTATTTAAAAGATTCAAATCCTTGTTAACATCTGTAAACATGTTAAACACTCTTGGCAAAATGTGATTCGATAAAATCGCATAAGTCATTCTTAAATTGGATTATTCCAATTCCCTCCTTATTTATATAAACACCTATTAGGGATGAAGTGCCTACGGGCCATAATTACCGTCCTTTGAGACTAAAGATAGTGGTGGTCCACGACTCCCTGTCAAGAAAAGGTGATGGACCTTGATTCAAGCCTTAATGCCTCGATTCTATAAAATCCTGGCTTATAAATTAAATCTGTCCATGTGACTTGCCTTTTTGTGCTATTATTATATTTTAAATAAAACTAAAGATTTCTATAATGAAAATCCAGAATGAAATACTTAATAAATTAGCCAATATGGTACCTTAATACCTTGGTTAATAAATTAATAAGATGACAAATGTATTATAAACTTCTAAGAAGTCATTGTCATCATTTTATGTAGCAGTCAAACTACATGGCTGAGTCTGAAGAATTCAACAGTCGTCCAAGGGAGAACCATGATACCACCAGGATCAACGTAACTGGTGCGGAACTTCAGGCACCGGTTGATAATGTTGTTACCAAGGCCATAGATATACAGTTTAACGAGTCAAGTGGTACTCGAAGCAGGACCTTATCGGCACCCCATTCTAAACCTAAGACTCACTATGAGGCTCATAGTAAGCCATCCTCTAAACATAATGGATCAAGGAGAGATGACGATCATCACTCCTCAAATCAGCATAGTGTTCCATCAAAGAAGATTGAGCTCAAATGAGAACCACGTGGTAAGTCTTGTACCTACAAATATTTCGTCTCCTGCAAGCCCAGGGATTTCACTGGGGAAAAGGAGCTATCGACTGCATGACGTGGTTAGACGAGATGGACACCATAGTTGACATTAGTGGTTGTGCCGATAGGGATGTGGTGAAGTATGTATCTTAGTCGTTTAAAGGAGAAGCACTAGCCTGGTGGAGGTCACTAATCCAGGCTACTGGGAAGATCCCGTTGTATAATCTGTCATGGAAACAGTTTGTTGCACTCATCAAAGAGAATTACTGCCCTCCGCATGAGGTTGAGAAGATTGAGTCCGACTTCTTATCATTGGTGATGCAAAAATCTAGATTGTCAAGCTTACCTCACCAGTTTCAATACCCTGTCTCGACTGGTTCCGTATCTGGTAACACCGGAACCCAAGCGAATAGCTCGATTCATTGGGGGTTTAGCCCCAGAGATCAAGGCCAGTGTCAAGGCATCACGACCTGCTACTTTTAGGTTAGCAACTGACCTATCTTTATCTCTTACTTTGGATGCGGTCAGGCTAAGATCGCATAAGAATTCGGATGAAGGTAAGAGAAAACGTGAGGACGATAACTCACGATGGTCTGAGAAGAAGTTTAAGGGGACCACAGACCACAAGAAGAAGTTTAGGTCTAGCAAGGGTAGTCAGCAAGCAGATGAAAAGCCAAAGTGCAAAACCTGTCAGAAACGTCACTTTGGAAAATGCAGGTTTGAATCCAAGTCTCAGTCAAAACCATCTGCATGTGGGTTATGCAAATACAAGGAGCACAAGACGATAGAGTGCAAGAAGATAAAGGAAGCAACGTGCTATAACTGTAAGGAGAAAGGGCACATCAAAACCAACTGCCCTAAATATGCCAAAAAGCCTGAAGAAGTCAAGAAGACCAATGCAAGGGTCTTTCGAATGGATGCACAAGAAGTCGTTCAGGATGATAATGTGATCACAGGTACCTTTCTCATCAATGATGTTTATGCAAGGGTATTATTTGATTCGGGTGCGGATAAGTCATTTGTAGATGATAAGTTTTGTAAGTTGTTGAATTTACCTGTTAAAACCTTAAGCGTGAAGTATGAGGTTGATTAGCCGATGGTACCATAGAAACTGCCTCAACTATATTAGATGGATGTTTTATATCCATTAGGAACCACTCCTTTCCGTTATCCTTGCTTCCTTTGAAGTTAGCTGGTTTCGACATAGTTATAGGCATGGACTGGTTATCTCATAACCAAGCCCAGATCGTTTGCAACAAGAAACAAGTGGTGATCAAGACTCCGTATGGTGAGCCACCTACCATACAAGGAGATACCCAGTATGGGTTGCCTGAGCAAGTGTCTGTGCTTAAGGCATCAAGGTGTATGAAGAAAGGTTGTGTCATTTATATGGCACAAGTGACTATTGATGAACCAAAACCCAAGATTGAAGACATCCTTGTCATTTCTGAATATCCAGAAGTATTCCCTGAAGAACTTCCTGGTTTGTCGCCAGATAGGCAAGTGGAGTTCAGAATCGACATTATACCTGGAGCAGCATCGGTTGCAAGAGCACCTTACCGGTTAGCCCCAACAGAGATGAAAGAGCTGAGAACACAATTGGATGATTTGTTGACAAAAGGTTTCATTCATCCTATTTCATCTCCTTGGGGAACACCAATACTGTTTATGAAGAAGAAGGATGGATCGATGCGTCTATGCATCGATTATCGCGAGATTAACAAGGTTACTATCAAGAATAGATATCCATTGCCCAGGATCGACGGTCTGTTCGATCAACTGCAAGGAGCGAGTTATTTCCCCAAGATCGATTTGAGGTCAGGCTACCATTAGTTGAAGGTTAGAGATGAAGATGTGCTCAAGACTGTATTTAGGACTCGTTATGGTCATTACGAGTTCCTAGTGATACCTTTTGGGCTCACTAATGCACCAGTAGCGTTCATGGATCTCATGAATCGTGTCTGTAAGCCATACTTGGACAAATTTGTTATCGTCTTCATTGACGACATTCTTATTTACTCAAAGAATCAAGCTGACCATGAGAAACATCTTCGTTGTATTCTTTCACTGCTTCAACAAGATAAACTCTATGCCAAGTTTTCAAAGTGTGAATTTTGGCTTCGTGAAGTCTAGTTTCTTGGACATGTGGTTACTGAGCGTGGTATCTAGGTGGATCCCGCTAAAGTTGAAGCTGTCTTGAATTGGCAAGAGCCAAAGACGCCCACAGAAATTCGTAGCTTTTTGGGTTTGGCAGGATACTATAGGCGATTTATTGAAAACTTCTCAAGGATTGTTGCACCCCTAACCTCACTAACCCGCAAGAATATCAAGTTTGATTGGGGTCCTAAGTAACAGGAGTCTTTTGATATTCTTAAGCAAAAGTTGAGCAATGTACCTGTGTTGACATTGCCTAATGGAATGGAAGAATTTGTGGTTTACTGCGATGCATCACACACTGGTATGGGATGTGTGCTCATGCAGAAAGGCAAGGTTATTGCCTACGCGTCTTGACAGTTGAAGGTACACGAGAAGAATTACACCACCCATGATTTGGAGTTGGGTGCCATTGTGTTTGCACTAAAACTTTGGAGACATTATTTATATGGCACCAAGTGTGTGATCTATTCTGATCACAAGAGCCTTCAGCATTTGTTCAATCAGAAGGATCTGAACATGAGGCAACGTCGGTGGATGGAGACTTTAAATGATTATGATTGTGAAATCTGTTACCATCCAGGCAAGGAGAATGTAGTCGCCGATGCTTTAAGCAGGAAAGAAAGGGTTAAGCCCATAAGAATCAATGCCAAGAGCATTGAATTGAAAAACAGTTTGAATGAAAGATTGTTAGCCGCTCAGAAGGAAGCCGTATTAGAAGCTAACCATCCTAATGAAAAGTTGGGAGTAATTGCTGAGCAGTTATCTTATGGAAAGGATGGAATTCTAAGATTAAATGGATGAATATGGGTTCCAATCTATGGAGGACTACGAGACGTTATCCTCCAAGAAGCCCACAATTCTAAGTATTCCGTTCATCCTGGAAGTGACAAGATGTACCAGGATTTGAAGGCAAATTATTGGTGGATAGGCTTGAAGAAGTCTATAGCTACTTATGTAGCCAAATGTTTGACGTGCGCGCAAGTTAAAGCTGAACACCAGAAGCCGTCAGGTCTGCTACAACAGCCTGAACTTCCCACCTGGAAGTGAGAAATGGTGACTATGGATTTTATCACCAAGTTGCCAAAGACAAAGCGAGGAAATGATACTATTTGGGTTATAGTGGATAGACTGACTAAGTCATCCCACTTCTTACCTATTAAGGAAACACACAGCTCAGATAAGTTAGCTCAGCTGTACATGGATGAGATTGTATCTCTCCATGGAGTGCCAGTGTCTATCATCTCTGATAGGGATACAAGATATACATCTCATTTCTGGAAAAGCTTCCAGCAATCCTTAGGCACTCGACTAAACTTCAGCACTGCATATCATCCGCAAACGGATGGTCAAAGCGAGCGAACAATACAGACACTCGAAGATATGCTACGAGCTTGTGTTATTGACTTGGGAGGAAGCTGGGATGATCATCTTCCATTAATTGAATTTTCATACAATAATAGTTACCATTCCAGTATTCAAGCTGCACCTTTTGAAGCTTTGTATGGAAGAAAGTGCAGAACGCCTGTTTGTTGGGCAGAAGTTGGAGATGTCCAATTAACAGGACCTGATATAGTCCTGGAGATGACAGATAAAATTGTACAGATACGAGATCGTCTCAAAGCTGCCAGGGATAGACAGAAAAGCTACGCAGATAAAAGGCGTAAACCTCTAAAGTTCGAGGTTAGTGACAAAGTGTTACTGAAAGTATCACCCTGGAAAGGGGTAATGCGATTTGGCAAGAAAGGCAAGTTAAGCCCAAGGTACATAGGACCATTAGAGATCATAGAATGTGTCAGAACAGTGGCTTATAAGTTAAATTTGCCTGAAGAGCTCAATGGTATTCATAATGTATTCCACATCTGCAATCTGAAGAAATGTCTAGCTGATGAATCGCTAGTTATACCCCACACGGATGTGCACATAGATGAGAGCTTAAAATTTGTTGAAAAACCTTTGTCTATCGAGGATCGACAGGTTAAGAAGCTTCGAAAGAAGCAGGTACCGATTGTGAAGGTCAAATGGGATGCCCGAAGAGGTCCTGAGTATACGTGGGAGGTAGAGTCCACAATGAAAGAAAAGTACCCTCATTTGTTTCAGTAAATCTCGAGGTCGAGATTTCTTTTAAGGGGGTGAGGATGTAACACCTAGTAAATTCATACCCAATAAAATAAAGACACGTGTCATGTAAGACAAACGTGTTATAAACCCGGATCAAGTCAAAAGATGTATGGTAGGATTTAAAAGTGTCGACATGTTAATTAATACCTCTGAGCGACCTAATTATAAATCCCAAACCTTAATATATTTTGCAAACATCTGATATATTCAAATCTGGTTATCTTGATAATGTATAATTCAAATTGACACTGAAATGGATCCAATGTTTCATACGACAAATTCCCTTCAAAAGCATTCATCAATAAAATCCAAGGATGTGTAAGTGCATGGAAACACTTTCAAAGAGTATGCAAAGGTCTGGTTCATGGTCCCCTCCTGCTGATAAAGGCATAAGATTCGGAGTTATAAAAAATGCATGGTCAAAGCCTAAGAGATTACAAATTTTTGGCTTCTGATGAGGGCTTACGGTCCGTAAGGTGGCGGAGTTGGGCGAAAATAAATAAAAGGCGGATACGGACCGCAAAGCCAAGGGCTTACGGTCCACAAGGTTGTAACTGGGCATCGTAGATCAAGGTCGGTTGTGGACCGTATAGTTTTTAACTTACGGTCCGTAAGAGGTGCTTACGGACCGCAAAGGATACTGCTTACGGTCCGTAAGGCTGGCGCTGACATCAGAAAATGGACAGATGCCTGTTCAGCCTGTTACACCACCTCTCTTGCATGGTTTTCGAAATTCAGGAGCATGGCCAATAGTTTTACATGCATAGGGACACATGGGATGATCAGGGAACTTTGTAGACCTGTGTGTGATGATCTTGAGCCATTTGGGTTCCTATATAATGAAGTGAAGTTGCAACACTTGAAAATGCTCATTTCAAAACTCACTTCCACACTTCCTCTGGAGCTCTCTGGACCTGAATCAAGTTTCCTTAAGTCATAATCTCGTGCATAGGACCATTGTAAGTGTCCTTAACCCTTATTAATTCAGTTTGCTTAGTTTATTAGCCTAAAGTCAAACCGTCGTAATTAAAGTTTGACTTCGTGATTAATCACAATTTGTCCAGTCAAATTTCAAATTGAAAGTACCAATGAGTTGGTAATTATGTGGGTAATAAACCCTTAAAAGGGCACTCTCTGATTTCCACTCTAACTATGTCAATTTTCGGGTCAAACTTAATCATAAAAAGTCAACAGAAAGCCAATTTTCAAATAAATGCATAATTAGCAATGTAGAAGCCATGCAACCTGTTTTATCATTAATATAACTTGGTAATTAATGTAAGAACATGTCTAAACATGTTCAACCCGACAATTTTCAGTATAGGCTCGGTTCGGAACTGAAAGTCGCATAATTAGACATTTGCTTTGACTTTCAGTTCTGACCCAATGTAGTATATTTTAGAAATGCATTAGAGATTTATTAGCACCAGGTTACATGTTAGTATAACCCTCTGTGATTATACAACTTGGTTCATTAGTTATCTGATTCATATGCATGTTTCCGTTATATGCATAAATGTTGACCAATATGCCCATTTGACCTTAAAACAAGAATTTTGAAAATGTGAGAGGACAATAGTCTTTATTACTGATTTATAAACATGTCCCTAAATTTTGACATCAGTTTAAGGTCTAGATTAGGAGTTATGCTCATTAACATAAATGAAAAGCTTTTTATTAATTAAACGGTGTAATTAGCGTATAGCCTATCTAAACCCGATTTTTAATACCAAACTTTTTACCCACTGATGTAAAATAATATTTTGGGATTTTTGAAGATTTTTATTTATTTTTAGGCTGAGCATAACATAGGGTTATAGCTTTGATTCGGTAATTGTCGGTTTTGCCCTTTTGGCCTATAAAATGAGTTTTACATATTATTTTGATACCAAACCTTTTGCTACTGATTTTATAAAATAAATAAAATATTTTGAGCCTTATGGAATGATAAAAATATCAGCTTTTCTTTAAAAACCCGGAAATCACTTAAAACCGTCTTTTTACGCGTTTTTAACGCATAGTATAAGTTAAAACTATTTTTAACATATAAGGTTTAATAACTACAGATGTTTTAAGTAAATTTATATGCTTTAACAGTAAAGAAAAGTTTTTAAACTCAGATTCCCTATTTTGACCTTTAGAGCCTATGTGAAATTACCAAAATGCCCCTACGGTGCATAGTTTGGTTATAAATAGTAAATTTCACATATATACCATACCCTACTGTTATAACTTATAAAAATAAATATTTTTACTAATTATATTAGACCTGAAACTCAGATTTATATTTAAACTCTTTTATAACCTTTAAAATGACCAAAATGCCCCTACGGGGCATAGTTTGAATTTAAATCCATTTTGGGCATGATGGAAGATATCCTACTGATATCACAACATATTTAAGGCATATTAACTTAGAAAACCTGCTCATGAATCATTTGGTTACCCGTAACGCATTATTCGCGTTCGGTGCGGTTTATGTAACTAGTTTGCATAAATTAGCCGAAACGGGTCAAACCTTATCATTATTGTCTCAAAAATCCAGAATGTGTTTATTCTACCCATATTATTCAAGTCTTTAAGATTGTCGGGTCTAAAACACATTCTAATCCGGTCATCGCTTAATCGCGCGTTTTGAACCGTATCTTCCTTTAAAAATAATCGGTCTAAGTTTAGGCTTAATTAAGACCCGTTAGGAATCTAATAGGTTATTAAAACCTTCGTTCCAGATTAGGAGCCCGGTAAAAGCTACTTCCACTTGCTGATTGAATACGGTTGAGATAAATTTGAATATTTGCTCAGGTAAATACTTTTAACTTATTTTCCCTATACGGGCTTGGGATACGGTATTATAATAATACCGCTTGGTCGGGTATGTAGTTGTTTAAATCGGATTGTGATTAATATATTTACATAACCCGTTTTAATCTATTTTATTTGGTATATGGCCCTTTGGGGGTTAAATGACCATGTCCTGGATATCCTTGGCATCATTCAAAGAAATGGCCACGACCTAAGCACGGGGTGTAGGCATACACCTGACAGTTGCATATGTAAAAACTGGTAACCCACTTTAAGGAATCAACCTTGTGGGCATTATACATGTGGCGTGTCAGTTAATCTTGTCCGACTCTTCTAACCGGCCCTGAGGGACGACAAATAAGTAAAACTGTATACAAGATTTTTTTAAATAACTGTCCCAAGTTATAAAAGATATTTTGTGCCGTGTGCATTCAAACTAATTTTCTTAAACTCTTGTTCAAAATGAGTCAGTTAATTGTATTTACCAGTGTAAACTGACGTATTTTCCAAAAAGGCTAAGTGCAGGTACTAGACGAAATAGGCTGGCTACTCCGGGCACCATTAATCAAGTCTTGCAAGCTCTAGATGTTAAAGTCTGTTGAACAATGATCTTTTTATCTTTTGATCCGCCTGTGGATCCTTTACAGTCCGTCTGTAATACTTTGATATTACTTCTTATTCGGTTTGTAATGTGATTCATATTTTGCTTCCGTTGTGCATTTAAATTGTGTTGTTTGACTATGATGATATCAACTACGTCACGATACTCCCCACCAGGCCCACCGGTAATACGTGGAAATTCGGGGTGTGACAGGTTGGTATCAGAGCCAACGTTGAGTAAATTAAACACTAGCCTTTTGTGTTTAATCTCAATGACACGGTACGCACATTCCTCGACTTCCGAGTCTATACGAAGAACTTAGGACAAATCCAAAATTGTTTTATTTTAATTTTGTCCTTTATTTTTCTTTGTTGTGTCCTTATTTGTTTTGACAGGTTCAACAAGATGCCACCCAGATTTCGTGGAAGAGGTAGAGGCAAGGGGCCACTCATCGCCCCCAATGATCATGAGGCCGGGCCATCACACCGGCGAACACCATCTGATTCTCTAAGCCAAAGTCCTCAAGAAAACTGGAGGACCCATATAGAACCTGCAAGGCGCTCAAGTCTGTTGAACAATGATCTTTTTATCTTTTGATCCTCCTGTGGATCCTTTACAGTCCGTCTGTAATTCTTTGATATTACTTCTTATTCGGTTTGTAATGTGATTCATCTTTTGCTTCCGCTGTGCATTTAAATTGTGTTGTTTGACTATGATGATATCAACTACGTCATGATACTCCCCACCGGGCCCACCGGTAATACGTGGAAATTCAGGGTGTGACACAACTGTATGGGGAGAACTATAACTTATTGGCTTGGTGTGAATTGATGGTATTATATATAAAATTACATGTACCTAAATGAACTTTTGCTCCTCTCATGATCATTTGCTTTGTAACCAATAGTAGATGTTTAGTGGTCATCTCAATAATAACACTTATTCTAATGATCGTTAATAACTTAGGAATCAAATTCACTATTATCAAATAAATATACTAATCTGGATTAATATGATTGCTATCACATTAGCTAAGCCACAATCACACAAGCTTCAGGTTGTGGATTTGATAACCATTTAGACGATGCATCGATTTAAAAAAAACAAACTAAATGGTATCATTTTGGGATATGCATATCCCTTAATCGCTTCCAGAATATTTAGGTATACACACCCTCGTTTGTTTTGCAAATATATAATTTCCCTTAAGAGCAAACATTACATGCTAATTATCTAATTATTATCTTGAAGAATCTTCTAGTTCTTCATTATGTTTCATATCATCATTGACTCGGTGTGGTCTAACCGATCATGCCAACTAATTAAATAATTATGATCCATAAACTTCTGGTTTATGATCGTATGTGTATTACTTGCTCGTATGTAATACAAAACGTATGATACGAGAGAATATATTATAACTTCAAAGTTAAAACCATCCTGTTATATGGTCATTCCTTAGTTTGCCACTTTTGGTGGTCGATCTCAATATTAAAATGGCTGTCAACATGAGGATTATTACAATTTCCCCAGTTACCATGATCATAACCTTTATAACGATCATTGTATAGTCATTGCACTATTAACATGGTTGATCTTATCACATGATCATCATAACAATTTACTCAATTACCATCATCACGAACTTTACACTAATTATTATATCATCACATTCTATTCAAGGAATAGATTATACCCATACAACATTCATGGTGGCATCATTACAATTTTCTTAGTTATATATATGATCATAACCTTTGAATTGATCATTATATCATCACATTCACATTAGGGAATGGTTTAGAACCACAGAACTTTCATGCTTGTTGTTTCAAACTTTATATATATTCTTTAACAATCTTGGTACTTCAATAGCTTATATGATATTTGATGATGGAAACCGTTTTGCTCAATGGATTAAGATATATATTTTTTTCTCATCACATGATATAAATCGAGATGTAATTATATAACCGAGACATTTATACTTACCGGTTTAAAATCTTACTAGCTTCGATAAACTCGTAATAAGCTTTTAGAAATTAGACACTCCAGGTGTCTTTTTATATAAACCTTGACCACAATTCAATCGTTTTTATAGCTTATGATCATATACCACAACCCTGGTCACTTTGATGTCTCCTTCCAAATTTATAACATATGGAACATAATGTATGCATAAAGTTACATTATGAAATGCACGACTTTATAACATGTCACACTATCAAATGCGGTAAAGTATAACTTTAAGAAACAAGATAATATATTTCATTAATTACAAGAGAATAGATATAATAAAATTATATTTATTAATTACAAGAGAATATATATAATAAAATTATCCCGATACGCTAACCTTATTTTTAGGGAAAGAGTTGGGTCCCTTTCTCTAAACATATCCACACCCATCAATAAATATATATGTTCCAGTTCTCTCATATACAAACAAAATAATAGTTTGGGCAAACATTTGATCGTTATCATACATTTTCCTAAATTGTCTAATAATGAACACTTTCTTTTATTAATGAATAGATAAATGGTATGACAAGTTCTTATCATATGAGGATTAACCAACTATCCATAAAAAAAGTTAACGTTAAATATATCTAACAAGTAATTGGCTCAAAGGTAATGTCAAATATCATAACGAAAAAATAACAAAATACATGTATTACTTTTGAGTATCACTAACTTCATATACAACATCTTGAGATATAATTTTCTAAGAATTTTATTTTGCAGTGTTGAAATCATTATCTTTTAGATTAAATAGACTACAACTTAACAGGTAAGCCTCGTAATTTTCTATAAAATAGTTAGCCACATATGCTAAATTTTCTTTACAAAATATACTCAAAGGTAGTAATGTTAGAATATAAAAATTACCAACTAACTTGATTTGCTATTTGATGTAACAAAATATTAAAATATTTAATCACAAGTATCAATAAAATCATAAAATTGCTTCGTTATTCAAGCCAATTAGTTAAATTTCAACATAAAATTGTATTTGTAACACAAATATATTTGTTTCTTTATCACATTCATTTCAATTGATTATGTTAATCTTTTTCGTAAAAACTTGAAATAAGAATGGAAAAACCATTTAAACTTTACAACCATTGTTTTTATCTTACTCATCTAAATCTAAAAAAATAAAACATTCATGATTTAATATTAGTTTTATTGTTCAATCGCACCTTGTACGTTATATTGATATCAACTTTAGCTGAATTTAAATCTAAATAAAATGCAATAGACAAATGACACAATTAGATTGCATTAACTATTATCAAAGTTGAAGAGCAAGATTAGGTTTTATCTCAAATCAATTTACAAATCTTAACTTTTTTTTCTATTTATACCTGATTTTATATTTCATTAAAAATTATAAGACCATGTAATATGATTGTGATGGTTTTATCCACATAATTTTAACCAGGAAAGTAACACATGTAATATTGAAAGGAGTTCAAAACAGGATTCAAACCAACCAAAACAAGAAATGTTCATGATTTTATTTTGAAACTCACAACCCAGATCATATACAATCGATTAATAGTTTGAGTTTAGTAAAGTCAAATATTATAATAATAGACACATATAAACAACAAGAGTATGCACTTAAATCTTATTAATAGAGAACAAAATAAAGAATGCAAAGGGATATACCTTAAGATGTTATAATTCAATCCAAAGCAATCATGCTGATAACGTGTTATGAAACAACGGCCTAATAACAACATCTAATATGTAAAGGATACCATAGAGAATATAGAGAGAATGAGAAGTATAGAAAATGAGAGAGTTCTTATTCATTGAGTGTGTAATACCAACTACATAAAACTTCTATTTATAGAGGCTTAACATTAATACAAAGGTAATCAATAGAAGGAGGTTACATATGTGGAGAGTCACAACATTATGATGCATTCATAACAGTCACAAATTTATTTAAAAATTTTGTGTCCTACACATATTTTATTATGAGTCGCAAAATTATTTAAAAGTGTTAGAGTCCTATACATTCTGTATCCTACACAAAAATATTGTTTTAATGGTGTAGGAAACGTTGAAAATGTAAGATCATGTGCAGGATTGTTTTTATTGTGTAAGGTGCACAACTATCTTATAAGATAAACTCATTAAATTATTAGAGTTCATTAATTTGAATAGTAAAAATAAATAATAGACTCATTAAATGATTTGTTCAAATTACCTTTGTATCATTTATTCTTAATTTTTAATTTCTTCTTATTTGAACTCTCAACTATATATATATATAGAAACGGGATCAGGAGAAAACGGTAGAAAGTGTGAGAACGGTGAGAACGCTTCCTGGCCTAACACGTTTCACGCCGCTTAGAGAAAGACGGAGGAGCTTTTTTGTCCTTTCATATTTTTTTTTATTAACGCGTGTCCCTTCATCTTTCCATCATTTTGGCGTTTATTAAATACGCGCCGTTTTTATTGTTTTTAGATCAGAACTATAGTAAATATTTTGGCGTTTTAAGTATTTGTTTTGGCGTTTTTATTGATTTTAAAACATCAGTAATTTTCTTTGATTTTATAATATTAAGTGTTTTGTCATCTAGGATACAGGCCTATAATGTGACAGGCAATTATGGCTTTTTGAAAAGATAATTAAGTTTCAATTTTCCATGTAGTGGCATTAATATAACTTTAATGTTTTTGGCAATAAATGATACCGTCTCTTTATTTTACTTTTTCTTTCAATTTTCATCTGTCAATTAGTGTTGATTTTTCCAGTAATACTTTGTTTGCGTTTTTGGCGTTTTATATAGCAACCTCGTACATTGCTAGCATTCGTTCTCACACTATCAGGCGTTTTGGTGTTTGTAGATTTTGGCGTTTTATACTCAATTTTTTTAAAATAGCAGAGAATTCGATGGTAAACAACACAGAATTACACAACAAACAATAGATAATGAAAAAAAATTAAAAATTACAATCTAATTTCTCATTCAAATCTTCACTGTCATCAGCCTCTTCTACTTTAACCTTTTTGGCGTTTTTGAACCTGTTTTTGAATGCCTTATGTAGATCCTTATTTTCCTACATAACGGCCGTCTTTATAAGATGCTTATTTTTTGTGGCATCCTTTATGGTGGGTGGTTATATACTTTGTTTGATGACATGTTGAAGACCAACGCCTGCTCGAATGTATTGATCCCTTCATGCCATCCATATATCCATCAAGAACAAAGTGACATGATGTCATATCAGTGTCATCAGTCTCTTTATCTTGAATATTTGTCCATCTCATTCAGCAAAAGATTATAGAGATACCCAACTCAGAGAAGAATCCATTCAGTAAAACTTCATTCAGATAAATACTCAATATAGCAGAATCGAGGTTCTGTATCTGTGGCTTTTTAAGTGTTTTTTTTTTTTTTTGGCGTGTTTAAAGTGAATGGTTTCTATGAAATATGGCGTTTGTTTCTGATTTTGTGATAAGTTGTTTGTGCATAGAAGTCTCTCTTTATAGGATGTTTTTGGCGCGTAGTTTAGGCGGGATTTTATTTAGAATAAATGATATTAATAAAGTAGCCGTCTTTTCAGTTTTACTGTGTATTTTTACTGTTTTTTTGTTCAGCTTTTTCAGGTTTGGCGTTTTTGAATGGGTTTTAGTAGTTTTTGGCCTTTTTTTCCCATTTTTAGCTTTTTTTAATTAATACTTCTGTAAGTTACTTTCATTATAGTTTTGGAGTTTTTGGCGTTTTTACTCCATTTATGGCGTTTTCATATGCATTATGACTGTTTGGCGTTTAATTAAAATAATGTATTTTTTTATTCTAAATTGAAAAATACATAGCAAACAACAGAAAAAGAAAATTAAAATAAAAACAATTAATCTTCCAAATCTTCACTGTCATCAGTCTCTTTCTTCTTTGAATCATGTTCGCTGGTGGTTTGGCTTACCATGCTTGTGTTTTTGTGGCCTTTTGGAAAGTCAAATTGACATGAGTTTTTTTTTTTTTTTTTGAATATGTATCTTCAAACAACTCAGTATTGTCATTCGTCTTTTCATGCCATTTAAATATTCATCAAGAACAAAACACTAAAAATGGCATAAGTTTGACCCCAACATCTTTTTGTTTATGATTTGTCCATCTCATGCAGCAAAATGTTATTTGAGTCACAGCACCTCATAGAAGAATGCATTATTCGACCCTTTGGCGTAGAACAATATTTTAAATATACAAGAAATGATTTTTGGCATTTTTGGCGTTTTACTGAGGACATAGTGTATCTGAAAGAACCGTCGATCTTTTGGAATCTTTTTGGCGTTTTCTAAGATGAATGGTATATAGTAGAAAATATGGCGTTTTTGAGTAGTTGTGTTTGATGTTTTGGGAATTTTGGCGTTTGTAAGTTGAATGGTATATAGTAGAAAATATGGCGTTTCAGGTTCTGGGGGATGTGTTTTTATGTCTTGGATGTTTTTTTGTTTATATAGTGATGTGATTTGGTCCGTATTGGCGTTTTATTCATCATTATGGCGTTTTGGTATAGAGGTGTAAAGACGCTTTTACCCTTAATGATGCGCGTCCACGTAAGAAATTGATGTTATTTACGAAAATGCCACCGCGCTAATTTAGTCCATAGATTGTTTTAATCGGACGATCGATAAGCGTTCTCACACTTTCTACCGTTTTCTCCAAATCCCGACCCTATATATATATATATAGAGAGAGAGAGAGAGGCCGGTTATCATACAATATGCCTAATCGTACATTATGTACGCTATAACCACAACCGCCAAGGTTAAAATCGTCCATTACGAAATCAAAAACCCTGATAATCAGTAAACAAAAACTCACAATCGATCTATTCTTATTCAAAATCGTATTCGAAAATCCAACAAGTAATCAAAAATCGATATATTCTTATTCACCAACTCCTTCTGCGATTTCATTATCAGCTGAATTTGGAAGTTCAGGCAAACAAAAAAATCGATAGACCGTCTATCGAAGAAGATGATGCAGGATGAAAATTATAAAATATGCAAAATACATATAAAACGTGCGAAAAAACATTGCAGACAAAAAGAAAGGTTGTGTTTTTTGTAAAGTGTGCGAAATCACATATTAACATGCGATTTCAAAAAAAAAGCAGTAATGTTTAAGATGTCTTATAGTGTGCGAATTCATGACTTATACAATTGCGATTTCAAAAAAGTTAATAATGTTTGATCATCTCTTATAGTTTGCGAATTCATGATTTATACACATGCGATTTCAACAAAAAAGTTAATAATGTTTAATATTTCTTATAGTTTGCGAATTTGTTTTCGAATCATATGCGATTTTGAAAAAAAAATGCTGCTAATACTGTCATCTAAATTTGTCCTAAAATGCAAAAAAAAAAATTATGAATTAATAACTAAAATAAATAAAAATGAACTATTTTATATAAAAAAATGAATTTATTACCGATGTGACTGTAATTTGACATGTAATGCTCAATTTTACCATAAATACTACTGAACTTACCACCCTACCTACATAATAAATTAACTATTTTAATATAAAAAAACCCAGATATAACTACATTCCATATTAATACATAGAACACGAAAACACACACAACAGACCAACAAAAATGGCATCTGAAGATTCAGAAAAAATAAAAAATATTGCAATAAAAGAACAATTGTCAACTCGCACGTTGATAGAAATAAGCACCGATGTCACCTCTTCTCACCTGATTCTTGATGTGCAGGGGAAGATTCTTGAAGAAATCAAGAAAAACCAAGAAATGTGGGAGAAACTACTTGAAGAACCACCATCAAGCTTCAGAGACGCAGCTTTGGATCACATAAAGGAACAGTCTCGAGCTGATGACTTAGCCTTCTCTTTCCTGAAAGATGCTCTAAACACTGTGAAGGAGAAGATGGAGTTCAGCTCGGCTGAACGTGACAAAATCTTTGCTTCAAGTAACTAAATTTATGTTTAATAGTTTTATGGTTTTAGCTGTGTAAGACAATAACAACTACTTTATTTTTATGTTTTGGGTAGATGTTTTGAATACATATTATGCTTGGTTATAATATAAATCGCATGAATGACTTAGACATCTTTGTCATAAAAAAACAAACAAGATAACTCAAAATCACATGTACCAAAATGAAAACAAAGTGAAAATCGCATGTAACCTACTTATATACTAATGCATATGAAATCGCATGTTCACAAACTAAATCGCATGATTATATAAAATAAACTCATATGTATGAAATCGCATGTTTGCCTTGTAAAATCGCATGTACATTAAAAAAAATTAATCTTCCTCATCTGAAACCTCCTCCCACTGATCTTCTTCTTTAGTGCCATCTTCACTACTTCCACTGTAATCTTCAAACTCATCTTCCTCTTCATCGTCTTCGACCTCGTTGGCTTTGTGTCTGGGATCTTTTTCAACCTGGACTCCCTTTATCTACTTTTGTTGTTTGCCTTGTTTGCCTTTCAGTATCTCGCAAGTCCGAATATCATGACCTTTTTCGTTGCACACACTACATATCCTTGACCTTTTTCCTTTGCGGCTGATCATTTGTTCCTTCTTCGATTTAATCCTTTTATGCGAGCCACGACCTTTGTTTCTTATACCAGCCGACAAACGGACAGTAGGAGGTGCATTAGTTACTGGTTGTTGGTAACTAATCAACTTTGAAAACCGGTCAAACTTTGGATCAAGCTGCTTGGTTATACAACTCTGATCAACTCTCTCTTTAAGCTGCTTCATTTGATCCCTCACTAAAACAAGTTGATCAAGGTCGGAAATCAAATTGCTAACCAAATACACCCCTGTGTAGATGATTTCACGAGCAATCTGTTTAGCCTTCTAGATCTCATCCTTATCACCCACATTTACATCAAACGTCGCGTTTAATTCATTCGGGACCACATCCTTTGTCCATCTCTTCATAACATATTTGTTTTGTATTTCTTTAACACAAAACATCTTGAAAATAAAATAGATGTGTTTACATAGCAGCCCATACTGCTCAAAACGCTAACAGCTACACTGTGTAGTTACATCATTTTCAAGATTCTTGAACCACACCTAAGAAAACCAATATATATATATATATATATATATATATTAACATTTAAAATCGCATGTGTAAATTAACAATTTCGCATGTATAAAAAATCATTTAATTGTACTAATTTAAAATCGCATGCGTACATCAAAATCGCATATTGCAAAATCATGTTCTGAATGAAATTCGCATGTAGGTTTTCAAAATCGCATGTTTTAAAAATATATGCAATAATACCTCTAATAACCCATCTCCATGAGCTTTAAAGTCTTTCAACGATATCCTGATCTGTGGACCCTCGATTTTGGTGTCCATCGGCAGACATTCGGTAATGGTTCAACATATCTCTATTTGCTGATCAAAGAAAATAGACCTGGTGTATATCTTAGCAGCATCTTTTTCCAAAGTAGTTTGGCTCCAATCATTAGGCTCAGTATATCTTGAAATATGATCATTCTTTCTGTGATTGAACCTTTGGACATCCATTGCACCGTCAAAATGATTCAAAAACTCTACAAGAGTGAGTGTGAATTTGCCACCTGGCAAAACAAAATGATTCTCGCTCTCTGATCTCGAAGTTGTTCGGATGAGACCAAACATGGTCTCATGCCGGAAAAAAGCCGGAATCCACATGTATCTCATCGAAAACATATCATCAATCCATTTGTTTTCAGTGAGACCGAACTCAATCATCACCAACTTCCACTGTCTCTCGAATTCTTCAGGCTCAATGGTATCAGTCCATACAATATCGCACATCCTCCTTTTAAACTCATCATTATTGCACAACTCGTATCCAACCTATACCGATAAATGCTTTTTATATCAGCCTATAACAAAATCTATATTATAAAAAACGCTAACGAAAGACAATATAGCATGCTATACCTTATCTGCCACTTTTTTCATTATGTGCCACATGCACAATCTGTGTCTGTTGGTAGAAAAAACCTCCTCAATAGCCTGTTTCATAGCAGGGTCTTGGTCCGTCACTACAACCTTTGGTTGCCGACCAAATGACTTTACGAATGAATTCAGAAGCCATTTATATGATTCAATGCTCTCCGATGCCAACAACCCAGCTCCAAGGGTTACAATTCGACAGTGGTTGTCAATCCCAGTGAACGGAACAAACACCATCTTGTACCTGAACAAACACATGCGAAAAAAACATTGTAACATGCGAAATAGACAAAATATCACATGCGAAAATAAACGGTATAACATGCGATATATTCAACACCTACTCTTCAATGTATATTAACATGCGATATTGCAAAGTTTAAGAAATCATATAACATGCGAAAATAAATAAAAACCATTTTATGTAAGACTTACCTATTTGTCTTGAAAGTTGCGTCGAACGATATCACATCCTCGAACTCCATAAAGTTACGCTTGCACAACCCATCGGCCCAGAATAAACCAGTAAACTGTTTGTCATCATCAACAGAATATTCAAACGAATAATCAGCTAAATACTGTTTTTTTGTCGGTCAACCTATTAATCACCATGTCAGCATCATATTCTCCTATATAGCTGTTAATTCGATTCCTAAAATTTTTGCAATCATCAACCGTGGCACCAACGTTCTCGAAACCATCGTAACGTTTCCTCATTATATGGAAAGCTTTGACAGGACCAAGGTTTAAAGTGCCAAGTTCCCATATCATCTCCTCCTGGACATCTGACAATTGTCTGTACGCTGGCAGCATATGAATATCATGTGGACATACAAACTTATGATTATGGCCATCAACAAATCTCTTTAAAGTATATAATCTACCATCAACCGTGCAAATCATAAGTTAAGCTTTGCATCCAGTTCTAATGGCCCCCCTGTTCCTTAATTTGAATGGCTTTTTTTGACTTCGAATAACGATCGTCAATACACAATGGCTTATGTCCCTCTTTAGAACAAACAAAATACTTAGTTTTGATTATACCACCACTGTATACTTCACCACCTTTCCGAGTAGAAAAACCAGCTAACTTAGCATATGATTGGTAAAACGCATATGCTTGTTCAATAGAGATAAATTGCATTCCAACCACAGGTGTAGCTGATGCTTGAACCTCCGGAGTGTAAACCCTTTCATCTACATAAATCAAATCAAAAAAAGAAAACACATGCGAATTATCGACACGTTACATGCGATATATTAATAACTGCATAATTTCATCATAAGACAGACAACACATGCGAATTGAATTAACCATAACATGCGAAAATGATGATTTTGATAAATATGTTTTACACATGCGATTTATTATATCATAACATGTGAAAACCAATATTTAGAATAAACATCACATGTGAATTGCAAAGACTCATAACATGCGAACTTATACATGTTGCTTTCATATCAAATATACTCAACATTCAAACTTCAAAAACAGATACAACAATGCAAAATAATTGCTATGATTAAACAAAACAAAGTCTACGAATAATTTAAATATCTGAATTAACATAATTACCATTAGAACACTTATTCACACCACTTGTACTTGCATTCCGATTTGGATTTGCAGGTTTCGGATTTAAAACATCCTCAATCGAAACTCTCTGATATGCAGATAATTGAGAATGATCACCGATCGGTCGAGCTTCTTCAAAATCAACATCTGTGTTTCGTCCGGTGCTGCTCTGTGGATCCATCGAAAAAACCAATTGAATCAAACCCTAACACAGAAGAACGAAAACTGCAATTTGAGAATTATGAAAAATTTGAAACTGATTCGAATAAATTACCGGGATATCAGTGTAACGAACTTCTCGCTGATTGAATGAAGAGACGAATTTGCCCTCAGATGATTGAATTAATTGTCTGATTTAACCTTATCAGAGAAAAACGAATCAGGACACGTGTACGGCCAGTCAAGTCGCGTATATAATGTACGATTAGGGGATTTGTATCCTACACTTTGTCTATATATATATATATATGACTAAATATTTGTTATGGCAAATGATAAGATAAACAAAAATGTTTCATTGATCAAGTTAGGTGTACAAATACAATGGTAGTTAAACCAAATGACAAAAACATGGCTAGGAAATCATGGTTGTTACATTAGTGACGTCTAATCAAGCTAAAAAGAAGGTTGTTTTTTTCAGTTTTATAAAAGAAAACATAAAAAATAAATAAAAGATATTTTTGAAATCAAATTTAAGAAAAGGGGTGTTTGGGTTTTTGTTACCTCTTGATACTTCGTTAACTAAACTTTACCATAGATCACAAGAGTTCACTATATACTAACACTATACGTCTTTGGTGGGTTATTCCGAAAATTATGGGAGACAATCCACCAAAGTTGTTCTTTTAACACCTAGTGAGTAGTTGTATTTTGTTAATGCATAAAGTCGTGGAGTTCATAGTTAGTGACCCTCTCACATCTCAACCATATTGGATGGAATAAGCATGAAACCCCCCGCAAGGTCGGAATCAACCCACAACGATACCGCAGAATCAGCAGGGAAAGAATATATCATTGCGGTTTAGAATTAAGTAAAAAGTAGTCATAAATGGTTTATATCACCCATAACTATGGACCTTTTGGTTTGATCCTATCTTTCGAAGAGTAGTAACAATAATATAAACCAAGTCCTCGGCATCTTGATCTTATCTCCATAGCTTGTTTTAGTTAACTCCTTATCAAGGGGTTGGTTTCCCCCAAACACCCATAAGAACCTTAGCCACTTATGGCTTCAAAGTTAATTTTTAACAAACTTGGAAAAATTATATTAATAATCACAAGATTGACAATTACTTAATGATGTTCTTATAATTTTTAATGATTATAAAGCTTAAAGAAAGTACTTAGAGTGTGTTATGGAAGAGTGGGAAAGGATTGACCAATTGAAATGGGAGGGTGAAGGATTCTTTTATAGGCTCTGTCGGCGAGGCACGACCCGTGCCTAGCAAAATCTGATGAATCTTGCTAGTGTCAAGGCATGGGGCGTGTCTCCGAACCCACTGGATCTTCGAAAATTCTCTGAAAATATTTTTTTCGTTTTGTGGTCGAGGCACGGGGCGTGTCTCGACTTTTCTTCAGCTGGTTTCTTGAAGATTCTTTTGAAGATAGCTCTTTTTTTTAATCCTTTTTGGTCGAGGCACGAGACGTGCCGTCAGGGTACGGGACGTGTCTTGACTCCGTTTTAGCGGATCTTCTGATTGTCGTCAAGAATTGCTTAGTTTGTTCGTTTTCAGTCCATTTTGTCCTAAAAATCATCAATAAACTAAAGTAAGTTTATTTCAAATATATTTCCAATAAAACCAATAAAAGGTGGATTTATTTTGATACGAAAAACATGTATTTATACGTATATCAATAGTGTAGTGGTTAAGTGGAACGCTCACTAAATGAACCAACTCGGGTTCGATTCCGTTTCTTTTGTAACCGCGATACTTTAGATCGGATACATCGAAACATACTTTTTTATATGGTTAACGAATCACATAACATGCCGCAAGCTATATACAACTAAGGTGTCGATGTCACCCTATAAATATAATCTAGTATATATACGTTATTCATAATATATTGTGTATATTTCACATGATAATATAGGTGCAAATAAAAATTTGAAGCATATATCTGACAGTTTATGATTATGATGAAGCAAATACATTATTGATAGGGTGGTCAATGCACTCATTTGCCATCATGCGTCTTTTTTCAAAATTGCGGAAACTACAAAAACACATTAGTAAAGTCCTAATATCCGCTATTCTTATTTTAAAAATAACCATTTTTTATTAAAATTTAAATAAACAAACAGGATGTGCTTTGTAGACCATTGTTAAATGAATTGAATAAAACTTGGTGTGAATAAATTATTCTCTAATGGATATTAAAAAAACTTTGAACTCTTGTCTATTTGTCATGATTTGATTCCTATGGAAACTTCTTTTAATGTAGAACATAATCCTCCTATTTCTGTTATTAATATTGTCCTTGTAATTGTATAATTAACCAAAGTATTTGTCCCCAAAACTAAATTCTCTATTAATGATAAGCTAAGCTTTGTTATTCCAAAAAATAACTTTCTTGTGTTTACCAAGCCTTTCACGTCTTCTCTTTCAATGATATGTTGTGCACCTTTGCTAGTCATGAAATTCGCAAGTATTTATATAGATACGGGAGACGATCCAGGATCTCTCGTTTGCACAACTGCGCCTACTTTACCACAATATATGTCAAAAACTTCCTAATCAAAATCGGTTACTTAGTTACGTATATCATTGTTATGTACTAACTTCTATCGTGGAATAATCGATTATACTTTGCTTCAAACTATTTCTAGTTGATGACACCTCATTCAAGCAAAACGCATATTCATATTCGTACTCGTGAAACTTGGTGCAATACCAACTTGAAGGACCCAAGTGGTTAATCTCGAAAGTATAAGGATGGTTCGGTTTTGGTCTCATGGGGTGGCTTGAAGGCTTGAAGGAGATCAAGGATAATAATAATAATAATAATAATAATAATAATAATAATAATAATAATAATAATAATAATAATAATAATTATTATTATTATTATTATTATTATTATTATTATTATTATTTAGAATCTTATATTTATCATTATTATTATTTAGAATCTTATATTTATCTCTAAATTTAATAGTTTTAGTAGATAGATATGTCATATGAGAAACGAATTTGAATTTGAATTTGAGTAGGAGCAGTGTTTAAATCCAATACAATTGGTAACTAGACTATGGGGTGTGAGGCGTGGGTTGGAGAGAAACGCCCAAGTCACCATCCCGGATGGGTTTGGGTTTGGGCGTGGTCCCATTGGCGTGGGATTCAGCCCGGGCGTTGGGCGGGGCTACCCACATGACATGGTGAAACCTCATTGGCCAAGAGCACCAGCCAGACCACCCTAGCCACGCCCCACCATACCCCTTTGAAATTGGTTTTTGGTCTTGGGTGCCCCATACTCCACGTGTCGCACCATACCCCCAACCCACGTCCCACCATACCCCACGGTCTAACTAGGATTAGTTTTATTTAGTATATAAATACGTTTTAATTTCCTTTTTTTAATTGTGTGTATGTAAATTTGGTCTTCCTCATAAATATAACAAAGTTTGTTTTTTTCTTTGGTGCATTTTGTATATCGACGAGCACAAGTTTTTATACACAGTAGCAAACTTTGTTAGCTCTAAAAGGCTTGAGTTTAATTGTTTGTTGTTATATCGTATTCTTGATTCACTTATGTAAACGACCTCAGGTTTAACAAGTGGTATCAGAGCCTGACGATCTAAGCTTAGTCCCGTTATAGTTTACCCATCTGTTTTCGGTTCGTTGTGTTTTCGATCGAAGGTGTCCAAGTTCCGATCACAGCAAGTTTTCGATCGCAGGCGTACAGATTCCAATCGCAGGAAGTAACTGATTAAAGGGAAGTTCTTAGAAAAACTGATCGCAGAGAAGAGTTAGTAAAGAAACCAAAACAATGACAGAGTTACAGGTCGTAGAAGGAATCAAGCAACTGAACCAAAGCATAATGGTCGACGTGCATCAAATCGTATCTTCAAGGTAAAGATCTTTGGCAGGTGATGAATGGTACCGAGACGAGACAACCCACAAACGATATCAACGGTGCTATTGGGAAGTGACAGGTGAAAGCGGGTCGGGAGATGTTCAACATCAAGACAACAGATGATGAAGATGTTCATGATAACATTCAAGATCTCGAATTCCCAAAGCAAGTGTGGGATACACTTGACACCTTATTTACGAAGATAAACGATGCTCGGCTGCAACTAGTCGAAGGCGAACTAATGACGGCATCTTAAGGTGATCTTCCTATTTCACAATATTTTCGAAAAATTAAAAACCTATGTCGTGAAATTGGAGAACTAGATCCACAGTCTCGGGTTAGCGATGCTTGTATGAAGCGGATACTCATCCACGGTTTAAGACCGAAGTATCGTAGCTTTGTTACCGCTATCCAAGGGTAGGCGACCCAATCGAGTATAACCGAGTTCGAGAATATTCTTGCTGGGCAAAAAACTTTGGCAAAACAGTTATCTGAGGTGTCACTTAAGACCGAGACTGAAACCACCTTATATACTGGGAGAAAGGAGAAGAATCAGTTTAGTAAAAATCAAAACCATAATGATGAGAAAGGCAATGATAAGTACAGGGATAAAAGTGACCGACCAAAGAGGAAAGAATGGAATAAAAGAGGCTCAGACAACAAAAAAGAAACTTCTGAAGAAGATTCATCGGACGAAGAGGACCAAGAAAAATAATCAAAGTATCGATCAAAATGATTTCCATACAAGTGCCATAATTGTGGACGCAAAGGGCATATGGCTAAAGACTGTCGGCAACCTTTACCTAAGGAGTAAGGAAACGCGGCTATGATTAAAGAAGAAGAACTGTGGGATGCTAAGGCATATATGGCCAAGGTTCAAGAAGAATATGCTTTTTTCAACCATCACCGAATCCAAACCGCACTTGTTAGATGAGTGGTTTGATGTAGATTCTTATTGGTTTACTAGTCAAGAAGTAGTGCCCGAGTCGGATCAATTAAAACAATCTTGGAATCATCTACAGTTATTTTGAATCTAAATGATGAGGAAATTGTGTTTGAAGAAGACAGTACGGATAATCAAAGTATGGTCATGACCGAACACGGCGAGAGAGAAACCGCGTTAGTTGAATTACGCGAAGAGAAAGTTTCATCTAATATCACGGTTTGTCAAGATGAAGGAGTTGAGTTCGAGAGGGAGCGTGCATCAAGTTTGGATTGAAGAATTGCTTTGACTACCATGATGGTTGGTAATGAAGTTGAGAAAGCAAAAGTTGTTTCCCATTTAAAACAAGGTAATGCAGTTCTGAATAATGCTCTGATAGGTAATCTCGAAACTAGTAAAGTTGTAACCAGGAAAAAGAAACCTGAAGATATTGTGATAAAAGCGAGTCAAAGAATTAAGTTCAAAGAAGTGCGAGCGTTACGAGAAGTGAAAGGTCTTGGTGTAACAATCAGAGTTGGTATTGAAAGGGAGTGTGAAACTTGGTGCAATACCAACTTGAAGGACCCAAATGGTTAATCTCGAAAGTATAAGGGTGGCTCGGTTTTGGTTTCATGGGATGGCTTGGAGGAGATCAAGTATAATAATAATTAATATTATTTAGATTCTTATATTTGTCTCTAAATTTAATAGTTTTAGTAGATAGATATGTCATATGAGAAACAAATTTTAATTTGAGTAGGAGCAGTGTTTAAATCCTCCCTGTTCTCTCTGCTGTCAGGTATAATCGAACAACTATAGTAATTTCAGGTTGAACAAGTAAAAAACAGGGGTTTTTAAACATCGATCTTCCTGTGTTTGCAGTGGACATGAGGATTCGTTTTTCACTCCGATCGATTGTGGTTTCCGTGGTTGTGAAAATGCGGGGCCGCCCTTTCCTGCACTTCCAGTTTCCCCCTCAGCAGGAAATGTTTGTGTAGTTGATGTTTAATATATTAGGATCTTTTGGTTTAATATATTAGGATCTTTTGGTTTAATACTGATCTAATTGTATATATATTAGGATCTTTTGATGTTTATAATGTGCCTAGTTATGACCAATGTTTACAGCTAATGTGTTCTTGATAAGCCTTTTTTATACTCATGATGGTATAATGGTGTTTTTGATACAGGTTAGGATCAAAATGTGCCTAGTTATGACAGTTACATGATCATAGTTGATGACAGTTACATGATCATACATGATCAAAATGTGCAGTTGTGAAGTTTGATGTTTGATGTTTTGATAAATTGATGACAGTTACATGATCTTACATGATCAAAATGTGCAGTTGTGAAGTTTGATGTTTGATTAGGATTACATTTTGTCCATTTGATCAAAATGTGCAATTGATGACAGTGGTTAGTCCATTTGATCAAAATGTGCAGTTAATGACAGTTCTGTCAACCACATGTTTAAACTGATTTTAATTCAACTGTTTCATAACCTGTTTCAACTGCTGCTGCTAATAGTCATAACAGATTCTAGAACACATTGTTAGTGCAGCAGTGAATGTGAGTGTGCTTAATCAGATTCTAGAACACATTGTTAGTGCAGCAGTGGTTTGATACATGTTAGTGCAGCAGTGGTTTGATACATGGTCAGAGCAGCAGTGGTTTGATACATGGTTAGATAGTGGTTCGATACATGGTCACATACATTGAATGAAATTGTTAGTGCAGCAGGTATGCTTGTTTTTTTAACAGGTTTGATTTTTTGAGTATAGAACACATTGAACAGCCAAACATTGAAGGTTTGATACATGGTCTGCTTGATGCTATTTATAGGTTTCAGATTTTTGAACAGGTTTGCTTGATGCTATTTATAGGTTTCAGATTTTTGATTATAGAATCATAGAACAGGTTCTGATTTTTTAGTATAGAAACATAGAACAGGTTTCTGATTTTGGCGGGAAGGGTTTTGGAAGTTGCACGGGGTAATTTTGTGTCTTGACACAAAGTACAGGGGGTAATAACAAAGGACAAATTAGTAATTTACCAGTGGGGGGTAATTGTGCGACTTAACAGGAATGTTGGGGGGTAAAATGGAAGGGTAATATAGTCATTTCAAGTTATAGTTAACAAATATGTTAACAACTTTGACGTCGGGGGGTAAACTTGCGACATAACAGCAAACGTTGGGGGGGGGGGTAAAATTGCAATTATTTCCTTAAGGGGATAAGACTGTCAATTGTCCTAAACCCCAGGGGGTAAAATTGCAGTTTACTCTTTAGTATATAAATAGGTTTTAATTTCCTTTTTTTAATAGTGCATACGCAAATTTGGTCTTCTTCATAAATAAAATAAAGTTTGTTTTTTTTTTCTTTGGTGCATTCTGTATATCGACGAGCACAAATTTTTATTCACAATAGCAAACTTTGTTAGCTCTAAAAGGCTTGAGTTTAATTATTTGTTACTATATCGTATTCTTGATTCACTTGTGTAAACGACCTCAAGTTTAACAGTACTCAATCATAACACTCAATACACAAGTGACTGGGCTGTAAACGAACCGTTCGTGTTCGTTCGTTAAGAAAATAAATGTGTTCACGAACGGTTCATGAACACTTACCGAACGAGATTTTATGTTTGTGTTCGTTAATTAAGGAAATGAGCGTGTTCGCGAACACAAATAAATTTTGCGAACGCGGCCAAGTATAAAGATAGATGGCCCAGAGAGTAGCACTCGAACTTGAATCCCTTATTGTGGAACGGAGGTCGATCGTATTCGTGGATGTAAATAATGAGAAATGATGCATAAAAAATGTGAAAGTGGGTTTCCTAGTTTAATTGTTAGGGAAATAAAATAAATAAAAGTTTAATAATATAAAACGTACAAATAAAATATAAGAAAGTACAAAGATCTTCCATTAAAACACAAACGCACGAACATAAATGAACGCAAGTCAACGAATGTTCACGAACACGTTCACGAACACCTTACTGAACGTCCACGAACACAATCGAACGAACGAGACCTCTGTTCATGTTCGTTCATTTAACTAATCGAACGAAATTTCTTGTTCATGTTCGTTCGTTTATTAATCGAACGAACATAAACGAACTTTTCACCAAACAGTTCACGAACTGTTCGCTGAACGTTCGATACGTTTACAGCCCTACAACTGAGAACACAAAGCATGACATACATGATATATCATTAGATCTTATAGCCGGAGGGTGAAACCATCTACATGTGTTATTGTCAAGTTTTTAAATGTTTTTTAACCAAAGTGATTCCTATATATATTGGACACCGTTTTAAACCTTTTTTTTTTCTTTTCAAAACTTATCTTCATGTGTGCTTCAACTTTTAATATGATAAACCGTATAAATCGCTTAATAGATCTTTATATCTGAAGTGTACGTGGTTATCTCTATATTTAAACATAGACTTTATATCAGGACTTGGTAAGCAGCGTGTCATCTACATATAGAAACCAAGATGATCACCATATCGGTCATAATTTCAGAATAAACATCCAACAAACTTAAATACCTAAAAAGATATCTTACATGCATAATAACTGATAGAGTAAATTACGATTTTGGCCCCTATGGTTATATTACTTTTACCCTTTTAGATCAAAAAATAATTTTTTAACATCTGAGCGCTCAACATCTCTTTAACCATTTTGGCCCCTAACGTCTTTTTTCTAACCCTAATTTTGGCCCCTAACATTTAATGGATGAGGTTAGTGTTAGGGGCCAAAATGGTTAGAAAAAAGGACGTCGGGGGCTCAGATGTTAAAAAATTCTTTTTTAAGTTAAAAGTGTAAAAGTGATATAACCACAGAGGCCAAAATCGTAATTTACTATAACTGATATAACATCCCTTACATTGTAGAGTTTACCAAAGTATTATATTTAAAATCACAACCTTATTGTTCATAAAACATATTTGAGGGGTGTGTAAATGAAATATAACTTTTCCTTGTATCACAACATCCTTGTATCTCACATGACATACATCACTTATGTTAGCTATAGCATGAGTCACGCAGAATTTTAACTTGAATCAATAACTAAAATAACATATTCGAATAAATAAATAATACAAGTATCCTTGTAGCTGAACAAAATATCACAATTTGTTAACCTCTAATAATCATGATCGGGTGTTTAATCACATTCAATACCTCCTACACACCCGTTATTCCATCACTTATACTAGCTTTCTATCCACAATAACTACTTGAGTGAGACTCGACATTTCATATAATTAGTACCAGAACAATCATTAAGTTTATGATAATACGTAGAAAAACATGAATTCAAAGCTTTAATAAAACCACTAAACAAAACTAGTTTTTGATATAATCCCTCAGTATGTGTTTGTAAGGCTATAGACTCATGGTCACCACGACCCTCCACATCAGCGTCATGTCACTCATTTCAAACCTATCATCGAAAACCACTACCCTAAGGGTGTGGTTATTACCCAAACCACTTTCTCTTACTTTAATTTATTTTTGTGAAAAGGAAAATGAAATATTGAAAAAGGAAAGCAGACTCATGGTTATCATGGTTTAATCTATGTCAACCATGGTGGACGAGGAAAGGGGATGGTGTAGCAATCCATTAATAGTCCTACGTGTCGATTGATGACCCAACCCATGCCCCCCACACCCTTTAGCCTAACTAAAGATATCCATCACAGATCTTGGATTGCCTGTAATAGCCATTATAATAGGAATATCGTAATCATGGCAAACCAAAGATCTTACTTCGAGCACAAGTAATAATTGGTTCTTATGATTATAAGAAAAGATCACACTTTCATTTTAGAAGTATACTAGGTTATAACTCCGTGTATTACACGGATTAAGTAAATAAAAAATCAAATAGTTAATAACGACGATTTAACAATTATAAAACGATATTTTTAAGACGCTTTTCTGATATCCAAACAAAATTTTGTGTTAAGTACCCGATTTTTGTAAAATGCACAAAGAAGGCGTGTATCGATGAGGGAGTTGGAGTTGGAGGTGGTGAGGGTGAGGGTGGGGTGGGGTGAGGCCACTTGAGTTAACTCTATCTTTTAATACTTTTTAATACAGTAAGGGCATTAAGGTCATTTCACACCCACTTAACAGAGAAAACTAATCCCCATCCACTACAGAGACTATCCGAGTAACAAACTGTCAAACCACAGGGAGCACCGGTGTAATTTTCAAAATTTGAGGACTATAGGTGTTATTTTACAAAACCACAGGGTCTATCCGCGCATTTTACTCAAAATTTAATAATTTAAATTAAATAATAATTATCTACAATTAAGAAATTAAGATATAATTTCTAACCTAGTAATTAATATAAATAAATAATAAGATATTTTATGGAATTTTATCCGTAATTTCTTAAATGTTTGAAAAATATTAAATTTAATAATTTAAATTAAATATAATAATTATATGCAATTAATGATGGTCTAGAATGATAACAAATGTCCCTATATTGGTATAAGATTTAGACTTCCGAATAGGGTATTTTTTTTTAAAAGTTAGAAGATAATCCTCTTCGGCTCTTATCCCAAATAAGATAAGCAAAAACAATAATTAGACAACATGGGGCTCAATGCTCATGGACAAGGTCATCAATCTCCGGTCCAGTTCTCCTCAACTCGTGGGAGGGAGCACAACATAGCCCATGGCCCATAATTTAGTTATGGAGACAATTTTTAAAAAATTTTCCTCAAGATTATCTACGTTTGAAATTGAACGTGTAGCACTCTAGTTTATTAGATGCCCTTTTGGCCACACGCAAGAAATACAGTGGCGGAGCTAGACCTTAAAACCAGGGGTATTCCAAAAAAAAAAAATTACGGTGTATTCATATAAAATCCTTTATAGGGGTATCCTCGTATTTTTTTAGGGGTATCCTTTATATAAAATCCAAAAAAAAACAAAAAATTAACACTGCGAAACACTGCGAAGTTGGTTTAATGCTCTCTCCGCCCCTGCAAGAATATCTACGTTTGAACGAAGATTTATTACTCAAGATTAATCACACACTAGATGATTCATGATGTTATATAGAATATTTTATCAAAAACCCTAATCGACTAAAATCAACTTATATAAACAACAGATTTGAGTTCATAACATGTGTTTTGTTGAATGTAATTGAGTAAACTGCAATTTTACACCCTGAGGTTAGGGGTGATTGGCACTCCTACCCCCCCCCCCCCCCTAAGGAAATAATTGCAAAAATACACCCCACTGTTAACCCTTATGTCGCACTTCTACCCCCGCCGTTAAAGTGGGTTAACAGTCTGTTAACTCTAAGTTGAAATTACTATACTACCCTTACATTTTACCCCCCAACATTCATGTTAAGTCGCACAATTACCCCCTGAGATTTACAAAACCCTTCCCGCCAAAATCAAATACATGTTCTATGATTCTAAACCAAAATTCTGAACCTGTTTTTTATCCAAAACCTAATAGTTTCATTTTGAACACGTAATCTGAAACAAAACATCAATTCATTAAAGCATTCATACTTGTTCATTTTGATCAAACATCAAACCAGTTTGATCAAACATCATACTTGTTCAAAAATACCTGTATACACATTCAAGCATCAGTATACACATGAAAGCATCAGTATACACATTCAAAAATACCTGTATACACATGAAAGCATCAGTATACACATTCAAAAATACCTGTATACACATTCAAGCATCAGTGTACACACCCTGAAATACCTGTATACACATGAAAGCATCAGTACACACATTCAAGGCACATTATGACCAAACTGTAATCTGCATATTATGACCCAAACTGTGTGGACAGACATGCTGCATATTATGACCCAAACTGTAATGCAAGGCACATACCTGTTGTGGACTTATGCCCAAACTGTAATCTGCATGTTATGGCTAGCAGGTTTCTGTCATCAACTGCACATTCATATGGCTAGCAAGTGAATACTTACACCTTTGCCCTGAAATATATGATCATCTGTATGATCATATGGCTAGCAAGTGAATACTTACACCTTTGCCCTGAAATATATGATCATCAAATGGACTAACCAACAACTAACAACTGCACATTTGACCACTGTCATCAACTGCACATTCAACAACTAACATGCTGCACATTTTGATCAAATGGACAAAATGTAATCCTAATCAAACATCAAAACATCAAAACATCAACACATCAAACATCAAAACACATTACCATTCCTACTTCAAAGTTAAGTTAACATCAAAACATCAACACTTCTGGGATTATCCCACTTCAAAGTTAAGTTAACCTACAACTTAACCTACAAAAAGGCACATACCTGTTGCATGTTTATAGGTTTCATGTGCTTAAACTTCAAGCAGGTATGCTTGATCACCACTATCAGTTTAAGCACAAAAGAACACATTAGCTGTAAACACTTGTATGATCATGTAACTGTCATCAACTGCACTTTTTGATCCTAACCTGTATGATCATCAACTGTATGATCATGTAACTGTATGATCATCAACTGCACATCTAACCTGTATGATCATGTAACTGTATGATCATAACACCCACCCTATAACCTGCTGCACATTTCAACATTTCAACAACTAACCTACTCCACATTTCAACAACCTATAACAGCATTTTCATCAAAACATCAAACATCAAACATCAGACTTCTGGATTAAACAACATTTTCATCAACATACAAAATGATGGATTAAACATCATTTTCATCAACATACAAAATGATGATTGTCTAGCTGCTGCAAATGTTATCCTACTTCAAAGTTAACTTAACCTACAAAATACACATTACTATTCCTACATAACTACTATCTTATCATCCGCTCAACTCTCCGGTGGATAATGGAAGTTGAGGACATGCCTCCCAAACACGGAGACCACCAGGTGGACCACCAATGATGAGCTTGATAAGCTCATCGCCAGGTCAACTGTAAAAAAACCAACAGTGAACCAAATCAGACCTAACCCTGTTTATAACATGATAATGACTAAATCTGACCATGATTAACTAACAATGGCCTATTATACCTGCGGTGTGGCGGATGAGATAGCGGATTAGCCAACACACAACCGGCATTGAAGGAGATAGCGGAGGAGAAGACTGATCGGTGGAGACTGATCGCCGGTGAAGACTGATCGCCGGAGAAGATGACCGATCGCAGGTTTGGGGACGATGGTGGGAAGGTGGGGGGGGGGGGGGTAATTGTGCTTCTTTATGTTACTTATAGGGGTGTTGTGAAGAACAAGCTTCACATTAATAGCAAAATGACCATTCTACCCTTTGACCATTACCTTATTATGTTGACTGTTAACCCACTTTAACGGCGGGGGGTAGAAGTGCGACATAAGGGTTAACAGTGGGGTGTATTTTTGCAATTATTTCCTTAGGGGGGGTAGGAGTGCCAATCACCCCTAACCTCAGGGTGTAAAATTGCAGTTTACTCAATGTAGTTTATCCTTTTTACAAGGTATGTGCTCCAAAAAGTAAGTAGTGGGTTAGTATTAAGTTTCTTGGCATTGCATTGTAGCCTATAAAAAGAACTCGTGATTATAAATTGAGAGAGCAGAAAAATAGTTCAGAAAGTTGTTCTCGTTCTCTGGTCTTGTTTTTGAGAGACCATCCATCCATCCATCCATCCATCATGAACCATCTTATAAAACTAGTTCTCTCAATTTCACACTATTATACCATACAAGAAGTGCATGTTGAATACAGACATACAACAAACCACCATAGCTCTACGGTGAACAAGTAGAAACCATGCACAACCTAATGGTTAGGCCTAAAAACAATCATTTCTTACTATTTCACACTCATGTGCCATTGTATATAGGTGCCATATATTCCACATATCACTTTTTACTAATTCACTAGTAAACTTTTCTTTTTAGTTTTTATCGGACGCATTCTTTTCGGAACCAATGAATATGTGAAAACCGCGTGAACCGCATAATCCATTTTTATATAATGCATTGGAGATAATCAAGGAAGTGAGGAAGAGAAAATATGACAATTAGATAACTATCTTATATGCACCACACCATATACAAGTGTATTATGTGGTTTTGGTTGCTTTGAACATATTTCTTGGTTCTAATTTGAAAACTCTCCGATCAACAATACATGTTTCCCCATCGATTCCTCATTTTATTTGACTCGTCAAATTGTTCATAAAGCTCGGGGCTCGCAGCTCGGCTCGTAACTCACTTGAAAGAAGCTCGAGAAAAACTAGCTAAAAAAACTCAATTTGAGATAATGTGAACCAAGATGGCTCATTTTGTAACTGAGTCCAGCTCGAGCTAAGCTCGGCTCGGCCCATAGCTCGGCTCGTTGGCTCGTTCTTAGACTCGTTTAACTCCGACGTAAAGCTCAAGCCGAGTTTAGCCACCAGAATTAATTTCAAGCTTGAGCTCGACACCACCTTGGCTCTACTCAGCTCGACTCGTTTACAGGCCCGAAATTAACCCGCTCAACAGTTGTCTCATGTTTGGAGGAGTTTTCTTTTCGTTGCATAAAATAATTTCTAGTAATTGAGATAATTATGAAGTTGTTCTATGCATTTGAGACAACCACACAGAACACCGACCAGTTGATGAGACCACATAGAAACCATGTGATCTAAAGGCTTTAGCGGGGATTATGGTGGCGACAATCAAGGCAACGTGGATTGTGGGGGAAGTTATAGGGTGGAAATTTTGATGGTGGGAATGAGGAAGACGATTAGGTTGGAAAGACAAAACCTTTAAACACCTTGGGAGGGGAGGTCTTGGGTTCAAGTCACACAGATGACAGGAATAAAAGAAATTTGCCGTTCAAAAAAAAAAGATTAGGTTGGAAAAGAGAGGGTTGGTTATTTTTTTAGATGATCAACGAATAAATTCTCGGCTACCCGAGTAATCAATGAGAAAAGATGACCCTATACACGCCCACGATCGCAAACAGTACAGGGTAGCTCAAGCCCACCATCTCTAGTTCCGGGGAAAACTCACAGCCCGAAAGTTCACTACGGTAAAACCCGGTTGGGATCTGATTCGAACTTTAGAAATATAGCCTCAAACCCAAATCATTACTTCCCTTCCAATGCTAATTGAGTTAAATTTCTACGGGAAATGTCGAGAAAATAATGTTTGTAATAGTGTCAGACCTAATTAAACAAAAGTTAAAAACATTAAATTGTGAGTATGATGTCGCTTCCGTATCGACAATGAAGAAAATACAAGGAAATACCGAAACTCACTCGTATCGAAACCAAAAACCAAGATGGTATTGGTTAGGTTCAGTAAAAAAATTATGTGTATTATAAAATAAAATAAAACATTTACTCACACTGGTTTAATTGCACAAAAGTTTATCATGTAACCCAAAATATAAAGTAGTGATATTCCTCGACAAGTGTTTAATGAATAATGATATCGTTACCGCAATTGTTCGTTCGGTATCGGCTTGATTCATTATGGTACCGGGACGATATCAAAGATTGGTGTAATTTACAAAACCAAAATACATGTTCAACGAATAACGATATCGATTCCGATAACACCAATACCGGTAACAATTTTGTTCGTTGGGTACCATTCGGTTGATTACAATATTGGTACGCTATATAATTTATGATATTGTTTTCAATAAAAATTTATATCGGAATGTTAAGACATAAGACTACAAATGAACTGAACTCAATGAACAGTTTATGAACCGTTTGACACAAAGTTCAATTGTGTATGTTTATTCGTTTAATAAATGAATGGACACGAACATGAAACTTCGTGGGTTTAGTTAAATGAATGAACATGAACAGCAGCCACGTTTGTTCATTTATGTTCGTGAACATTTGGTAACTTGTTTGTTTATGTTCTTTGTGTTTGAAATTTAATATATGTTCGACTTTGTTCATGAACGCTTGTTTGTGTTCATTTGAGTTCATTTGTGGTCATTGGTGTTCATGAACTTTCGTTTGTGTTTATGAACGTTCATTTGTATTCGTAACCTAAAATTAATGAACGAACACAAACACGTTCATTTCCTTAATGAACGGAGATTAACAAATGCATTGTTCGTGTTCATTCGGTTCGTTTGCATCCCCATGTGAGACATGTTTAATGAATACTGATACCAAAGCCGGTAATACCAATACCGGTATCAATGTTGTTTGCTCTACATTAGTTCGTTTCATAATAGTATCAACACTGAATATATTATTTTACGATACCAAAACTTATATAACTCCATTTTCAATAAAATTTATATCGGAATGTTTTGTTGAAAAGAAAAAATTCAGCGTATTTAATTTATATATAAATTTGCAGGTTATCAGAGAAAAATAAAATTAAATGATAAATGAAAAAAATATTAAAATATTAAATGAGTTAAAAGTGTATATTGTTTATATACTGGAATCACTAAAAAAATGTCATTTAGTGGCACACGTTTTTTGTAGCATTTAGCCTTTGTGCCATTAATTTAGGCTTTAACGGCACTTTGTGTATGCCATATTTGCTTAACACACATTTTAAGGTCATTTCGTTTTTATGCCACTAATTTAGGATTTTAATGACACTTTGTATGTGCCAATGAAGCTTATATGAATTTTTAATGGCACTTTATATATGCCACTTAAATTTTTAACTAACTTTAAAAACTTAAATTTTCAAGCATTCCTTTTCCTTCCTAAAAACACTTTAATAAAATTTCTTCTAATTTTTTTCCCTCTATTTTTTAGTTTTCTGTCTGAAATTAAACCATCTCTCCCAAAATCAATTTCCCATAGGGCGACATGGGCTGATCCATGTGCGCATTCATTCTGGCCGTTGATAAGTGGTAGATCCAACGGTTGGTGTTTTATGGTATGACTAATAACCTAAAACAAAGGCGTGTCTTTTCCCTCCCTGTGCTTTTCTCCCCCAAAACCCCAATTGGAGCAAAAGGTTTCCACGACGAAATCAGCACCTGCTCCACAATCACTCGACGACGAACCTCCACCTGCATTGAAATCACCCTACGATGAACACCCACCATCCCCGACACCTTCACCATCACTGATTTTCCCACCTGGCGAACCCCCACTACCACCGGAGGACCACCTTCGACCCACGCCTGACCACCAGAGCTTTCTTTTCTCACCACCAGATGACCACCGTACGACCAACGAAGTTTATTATAAGGTAATTTCATCTTGTTTTTGAACAATTGCAATTGGCTAGATTTCATGGTTGAATAACATTATGGTTAGTATCCAAGAGGTCAAAACTGTGGGGAATAACATATGAGAACCAGGTGAAGTTTGGGAATCTGAATTCTATATAAGTGTTTGTGTGTGTGGGGGGGGGGGGGGGGGGGGGGGGGGGGATCAACCCTTGTCTGCTTCCGCTTCTGTAATCAGGGTTAAAGTGTTTTCCAAGAATGTTAAAGAGTTCGGGTCTAGAATGGGTTTTTGTTAAGATGATGCTTGAAACAACATGAATTTATGTATAGTTAGCTTAAAGAAAAAAATGAAGATTCTAAGAAAAATATATTATTTTGACCAAATTTGACCCAGATTGGGGATTTTATTTTAAAGTATGTTTAAGCATTCATAGTTAAGATTGGAATGATAAAAATATTACTTAGAATATATTTGAAGAAAAAAAATGGAAATGAATAACCGAAATGTTGAGTTTCATAGAAAATACCATTCAAAAGCTATTTGTTTTGGTTTAAGGTGCTATATTATGTTTTCTGAGTCTAAACTGTTGTTTTACTCAAATGACCTATTTTAATCAAAAGGGTATCAAAAGGGTAGGAGATGCTTAAGGTGCATTTCGAAATATTCAAATGAGATTTTTTACAAACTTTGTTTTAAACGGGTTAACATATTGAATAAAGATGTGTAAACCCTAAGTCTAGAAGTTCAAATGATCACATTTATTATTATTATTATTATTATTATTATTATTATTATTATTATTATTATTATTTCTTTAACAATTTATGTTTATTTTGGACAGTGGTAATAGAACTACATAGCACAAGCTGAACTTGCAGGCACTAAGGACAAATCATTTACTTTGATGCTAAGATACAATGGGGAAGACGAAGAATTAGAGCAAACTTGATTACGATATGATCACTCTTACTATCCATATGTTCCTAAGGGCGCAGTCCGGTTGGCAGGTCTTGTTAGGTATTCCTTAGTTGCAAATCGTTTACTTTATTTTTTTTTCAGTGGTGTTTGTTATCAATATAATTATGTGCTATTTATTCAGTTAGGGGTTTTTTTTTCGCATCAGTGTTGCACTTATCATATTCCTACTGCTGGGAAAATATGGACGTTATGTTATTCTATAGTAATCTCCTTTTTTAAAATTAAATAAAATATTGTTGCCAGTTTTCTGCATTAACATTATAATTTGAGCCATTTGACTCGTTAAGAGGGATTAATGTCACTATTATTGTGTTTTAGGTTCAAAAAAAATTTGCGACCTGGCCCAAGTCTCAACCAACTATTGAGCCATGGGAATTCTTTCAATCCACTTTTCTTGTCAGCTCTCGGTGACTTGAATTAGTTTCAGTGTTCATGAAAGATAAGTCCAATCCCACTCTGAATTTGGTTTTGTTCATGCTTTCCTATATCTGTTGTATTTATTTTCATGTTTTCTTCATGTTTATGATTATTTCTTCATAATCAGATTTATATGATTATTATTATTATGCTTATCGTGCCGATTTTAAGTGGTTTAGTCAGTTCCTTTATATCATTCATCAACTCTGATTTTGTGCTGTATGTGAGAACATGATGAAATGTTAGTATGATTCTTAATGAGTTAATCAAATATCTTAAGTAATTTAGTGAACAAAAACTATGATTTTATAAGAAAATCTTTGTTCACAACATGGATTCTACTATATATATGTAATTAACTCAAATGGTTGTAATGGAAATTCATAACTGCAGACTCGCCCTTATGCAACAGTCGACGTGGAAATTTCATAAGATATCCAACCGGTTCATTTCGATTTTAATGGGTAATTAATTAATTAATTAGTTACAATCGGTCTATCTGGCCTCCAATGGTGATCCTGGTGCACCCTGGTTCATGGCCTATTTTTTTACTTGAACCAATGGCTTAGTAGTAACATTAAACTATGACGCATCAACCTTATTACCTTTAATATTGGCTTTCCATTAGCACAACTGCAACACCCCCTTTGAGATACATAATGATAATGATGTTCTCAAGGCAGTGATGACCTGCCAAACAATAGGCCCATGGATGGTGGTACATGCTCGAGCATATCAGCCGCACTACATCTTCGACCTGCTCTCGCTTTACAGACCACCAAACCGGCTAGACCTTAATCTCACCTACTCTTCTTTTGAAGTTTTTTGTTTTAGAGCTGGTACTTTACAAAGAAATGATTACAAAGATTTTGTTAGTAAGTTATTAACAAGTTTTACTATGACATTCGAGCAATATTATAATGCCATCTGTGACCTTATGGGTTGCCTTATGCCGTTATGACATAGGTATCCTATCAAATTTCAGCTGCTAACTTTCTAGGTTACTGTTTTTAATAACTGGGTCAATGTTAACTATTTTGTTAAACCGGACAAACTTATCTTTTTTAGTAACAGGTCAAACTCATAACTTTTAGAATGAGAAGAAAAAAAGTACTTATGTCATTTGATGAGTTCATATTATACATGTAAATGTAAATAAAAAATTATTTCATTACGACACAAGAAACCCCGTCCACCAGACGGGTATACTACTAGTTAAGAAATGGATGTTGGGGTTCATGTTGGAAGTAGTTGCTGAATAATAGAGAATAGGTCGAATATTTCTTTTTGCATGTGTTTTATTTTTTTTCTTATAAATAAGATAGCAGCAATAGTATTTTGTACACTAATTTTTCTGAATTAAAGTTTGCAAGTAGAAAAGCTTTGTGTTGGTATTGTCCGTGGGTTTTTTCTTGTGTGCATGTTATTTTAAAGTCGTTTTGGGCTATTTGGGTTAACTCTTATTTTTATAATATGTGGAAATGGATTGAACTAAAAGTGCGAAATTATAAGCCCGGGTCGAACGGGTCATCGGAAAAGAGACGGGTCATGTATGTTTAATTCTTTGCATACTTATGAAAGTTTTGTTCCATGTATGTTTAGGGAAAACTTCAAAAATATGCATGTTTTGGCCTTTTTTTGTTTGTGTTGGTATAATGTATGCAACATTTTAAATAACTGATACTTTAGTTAATATATATATATATATATATATATATATATATATATATATATATATATAAATATATATCTGTGTTTTGTTTTTGTAGGATGATCCCATGTGTGTTGCTGCCAGACAAGATGGGAAGATATTAGTCTCTAGTCTGTGGGTTGATCACAATTTTGATGTCGGAGCGCCTGTGGATACAACCTCGGTCAGTACGCAAATCCGATTGGTTTTAGGTTACATTATGAATCTACTCAGGACTGAGTTACTGGTTTATAACCAAGTATGTGCATTTGTATTTTTATCGGGTAATGTACGTACCAGTGAGAGATTTGAATGGGATTCCAGGTGCAACGTCACTAGTTATATGTTTGACAGGATATCAACGTGAAGATCGAGAGGACATTATGGTTAGTCTATTTTCAATCTGCTATTTTTACTGCAAACTTTCTTATTATACAAGATAATGGATTTACATCATATGAAATTTTTGTTATGTGCTATATTTCAGACCATGGTTGAATTGATGGGGGCACAAGTTTCGAAACCGTTGATTGCTACCAAGGTTACTCATCTTATAGGCTACAAATTTGAAGGTGTGTTGTATTAACTTTAATTCACTTATGCATTTTCTCTAGGTGGCTTTTTTTTACCGAATAAGATATTAAGAGCCTACCATGTTTACAGGTATGCGTGTGTTCTATTACTCCATCTAGAGGTGTAACTTCTAGTTAGCGGGTTTTAATTGATTAAAAAACTACATCAGTACAAAAAATAGAGATTGCATGCTTAAAGAATATACTTTGGGCATCTTTTGACCCTATTGACCCATTCACCATATTTTTAGCAATGTTTTAGTTCATCAATTGACCTGTCTAAGACAGAAGATAACTCAATTCGACTCATTATAAACTGAAGGGTAAACATTCTCATCATGAACTCTCTTGTTGTTAGGTGATGGCAATTCCGACAACGAAGAGCTTAAAGTGATGTCAAAAGAAGTAAGTTTGCCTTTTATTAACTGTTCTTACATCTTTGATAGCTTTGGTTATTAGATCTAATCAATTTAACATGAATTGTGAAATTTCAGGTTGAGTATAGTCAGTTGGCTGATGTAGCGACAATAAGTAGTAAGTGCTGGGAACTATGAAGTGGAAGTATGACTACTCAGAAAACGTTAACATAATGATTATTTAACACACATGAAGATTGTGAAAGAGATTGATGAACACAATGAAGTTTTGAGTTTTTATTCATACACTTGTTAGTTTATTTGGGTTATATGTTTGATCATTAGACTTAGATCAACACTTATTAGACATTTGGAATCTTTGAAAGATTGATTGAACTTTTAATTAAAGTGATTATATTATGATTTCTACATTTTACAATTGTGTCTTTATTTTTTAATGTAAATACATGATAATTGTAATTAATTAAAATTAATATGATAAACGTCAATGGCATTTAATTTGATGTGATTTTGTGGCAAAAAAATGTGCCAGTAAAAGTTCAAAAGTTTGTACAGGCAGATAAAAAAGTGCCACTACAAGCCTAAAAACTTTGTGCGACACATTGAAAAAAGTGCCACTAAAAGGCTTTAGCGTCAACGCTTCTTGTGGCACTTTTTTTATGTGCCACTCATTCTTACAAGGTTCTTTAGTGGCGCTTTCTTGTTTTTCTGTGGCACTTTTTGCATGCCACTAGATGACATTTTTTTTGTAGTGTAAGGATACTTTGCAATCTCTAGTGAGTACATAGCTCCTCTCTTTTATGTTTTTCTAAATGTTTTGGGGTGACTCATATGTGCTAAACCGATTTTAAGTTTTGAAAACAAAGTCTATGGTTTATATAAAACACGACGATTTCAATAATGTGAACGAACTTGTTGGTGCGTTAATTCATAACACGAATGACATTCATTAACATTGATCAAGCTGACCAGTAGTATGTTATGGTACCATAGGACTGACAATCCCGTTATAGGGCTATCCACTGGATTCGGTAGATAGTTTGGGGTAACGACATAATCTGTTATTTTAATAAACAAACCCTTTGGTGGTTTGTTAGTCGAATTAAAGATACCCCTTGGGTGGTATAGTCGAGTCACACAGGTTTGAATGTATTCAAATAGAATGACCAAAAGTTTTCACAATTAAAATGAGGACGAATGACGATTGATTTATAACAAGGACGAATGACGATTTGGTATATAACACGGACGATTGATGATTTGGTTTATAACACGGACGGATAACAAATGGTTTATAACATGGACGAATAACAAATGGTTTATAACACGACGATATGGACGATTGGTTTATGGTAACTGATTAGATAACGAAACGGGGGTAATGTGATAAAAACATGGTGGATACGCCGCTGGTACTTCCTATATATAAGTGCTTTTATCATATTATATGTCGTGGCGTTATCTAGATCACTTGGACGAATGTTTTTAAAACGATGTCATGCAACGATGTTTACTTAAAGATATAAACCGTATGAAGTTTTCTTACAAGACGATTTACTACTTGGTTTTACAAAAACAAATGTTTTAGTCAAGATTCATGGCAACGAGGTTTTCACAAACATTAACCAACATGTTTAGTTGGTTAATTATATTGCAATACCAAACACTTTTTGATACAAGGTTTTTACTTATCGACTCTAGTAGTCTTACGAGGTATTTCAATATGTATACAGGCCATGAATTTGACACACTCACAAAACCTACGTACTCGCCAGCTTTTTATGCTGACTCTCTCTTTTCACATATGTTTCAGGAGCTGTTGTTTGATATGATGATTGCATAACATAGGATGGACGCGGGCTTTAGTGACTTAAAATCCGAAAGACTTAATGTTTAAACTTGTTTCTTTTACTTCAAGACAATGTTAAACTCTTATTAATTCAATAAAACTTAACTTCAATTACCATGTGGTTGTGAAACAATTTATCCTGTGACGTGACTCCCCGACATTTCCACCGCGGTTTGTTGTTTTACGCGGTTGGGGTGTTACAGAGTTAGGATGCACGAAGACGCAAAACAGTGAGTTCGTGTCCCCACTTTTAAACATTTTCTAGTTTTCTAAACTTTGGGGAAGATACCTGTACAAATGGTATGTTAAACTAAGGAATGATACAATAGATCATGTGCGAATAGGGGATACGTAAACACCATTAATCTAATTTTAGACCAAGGAACAAAGGGTTAGATCTATCGGGTATTGGCAGCCTTACTCTTGGTCCACATTGACCCACACGGAAGAGTGCTTTTGTGTCACAGTCGAAGGGTAATCGACTTATAAAACTCCTAGTTTTGGATGCTTCCTATGTCGTCACACATGTTAATGTCCTCGAGAAACATTAGCGATCTCGATTTCCTTACTTTTTACATTTACTTAACACATTTTTACAGTTACATACCATATTTTATACAAATAGAACTCATACATTTCATACAAATTAACTGCATGAATTCACACCAACTTTGTTGACGATTTTTCAAACTTACATGTATTTCAGGTAATTAATGGAATGCTTTGCGGTTCTTTGCTTCAAGAAGTCATGTGTCTACACTCAATGCCACTTTTGTAGGATTTATCATCATATCTCGCCTCTTTGCGGTGACATGAGGAATAAATCCTTGATCATTTAGAATTTGAAATGTGATGTAAACTTTTAAACTTGTTATCTTTTGGAAGTGATGTAAACACTTTATTTAACTTATGTTTTGAAACTTGAAACTATGAATGACATTTGGATTTTGTTTTATTCATATAGTATGTTTGCTTATTCGTATGGAATGAGAATCAATCACGATCACACCTCGTGCTTCTGCCTCTGAGTGGGTGTGACAGATTGGTATCATAGCTTTGATTGTAGTGAACCAGGATTCTTTCTCTAGTCTAGTCTACAATCACTAGGATCCTCTCATAAAAACAATTTTTACAAAAGCAAGAGGTTTTCATTGCATAAAACATTTCGCAAAGTCCACTACATAAACTCATTTTACAAAAACAAAGCGAGGACAATTACGTGACTTAGACTACACAAAAAGTAAATGTAGAAACTTAAGTTAGTGTTAGTGCATTACGTCTGTAGCTTCCGTCAGCATGTAGTCATATTTTGTATTCTGTGTTTATGTATATTGTCTGAATGTATGTATGTAGTTAGTATGATAACTCGGGAATAGGTTTTGTATGTAAAAGTGTTGTTTGGGAAAGGTTCATCCGCACGCATGGCAATACGCGCGGATGGTAATACGCACGGATGACTTATCCGCACGGATAAGTCATACGCGCGGATGGCCATACGCACGGGTAGCCCACCCGCACGTACAACACTTGATAGATTCCTGAGTTTGTCTATAAATAGGAGGTCCGGTGCTACTTTGTAAGAACTTTTGACACGCACGGATAGTCTGTACGTCTACCGGAACTTTGTGATTTTCAGAACAATTAATAGAACGAACAGACAAGCAGTTAAACGTTGAATTCTCTGTTGCACAAATCTGTGATTCGTCTTAATGGATTCCGCACATTAAGATGAAATCGATTCATCTTGTTCCTACGATCAGATCCTGTATCAACGGGACCAACAAGTGGTATCAGAGCATTCAGGGAGCTGAATCGAGATCAACGACACTGAATTCACCGGAATTCAAGCTTTATTCGCCGATCAAAATCAAATTTCACCGGAGATTTGACATCTGTTGCCGATTTGATTCAAATTTCACCGGAAATTTGACAGATTTCTTCTACATCTACTCAGTTTTTACATTTGTTCTTCATTCGTCACCATAAAATCAGAAAAATTGAAAATTGAGCAAGAATCTACGGTTAAAATTTGTTAAAATTGACATAAATTGATTCGCAATCATTCAAAGTATAATGCTACTTAGTTTCAAAATCAAATTCAACCTAAATCTAGATCAAATTCATCAAAAATCATGTTTAGTTGTTCGTATTTGATGACGTCACTCACCCGTGCGGACAGCTGTCTGAACGGTTTGGATTAGTTAGTTACTGCAAGTTGTTTGCTGACATCATCATTGTTACACGCACGGATTACAACCCGTGCGGATAACCAGAAAAGTCAAAAGGTCAAACTTACCCGTACGCACAACCATCCGAGCGGATCACCGTCCGTGCGGATAAGCTTTGTCACCATCTGTATTCCTGCTCGAACGGATAACCATCCGGTTCAAGTGTTTGATATTTTTAGAATTTGTAAAAATAGTCTAAGTGTTTGAAAATTGTTTCAGGTACTTAAAAATGGAAGAATTCATGAATCCCTTCAGTGAGATGTATGCTTTCGCGGGTAATTCCGGAGACGATACTTCCAACCATTCAAATGATAATCCGAACCCGAAGAAAACTTTATCCGATGCCCTAAGTGTTGAAAGCGCATATGGTACCTACAACAAACCACCAAAGCTAATGGCAATCGAAGAATATAATCGGTGGGCAAAAAGATTCGAAGAATGGCTGAAAGCTTTCGCATATCAGAGCTGGAAGAACTTAAAGAACGGTTATGTTGCAGAAAGACTAGATTGTGAGAATTTGTCAGAAACTGAATCCGTAGAGAACTTTATAGCTGAACAAAAATGCATCGCTTTGATTCACCAGTCCGTAAGAGACGACATTATTTCACTCATTGAATACACAAACGCAAAAGATCTATGGGAAATGTTAAATAAAAAATGTGTAGGAAGTGCAGAAATAATCAAAAACAAAAAGAAATTGCTGCGAAAGGAGTTTGATTTGTTCGGATGCTTAAAAGGTGAATCTGTTTGTAAAATGATTGAAAGATTTGGACACTTAAAGTTGGAATTGGGAAGGCATGGAATAAACCATTCTCAAGAGGAGCTAGTTGACAAACTGTTCGATTCACTACCAGAAGAGATGGATTGGCAGTACTATGCACTGATGTTAAAGAACACAATCAAAGCTGAAAATCTGACCGTCGACTTGCTGATTGAAAGACTAGAAAGTCATGAATTGGAGATAAAGAAAACACACAAAATAAATCATTCATCATACCAACAAAACATGGAGTTGTACTATCCAAAGAGTATGATTCCCAAGAATGTTTCTCCAAGAACTGCTTTCTCCGCTGAAAACACAAACACTTCAAGTAAAGAAAGTCCAAGTTCAAACAGTGGTTTTCATGGAGGTTTTTCATCCAATACTCCAAGACAGGGATCTTCTTCAAATTCTTCAAGTCAACAACAATCTGTTCCTAAGAACGTGTTTTCTTGCAACATTGCGGTAGATTTGAAAAATGCTCAAAATTTTGATGAGGAGTCGGCCAAACAGCAGATGATCTTTCTAGCATCTGTGTTGGAGTCGTATGAAGGGTTAGTAGCCGGGAAGATAGGTAACACCAATCTGACGAAAGAAGATTATGATCAGATTGATCCCGAGGAAATGGAGTTAATCGATATTCGTTGGGCTATGGCCAGTGCTGTTCGTAGAGCACAACGTTTCATGGAAATTACCGGCAGAAAGACAATTGGTGGTGCATCTACTAAGCTGGGGTTTGATAAATCGAAGGTGCCGTGCTTCAAATGTAAGCAGAAAGGTCACTTCAAACGAGAATGCAGAAATGCATATGCTGATGAGTCAGAAAACCCTTTCAGAGATGATTATTACAAGAGAGCAATCTATCACCAGAATAAATCTGAGCCACCTAGATTGAAGCAAGTTGAAGACAACAAAGAGAAGTCTAGAGCTCTTGCCGTGATCCATGATGACGAAGGTTATGATTGGAGCGAACTATTGCCTGAGGAAGATGCAGTAGGTTATGCATTCGTGACGAAGATTATTCCTTTTAAAGACATTAGAACTGAAGAAGAAAAACTCATCAACCGAAGAATGAAAGCCCAAACCAGAATGAACAGAATTTATAACACATACAGAGAAGCTAAAAGAGCAAAAAGGTGGGATGCCGACAGAGAATGTTACCTTGATCCTCAAGGAAACATTGCAGTTGACCCAGATTCCATCAGTGTTGATGCTCTTACCCAACAATTTACCGAGGAAGAAGAAGCTAGACAAAGAGAATGGTGGGGAGGTGGTGATGAGAAACAAGTAGAGAAAGAAGAAAAAATCAAAGAAGCAGAACAGAAGCCAAAGTCAAAGAATGCTGATGATGGGATCATTGATATATCACAAGAGCTGACGGCTGAAAACTTGAGGAAGATGGCTGAAAAAGTTCTTGCAGCAAAAGAACTTGAGGTAGTTTCTAGTTCTGGAACTGAGTCAACAAACAAGGTCAGTTCAAATGGTACAGTTGAGTCAGGTAAGAAAGATAAATCTGAAAATGACTGCAAAAATTGCATGAAGGAGTGCAAAGTTTGTGGTACAATCACTTACCTCAGTGGTAAGAAGATTGAAGAGTTGACTAGTAAAGTCAAAAGTGTTGAAAATCAAATCTTAAACCGTGACAAAATGCTGAAAGCTTCGAATGATAGATCAAAAGAATTAGCTGAGAAAATTGAAAATGATAAAAATTATATTGAAAGAATAAGAAAAGAAAACGAAAAGTTGATTCTTGAAAGTCTTAAAATTTCTGAAAATTTTGAGAAGCTAAAGCGAACGGTTAAAGATTCTGATGAGAGAAATGGTAAAACAACAAAAGAAAATCTTCAACTATCAGGGGTTCTCAGAGTAAAAGAAGAGTTAATCAACCAACAACTTGATGAAATTGCGAAATTGAAGCTTCAGTTTGAAGAAGCTAAAATTGAGAATGAGCGTATTAATCTGAAACTGAGCAGTTACAACTCTGCAAGCTTTGTTTTGCAACACATTGTTCCAAAACCCATTGGAAAAACCAAAGCTGGCGAAGATGTATACTGTGATGGAACTGGGGTGGGGTTTCATCAAGTTCCGCCACCTGTTCTAAATAATTTTTCAAAGAAGCAATCAGGGTTGGTTAATGATGATGAAACAAATGAGATAAAACTGCCAGAATCAATTGATGTGACATTTTCTTCATCATCATCCGTTGACAGTGTTCAAACTGAGATCATAAAAGGCATGGCTAAAAGTGTCTTGGATAGTGATTCGACTGAAGAAGAATGTTTTCTGAACAATTACATTCCGAAACCAAAATCTAAAAACAACTTAAATGATGAACCGGGTCTTGTGATGTACAAGATGTCTGGATCTGATAAGTTGTATTCAGACTTTGAGTTTCCTCTGGAGAATGTTAATGTGAACAAATTGAAAAATGTTTTCAAACTAGTTGAAATTGATTTGTCTGAAGTAGACGGTTTGAAACAGACAAAGAGACAAATGAATTTTGAGAAAGATAAAGCTTACTATAAGAAACCTGTTATTCCACCACGTTTTTCTAACAATAATCAAAATAAATGGTCGGGAGGATATCAGGGTGGTAAGAATTATCAGAAAAAGAATGTTCAGAACAAGAAGTTTGCTGTGAAAAAGGTGTTTGTGAACAGTTCAAGCTCACTTTCTGATGAAGAGTCTGAAATCTTTTTAAAATCAAACAAAGAGTTCTTTGAAAAGAAGGCCTCACAGCCTCAGTCTGAAGGCTCAAGTCGGGTAGTTGACACCCGAACATGCTTCAAATGTAATCAAGTTGGACATATTGCACGAAAGTGTACCAACTTGAAGTCTAAGACTGAAACTGTGAAAAATTCTATCAAGAGAGATGTTGTGAAAGGAAAGGCTCCATTGATTGTTGAGAAAAATGTTTTGAAAAGTGATAACACCAAGATCAAAACTGAACCTGTTAAGAATTCGGTATCTAAAAATGATAAATTTTACCAACGGGTTGCATCACCTCAACAAACATGGAAGCCAAAAGTTGTTGAAAAGAAAGTTGATTCACCAAAGGTGTCTGAAACTGAAAAATCATCATCTTCTACCAAGAAGAAGTATGTACCCTTGAAGTTTTATGAGAAACAAAAATCGACTTCTGAAAAGGAGTATGTGGTGAAGAAAAATCAACCAGCTAGTCAACCTCAAAAAGACGAATCTTTCTTATTCAAAGAGGTTGAAGTTGGGACTGCTGAAAGCCTTAAAATGAATGATAAAAACTTTCCGCCACTTTACACTAAAACAACTCACCTTAATTTCAAGTTACCCGAGTCAAAAGAGGCTTGGGTAGCATCAAAATCTCATTAAATGTTTTTGATATGTGCAGGAGCTTCCGAGATCCGTCTCACGTTGGATTATGGATAGTGGAGCTTCTCGGCACATGACAGGAAAGACAGCGCTGCTGTATGATGTCAGAAATATCAATGGAGGTTATGTAGGGTTCGCAGGTAACCAAGGTGGTAGAATTGTTGGCGAAGGAACGTTATCCAACGGGATTGTCACGTTTGAAAGAGTTAACTACATTGCTGAGCTGGAAAATAATCTGCTAAGTATCTCGCAGATTTGTGACCGGATGTATACTACTCACTTCACAGACAAAGAGTGTTTGATTTTGAAACCAGGCTTTGTTATTCCTGAAGAATGGATTATCATGAGAGCTCCTAGAGTGAATGATCTGTATGTTTTAGACATGACTGTAGCAACTACAACAACGGGTCAAGCACACTGTTTTGTTTCTAGAGCAACGGAGAAAGAATCAAAGTTGTGGCATCGTAAGATGGGGCACATTCATCTACGAAAAATGAATCATCTGGTGCATAATGATTTGGTTCTGGGAGTTCACATGAAAGGTTTCCATCTGGAAAAAGAGTGCATTAGCTGCATGAAAGGCAAGCAAAAGAAAAAGTCACACCCCAAAAAGCAAGTCAATTCAGTCTCAAGACCTTTGGAAAGACTTCACATGGATTTATTTGGTCCTGTGAATGTCAAAAGTATTACCGGAGAACTTTATTGTCTTGTGGTTATCGATGATTATTAAAGATTTTCATGGGTGTTATTCTTAAAGTCGAAAGAGGAAACGTTTGATAGTTTGAGGGGGTTGTTCAGAAAGATTGAAAATTTGTACCAAAGGCGTATCAGAAGAATTAGAAGTGATAATGGTACTGAGTTCAAGAACAACAATATGGAAGAATATTGTGATGAAAGAGGTATCTTTCATGAGTTTAGTGCTCCGTACACTCCGCAACAGAATGGAGTCGCAGAACGTAAAAACAGGACGCTAATCGAAATGGCCAGAACAATGCTTGCTGATTCAAAGTTACCGATAAATTTCTGGGCAGAAGCAGTCTCCGCCGCATGCTATACGCTCAACAGAGTTCTCACTGTCAAGAAATTCAACAAAACATGCTTTGAGTTGATCAATAATCGAAAACCGAATTTGAAGTATCTTGAACCGTTCGGGTCACCCTGTACTGTTCTAGAGCCTTTTGGAAAATTTGGTCCGAAGAGTATTGAAGGAATATTCGTAGGTTATGCAAGTCCATTGCGATGTGTTTTCGTTCCAAGTCTGAAACGGATCATTAAAGCTCAAAATGTTGAATGTCAAGGTCATACAATGCCTCCACAGAATCCGGGCGACTCATGGCGTTTCAATTATGATGTTTTGTGGGAGTCTTTAAACATGGAGGAAGAACCAGAGTTCTTTGATGAGTTGGATATTCTAAGAGACTATGAAGATTCAGATGAAAGGTTTCCAGCAGAAACTTATCGAAAACGACAAGCTTCAAATGATGATGAGGCGGGTCCAAGCAATGCTGGAGAACATGACGATTTTGAAAATGATGTTGCTCAAGAAAATCAGACGGTAGAGAATGACAATCAAGAATCTGAAAACAGACCAATATTCGATCGTGATTGATGCCAAGAACGCTTTCTTATCATCCGGAGGAACTGATAATCGGAGAACTACAATCAGGCGTCCGCACTCGAAGACAGCTTGATCAAGGGCTTACATGTTTTTATACAAAAGTTGCTCCTTTACAAACTGAATTCTCATTAAGTTGTTTTATCTCGCAGATAGAACCAAGGATGTACAAAGAGGCGCTTACTGAAGATTCGTGGGTAAATGCAATGCAGGAGGAGTTAAGCCAATTCGAGAAGCTTGGTGTATGGAAGCTAGTAGATTTGCCCGATGGTCACCGGAAGATTAATACCAAATGGGTGTTTAAATGCAAGAGGGATGATCGAGGAGTTATCATTCGAAACAAAGCTCGACTCGTTGTCCAAGGCTTCAGTCAGCAGGAGGGGATAGATTTCACCGAAGTATATGCCCCTGTCGCAAGACTTGAAGCAATCAGAATATTCCTTGCATTCTCATCATGGAAAGGATTTAAAGTTTTTCAGTTAGATGTGAAGTCGGCGTTTCTCTACGGCAAGGTGAAAGAGGAGGTTTATGTCGGACAGCCACCAGACTTCACCAACCCAATTCACAAAGATAAAGTCTATCTCCTTGACAAAGCGTTGTACGGCTTACATCAGGCCCCGAGAGCCTGGTATGAGACTTTGTCTCAACATCTGTTAGCCAACCATTTCACTCGAGGAAAGATAGACGCCACTCTTTTCACAAAAGAAGTCAACGGGCATCTTCTGATTGTCCAAATTTACGTGGACGACATAATTTTCGGGTCTACAAATGAACAACTCTGCAAAGATTTTGAACAAGTTATGAAGTAGAAGTTTGAAATGTCTTCAATGGGTGAGATGAAGTTCTTCTTGGGACTTCAAGTTGATCAACTTCCCGAGGGAACTTTCATACATCAAACAAAATACGTTCATGATGTTCTGGAGAAATTCGGGATGTCAGGAATGTCACCAATGTCCACCCCATTAGCGACGAACCATGGAATAAACCCTGATCTCACCGGAGAGAAGGTAGATGAAACACTGTATCGTTCCATGATCGGCTCGTTAATGTATTTGACGGCATCAAGACCGGATATTATGTACCCAACTTGCCTCGCGGCTCGATTTCAGTCAAATCCTAGAGCTTCGCACATGGTAATTGTGAAAAGGATTCTACGCTACCTGAAAGGAACTCCATCTCTGGGGTTGTGGTATCCAAAAGTTGGCGACTTCATGCTCGAAGGATATTCTGATTCTGATTTCGGATGCTGCAAAGTGAATGCTAAATCAACAACAGCGGGGTGCCAGTTTTTCGGACCACGATTGGTCACCTGGCAATGCAAGAAGCAGACCTCTGTCGCTTTATCCACTTGTGAAGCTGAATATGTATCTGCTAGCAGCTGCTGCTCTCAGATCCTATGGATCCAGCAACAGATGCGAGACTACGGTTTGCAATTTCTTAACACCCCTATCTTTGTTGATAATGAGGCAGCAATTAACATAACAAAAAATCCTATTCATCACGCTAAAACAAAACACATTGAAATTCGTCATCACTTCATCCGAGACTGTTTCGAGAAGAAGTTGATACGAATAGAGAAAATCCACACCGATGAACAAAAAGCTGACTTACATACCAAAGCTTTTGACAAAACTCGCTTTAAATGTCTTTTGAAACTTAATGGTATGAAGTTGCTATCGGATGCGGAGGAAATTGTTGGTGTTGATGAAGGTGCCGCTGTAGATGATGTTGAAAAACAATCTGCAATGGTTTGTCGAATTTTTACTTGTTTTGGTTTTTAGGGGGAGATAGTAGTTTTATTTTCAGAAAATACAAAAACAATAAAAAATTCGAAAAAGCCAAAAACATTAGAAAATTTCAAAAACCCAAAAACATGATAAAATTTCAAAAAGAGTTTGTGTAAAAAGGGAAAATGATAGTACATCAGCTAGACGGTTACTGTACGCTAAAGAAATGGAAAGTTCAAATACTTAAAACAGTCTCACTAATGATGTGTCGATAGGTTTTTACACATTTAGTAGATTTGTTCGGGATATAAACCTAAAATCTTACTTGCTTATTTCGTGGGGAATACTACTTGGATATATAGGTAACCCCTGAAATCTCGTTTGAAAGGTCTCATAATCTGATATACTAGGTCTTTATTCTCAATGATGTCTGGGGTATTATTTCGGGACTTCTGCTGAACGGTAGTTCTGACCTAGTCCCTGGATAATACTTTCTGCAAATGCTTGAAACATAGCATTAAACCCTCAGCATGCCGAAACAATAAAATTGCTAGTCGCTGCTATTGTAGCTAAAAGATCCTCTAAAGGGGACACACCTTAAAGTCGAAGCTGATATCTCTCTGCGTATACGGAAGTATCGACCTGAGATCCCTCGGCCCTCGCATACCTAAATTATGTACAGATATCATTGTAGTATACTCACCTGTAAGACTGATTATTGGGATTCTGGATACGGGAGTATATTCAAGAGGTGGGACACACGTATAAGTTTAAGTCTCTAAAATACTAAAATTGTATCCTGAACAGATTGAAATGTGTGTAAGAATTTAAGTTGATCAGCATATCGACAATCGAAGTGAATTGTTTAATGTTTGGCATGAAATTAAGCTTAATGGTACTTGTAATTTGTCGGAAGCTGATATGATTCCTTAACATGCTCACCAAAAATATGTTTGTAAATAGTTTACATTTACTGCTCTTATATTTCTAGTTTTCATTTCTAGTCTATTTGCTTCATTAAAAATCCCAAAAAGATTTTATTTTTCTGCTTTATTTTCCGACAAACCAAAGTGGAAAGTTGATCTTCGGATTCGAAAGTGATAAAAGATGCAGGAAGTTTCTGGGATGGAAGATGAGTTTGGAGCTAATCATATCTAATCTGTAATTGGAATGTCAAACACAAGTTCATTAAGTTGATACTTGTAATTTTTCAGAAAAATCTTTGAACAAAATTTTCAAAAGTCAGTATGTTTTGTTTCAGGTCAACCAAGGTCATTAAGTTGGACTTGGTCGACAAATTAAGTAACTTGGGTCATTAATTTGAACCAAGCAACATATGTGGATTTCTAAAAAACTGACAAAAGTTGAGAAAAATCAAAGTTTCCACTAAAAAGGTTAAAGTGTGCCTCATTCGGATGTTCATCCGGACGGGTAGCCATACGCACGGATGGAAATGCGCCCGGGTGACCATACGCATCTGTTGATAGTATAAATAGAGGGTCAAAGAGTCAGTCAAAGCTATCCGCACGCACAATACTCTTTCTCTCTCACACTTTGACTTTCTGATTTCGGAATTCTTTGCACGGATCTTTGTTTTCGTTGGTTTGCACAACATTAGCAATGGCAAAGGTATGATTTTCTAACTCAATTCTGCAATAATACGTTGTTTGTTATCTGTTCATCACGTATTTTCTCTTTCGGAGCCTTTAATCTTAGATCTAGCCTGTGTTAGTTCGTTTTGTCATGAATAAATCATAGGATTTTGTTCGGAATGATTAGATCTAGAGTTTTACCGGTTTAATTTGTGTTATAACATGTTAAAATCTGATAGATCTGATGTTTGAACGGTACGTAGTGTCGGCTAGGTTTTTGTGAAATTGACCTGTGAATAGGACGTTTTAGACATCATTGAACATAGGGATTTGATCGCTTTGACATCCTCTGTGTAGATCTGTGTTCAATTTTAGATTTTGCCATAGAAAATTTTTATGTTCATAAACTGTTCTTCATCTGTGACTTGTATTCGCACGCATAACTTGTACGCACGTATGGCAATCCGTGGCAAGTCAGGCTATACGCACGTATGGCAATCCGTGGCAAGTCAGGCTGTACGCGCGCATGGCAATCCGTGGCAATTTCATGTTGTACGCACGGATGGCAATCCGGGGCAACGTCATATTGTACGCACGGATGACAATCCGGGGCAATTTTATGTTGTACGCACGGGTGGCTATTCGCGGTATAGACAAGTTGTCCGCACGGACAACTTATCCGCACGGATAAGTCATGCGTACGGATAACCATTCAAGTGTCATACCATACTACAAGTCTTTCTTTGACAGAATACTTTGAGATCCCAAAATTATTTTTTAAAAAAATGATTAAAATGTCTGCAGGATTGGGATAAAGCTCATAATATATATTGTGTATTGGATGAAGTGTATACCGAAAACACAATAGTTCAAGATGTTGCAAAATTCTTGAGGGAAAGTAGAATTTCTAAGGCCTTAACTGATAAGACAGTAGCTTATGAATCTCATGTGAAACGATTTTGGAGTGCTGCAAGATACGAAGAAAGTGATAAGACCATTTATTCTGCTGTATCAAAGAAGGATGAGAATGGAAGAGATGTAGATTTGGAGATGAAGGTGACAGTTGGTGTTATAAGGAGAGTGTTGAATTTAGGAGACAATGATAGTGACCCAATCATAGTTTCTGAACGTCTAGTAAAGGGATTGTGGTGTAGGATGGGCTTTGCTGGTAGTGTGAATGGAAGGATGCAGAAGACAAGTTTCAGTCACGCTTATAAATTCATGGCACATTGTGTTATTCATGCATTATCACACAGAAAAGGTGGATATGATGAAACTCAAGATTATATCATGAATATCATTGCTTGTCTTGTACTGAACAGACCGTACAATATCTCTCAAGTAATTTTTGATCACATGTCTGAGAATGTAAAGGATGGAAGCAAGAGGTTCCTTATGTATCCTAGGTTTGTCCAGATGTTGATAGATGATCAGTTTCAAGGTTTAGAAAAGAGAAGTAATGACATTTTGGGCCTAAGGCACATGACACCTGACACAATCAGCAGGTTGATCAAAGGTCCAAATCCTGGAGCAAAGAGAATGATCTGCAAAATTTCAAATCCAAACTATGTAGCTCCAGAGAATGATGCATGGAGACATGAAGATAGCAATTCTGACAATGAAGATGACAAGATGAGTTTGTTCTATAAAAAAGATACAAGATGGTGGTGTATCAAAGATGGAAAGAGAAAGAGAACTCCAAAGACGTCCCCTGCAGTTTCTATTCCAAAGATTGTAAAAAAGGGTATTGTGAAAGGGGGAGTCATAAGGAAATTAGAATTTTATCTTGTGAAAATTTCTAATAAATTTGTCAAACATCTGTTTTGCAGGGTCTTCTGGAAAACAGCAGCACAAGTTGATAGATGAAACAGTTTTGGAACCATCAGCAGTTATTCAAGAAGGTGCTGAATTGTTATCACAATCTCTTCAAAGTTTCTTAAAGAAGAATGAGGATGCTGCTCAAGGTGTTAAAGATCAAGAAGGTGTTAAAGATCAAGAAGGAGTCGTTCAAGATCTATCAAGTGATGATGATTCTGAAACCACAATATCAGAATCTGAACTTGATCCACTTACTCTTGGCAAAGGAAAAGTTCAGTTAAAGAAAAGGTCTCCAAAGAAAAAGAAGGGATCAGATGAAGAAGATACAACTTATGATCCTGAGAGTCCAAAGAAACAAATCAAGAAAAGAAAAGCAGTTGTAGCTGGTCTTATTCCAAGAAGTGTTCGAGCAAGAAAAGGCGAAAGACAAGTTCAAAAGGAACTTGATGGTAAAGATACTCAACATGTTGAATCATCTCAACCACAAGAAACATAAGCTGAAAAGCAGACTAGTCACGATGACAACGTTGAAGTTACTGATGCTGGAGAATTTTATTCAAAGTTTCCAAAAGTACCAGAAAACATAGAGATTCCAGAATCGTCCTCACGTCCAAAAGACTCAGATGATTTCTTTAGCAATATGCCACCTGCTTCAGGTGATCCATTAGAAGATCTGAATTTTGATGTTGACTTGTTCAACAATGAAGCAGTGAGAGTCCTGGCAAAGAAAGTCAAAGAGCATGAAAAAGAAAAAGAAAAGGCTGAAAGCGAACGTGATCTTTTATTGAAGCAAGTTAATAAAATAATGAAAGCTCATGATCAACTTAGAACGGTGTTAATCCAGGATGAAAACATCATGAAGAAAATAAAGGAAGACGGTGATAGTAATACTAAAGTGATTGAAGCTCTTATGGCAGAAATTTCTTCATTGAACAAGAATCTCCAAGATGTAAATCAAACACTCAATCAGCTGCTCAGTGAAATAAGTGAATCTACTTCAAACGAAATGAAAGCAATGAAGTTGGAGATGGAAGCCATGAAAGCTGACAAAGTGATGAAAGATGAACAACTCAAAATGTTATATTCTATTGTGGAAAATCTTTTAAAAAAGGATGTTCATGCTGCTTACAATGAAATTGAAGTAAGTAAATTTGAAGAGAGAAGACTTGAAAGAGAACGAAGACTGGCTGAGGATGCTATCCAAAAGAACAAAAGTATAATTGAAGATGTTCAAGAAGCTGGTGGTTCTTCACTTCAAGTTGATGCTGAAATGATTGATGCTGAACATGCTCAAGAACAACATGCTCAAGAACAAGTTGTTCAAGAACAAGTTGTACATGATCAAGATTTCATGTTGGTTGGAGAGCCTTCTCAAATCATTGATTCTGATGAAATCATTCGTAGAGTTGCTGTTGCACAAAAGAAGAAAAAGGGGAAAGAAGTGTTACTACTTGAATGGAAGACAAAGCAGTTTGTTCTTGTTGGTAATGCTTATACTGTGCCACTCAACGTAAAAGATGGTCTTTACAGAATGAAAGTTATGAAAAGAAGAAAAGAAGCGAAGAAGGCTCGGGGTGAAGCAGTTAGTGATTCTGATGAAGAACTTCTTGGAGATGATGAAGCAGATGAAGATGAAGAAAAAGATGACGATAATGAGAAAGACGATGAGAATAAGAAAGATGATGATAAGAAGAATGATGACGATGATCAAGGTTCTTCAGGATTGATTGTGAAGAATCAAATTGATGAACAAAAGATAGAGGAGTTTCTGAATGATCAGATCAACGAACAAGAAGATGATGATCAGCAAGAAACTTCCACTTCTGGAAAGCAACACATGGATCAGGTATTCCTCTCAAATCCTACCGTCATTTTCTTACAAGATAAAAGTCAAGAAGTGATTGAGGTTAGAAGAACAAGGGAAGAGATGTTAGAGGAATTGGGTTTGCAAGAAGGTAAATTTAAGTTCGATATTGAAGATGAGGTTCCTGAAACTTCTGAAGATGTATTTGAGACAAGATATGCCTTTGAAGCTGATAATTACAACGATGTAATTGTTGAAGATGCTTCAGATTCATCTGATAATGAAGTTCGTTTTCATTATTCTGGGATTGATGCAACATTTCCTTCATTGACGGAAATGTTTAAAGACCGAAATGAAGATGAAATTAGAAGAAAGAAAGTGGAGAAAGTGTCTGTAGAAGGTATTCCAGATACCATACCGAGAGAAAATCTTGCAGAAGAAAGAAAGAAATGGTACAAAGTCATGCCAAAAGAGAGAAAGAAACTTCGGGCACTTCAATTCTTTACACACGACAAAGAACTCTCTTGGGGTGACATTCTCTCTTGGGGATATTTGGAAGACTTGAAAGTTTATGCAATCAGAAGAGAACAGGGAGTACAGTATTTTGAGTTCTTGTCTGATATCAAAACTCTGCCATGGTGGGATATAGACGAATTGGTGAAAACTAAGAACATCAAAGAATATTACCATGGGTTGGATGTTAGACAACATGATCAGAGGTTATGGAATTATGTGAAGTTGCAAGCTGAACAAAGATATCCTGATTGGAAACCACACTTTCCACAACACATTGTCAAAATCCTAGAAAGTGGTGAAAAGGATATTACTCTGGATATCAAACCTCCAAGTTGTTTGAAGAATATGCCTTTACGGGCGATGGAGCAAGATTTCCACGATGAGTTTGAAGGGTGGTTGTATAATCAATCTACAGCTGAAGCAATAATCTCTTTAAATAACAAGTCCACAGGAGAAGCTAGAAGGATCTGTGTGTTAGATCCTATGTGGCTTGTTAACTGTTCAAAGAAAGATATCGATTGTCTGTTCTACAACAAGATAGTCTATGAGAGACCTGATAGAGAGCAAGCTTTGCAATATCAAAAAGTTGTGGATGTTTGTTACGCAAAAGACATCAACTCTGGAAGATACTGGAAGACAAAATGGAGAGATCTAGAGATTGATGAGTTCTTGAAAGTATACAAGCGTGAACAACGTTCCAAGAAGATTGCTGAAAGAGCTGCTGAGTTGGGAAAACGTAGATTGGGAATTGTTCCTCCAACAGATCAGACACCAATTGAATCTGAAGAAAACAAAATTCCAAGATGGGAACGGAAGCGTGATGGAGATCCTGTCTACAGACATTGGTGGTTGACTGAGGGAAGACAAAAAAGAAAAAGAATGTTGGAGGAAAAGGCACAGAAAAGAAGAGTGAAAGCGCGTGAGCGAAGACGCAGCAGAAGGAATTAAAGACTATGTTGGAAGGTACTACAGCTACATCCGAGGGGGAGTCTGTTAGTGCATTACGTCTGTAGCTTCCATCAGCATGTAGTCATATTTTGTATTCTGTGTTTATGTATATTGTCTGAATTTATGTATGTAGTTAGCATGATAACTTGGGAATAGGTTTTGTATGTAAAAGTGTTGTTTGGGAAAGGTTCATCCGCACGCATGGCAATACGCGCGGATGGCCATACGCACGGGTAGCCCACCTGCACGTACAACACTTGATAGATTCCTGAGTTTGTCTATAAATAGGAGGTCCAGTGCTACTTTGTAAGAACTTTTGACACGCACGGATAGTCTGTACGTCTACCGGAACTTTGTGATTTTCAGAACAATTAATAGAACGAACAGACAAGCAGTTAAATGTTGAATTCTCTGTTGCACAAAACTGTGATTCGTCTTAATGGATTCCGCACATTAAGACGAAATCGATTCATCTTGTTCCTACGATCAGATCCTGTATCAACGGGACCAACAGTTAGCCCGCATGAAACAAATAGCATAACTTAAAATGAACATACATGCTACTTACTTATTGTGTGTAACTATATATATATTAAGTAAAAATGATTAATATATACATATGTCTTAACCTTTATCTTACAGGTCAGCATGTCCTCATCTGAGAGTAGTGGATTATCTGACGATCATGACCCTATGGAGCTCGTCTCCGACGACGAGGTTGTACCAGCTGAGGAGGTCTTCACCTCTGACACTGATTTGGATCCCAAGGAGGACCCCAACTTCATGTCAGACGACGACGATCTGGATGACTTTCATCCCTTTGCATTGCCCGACCTTGCTGACGGTGACATCCCTCTGGTGGATGAGTTCTCGCCTTGCCCACACCGATACATGATCAGCTCATCATATGACATCTCGATGGTGAGCACATTGTTAAGGCTATACCTATCCCCGTCATTCCAATTGTCGCGATCCCTCTGGAGGATTGGCCATTCGTCGTTGATCTAGACGATGACAAGATTCCAGAGTTTCACGTAGACCACCCAGACGAGGACCTTGGAGATAGAAAGGTCTTTGACATTACCATTTTGGAGGTTGCATCTCCAGTGATTTCAGTGGTGGAGATATCTTCTAACTCAGACGCTGATTCTCAAGCATCGGTCACTTCATCTGCTTTACGGGTCGTTGGCTTGGAGGCGTATCCTGCCGACAACGCCTCTTCCGCCCCCCGTCACATCTACACCTACACCTACACCTACTCCCACCCCTACTCCCACCCCTAGTCCCCCACACACCCCGGTTCACACCACCAACGGTGAGACCTCGCATCCACCTATTCCTGTCAGACCGACTAGATGGATACGACTCATACAGATTGATTCGATTCGATCCCACTTTCACCCCATAGACGAGGCCGAGCCTTCAAGACACCCACATGTACCTCACCATGGGATGAGCTCATACTATTAGCCTTCCCAGCCCTTCCCACCTTCACCACCACATGTCATACCCCTGTCTGACCCGTACCATCCGTCCCACCACTTTGGTTACACACAAGATGATCTTCTCCTGTCCCTTCAGCTGTAGTTTGAGATCCTTTAAAGAAGGGTCTACGACCTCGAGAAGGAGGCAGATGTTAGACGACAACCACCACCATCTTCACCACCACCATCATCACCATCACCAGCATCACCACCACCACCTGCCAGCCGATGACCTAGCTACTCGGGTTCTGCTACTTGAGCAGCAGGTGAGCTTCTTACTCCATCAACTTTATGAGCTCGATGAGGAGGCAGCCCACCTTCGTAGTTTAGCCATCCCTACACCATCACCATCCCACTCTGCACCATAGGCTTTCTTTTGCAGGTACTTTTGCACGGTGAGCTATGCAGTTTTTGGATATGAAGACTAGATGGCGAGTTTTGAAGACAACTTGAAGACCAAGATCGCCAGATGTGAAGGAGGATATTTTTGCCATTTTTATGTATTAAACTTGTATGATTGGGTGATGTAGCCCAAGTACATTGTTGTTTCCTTTACAAACAATCATGTAACAAGTTGTCTTGATATAAAAAAAACTTGGTGATTATCTTTACGACGCATTATTATTTATCTGTTTATGCATGCCTATTTGCTTGTATGAATTGATTTATATGTTTGGTGGATTGTTTGGTTGTGTGCACATATATATTTCTTTTATTATTTATTTAATAAAAAGAATGGTGGTTATTTGATAAACACCTAATTATTATTGTGTTATATTTTGGAAGACCATGCCTCCCAGGAGAATGATTCACACTAGGGGAATGAATCAACCCCCTCCCCCACCAACGCCAAGGACTCCTGAAGAGCTAAACTCTCTACTTGAAGAAAGGATTTCTGAAGCTATCGACCAGTACGAGGCGAATCATGCCGAGCACAGTGGCGGCACGGGAGGTTCTGGCAGACACAGACATGGAGATTCATTTGGAGGAAACCTTGTTCAAGGCAATGTTAAGTTGGTTGTTATAACTTAAGGAATTCAATTTATGATCTATTCATGAGTTTCATTTTTACTCATTCATGAATCGGTTGTGTGAATTTCAGGATGCACTTATAAGCAGTTCTTGGACTGTAAGCAACTAAACAATGATGACACTAGAGGTGGAGTGGCATTCGTGCGCTGGGCCGAGAAAATTGATTCAACCACGCGAATGAGCAAGTGTACAGTGGATCAACAAGTTTTGTTACTGGCCTGTTTTTCGATGAGGCCCTTACATGGTGGAATTTGCAAGTACAGACGTTGGGTGATGATGCAGCATATGGTATGTCATGGGATGATCTAAAGGAAAGGATGAGGGAGAAGTACTGCTCCCGAGCTGAACTCTAGAAACTGGAAACCAAATTCTGGAACTTGTCAATGGTTGCAGCGGACGTAGTGGTTTACACGCAAAGGTTTCATGACCTTTCACGTGCGATCCCCTAACTTGTGACTCTACAATTCAAGCGCATTGAGCGCTATATCTGGGGATTAGCTCCGGAAATCCGAAGCTTGGTGACATCAAAAAACCCCGAAACAATCACACAGGCTGTGACTCTAGTTGTCAGCCTCATCGAAGATGCAGTCAGAATGAAGAAGTTGTCATTGAAAATAACTGAGAAAGTGGAAACACATGCCGAGTCTTCTGGTGACAAGAAAAGGAAACACTCGAACCTCAAGCAAGCAACTCGCAACAACAACAATAGCTCTAACAACAACAAGAAATGGGACACCAATCCGCCTCGAGAGGTGAAAACGTTTGCTACTACAAACAACACTGGAGTGAAAAAGTACGAGGGAACTCTGCCCAAGTGTGACAAGTGCAAGTATCATCATTTGGGAGCTTGCCGTGTAGTGAAGTGTGATAAATTTGGAAAGTTGGGACATCGTACTGAGAATTGCTGGGGAACGGGAGTTGGAGGTGGCGCTGGTAGTGGGAACCAAACTGGGAATGGAGCTGGTAACGGTAATGGAAATGGGAATGGCAATGGTAATGGTAACGGCAATGGGAATCGGAACGGTAATGGGAATAGAAATGGAAATGGACGCGGCCAGGGATGCTAAGAACGGTAATAGGAACACTTCAAGAAAGACTACCCAAAGGAAAACAACACTCAAGGAAGAGCTTTTGTCATTAGAGCAAGGAACGCCCGCCAAGACCCTAACGTGGTCACCGGTACGTTTATTGTTAACAATTACTTTGCATCCATACTTTTTGAAACTGGTGCCAATTTTAGCTTTATGTCTGTGGAACTTAAAGATATACTAGGCGTTGAGTCTAGTAGGTTAGATGTTCCTTACTCGAAAATATTAGCCAATGGTAAACTTATCGAATCGGGAGAAGTTGTTAGAGGGTGCTTATTGGAACTTGGCAAACAGAAATTTAGCATCGATCTCTTACCCGTCTAGTTGGGTAGCTCTGATGTAGTAGTTGGCATGGATTGGTTGTCCGAGAATCGAGCCAAAGTTGTTTGCCACGAGATGATTATTCGCATTCCGCTTGCGAACGAGGAAACGCTCATTGTGCACGGAGAGAAGCACGACACGCCCTTACAGATCATCAATTGTATGAAAGCTTAAAAGTGTTTATGAAAAGGATGTGTTGCCTTTTGGCTCATGTGGTTGACAAGAATGTTGAGGAGCCGAAGCTTGAAGACATTCCGGTGGTTAAGGAATTCCCCGAAGTCTTCCCCGAAGACTTGCTGGGATTACCACCACAACGACAAGTCAAATTTCGCATTTACTTGGTACTGGGAGCTGCACCCGTGGCCAAGGCTCCATATCAACTCGCACCATCCGAGATGCAAGAATTATCCACACAACTTCAAGAGTTTTTGGATAAAGGATTCATTAGACCAAGCTTCTCGCCTTGGGGAGCTCCGGTAATATTCGTGAAGAAGAAGGATGGAACTTTCAGGTTGTGTATCGACTAGCGAGAGTTGAATAAACTCACTGTCAAGAATTGGTATCCACTACCGAGGATTGAAGATTTATTCAACCAATTGCAAGGATCAAGCTACTACTCCAAGATAGACCTGGGTCTGGTTATCATCAGTTGAGGATTTAAGAAGAGAGCATACCCAAGACGGCATTCTGAACTCGTTTTGGGCACTACGAGTTTCTTGTTATGCCATTCGGATTGACGAACGCATCTGTGGTCTTTATGGATTTAATGAATCGTGTGTGCAAGCTATATCTCGGTAAATTCGTGACAGTGTTTATCAATGATATATTGATATACTCACGAATAAAGGAGGAGCATCAACAACATTTGAGAACCATTCTAGAACCGTTAAAGAAAGAGAAACTTTACTCGAAGTTTTCTAAGTGCGAATTCTGGATTCGCAAAGTGCAGTTCCTAGGTCATGTTGTGAATGAAAAGGGCATACATGTGGATCCATCGAAGATAGAAGCAATCAAAAATTGGGAAGCGCCCAAAACTCCAACTGAAGTATGACATTTTCTGGGATTAGCAGGCCACTATCGGAGATTTATTGAGAATATTTCTAAAATTGCTCATCCGCTAACTTCCCTCATGCCGAAAGACAAGAAGTCTAATTGCGGAGAAAAGCAAGAAGAAGCATTTCAACTTCTCAAGGATAAACTATGTGATGCACCAATCTTATCACTGCCTGAAGGTACCGATGACTTTGTGGTATACTGTGATGCCTCGCGTCAAGGTTTGGGTTGCGTGCTTATGCAACGAAAAAAGGCCATCGCGTCAATTGAAGGTTCATGAGGAGAACTATACCACTCATGAACTAGAGTTAGGCACGGTGGTATTCGCATAGAAGATTTGGCCGCATTATCTCTATGGTACTCAGTACACTATCTTCACGGATCACAAAAGTCTTCAGCACATATTTAATCAGAAGGAATTAAATTTGCAACAACGCCGTTGGGATGAGTTGTACAATGATTACGATTGTGAGATTAAGTACCATCCAGGAAAGGCGAACGTTGTAGCGGACGCCTTGAGTTGGAAAGAATGAGTCAAGACATTAAGGGTTCGAGCTTTAGAGATGACAATTCAAACGAACCTTACCATGCGTATTCATGAAGCACAGCAAGAAGCAGTTAAGAAAGAGCACATCAAGGCTGAACTTTTCCGGGGTATGGAGAATCAGTTAGTGCCAAAGGAAGATGGAACCTTGTACTTCATGGGACGCATTTGGGTTCCACTTTTTGGCGGTATTCGAGAGGTTATTTTTGATGAAGCACATAAGTCAAGGTACTCGATCCATCCAGGATCAGACAAGATGTACCAAGACTTGAAGGAGTACTATTGGTGGCCTAACCTCAAGAATGATGTCGCTGCCTACGTTGGAAAGTGCCTAACTTGCGCAAAGGTTATGCCGAGTACCAGAAACCCTTGGGCCTACTGCAACAACCCAAGATTCCCGTTTGGAAGTGGGAGCAAATATCTATGCACTTCATAAAAAAATTATCCAGGACCCCAGAGGACATGACATGATATGGGTAATTGAAGGGGTAAGGTCCCAAAAACCTCGCCTTAAATACTTGGGACCATACCACAACCTTATCTTTTAACCTTTTTTAGACCTTGCGCGGCCGCGCACTAGTCCTACAAAGAGAGCTTAGAAGAAAGACAACAGATAACACATGCGTGCCAAAAGGAAGCTAATGAATCCTTGCGCATAACAGAAGGATAAAATCTATTCAACACTTCCACTCAGATAATACCTAGACTTGGATATTATTTATACTGATACCACACAATAAGGAGTCACACCGGATTATGGCAATAATCTTCTAGAAGACTCAATCGTGCATCACCAGACGGTTATAACCGTCTGGGACACGTGTCATCATCCCAGGCTTCCCTGAAGCCACGATGATGGCATGGAATTGGAGAGAAACCTCCACTTACCCACTTTCCACGTGGCAATACCCCAGCCGTTGATCTAAATAGCGATCCGTGTGCTTTCACGTCAGACCAAGAGGATTAACGAAGAAAGAAATAACCGCTTACGGAGTTAGCATCTTCCGTCAACATTTCAATAACAGGTTTTCCCACCCAAACTCCCGGCTATAAATAGAAGAGTAATTCAGGTATGACCTTCAAGTTACATGCACTTCACTTACACTTACACTTCTTCTTCTCAAATACCGATACTTATTCTCATGCCGGAGGGTGGTCACGGAGAGAACCCCCATTCTCCCTGTGACGAGCTGACGGTGTTTTGTTTTGCAGTTATCGAGAAGAAGAGAAGGTTTGTCCCTTTGAACCAAATGAGAGAGAACCAACCCCTTTTATGCAGAACCTAACCCCCTGGATAATTTGATTTCGGTCATTTATCTAGTGTTTCTTCATTGGCGCCCACCGATTTCTCTATTTCACCCGTTTTTTTCTCGTTTTTGATTCACTCTGTTGATTCCATTTGAAAATGGAAGAAACTTCAACTCATCATCAAAATGGCCCTCGGCCAAATTTCGTTAACAATACCCAGGTTGAGGGTATTGTAGAAGAAGCCTCGGATGACAATGAAGTACAGTTCACCAACAATCATCCAAACGAACCTATCACCCCAGGGGTACAGCCAGAGATCCTTGCAAGCTCAATTCTACCCCCAGGAGAAACCCCAATCTCCTGGTATGTCAGATCTCAGGGGGCATTGAACGCTGTGTACACACAACTTTGTGCACAAACTGCTCCCCAAACCCAATCACGAAGGCCTGTGTCCCGAAACCGAGCACCATCAGTCCCACACGTTTCTCAGCATGATGGACCATCACGGGTCCAGATCGAAGACACAGAGGTTTACTCTAGATCTCCTTCGAGGTACAAGTATACCCAGTCAGAAAATCACCGAAGAGAATACCAGGATGAGTCTTATTCTCATCGCCGTCAGTCAGTTCACACCAGGTTGGGTCCGTCACAAGACACCCATACCAGGGAATATGATAGGACCTACCGTGAAGGGGAAAGTTCCAGTGTGTTTAGTCGGTTACAACCGAACTACAACAAGTGTAGACCCCGCGCGGTTTACAATCCCGAGGCTGAGCACAATTATGATCTGATCTGTCACCCTGCAGAAGCGGCGGAGGATTCAAAATTTATTAGCGAAATTGCTCTGGCTCCACTAGAGAAAGCGAAGCTCCCGTCCAACGTAGGCAAGTTTAACGGTATGACAGACCCAGACGATCATCTGCGAGTCTTCACAAGCGCAGGACTGGTGGGAGGCTGGACTCTACCGATGTGGTGTCACCTCTTTGTTCAAACCCTTACAGGCGCCGCATGGCTCTGGTTTGACAACCTGCCTGTGGGAAAAATCACGTCATGGGTAGACTTGCGCGAAAAGTTTCTGGTACACTTCAGCAAGCAAAGGCGAACCATCCGCGACACGGCGGACGTAATGAATATCTGGCGCCGTGATGATGAAAGTTTAGAAGACTTCATTACTCGTTATAACAAGGAAGTACTCGAAATCGGAGACGTTTACGAGCACCTGATCCGCGCCCAATTTAAGTATGCCGTCAGTTGCGACGACATGATAAAAGTGTTGTCTGGAATAGAAGGACTCCCGAAAAGGTGGGAAAAATTAATGGCGGCGGCTAAGGTCTATGCCCAGACGGAGAAGAATATCAGTACCAACAGGCCGCCACCACCGCACAGCCGTCCCTCAGATTTAGGCCCGAGCAGTGGGAAGAAATTTAAGAAAGGCTGGAGCGATTCAAGTTCGGGGAACTATTCATCAGAGGATGCACGAGCTATAATCAATAAGCTCGCTGCACAGAGAGAAGCTAAACAAGAGAACAGGGAGAGACAATGGACTCCCATAACCAAAACTCCCGCGGAAGTACTAAGTACGGAGGATTACCAGTTTAAGCCTCCACCACCTATGAAGAACAAACGCGGACAGGACCCGAGTCAGTATTGTGATTATCACAAGGACAACGGTCATACCACCAATAACTGCATCTCCTTGGGCACAGAGATAGAGAAGGCACTTAAAAGTGGTGAGCTCACTCACCTATTACAGAACGTGCGCAAGGACATAAAACAAATCACTCGAGGCAAAGAAGGCCTGAGTAAACAAGCGAAAAATTAAGAAGAAACTCTATGATCTCCCTACAGAACGGAACAGACTCTACAATTTATCAAGTCTATGCAGGAAATAGAGTGTAAGTCCCGTGTAATTATTTTAATAGACTTTGTAATGGCCTCTGCACCTTATCCGTGAATAAACAACAAAGTTTCTATTATCCTTGTGTTTTTTTCTTACAAAGTGCATGCAATTTCTTTTGGTAAGCGCAAAAACATTATGGTAAATATAATGAACGGTCAGTGATTACATCACACGGGACCATACGTTCACACATGAGCTTTATACCACCTTCATTCGCTTTACCTAATCAAAGTAATTGTACCCATGCAAAATATTGTAAATTAAAAAACACATCATACTATTCTTGGCGCACCAACACGCCTTCAAAATCATCAAATTACACGGCAGTGTATTGTTAACGGTTACTTGCGCGGCAGCGCATTAACAAAAAAAGGGATACACATCCCAAGGAAGCTACAAAATAATTATTCATACAATTATAAGAGGAAACCTACGCTAAGTCTTCATCTTCATTTCCATCCGGGAATATTTCTTTCAGCTGCGCTACATGATCTTCAGACTGCAATGCAACGTTTATGAGATCCATGACAAGAAGCTGCAAGTTGTTGAATTATGTTTTTATAGCTACAAGGGCAGCGCCAGTATTAACGCCATGAGTAGCGGATCTACTAGTATCCCAATCAACCTTCAAAGCATTATTCACATGATGCCAGCATTCCACATACCCTTGAGCATATCCATCATTTCGCGCAACAACTACTAAGCGCGCAACCGTTTTATCTAGCTCTTCAGAATTCAGCACTGACTCAGCAACCTATAAAATCAGGAACATAAGGAATAAAGCGCAAAATATCTTCGTAAGAATTACAAACAAAATGAAACTTACGCATGCGATTCCACGCTCCTTCAACCATAGCATGTTGCTTTTCAACGGTTCAAGCTCGCTCTCCACTGTTGCCCACGCTGTTTCGGAATTTTCTAGTTTTTCCTCAGTTTCAGCTAAGCGGCGAGAGGTTTCATCTTTCTCAGTACTCGCAAGCTCTAGAACCTTCTTAAGTTGTTCCTGATCAGATAGCAAAGCAATAAGTTCTTCTATCTCTTTATCTCTAAGGGCAAGGGTAGCGCAGGTATGTACCTCTCGTTGCTCACTTCTTTCCCTGTGAGACTGCGCTTCATCTCGCGCAGATTCAACATCTGCTTTTTCCCTTTTAAATTTTTCAATCTCCGCATCTTGTTTTCTCAACTTCTCAATATCATCCTTGAGATTGTTGATAACAATGCGGAGGTTCATTTTCTCATCATTATCCTTTTCACAAATCTTCTTCCAGTTCTTGCGCTCCTCGGAAAGAAGGGCAGCTTCGGCTTCCGCCTTTCTCTTCCAGCCCGCAACGGACCACTCTTCAGTTTTTCGATCAGCCTCAAACTTGGCTTGATCAGCTTCAAGTTTAGTCCTTAACTGGGCAACATGGCTCTCATCGTCAGCAACTTTCTTCTTGGATAACTTAAAGGCAGACCACTCCTTATGCATACTATACCACTCACGCACTATGCGATGCGTAGTGGATGTATAAGAAGCAACATCCTCAAGGTAAGCATGGTAAGTTTGATCGTGAAGACGCCCCTCTTTAAACTTAATTTCCCAAGGTGGAAAGATCCCCTGTAACCAGTCCCGGCACACGCGCCAATCAGAAAAGGTGTCACCCTTCTTCAGATTCCAAACAGGGACATGAATTTCGGAAGCATCCTTTTCCGAATAAGTTCTATAATAATAATCCCCCAGAGTTTAATCTAGGCGGATTGGAGAATTCTTGCCAGCGTCAGAGAACAAGCCTTGGTCTTCAACAGTAACCTTCTCAATGTTCTCAGGCATAGAACCAGGAGCTTTGGAAGGAGAAGTTGTAACAGGGATTTCTTCAGCAGCCTCCCCCTTCTCCAAATCACGAGCTGCAAGATCAGGAGTTTATGGGTTACGAGCACCATCCACAGCAACATCAACAGGCTTGTCAGCCTCAAGATTCTCAGCCTAAGCAGTCTCGCTCGCCTCACGCTCAGGAATCTTAGTATTCTTTAACTGCTCAGCAACAGAGGCACGAAGGGGAGAGGGCGGAAGATCTTCATTAACCACAAATACCGCTTTTGTGGGAACAGGAGAACTCGGTTTTTCTGTAAAAACAAGTACATTAATCACGCTTATTTAAGGAAGTAAAAAGAAGAGAGCAAAAGATAAAACTTACCAAGAACAGATTCTGAAATAAAGGCATCTAGGTAGCCCCTCCTAGTAATTTTCTTTCGCTGAATCTTCTTCGCAGGCTGACCCCCAGCTTCAACATCAGGTTGTTTCCTTTTCCCTGTTTTCTTCCTCACTAAGCGATCAGGACTTGATTCCAAATCAATGGGATCATCAGGGTTGGATGGAGGGATATCAGCAGTATCCTTTGGTTTCAGCTTCGGTCTTCTTATAACTGTAGGCGCAAGACCCTCCAATGAATCAAAAACCACCACATAATCACACCAGGAGTCAGAGGAATGGCGCATACCTTTCTTCTCCCCCCCCAACATTCTTGCCCTTACAAGATTGAGCTTTCTCAGCATCATTCTTCTTTGGCGCAGCTGTAGCGGTTGGCGCGCGCCTTTTCTTCTCAGGGCCTATGCCCAAATTAGACAGATCACCTGCTACAAAGCACAAAGGCAACTTAATTCAAAGCAAACCAGAAGCAACAAGCAAACAACATTATGATACAATTTTACCCGCGCCAGCAGCAGGTTGCGCAACCAAATCAGCATCCTGTGGAAGAACGAAATTCTTCACAATATGGTGGTACCACAGCTCCTCATCTGGCTTTTTAGCAATAGTAGACATATTTCCAACTTCTCTCTCAAACCCAACAACGTATAGCGAGACAACTACAAAGAAAGAGAAGTGAAGATAAACTTCAAAAAAAAAAGAGAAGGAAAAGAAGAAAATGAAAAACAGGGCAAGCCCCAAAATCTTACCTTTACCACCTTCCATATACACCGGCTTGTCTTCACGATTCATCCTCCAATTCAGACTCATGCTAGCACAAACAAGGGCTTTCTCTGGTAAAGAAATAGACGGAACGTCTTTCAGATCCTGGTACCAATTTTCGTCAACAGGAGTTTGAATGGTTTCAGTGGGGACATCCTCTTTTCCCCTAAAAATCATCTTCATCGGAACAACCCCTGCCTTAATAAAAAAGAATTTTTGCATCCAGTCGTGGAATGATTTTGGGGGATGAAGCAGAATCTTCTTTACCGATGCTCTTTGTACAAAAGAATAGAACCCTTGAGAACAATGCATTTGATGAAAAACTCAAAATCGAGGAACCGTCGGTTCAATATGCATCGTACGGCACACAAATTCAAAATGCCGAACTCTAACTGTAACATATGTGCTTGTAATCATTGTGAACAGTTCAATTATCAATAAAACAATGTTATCTGATCCCAATGTTTGGTTGGTTGTGTTTTACATTTTTCATGTTTTGACTTATATTCAATTTCAAACTCTATATCACTTTCTGGAGAGTTATACGCAAACTGGTGCGTAAACGTAACCAGTTTAATGCGACAAATACTCCGGAACATCAACATATACTTAACATACCTTAAATAACCTTAACATAACTTAGAAATAAGTTTTGAAGGCTTTGGTATGGCAAAAACAAGTTAATTCGCTTACAGGGACTAAACTTGACAAACTACGAAAGTATGCCAATTTGAACTGTAACGAACATTCCGGAACATGACCATAAGTTAAACATACCATAATTATCCTTTACATAGCTTAGAAATAGGCTTTGAGGGGTTCGGTGTGCTAAAATAAACTTTTGGGTCATTCAGGGAGTAAAAGTGCCAAAAAGTGCACAGGTTTGCACTTTCGCGCGTAACTTACGTTCTGAATACATACGGACATCCAAAAATTTATGTAAGCACTAAAACATTTTATTTTAGTGTTTGGCATAAGAAAAATCCATTCGTCGCGTCATTTGGATCGTTTTTCGCGCTTATGCGCATTCCGTCGTAATTAAGCGAACATCGCGATCGTACGGCCAAAGGAACCGACATCCGATATATTTTTGAGCATGTTTTGAGTTGCCAATACTTTAACTTCATTTTAGAGCCTTGAAATGGGGTTAACGGGGCTTATACGTGTCAAAAATGCATCGAAAACCAAGTTTTGGGCATGCAGGGGCTAAAAATGTAAATCTGTCAAAGTTCTTAGGCCTGGGGCGTAAACCCAAGCTTAAACTTTACGCGGCCCGCGTCAGTCCCAGACAGCAGAATGTGCAGAAACATCGAATCTGGTCCGTTCCACTTGTTGCACATGGTTTTGGGGAATCTATGGGCTGGTTTGATGTGCACATGGTATTACAATACCATGGGTGCAAGTGTATGGCCAAGATTGAAGCACGTTTTCCAAGAAACGATCCTAACGGTTCGGGAAATCCTATAAATACCCCATGCCTTCATTTGCAAAACCCATAAGAATTTTGATTTGAGAAACTCTAAGTTGAAACCATTGTTTCATACCTGAGTTACTTGAATCGAGATTAGCATTCGGGGACCCTTCGTAAGTATTCCTTCGTTCTTTTATTGCTTTTCGAGTCCGAAAGTCAAACTTTGTTTAACTTTCTGCGTTGACCAGTTTATGGTCAATGCGAAGTTCGTTTGAACTTCGCAACGTGATTGTAATCACGATGGTTATAGTCCCCTGGGACTATGCCTACTGATTACCACGTTGTCTAGGGTCGTAAGGGTAAGCGATCTAATAAATCGCTTATACCTTCGAACCCGACCCATTTGGTCGATCATTAGGATCCGACTAAATACCTTAGGTGACCATAGTATATAGGGAATAACCTTCCGGGGTTATACCTTATGGTCGCTTCATTAAGTAGTTGTATGATAGGTAGTTTATATGCCTTAGGTAAATTACCAAAATACCCTTTTCATGTGTAATTGGTAATTAAGCATATGTAACCTAAATTTTCATCACTTAACTGATTATGTTACATAATTAAACATTTTAGGCATATAATACTTGTCATAGGACTAGTTAGGTGAACGCGTTTCACGCGAACGACGCGTTAAAGTAGCATAAGCTACCTAAACGGGTCGTAATGGGTCGTAAGCACTTAGGTTAGGTTTCATTTAGCATGTAGGCTTTGTTAAACCATATGACACGAGTCTCCATACTCGTTTGGTTTACGAACCGTCATTCTATCCGATCCTCCGATATAGGTCCGGTTTATTAACATAGTTACCTATATTAGGTGTCGTTTGATTCCGAGATCTCTAGCATTGCTTGGTGATTATCTTAGGACTTCTGAGCAATCTCAAGTGAGTACATAGACCCCTCTTTTACTGTTTTCCAAACTGTTTTGGGGTGAAACACATGTGCCTACTTGTTACTTTCATGCTTTCCTGTTTTCACATCATATACCTGCTATGTTCATTAGTACACTTATAGTACATGATTTCATTGTGTTCATGCTATGTATGTCCATTGTGTGCATACTTAGTACATTGTTTTACATTACATTTCATGCTATGTATGTCCATTTTGTGCATACTTAGTACATTGTTTTACATTACATTTCATGCTATGTATGTCCATTGTGTGCATACTTAGTACATTGTTTCACATTACATTTCATGCTATGTATGTCCATTGTGTGCATACTTAGTACAGTTGTTTTCATCACATGCTTACATTTTGTTATGACATTTGGGTTGTTTACAATGGAACAATACATTCATTAACATTAGCTACGCCGTTCGTTAGTAGGTAGTGGTACCATAGGAATTGACAACTCCCGTTCCTGAAATCCTGGGTTTGTTTGGATTGGAAGGAATGACCGAATTCGATACACATAACTTAGATAAACCTTTAATTTGTTTAAGGGTTTATCGCCACAGTCTCAAGGCTTGGATGTATGCATTTTCACAATACCGCATAAATGTTTATATCAGTATAGCATGCATCTGTTCCACAAAACATAACTTTGATTTAAACCATGTTTTACTTCAATACCTTGTTTTTGTGCATTTCACATATGGTTTAGTTGATATATTTCACTTACCATACATGATATTTTTGGGTACACATTACATGATTTACATTAAACATAAACATTTTGACATTGATATACACAATTAGTGGTTTACATTGGACATATACATTTCGATTTGGTTTACACATCAACACATGACAAGTCATTTATACATAAACAATTTACATTGGTGGTTGGTTGGTTTGAGTAAGTGATTTGAGTAACGAGGCGTGTGTAATATGACACAAGCATGGTGGATACGCCGCTGGTACTTCCTATAAACAAGTGTTTGTATGATATTACATGTCGTAGCGTTACTTAAATCATTTTAGTAATTGACATATTACGTTTTACATAAACAACTTATTTTCACAAGACATTGATTTACAAAACAACTTATCTTATACAAACTCATTTTACTTGGTTATTCATTTAACCTTACATTATTCTCTTATTTATATATATCATCGCTTTTTGAATGATTTACAAAACAAAACAATTTACAAGGTTCATGACTGACTTTTGTTAAACAACTTTTTTTCTAAACTTATAAGTCATGAATCCTCTTTTCACAAATCCTATGTATCTCACAGGCATTTTTATGCTGACGTACCTATTTTCACATGTGTTTTCTGGAGCTTTTGCGTAGGATGATGATCGTGACACTAGGGCGGACCTGTGCCTTAGAGAATAAAACTGAAGATAGACTAGTTTAATTATGTCATAAACTCTTTGATTTCTGTTTAAAACAATGTAACTCTTATGTTGATAAATAAAATACAACTTTGTATGCCATGGTTATGAAACCAACTCTTCTGTCACACCCCGACCACGTATAACATACAAAACGTGGCGGAAAACGTCGGGGAGTGTTGTAATAGAATGTCACACCCCGACCACGTATAACATACAAAACGTGGCGGAAACGTCGGGGAGTGTTGAGACAGAAGAGTTGGTATCAGAGCCAATGGTTAGAGGGAATTAGGTTATTAGTAATGCTTTGACCTAGACTATAACCTTTCTAGGACCCTAACACAAGTTATCTTGTGTTTAGATCTTAAAACATGCACATCACCTATCCTTAGGTGATTATCAAAACAAAAACCAAATTTTCCGAAACGATTTTTTTGAAAAACAATCATCTGTTTTTGGATGATTTATTACAAGGTTTTGAACCCTCTATTGTAAGGTTTTGAACCCCTTTCAAATTTTCAAAATCTCGTCAAAGTTTTGGGTTCTAAATAGTGTGAACACGTGCAAACTGGAAGAGTGAATGCTTGTATTCTGGGTTTTCTGTCTAGGCAAGCACTTTGTATATATCTCATCAGACGCGAGACCAGTTGTGCTTACCTGGGAATTCTTGGGATGAGTGTTCACTTATAGGCGAGCATGTCTTCGCGATACATTATTTTTTATCCATTTACTTTGATTAGTCACTGTGTGTCGTTTGTTTGCTTGGTAATGCGTACAAATGACCACCATCTTTGCTTTTGTTGATTTTGTTTCATCTCATTCTCTTCATCCAATCATCTCACTCGTTTCCTTTCATGTTTCCTCTTTTAGAATGCCTCCTCGACGCGAAAACCAGATAGCGACTGCCGAACTGGTAGAAATCATTGCGCAGCAGATGGCTGCTCAATTCCCAAATCTCTTTGCTCAATGGCACCAAGCCAACAACAACAACAATGGTCCATGCAATTTCAAGACTTTTAACTCGGCTAAACCACTCAAGTTTAGTGGTTCTGAAGGAGCGACTGGGCTTCCTCAATGGTTCGAGAGCATTGAGAATACTTTTCGCCACGTGCAGTGTCCTGACAATCGCAAAGTCGAGTTTTCTTTGAGTGTGTTTCAGAAGAGGGCTCTCACATGGTGGAATAGGGTTATGAGAGACCGTGGTGCAGAAGTTGCTCTAGCACAAACTTGGGCTGAACTTAGGGCTCTTATGATGTGGGAGTTATGTCCTCGTCATGAACAGCGAGCGTTGGAGAAAGACTTTGATGACTTGAAACAAGACCGTGGCGAGCACAGGGCATATACTGATAGGTTTGAGGAGCTGAGTTTGCTATGCCCAACAATGGTTACCCTACTCGACAAGGCTATCGAAAGATACATCGATGGTCTACCTGACTCTGTACAAGACATCATAACTGGTAGTAACCCTGCCACACTCCGTCAGGCGATCGAGTTAGCAGCGACATTGACTGAGTCGCAGGTTAAAAAGGGAAAGCTACACAAAAAGGGTGACAAGGGTAAGAAGCAGGCGTCTGACAAAGAAGATTGCAAGAAAGGTCAAAACAAGAATGGAAAGAATTCTGGTTCCTCAAAGAGTTCTAGGAAGCGAAAGGCTTCCCAAAACTATGCCGTTACTGCACAGGCTCAAGCTGCACCAAATGAGCCTGCGCAACCACCCGCCAAGAAGCCTTGTTTTGGCAATGCACCTTTGTGCAACAGGTGTAACGGCCATCACCTACCACATCTCCAATGTCGTCAATGCACTAACTGTGGGAGAAATGGTCATCTTGCCGCTACTTGTCGCATTCCTGTTAACCAAAACCAGGCAGTTCAGAACCAAGCCCAACAAGTTGCTCAGCCTCTTGCTCAGCAACAAGGTCAAGCTGTACGACCTCATTTTCCTCCTGGTTCATGCTACAATTGTGGGGATCTGACCCACTACAGAAACCGATGCCCAAGACTAGCTAACCAGAATCAGAATCAGGCTCCGGCTCGAGGTCGAGTCTTCAAGATGAATGCTCAAGAGGCACAAGCAGACAATGAAGTGGTGAACGGTACGTTCTTTATTAATAATCAACCTGCATCTGTTCTCTTTGATTCGGGTGCCGATAAGAGTTTTGTGTCATTGTCTTTTGAGCCATTGCTTCGCGTGTCTAGAACGAAACTAGGTAAACCTTTGACAGTAGAAGTTGCTAGCGGTGAACCCATTGTTCTTGATTCTGTTCTTCGCAACTGCCAGTTGAACCTTAACGATCATCTCTTTCCTATCGACCTCACGCCTATGCAACTTGGAAGCTTCGACCTTATTGTGGGTATGGATTGGTTAGCCAAGCATCGCGCAGAGGTAGTTGTTTTGAGAAGATTGTTCGTGTGCCACTTCCGACAGGCGAGATCCTACAGGTTCAAGGTGAGAAACCGTCTGGTGGCCTCAAGCTCATGTCTTGTTTTAAAGCTCGGAAATATCTGCGGAAGAACTATGTGGCCTTCTTAGCACATGTTACAGCAGATAAAGGCAAGGGTAAGTCTATTTTAGATATTCCTGTCGTTCGGGATTTTTCTGAAGTTTTCCCTGAAGAGTTACCTGGTCTACCCCCAGCACGCCAAGTCGAGTTCCGCATTGATCTCGTACCTGGTGCAAATCCCATTGCCAGAGCTCCATATCGTCTTGTACCGTCTGAGATGCAAGAGTTGTCTAAGCAGCTTCAGGAGCTCTCTGACAAAGGTTTTATCCGTCCTAGCTTTTCACCTTGGGGTGCTCCCGTTCTCTTTGTCAAGAAGAAGGATGGATCTTTTAGGATGTGTATCCACTATCGTGAGCTTAACAAGCTTACCATCAAGAATCGATATCCCCTACCTCGCATAGATGATCTCTTTGATCAGTTACAGGGCGCTTCTTATTTTTCGAAGATTGATCTGCGTTCTGGGTATCATCAACTTCGTGTGCATGAAGAAGATATTCCCAAGACAGCTTTCTGCACTCGTTATGGGCATTATGAGTTTACAGTCATGTCATTTGGTTTGACTAATGCTCCTGCTGTTTTCATGGACTTAATGAATAGGGTCTGCAAGCCCTATTTGGATCAGTTCGTCATTGTTTTTATTGACGATATCTTGATTTATTCTAAGACGCGAGTTGATCACGAGCAACATCTTCGTCTTACTTTGGAACTCCTAAAGAAAGAGCAACTTTTCGCCAAATTCTCCAAGTGTGAATTCTGGCTTAAAGAGGTTCAATTCTTAGGACATATTATCAACGAACAAGGTATTCATGTAGATCACTCCAAGATCAGTGCGATTAAGGATTGGGATACGCCTACTACTCCTACTGAGGTTCATTCTTTTCTTGGTCTAGCGGGTTATTATCGCCGCTTCATAGAAAACTTCTCGAAGATTGCAGTTCCTCTAACTGCTCTAACTCAGAAGAACAAACCCTTTGATTGGGGATTCAAACAAGAGGAAGCTTTTCAAAACTTGAAGCAGAAGCTTTGCGATGCGCCTGTTCTATCATTGCCTGAGGGTGATGATGATTTTGTCGTGTATTGTGATGCATCGAAATTGGGTCTTGGTTGTGTTCTGATGCAAAGGAACAAAGTCATAGCATATGCATCACGACAGTTGAAGATACATGAGAAGAACTACACCACTCATGATCTTGAGTTAGGTGCAGTTGTTTTCACTCTCAAGATCTGGAGACACTATTTGTACGGAACAAAATGTGTGGTTTTCACTGACCACAGAATTCTTCAACATATCTTCAATCAGAAAGAACTCAACATGAGGCAACGACGTTGGGTTGAGCTACTAAACGACTATGACTGCAAAATTCGCTACCATCCTGGTAAGGCGAATGTCGTAGCCGATGCATTGAGTCGTAAGGAACGTACTAAGCTTCATTGTGTACGTGTTCAATCTGTTATTCAAGCTCGATCTGATATCCAAGCCCGCATTTCTCAGGCTCAACAATCTTGTGGTTCACAAGGTTTGATGGATAAGGAATTTCCCTATCACATAACACCTGATCTGGAACTGAAGGACAATGGATCGTATTACTTCATGGACCGTTTGTGGGTCCCAAGCCAGGATGATCTTCGTAGCTTGCTTATGGATGAAGCCCTTAAGTCTCGTTATTCTATTCATCCGGGCTCAGATAAGATGTATAAGGATCTTCGTATTCAGTATTGGTGGCCTGGTATGAAGAAAGACATTGCCTTATACGTATCGAAATGCCTTACTTGTCATAAGGTTAAGGCTGAACATCAGCGTCCTTCTGGTTTATTGGTGCAACCAGAGATCCCAGTTTGGAAATGGGAAAACATTACTATGGATCTTGTTACCAAACTTCCACGCACAAAGAAAGGTCATGATGCCATCTGGGTAGTCGTTGATCGTCTTACTAAGTCAGCACATTTCTTGCCAATCCGTGAGGACTTTCCTGCTGACAGACTTGCAAAAATCTATGTGGATGAAATTGTAGCTCGACATGGTGTTCCTTTGAACATCATTTCTGACAGAGATGCTCGTTTCACTTCTCATTTTTGGAGAACCATGCAATCTGCTATGGGGACCCAACTTAATCTGAGCACAGCTTATCATCCGCAAACGGATGGTCAATCTGAGAGAACAATCCAGACTCTGGAGGATATGCTTAGAGCTTGTGTGATCGATTTTGGTGGTAGTTGGGATTCACATTTTCAGTTAATTGAATTCTCCTACAACAAAAGTTATCACACCAGCGTCAAAATGACTCCATTCGAAGCTCTCTATGGTCTAAAATGTCGTTCACCAGTCTGCTGGAATGAGATCGGCGAGGCTCAGCTTACTGGACCTGCCCTCATTTTAGAGACAACTGATAAGGTCAAAAAAGTTCGTGATAACCTTCAGACTGCTAGAAGTCGTCAAAAGAGTTACGCGGACCCAAAACACAAGCCCTTGGAATTTCAAGTCGGTGATCGTGTATTACTTAAGGTCTCACCTTGGAAAGGTGTGATCAGATTTGGAAAGAAAGGAAAACTTGCACTTAGATACGTTGGACCATTCAAGATCATCGAAAGAATCGGTAAGGTAGCCTACAGACTTAAGTTACCTCCTGAACTTGGAAATGTTCATCCAACTTTTCACGTGTCCAATCTCAAGAGGTGTTTAGCTGATGAGAACCTCCACATACCTCTTGACGAAATTCGTGTTGACAAAACACTGAAATTTGTTGAGAAGCCAGTGGAAATCATGGAACGTGAAGTCAAGTGGCTTAAACGCAAGCGCATTCCTTTGGTCAAAGTTCGCTGGGAATCTAAACGTGGACCCGAGTTTACTTGGGAACGCGAAGATCAAATGAAGGCGAAATATCCGCATCTTTTCCTACGAGTTTCCTCTAAATAAATTTCGGGATGAAATTTCCACAAGTAGGGGAGACTGTAACATCTGTGCTTGTAATCATTGTGAACAGTTCAGTTATCAATAAAACAATGTTATTTGATCCCAATGTTTGTTTGGTTGTGTTTTACATTTTTCATGCTTTGACTTATATTCAATTTCAAACTCTATATCACTTTCTGGAGAGTTATACGCAAACTGGTGCGTAAACGTAACCATTTTAATGCAACAAATACTTCGGAACATCAACATATACTTAACATACCTTAAATAACCTTTACATAACTTAGAAATAAGTTTTGAAGGCTTTGGTATGGCAAACACAAGTTAATTCGCTTACAGGGACTAAACTTGACAAACTGCGAAAGTATGCCAATTTGAACTGTAACGAACATTCCGGAACATGACCATAAGTTAAACATACAATAATTATCCTTTACATAGCTTAGAAATAGGCTTTGAGGGGTTCGGTGTGCTAAAATAAACTTTTGGGTCATTCAGGGACTAAAAGTGCCAAAAAGTGCACAAGTTTGCACTTTCGCGCATAACTTACGTTCTGAATACATACGGACATCCAAAAATTTATGTAAGCACTAAAAAATTTTATTTTAGTGTTTGGCATAAGAAAAATCCATTCGTCGCGTCATTTGGATTGTTTTTCGCGCTTATGCGCATTCCGTCGTAATTAAGCGAATATCGCGATCGTACGGCCAAACGAACCGACATCCGATATATTTTTGAGCATGTTTTAAGTTTCCAATACTTTAACTTCATTTTAGAGCCTTGAAATGGGGTTAACGGGGCTTATACGTGTCAAAAATGCATCGAAAACCAAGTTTTGGGCATGCAGGGGCTAAAAATGTAAATCTGTCAAAGTTCTTAGGCCTGGGGCGTAAACCCAAGCTTAAACTTTATGCGGCCCGCGTCAGTCCCAGACAACAGAATGTGCAGAAACATCGAATCTGGTCCATTCCACTTGTTGCACATGGTTTTGGGGAATCTATGGGCTGGTTTGATGTGCACATTGTATTACAATACCATGGGTGCAAGTGTATGGCCAAGATTGAAGCACGTTTTCCAAGAAACGATCCTAACGGTTCGGGAAATCCTATAAATACCCCATGCCTTCATTTGCAAAACCCACTAGAATTTTGATTTGAGAAACTCTAAGTTGAAACCATTGTTTCATACCTGAGTTACTTGAATCGAGATTAGCATTCGGGGACCCTTCGTAAGTATTCCTTCATTCTTTTATTGCTTTTCGAGTCCGAAAGTCAAACTTTGTTTGACTTTCTGCGTTGACCAGTTTATGGTCAATGCGAAGTTCGTTTGAACTTCGCAACGTGATTGTAATCACGATGGTTATAGTCCCTTGGGACTATGCCTACTGATTACCACGTTGTCTAGGGTCGTAAGGGTAAGCGATCTAATAAATCGCTTATACCTTCGAACCCGACTCATTTGATTGATCATTAGGATCTGACCAAATACCTTAGGTGACCATAGTATATAGGGAATAACCTTCCGGGGTTATACCTTATGGTCGCTTCGTTAAGTAGTTGTATGATAGGTAGTTTATATGCCTTAGGTAAATTACCAAAATACCCTTTTCATGTGTAATTGGTAATTAAGCATATGTAACCTAAATTTTCGTCACTTAACTAATTATGTTACATAATTAAACATTTTAGGCATATAATACTTGTCATAGGACTAGTTAGGTGAACGCGTTTCACGCGAACGACGCGTTAAAGTAGCATAAGCTACCTAAACGGGCCGTAATGGGTCGTAAGCACTTAGGTTAATTTTCATTTAGCATGTAGGCTTTGTTAAACCATATGACACGAGTCTCCATACTCGTTTGGTTTACGAACCCTCATTCTATCCGATCCTCCGATATAGGTCCGGTTTATTAACACAGTTACCTATATTAGGTGCCGTTTGATTCCGAGATCTCTAGCATTGCTTGGTGATTATCTTAGTACTTCTGAGCAATCTCAAGTGAGTACATAGACCCCTCTTTTACTGTTTTCCAAACTGTTTTGGGGTGAAACACATGTGCCTACTTGTTACTTTCATGCTTTCCTGTTTTCACATCATATACCTGCTATGTTCATTAGTACACTTATAGTACATGATTTCATTGTGTGCATACTTAGTACATTGTTTTACATTACATTTCATGCTATATATGTCCATTGTGTGCATACTTAGTACATTGTTTCACATTACATTTCATGCTATGTATGTCCATTGTGTGCATACTTAGTACAGTTGTTTTCATCACATGCTTACATTTTGTTATGACATTTGGGTTGTTTACAATGGAACAATACATTCATTAACATTAGCTACGCCGTTCGTTAGTAGGTAGTGGTACCATAGGAATTGACAACTCCCGTTCCTGAAATCCAGGGTTTGTTTGGATTGGAAGGAATGACCGAATTCGATACACATAACTTAGATAAACCTTTAATTTGTTTAAGGGTTTATCGCCACAGTCTCAAGGCTTGGATGTATGCATTTTCACAATACCGCATAAATGTTTGTATCAGTATAGCATGCATCTGTTCCACAAAACATAACTTTGATTTAAACCATGTTTTACTTCAATACCTTGTTTTTGTGCATTTCACATATGGTTTAGTTGATATATTTCACTTACCATACATGATATTTTTGGGTACACATTACATGATTTACATTAAATATAAACATTTTGACATTGATATACACAATTAGTGGTTTACATTGGACATATAAATTTCGATTTGGTTTACACATTAACACATGACAATTCGTTTATACATAAACAATTTACATTGGTGGTTGGTTTGAGTAAGTGATTTGAGTAACGAGGCGTGTGTAATATGACATAAGCATGGTGGATACGCCTCTGGTACTTCCTATAAACAAGTGTTTGTATGATATTACATGTCGTAGCGTTACTTAAATCATTTCAATAATTGACATATTACGTTTTACATAAACAACTTATTTTCAAAAGACATTGATTTACAAAACAACTTATCTTATACAAACTCATTTTACTTGGTTATTCATTTAACTTTACATTATTCTCTTATTTATATATATCATCGCTTTTTGAATGATTTACAAAACAAAACAATTTACAAGGTTCATGACTAACTTTTGTTAAACAACTTTTTTTCTAAACTTATAAGTCATGAATCCTCTTTTCACAAATCCTATGTATCTCACAGGCATTTTTATGCTGACGTACCTATTTTCACATGTGTTTTCAGGAGCTTTTGCGTAGGATGATGATCGTGACACTAGGGAGGACCTGTGCCTTAGAGAATAAAACTGAAGATAGACTAGTTTAATTATGTCATAAACTCTTTTATTTCTGTTTAAAACAATGTAACTCTTATGTTGATAAATAAAATACAACTTTGTATGCCATGGTTATGAAACAATTAATTCTGTTACAACACTCCCCGACGTTTTCCGCCACGTTTTGTATGTTATACGTGGTCGGGGTGTGATACTAACCATACCAATTGGGTGCATCTGGGAGATATGGAACTTGTAATACTCAAGAATTTCAAGATAGAATTTCGTTACAGGCAAACGAAAGTTGCCTGCACAAAAGAAATCCCAAAACAAGGTCACATACCCGGCCGAAGCATCCGCTGCCGTCTGACCCTCTTCAGGGTAACGGGCACCCCAATTTTCTGGGAACCTGAGATTCCGAATCAAACCATCAAAAGTTTCCCTAGACCACTTTAATGGTGGAAGTTCGGCAGACATTTCTTCAGTGGAGTCTTCCTGATGATCTCCGGTTGACATAAGAGGAAGAAATTGCAAATTCTTTCTAGGAACGAATAAAGAAGACAAAGAGGGAAAGGGGTTTCAACGAAGTAATGATTACTGGAAATAGGAAACTCAAAACACTTATATACTCACCGCCATAAATAGCCTAGGTAACTACAACAACACCTTTTTCGGAATGGCACGGTTATCCAAGCGTCAGAAGCGAGTGGGAAAGAGCACAAACACGAGTTCACGCGTGCGTGCGAAACATGGACAGTAATGTACAGGCTGACAGCGATAGCTGTCACACGTCAACAGTCATTACTGCACTTTTTCGCAGACCCAAGGTCAAATTCCTCCGAAAAATATAAAATAATGGGCAAAGTGTATCTTCTCATAAAAGATTCTCCACTTTCGCGCCAAAAAACTCTACAGCAAAAAGCAACCCTCTCTCATAGTCCAGTGCTCCACTTATTTGCATAAGAGCAACACTAGACTGGGGGGACTTGAAGGGGTAAGGTCCCAAAAACCTCGCCTTAAATACTTGGGACCATACCACAACCTTATCTTTTAACCCTTTTTAGACCTTGCGCGGCCGCACACTGGTCCTACAAAGAGAGCTTAGAAGAAAGACAGCAGATAACACCTGCGCGCCAAAAGGAAGCTAATGAATCCTTGCGCATAACAGAAGGATAAAATTTGTTCAACACTTCCACTCAGATAATACCCAGACTTGGATATTATTTATATTGATACCACACAATAAGGAGTCACACCGGATTATGGCAATAATCTTCTAGAAGACTCAATCGTGCACCACCAGACGGTTATAACCGTCTGGGACACGTGTCATCATCCCAGGCTCCCCTGAAGCCACGATGATGGCATGGAATTGGAGAGAAACCTCCACTTTCCCACTTTCCACATGGCAATACCCCAGCCGTTGATCTAAATAGCGATCCGTGTGCTTTCACGTCAGACCAAGAGGATTAACGGAGAAAGAAATAACCGCTTACGGAGTTAGCATCTTCTGTCAACATTTCAATAACAGGTTTTCCCGCCCAAACTCTCGGCTATAAATAGAAGAGTAATTCAGATATGACCTTCAAGTTACATTCACTTCACTTACACTTCTTCTTCTTCAAATACCGATACTTATTCTCACGCCGGAGGGTGGACATGGAGAGAACCCCCATTCTCCCCGTGACGAGGCTGACGGTGTTTTGTTTTGCAGTTATCAAGAAGAAGAGAATGTCTGTCCCTTTGAACCAAACGAGAGAGAACCAACCCCTTTTATGCAGAACCTAACCCCCTGGATAATTTGATTCTGGTCATTTATCCAGTGTTTCTTCAGTAATAGTCGATAGACTAACCAAGTCTGCGCACTTCTTACCGATACAAGAAAAGGATAGTACAAAGATTGTTGTTTTGTATCAAGGATTTGACAATCTTTTCAACAGGCCTTTGGATCTCGCCTAGATCTAAGCACGACCTTCCATCCACAAACCGACGGCTAGAGTGAACGAACCATACAAACTCTTGAAGACATACTTCGTGCATGTGTAATGGACTTAGGTGGCAATTGGGATACTCACCTACCTTTGGTTGAGTTTTCCTATAATAACAGTTATCACATGAGCATACAAGCCGCACCATTCGAAGCTCTTTATGGTCGAAAGTGTCGCTCCCCACTGTTGATGAAAGTAACCTCAATGTTATCGAACCACTCCAAGATTGTAGTCACCCCATCACTGCCCGTGAAAGGCTTAGGATTGCAAGAGAGAAAGTGTTTGTAGTTGACGCTCACAGGCTTAGGTTTGTCTGCTTTAGAGTCAACAGAGGAGGGAGGAGTGTTTGATCCCTGGATTTCAGTGACAATCTTGGGAACATGCGTGCAATCTGGTCGGCCATGAAAGACATCATCTTTTTCTGAGTGTTGGCCTTTGACCTCTTGTGTGGGTTGGAAAGAAGACTTGGCGACATCTAAAGAGTCAGGATAAGAATCGGGTAAGACTCGATTATAACGTTTCATTCAATAACATAGTTTCACAATTTCTCAACATAGCATAAAGTTTCACATGATTGCATAAAGACTCAAGTTGTTTCACATATCACAAAACGTTCAACAAGTTTCATATTGTTTAATAGTATAATACGTTCAATATGTTTCACATAGTTTGATCAAGTTGTTTCACATAGTATAACGTTCAATTATGTTCCCCATAGTTTAATCGAGACTCCCACGGAGTATAATACAACGAATAAAGCATCATAAATTTAGTTCGATCCGAAGAGATTATTGTTATTGTTTTAGATTGCAGAGATACGTGCGATTCGTGTAAAAGTTTCGAAACAAACAAAGTATCAAGTATAAAACCACATGTAAATCGAGATCACATAAAAGATAGGCTCATAAAACATAGGATATTTCGAGTAGAGAAACGTTGACTAACCAAAGTGAATCGAACCCCTCTCGAATTGAGGCAACGTGCCTTGACTTACTTAGACAAATACGTTATCGATGTTAGGCCTACGATATTTGTCCTTTCGATCACTACACGTCCCTAATTGATTAGGAATTCCGAGACGTTGGCGAGACTGAAAATCAAAGAGTGGGACTAGTCATCAAGATGTGAGTTTCACCTCAAACTTGACAACATCGTACCCTAGTAGTGTCGGTACTTATCAAAAGATAAGACCTACTAGAATATGATATGGAAATTTCCCCCTTCAAGGTTTGGATGTCACACCTGACTTGAGGGTAAATCTCGTGCAAAAATATAAACACTGCTGAGCGAAAGTCGTCATCAGAGGCGGGATCACCCCTGTATTGATGAGTCATTTCGAGAGTGTTTTCAAAGTATCCAAGGGTGTATTGTGTTAGCCTTAGGAAAGGCATGTAAGTTTATCAGGAAAGTGTTGCTAGGAAGCATGTACGGTAGAATGCATAAGTCTTAAACAACAAATAAGAGTCAAGGTTCTTAGAACTATAGACTAGGCAAAGCATTCCTACTTTTCCTAATTCCCTATAGTTATGGCTCTGATACTAATCTGTCACACCACAACCGATGGCGGAAACATCGGGGCGCGACACAAAGCGATTCAGATTGCTCAAGAGATTCCACAACGCTATTTGTTTCAATATAAATTAATTCAAGATTTCATAAAATTCTCTAAAAACATCAACCATGTTTCAAAATTCCCACAAAATGTATCAAAGTATCATAATAAATCAAACATTTCCCAAAATTTGCCTAATTAACTAGAATGAGTTTCTAAGCATCATCCTAGCTCGTTTCTTGAATCCCAGCTACTATCACCCTGCAACATGTATTAAAATACTATCAACAAGAATGATGGCGAGCATACAAGTTTGAATACATAGCATAATAGTTTAAAAACTCATATCCATCACAAAACATATAATAAGTTTCACCATGCTAGTTTACGCAATCCAAGTGATAGCCCAAGTTTCCAATGCGTTAAATGCCTTTCGCAAAGACTAACGGGAGGTTATATGTCTCATCCTAATAATACCCCAAAAGACTAACGGGGAGGTGCATTACCCCTATAGCGCTACCATTGTTAAGGCGGAACTACACACAGGGATTAAACGTCTACATAACATAAAAGTCTCAAGTTCCAAGTTTCAAGTTTCATGTTTAATGAGGATAGAGTATGTTTCCAAATAGGTTTCAAGTTTCAAGTGTCAAGTGTCTTGATATAGAATACATGTTGAACCCCAAAAGTGTTTAAAACAAAAAGGGATCGAGTATACTCACAATGGGTGCTTATAACCAAACACTTCTAGATTGGATCGAAGGGAGCGCTGGATCAGCCTGCGTGCGGGGAACAGAGCATAAGTCCTCTAAGAGCTGACCCGGTCGAAAACAGAGTGTCGAACAGTGTGAAAATCGAGTAAAAGTGTCTGATAGAATACCTAAGCGGATGGTCATCCGGACGGATGGTCATCCGGTCGGATGACCATTAGAACGGATGGCCATTCGAACAGTGATTGTTTGCGAACTGTTAAAGTTTCAAATGTTGTGATCATAGTGTCATGTATAACAAACAAGTGTCATGATAATCAGATCATCTAGATGAATGGTCATCTGATTGGATGACCATTCAGATAGATGGTCAGTGAGTGAGTTTCGTGAAATTTTCTAAGTTTCGGGTTAATGGAGACGGTATAACGACGTGCCAAACAATGGAAACACACCAAACCCAGCTCGTTCAATCGGCTGTGAACCACCCCTTCTCAAACCGACGAACTGTTTATGGTGAGGTTTCATGTCGGGACCCGTCAATCGGTACGTTCTCCGGTGGAAATCAGTTTTCAAGCCGGCTTTTGACTAAGGAACGAGTCAATAGGCTGTTTGAGTCCGATTCCACTACTGATTTGTATAAAAATTGAAGAATAGTCTGAGAATCGGTTGTAAAAATGTGATGTTCATCAGATCTGAGCCGGAAACAAGTGGTATTCCATCAGATCTGATGTAAAAGTGTGAGTTTCCTTTAGATTTTGTATAAAAACTGTGAAAATCCTTTAGATCTAAGGTCGATCCTGATTAAATGATGCTCCACAATAGTTTGAACAAACAACTGAGTGGAAAACACCTTCAAGAGACCCAAATCAGTTGGTTTTCATGAAAAAGTTGAAGTGTTCGTGTGATTTTGATGAAGAATCTTGTGTAGAAGTGATAAATGATGAAAGTTGTACAAGAATCAAAGAAGAATACTTATGAGAATGGCTCAAATCTTGATTAAAGTGCCTGAGAGTGAGTGTGGTCGGATGGTAGAGAGTGAAAGGTGAGAATGAGAGCACAAGGGGTCTATTTATAGTTGATAGGGACAGCTAAGGCGGTGCAGTGTGCAAGGGGATCGGATGGCTATTCGGTCGAATGGTCATCCGATCGGATGTCCATTCGGACAGCCGAGACCCGTTTGCTAGTTTTCTGACTTTGGTTCGTTTTGCGAGCTAGATCAAGTGTTGTGTTGCGTATTATTGTGAGTAACCATTACATGGTATTATTATACAATTAATCATAAAGTTTCCGTGTTTCGAGTCTGCGTTTAAACTAGTTTCTCGTTCAACAATATCAAGTATCATAGTCTCTCGTTAAATAAAGAATCAAAGTTTCTCGTTCAATAAGTATCAAGTTTCTAGTTTACCCAAGTATCAAAGTTTAACAAGTGTCAAGTTTCAAGAGTCAAGTTTCAAAGTATCACCAGAGTCTAGTATCACAAGCGTCAAGTATCACAAGGGTTAAGATTCACAAGAGTCTAGTTTAAAAGTATCACAAAAGAGTCAAGATTCATACTTGTTCATGTGTAAAGTATCACAAAGGTATCGTAGGGTAAAAGTTTCACATAGTTTAACATGATTAAGACTCAAATAAGTATCACAGGGACAAGACTTGCCAAAATATTAAAGTTTCAAAACGCAGGGCGTTACAGTTTCAAATCCGAGCCGAGCCATCTCGGTTTATAATTGAGCCGAGCCTGAACTTGCCCTAGCTCGGCTCGGCTCATGAACAGCCCTAGCTTGGTCAAAGATGCTAGTTTTATTATCTAAAGGGTTGAAATATGATGGAGGATTATAAGAAGAACTACAAGTCCAATAACCTTATCATTATCCTCATTTTTCACCACAACAAAAACACACAAAACCTCTCCACCACATCCCCCATTCTCGGCCAACATAACCCAACAACCATCTCCACTTTTTCTTTGATCATCCAACCATCCCAAGCTAGCTTAAGGTGTAAGAAGATCATCAAGGAAGGTATAAAGTCTTGGAAGCTCAAGGACCTTCTTGTGGAGCTTTTAACCACCATCTTCTCATCATCTTCATATTCTTGTTTCTCTTGCAACTTCCCTAGCCACAAGAGCTAGTAGTGAGTCCTCTAATCTTCATTTTTGCTTCTTTTTAGTAGTAAAATGTTAATGTACAAGTTAAACCATCATGAACACTAAACTTTAAAACATGAGCAAGTAAAGAAATGAGAAGATCTAACATAATCAAGTGATTTCTAGTGTTATATGAAGTATGTGATGAACTTGTTGTTGTTGATTTTGTGATTTTGTTAAGATCCATCATATGTAAGCTTGTTAGAAGCATACATCTAACAAGTGTAAGTATGGATCTTGAAAGATCCATGAAAAACATGCTAGTAAACTTGAAGATCCTAAAAATGAACTTGTAAGTTGTTTTAAAATGAAATGCTCATGATCATAAACCTACTAATCAAGTGGATGAACAAGTTTACAAATTAAAGTTTCAACAAAGTTCACAAAAAATAACAAGTGAGCCTTGTTTTAAGTAGATCTACATGTTTAAGGTGTAGATCTAAGTTACTACAAGTTTATGTGAAACTTAAAGTTTATTACATGAAAAAGTATAGATGAATTTGATGCTTGTTACTTGCAAATTGTTGATGATTGAGTTTTTGAGCTTAAAATAAAATAAACACATGTTTTTAAACATTGAAAAACCTCCATTCTTAGGGGAAACTATGTCAAATTTTTTATAAAATTTTGACACTTAGAAAAATATAAACTTTGCAAGACTTTTCACTACAAAAATGTTTAAGGAAATTAAACATGGGTTTCCCCAAATTTTTATACAAAAATACAAGTTAAGAAATAGAGTTTTCTTCAAGGATTAAAAAAGTAAAAACACATATATTTAGGGAAAATAGATATATATTTAGTTGTCACCAAAATTATATGCTATGTGTATATTATGTGTAAATATATAGTAGTGTACATGTAGGGACTTGAAATACACTAAATACTCCCAAGGAGTAAAAACACCAAATACACTTAAAATACAAAAAGAAATATTTATGAATAATATACACATAATTACCCATACATGGGTGCATGGACAAAAATACCAAAAATATATATTTATATGTATTCCTTATTGAATTTATGGACTATGGACACTTGGACAATTATATGGACAAATATATATATATATATATATATATGTTTAGAGCAAAATATATATAATTACTACAGTTAATGGAAATTATACAAAAATCGGACAAGTGATAAAATATATATATTTAACAAACATGTAAAAAATATATATATTACAAACAAGCCTTAAAAATATATTATTTTTAAGAAATATAATTCCGGAAAGTATAAAAAAAATCATAAGGAATGATTTTTGGCATTTAATACAAAATACATGAGTATTTATATACAAAAGTATGTATACTTGCCTAGGTATACACTTGGTAAAAATGACAAGTTATACAAATAACAATATAAGTATACTTATACTAAAAATAATACTGGGAATGTTATTTAACACATTTACTTATATTTATTTTGGAAATAATACAAGTATACGTATACAAGTATAAGTTAAAAATACATTATTTTTAACACATATCGTTTTTAAATCCTATATATATATATATATAAACGGGATCAGGAGAAAACGCTCAAAAGTGTGAGAACGGTGAGAACGCTTCCTGGCCTAACACGTGTCACGCCGCTTAGAGAAAGGCGGAGGGGCTTTTTTGTCCTTTCATATTTCTTTTTTATTAACGCGTGTCCGTTCATCTTTTCATTTTTTGGCGTTTAATAAATACGCGGCGTTTTTATTGTTTTTAGATAAGAATTATATTAAACATTTTGGCGTTTTAAGTATTGTTTTGGCGTTTTTATTGTTTTTTAGATCAGGATGCAGGCTTTTAATGTAAAAAACAATCAGGAATTTTGTTGATTTTATTTAATCAAGTGTTTTGCCATTTAGGATACATGCCTATAATGTGAAAGGCAATTATGGCGTTTTGAGAAGATAAATAAATTTCAATTTTCTATGTAGTGGCATTGTGGCATTAATATAACTATAATATTTTGTGGCAATAAATGATACCATCTCTTTATTTTACTGTTTCTTTTCAATTTTCATCTGTCCATTAGTGTTGATTTTTCCAGTAATTCTTTGTTTGCGTTTTTTGGCGTTTTATATGTCAACCTCATACTTTGCTAGCATTTGTTCTCACAGTTTTCAAACTATCAGGCGTTTTGTTGTTTGTAGTTTTTGGCGTTTTATACTCATTTTTTTTTAAAATAGCAGAGAATTAAATGATAATCAAGAAAGAATTACATAACAAAACAATAGAAAATGAAAAAAAAAATTAAAAATTAAAATCTAATTTCTCATTCAAATCTTCACTGTCATCAGCCTCTTCTACTTTAACTTTTTTGGCGTTTTGAACCTGTTTTTGAATGCCTTATGTAGATCCTTATTTTCCTACATAACGGCCATCTTTCGAAGATGCTTATTTTTTGTGGCATCCTTTATGGTGGGTGGATATATACTTGTTTGATGACATGATGAAGACCAACGCCTGCTCTAATGTATTGATCCCTTCATACCATCCATATATCAATCAAGAACAAAGTGACATGATGTCATATCAGTGTCATCAGTCACTTTATCTTGAATATTTGTCCATCTCATTCAGTAAAAGATTATAGAGATACCCAACTCATAGAAGAATCCATTCAGTGAAACCACACTCAGATCAATACTCAATATAGCAGAATCGAGGTTCTGCATCTGTGGCTTTTTTAAGTATTATTTTTTTGGCGTTTTTAAAGTGAATGGTTTCTAGGGAATATGGCGTTTGTCTCTGGTTTTGTGATAAGTTGTTTGTGTAGATAAGTCTCTCTTTATAGGATGTTTTTGGCGCGTAGTTTAGGCGGTTTATTATTTATATTAAATGATATTAATAAAGTAACCGTCTTTTCAGTTTACTGTGTATTTTTACTGTTTTTTATGTTCAGCTTTTTATGAGTTTTTAGGGTCATATACTTTCCATCTCCCAGGTTTGGCGTTTTTGAAAGTTTTTAAGTAGTTTTTGGCGTTTTTTTTTTCATTTTTAGCTTTTATTAATTAATACTTTTGCAAATTACTTTCATTATAGTTTGGGAGTTTTTGGCGTTTTTACTCCATTTTATGGCGTTTTCGTATGCATTATGACTGTTTTGGCGGTTTATTAAGATAATGTATTTTTTTACTCTAAGTTCAAAATTACATAGCAAACAATAGAAAAAAATTAAAAAAATAAAAACAATTCATCTTCCAAATCTTCACTGTCATCAGTCTCTTTCTTCATTGAATCATGTTCGCTGGTGGTTTGGCTTAGCCATGCTTGAGTTTTTGTGGCCGTTTGAAAAGCAAAATTGTCACACCCCGAAATATCAGAGCATTGGCGTGACTGGACTGGTATCTTCATTGCACAGCGGAAGCAAATAAGCTAAGACTTTTAGTATGTGAACGCCCACTAAGTACTCGACTCCAGATGGTTCTCCTATTCCAACCGTGCCATGATTTCTGAGAAGTAACCTGAGAAAGAAACATGCGAAAAATCAACATAAAGTTGAGCGAGTTCATAGTTTGTTTGTAAAAGATTTGAAATAAATCTTTTTGAATAACCGGTTTTTGAAGTATTGTTGAGAAAACGAATTTAAAATCATTTTCTTGTCATGTTATACGGAAACTTTGTATTTGTAACGCATTATGTATGTAAATTCTTGTATTTGTAAAGTTTGTATAACCGTCAATCAAGTATTTCTGTATGTATCGTGTATAAATCAAGTGTTTCTGTATGAATCTTGTATAAATCAAGTATTCTTGTGGTATGAACCAAATAAAGTATTCTTGTGTACGAACTTCGTACATATAAAGTATTCATGTGTAGTTAATGGGTTGCAAGGCCATTAACATGTGACACGACATAGGAAGTCACCAAACCATAGGCATTTTTCTAGTTGTCGATTCACGACGGAGACACAAAAGCACTACTCGGTACTAGTGTTCACCGAGAGTGTGGCTGCCCGGACACCCGTTAGATCTAACCTTTTGTTCTGCGGTCTAAGTATGTACACGATTAATGGTGCTTATGGTACCCTATTCGTGACACTATTTCTCGTATCATTCCTCAAAACGCATCATACATGGTACTAGTGATCACCAAGAGTGCTTCTTGTTTATGTATTCATCATATCAAATATCAAATCTCGTTTATTATATCAAGTATCAATTCTCGTTTATTATATCAAGTATCAATTCTCGTTTATTATATCAAGTATCAATTTTCATGTGTTCGCCCCAAGTTTAAAAAGTATGTAGAAGATTAAAAGTGGGGACTCGAACTCTCTTGTAAACATTTAGTAACATGTATTTCACCCCCGAAGTTATAAAACTGAAAACAGTTAAAAGAAAAGGGGGAGCATGAACTCACTTTTCTGTAAACCATTTGTGTCAGTTAAAACTTGCTTGTAAAATGGTTTAGAAATATGTAATTCTTGTATGCTTTGCAAAAAGTGCATGTCTTTCCACCCCGAAAACATTTAGAAAAATGTAAAACCGTAAAAAGGTTGGGGTTATGAACTCACCTGAATATTCCTGTGCAAAGCTAGCTATATACGACTTTGTGATGTCGTTTCCAAGACTTTACTTGCTAGCGTGCATTCTACAATATTCCTAACATGGAATATCTAATAAGTTTCTAAATAAACACGGTAATTAACTACGTGTCACCGAGCTCTACCGTGTCGTTAATCGAACGATTTGACAGTAAATTGTTAACTAAATGAAAACGATGAAGTTATACTTGCTAAGTTTCGTTTTGAGAAGTCGTATGTTGATATATAGGAATATTCGTATGAAAGTGATATATAATAAACTTGTATTATATATCGCGTCTTGTATAAAAATTATCAAAATAGGTGTATATGCCGTTTAGGCGTATAAAATAAATATGCCAAGTTATATTTATTTTATAAAAGAATCGTCGAGTTGTCGTGTTTAAAAAATAAATATGACTATATTTATTTTAGAAAGAATTCGACTTGTTTGTGTCAGAAATAAATATATAGCTATATTTATTTATGAAAGAATTCGTTTTGTACGATATTTGAAAATAAATATATAAACTATATTTATTTTTATAAAACGGATGCGTGTTATCGGCTTTTGAAACAATCTAAGTAATTATATTGATTTTGTAAAAAGAATTGTCGAGTTTTCGAAGTTTAAAATAACTAGATTGATTGTTGTAAACGATTCCAAAATCGTTGTTTTCGTAGGTTGTAAAGTGCCGTTGTAAAACAAATATTCAGTTGTATTTGTGTTTTTATTAAAGTTCCTCGGATTCTATAGGTTTCGTCCTTTAATAAAATGCGTTGTATATTACGGTTTTTCTCGAAAAACGGGCAGAGTTTCCTCTGTTTTTGGACGGCCCCGACAACTAAAGTGTCGTTATTTATCAAGATTCAATCAATATCAAATAATCAATATAGATAATTTTTCGCAAAAGCGACAAAATGTAAACTATACACTAATCCGAATCAGTTCGAGCTCGTTTCACGAAATAAATAAAACTTTGTAATTAACGTGAATAATTATTCGTTCTAAGTATTTTACTGAATCTTCGTGTCGGAACGTTGACTGAGTTGACCGGGTCAACTGAGTTGACTCGGTTTGACCATGCTGACCGAGTCGACTCATTGCGTTAAACGAGCGAATCTGACCCGTCCGATCCATGCTTGTCCCGAAACAAACTTGCCCACTGCTGACCCGAGCGATTGACCAAACTTTGACTGTTGTTGACCATCCGAGACTTGACCAGGTCCGATCCGAACAAACCTGTGGGTGACCCGAGACTCGCAAATCTTCTCAAATTTGGCCTGAACAAGTCCGAACCATACTCAAGACTACTCGAAAATTACTACATCTTCAGCAACATCAAGTTTCAGAAACAGAGATGAAGGAGATGGGTTTTTATCGGAAATTCGTCGGACCGAGACCCGAACCACCGCCACTGCCGCCGCCGTGAGCGGCGGCGCCGCTTCTTCTCCGCCGTCAATTTCTTTCTCCTCTCGATCTATCCATCTCGTCGTCTCTCTCTCCTCCCGAGTCTCTCTCTCTCTGCCTCGTCTCTCTCTCCGTCTCGTTTCTCTCTCTCTCTCCTGTTTGTCTCCGCCGTCGCACCACCACCGGACTGTGGAGGTGGTGGTCGGTCCTGTTGCTCGTAAGATGGGGGTATCGGCTTGTGTAACAGGAGGAAAGGGAGTGGAGGTGAAACAAGTGGGTGTTTGGATTTGGATGTTGTTGCCTGTAACTATAATCGAGAGAGAGGGAGGGGTTGTTTGGCAGTGGAAGTGTGTATATGAGTGTATTGTGGGTTTATTTGTTGAGGAGAAGGAGGAGATAGTTCTGTGTATTAATAGAGTGAGGGAAGTTGGAAAGTCTTTATTGTCTTGCATGTATTACAATTAGGTCAGTTGTTTTATCCATTGAGATAAGATCTCTTGTTAAGATTTGTAGAGATCTTATAGATCTTGTGGGGATTTGTGTGTTTCAACTTTTGCAACACAATCTCTTGAAGAGATTTTGTAAAATTTAGTAATATTTTGAAATCCTGATAAGATTTTAAGATCTAATTATATTAGGTGCAGGTTTAGGCTTGTGGGTTTTGGGTTTTGGGCTTGGGCCCAAGGCCCACAAGCCCATCTCATGTGTAAGTGGCCCGTAATTCCTACGAGACCCGATATAGCAACCCAAACTCCATAAGCATAAAAATATTCGTGTAACATCCATATTTGTCGGTGTCGTTAGTATTTCATACGGTTTCAGGTCGTTGTCGCGTAATATTCAGCAGGTTTCTCTGTAAACCACCGTTCGCGCACTGTAAAGTCGTATAGACGTTCCTAAGCACTCCAAAAGCCTAATTAAGTTTATCTGTGTCGTAAACATTATTTATTGTCGCGTCAATCTCATGTTAATCACGTAATTAAGGACCGTAAATCACCGGTTGTCACATTCTCCCCCTGTTAATAAAATTTCGTCCTTGAAATTTAGACTACGTTAACTCCTTAGAGTTACGTTATGCGTAAGTAAATACGAATAATACCAAGGTGAAAGATTATGAAATCGAATCAAGACTTATTCGAATGATGTGAATACAAGGACGTATCACAAGATGCAAATGAATTCTAGAAATGATTGCATCCAATAAATGAATTTAGATTTCAACAAGCCCAAATGTAATAGTTTGCATAAAACGCTCGATCATGATCAGCCCAAGCTGCAAGTTCTACCGACGCCACAAGGTGTCGTAGTGAATGAAACAATTCAATAATAGCGGTGATTGAACAAGTATCACCTGTGTTTTGCATCAAATGCTCAATCGTAATTAGCCCAAGCTACAAGTTTATACTGACACCACAAGGTGTCAAAATCAACAAACGACTTAATGGAGTCATAGACCAAACAAATCTACTACGACTCAGAACAATGAAAAGCTTGTTAAAACGAACTCGAATATGATGTTTCCAATAGATCATATGGTGTCTTGAATTGAATATGTGTAATGAACAAGTTCAAACAATTGAATTTGATTTCGGCGCAAGCCGACAATAAATACATGTATCGACAAGAAAGCTTTCGGCATGGTCACAACGAAAAACCATGTATGTAACTTGAAAAGAAAAGAAATTTCAAGAAAGTGTGTTGACTAGATAACAAAGAAGCCAACAATTACAATAATGCGGGTCATTCGAATCACAAATCAATAATTAGATTTAGCGAAACAATAATTGAACTTTGATTAAGCGCTTATTTGAGACGAACCCACAAGCGTAACAAACGAAGCATGCGTAACATATGAATATTCAAGAAATGAAGCAAATGAATATTCGCTATACTGAAAGAAATGATCGTGATACAATGTCCATCAAGAGGAGTAGGGATACGAAAATCTACTCAGTAAATGTGAAAGTCAAAATTTCAATAAAAGAAATTTAAGGACTTTACCTGGGGTTGCATGTGATAACCGGTTGTTAGCTGCATTATCATGGAATGTCGAATATAGCGCACTCGTCGTTCAGTCGCGCCATCCTGTCTTCTCAAAGACCTTGCCTCGATATTCGTATATGACATACTTCAACCTCCGTTGACGTATAGGTTGAGTTTCGTGTAATTTGCGCGCCCGTACTTCGTTTTGCGTAGGTTACCTGCTCGGTTACTTAAAATAGCATGGACGACATAATAATGGCGTTTGTCCGAGTTAATAAACGTGGTTCCTACGTGATGAACTTTAATGAAATTCAACATGAGTTTCCGAAGGTCTTTAAATGCATGTTTCCTAAACTCTCAGAGTTTTATGTACTGTACTGTATGTAATTGTTTTGTGTACCGTGTGTAAAACACCACTTTAGCGTATGTTTGGATACAAAAGTTTTGACTGTTTGTTTTTCGGCAACGGTTGGAGACCATATTAGAGTACTATGCGTTCTGTATGTATTCAGGTTTTAATATTCTAAGTTCCCAGAGGAAAGTGAGGTCAGAGCCTAGGTATCTCTACAGACAACCCTATTCGCTGTAACCTATAGCTCTGATACCACTATGTCACACCCTGAAATATCAGAGCATTGGCGTGACTGGACTGGTATCTTCATTGCACAGCGGAAGCAAATAAGCTAAGACAGTATGTGAACGCCCACTAAGTACACGACTCCAGATGGTTCTCCTATTCCAATCGTTCCATGATTTCTGAGAAGTAACCTGAGAAAGAAACATGCGAAAAATCAACATAAAGTTGAGCGAGTTCATAGTTTGTTTGTAAAAGATTTGAAATAAATCTTTTTGAATAACCGGTTTTTGAAGTATTGTTGAGAAAACGAATTTAAAATCATTTTCTTGTCATGTTATACGGAAACTTTGTATTTGTAACGCATTATGTATGTAAACTCTTGTATTTGTAAAGTTTGTATATCCGTCAATCAAGTATTTATGTATGTATCGTGTATAAATCAAGTGTTTCTGTATGAATCTTGTATAAATCAAGTATTCTTGTGGTATGAACCAAATAAAGTATTCTTGTGTACGAACTTCGTACAAATAAAGTATTCTTGTGTAGTTAATGGGTTGCAAGGCCATTAACATGTGACACGACATAGGAAGTCACCAAACCATAGGCATTTTTCTAGTTGTCGATTCACGACGGAGACACAAAAGCACTACTCGGTACAAGTGTTCACCGAGAGTGTGGCTGCCCGGACACCCGTTAGATCTAACCTTTTGTTCTGCGGTCTAAGTATGTACACGATTAATGGTGCTTATGGTACCCTATTCGTGACACTATTTCTCGTATCATTCCTCAAAACGCATCATACTTGGTACTAGTGATCACCAAGAGTGCTTCTTGTTTATGTATTCATCATATCAAGTATCAAATATCGTTTATTATATCAAGTATCAATTCTCGTTTATTATATCAAGTATGAATTCTCGTTTATTATATCAAGTATCAATTCTCGTTTATTATTTCAAGTATCAATTTTCATGTGTTCGCCCCAAGTTTAAAAAGTATGTAGAAGATTAAAAGTGGGGACTCGAACTCTCTTGTAAACATTTAGTAACATGTATTTCACCCCCGAAGTTATAAAACTGAAAACAGTTAAAAGAAAAAGGGGGAGCATTAACTCACTTTTCTGTAAACCATTTGTGTCAGTTAAAACTTGCTTGTAAAATAGTTTAGAAATATGTAATTCTTGTATGCTTTGCAAAAAGTGCGTGTCTTTCCACCCCGAAAACATTTAGAAAAATGTAAAACCGTAAAAAGGTTGGGGTTATGAACTCACCTGAATATTCCTGTGCAAAGCTAGCTATATACGACTATGTGATGTCGTTTCCAAGACTTTACTTGCTAGCGTGCATTCTCCAATATTCCTAACATGGAATATCTAATAAGTTTCTAAATAAACATGGTAATTTACTACGTGTCACCAAGCTCTACCGAGTCGTTAATCGAACGATTTGACAGTAAATTGTTAACTAAATGAAAACGACGAAGTTATACTTGCTAAGTTTCGTTTTGAGAAGTCGTATGTTGATATATAGGAATATTCGTATGAAAGTGATATATAATAAACTTGTATTATATATCGCGTCTTGTATGAAAATTATCAAAATAGGTGTATATGCCATTTAGGCGTATAAAATAAATATGAAAAGTTATATTTATTTTATAAAAGAATCGTCGAGTTGTCGTGTTTGAAAAATAAATATGACTATATTTATTTTAGAAAGAATTCGACTTGTTTGTGTCGGAAATAAATATATAGCTATATTTATTTATGAAAGAATTCGATTTGTACGATATTTGAAAATAAATATATAAACTATATTTATTTTTATAAAACGAATGCGTGTTATCGGCTTTTGAAACAATCTAAGTAATTATATTGATTTTGTAAAAAGAATTGTCGAGTTTTCGAAGTTTAAAATAACTAGATTGATTGTTGTAAACGATTCCAAAATCGTTGTTTTCGTAAGTTGTAAAGTGCCGTTGTAAAACAAATATTCAGTTGTATTTGTGTTTTTATTAAAGTTCCTCGGATTCTATAGGTTTCGTCCTTTAATAAAACGCGTTGTATATTACGGTTTTTTTCGAAAAACGGGCAGAGTTTCCTCTATTTTTGGACGGCCCCGACAACTAAAGTGTCGTTATTTATCAAGATTCAATCAATAACAAATCATCAATATAGATAATTTTTCGCAAAAGCGACAAAATGTAAACTATACACTAATCCGAATCGGTTGGAGCTCGTTTCACGAAATAAATAAAACTTTGTAATTAACGTGAATAATTATTCGTTCTAAGTATTTTACTGAATCTTCGTGTCGGAACGTTGACTGAGTTGACCTGGTCAACTGAGTTGACTCGGTTTGACCATGCTGACCGAGTTGACTCGGGTTTGACCGAGTCGACTCGCTGCGTTAAACGAGCGAATCTGGCCCGTCCGATCCATGCTTGACCCGAAACAAACTTTCCCACTGGTGACCCGAGCGGTTGACCTAACTTTGACTGTTGTTGACCATCCGAGACTTGACCAGGTCTGATCCGAACAAACCTGTGGGTGACCCGAGACTCGCAAATCTTCTCAAATTTGGCCTGAACAAGTCCGAACCATACTCAAGACTACTCGAAAATTACTACATCTTCAGCAACATCAAGTTTCAGAAACAGAGATGAAGGAGATAGGTTTTTACCGGAAATTCGTCGGACCGAGACCCGAACCACCGCCACTGCCGCCGCCGTGAGCGGCGGCGCCGCTTCTTCTCCGCCGTCAATCTCTTTCTCCTCTCGATCTATCCATCTCGTCGTCTCTCTCTCCTCCCGAGTCTCTCTCTCTCTGCCTCGTCTCTCTCTCCATCTTGTTTCTCTCTCTCTCCTGTTTGTCTCCGCCGTCGCACCACCACCGGACCGTGGTGGTGGTGGTGGTCGGTCTTGTTGCTTGTAAGAGGGGGGTGTCGGCTTGTGTAACAGGAGGAAAGGGAGTGGAGGTGAAACAAGTGGGTGTTTGGCTTTGGATGTTGTTGCCTGTAACTATAATCGAGAGAGAGGGAGGGGCTGTTTGGCAGTGGAAGTGTGTATATGAGTGTATCGTGGGTTTATTTGTTGAGGAGAAGGAGGAGATAGTTCTGTGTATTAGGCCATCCGTAGTCATAACGCCCCTTTGTGGGCGTTATGCGACACGTGGCGCGCCACGTCAGCGTGTGGGCGTTATGGGGCCTTATGCATTTAAGCCCGTAGTCATAACGCCCCTACCTCATCATTACCCAATTAATTAATAAACCCTTAAATTATAGATATATATGTATGTATATATCTCTGTGAGAGTGGAGGGAACACAAACCAAATGCATGGCGCCGCGAAAATTATCGCGCTTTCAAAATTTTTTTGGGCATAGCGCCCTTTGTTTTGGTGTGCATGGCGCCATCTCGGCGCTATGGGTGGTGGTCGCGCCCCACTACGTATGCTCTTAATAGAGTGAGGGAAGTTGGAAAGTCTTTATTGTCTTTCATGTATTACAATTAGGTCAGTTGTTTTATCCATTGAGATAAGATCTCTTGTTAAGATTTGTAGAGATCTTATAGATCTTGTGGGGATTTGTGTGTTTCAACTTTTGCAACACAATCTCTTGAAGAGATTTTGTAAAATTTGGTAATATTTTGAAATCCTAATAAGATTTTAAGATCTAATTATATTAGGTGCAGGTTTAGGCTTGTGGGTTTTGGGCTTGGGCCCAGGGCCCACAAGCTCATCTCATGTGTAAGTGGTCTGTAATTCCTACGAGACCCGATATCGCAACCCAAAATCCATAAGCATAAAAATATTCGTGTAACATCCATATTTGTCGGTGTCGTCAATATTTCATACGGTTTCAGTTCGTTGTAGCGTAATATTCAGCAGGTTTCTCTGTAAACCACCGTTCGGGCACTGTAAAGTCGTATAGACGTTCCTAGGCACTCCAAAGGCCTAATTAAGTTTATCTGCGTCGTAAACATTATTTATTGTCACGTCAATCGCCTGTTAATCACGTAATTAAGGACCGTAAATCACCGGTTGTCACAAAAATGACATGAGTTTTTTTTTTAATATGTATCTTCAAACAACTCATTAGTGTCATTCGTCTTTTCATGCCATTAAAATATTCATCAAGAAGAAAACACAGAAAATGACATAAGTCTGACCCAGCATCTTTTTGTTTATGATTTGTCCATCTCATGCAGCAAAATGTTATTTGAGTCCCAGCACCTCATGGTAGAATGCATTATCCGAAACTTTGGCGTAGAATAATATTTTGAATATACAAGAAACGATATTTGAAATTTTTGGCGTTTTACTGAGGGAATAGTGTATCTGAAAGAACCGTCGATCTTTTGGAATCTTTTGATATTTGAGTGTTTTGGCGTTTTCTAAGATGAATGGTATATAGTAGAAAATATGGCGTTTTTGAGTAGTTTGTGTTTTGATGTTTTGGTGATTTTGGCGTTTGTAAGTTGAATGGTATATAGTTGAAAATATGGCGTTTCAGGTTCTGGGGGTGTGTTTTTATGTCTTGGATGTTTTTTGTTTATATAGCGATGTGATTTGGTCCGTAATGGCGTTTTATTCATCAGTATGGCGTTTTCGTATAAAGGTGTAAAGACGCTTTTACCCTTAATGAGACGCGTCCATGTAATAAAATTGATGTTATTTACGAAAACGCCACCGCGCCAATCTAGTCCATAGATTGTTTTAATCGGACGATCCATAAGCGTTCTCACCGTTCTCACACTTTCTACCGTTTTCTCCAAATCCCGACCCTATATATATATTTGGAGAATAAAAATATATATAATTACGATTAGAAAATACAATTTAATTTAATGATAACGCGATGAACGGGTGAAACCCGACTATAATGGGCACGACCCACACATGTCTCGGACATGCACATCTTACTCGTGTGAGACACGAAGCCGCAATAAGAACTAGATCCGTTAACACGACTCACACATAAACATTTTTATAGTTTTCATAAAATATATATTAACAATTCAAGAACATATACATCTAAAACAAAATAAATACATAAGATAAGATGGATAACTTGTACATAGATCATGTACAAATGGTATGTTAAACTAAGGAATGATACAATAGATCATGTGCGAATAGGGGATACGTAAGCACCATTAATCTAAGTTTAGACCAAGGAACAAAGGGTTAGATCTATCGGGTATTGGCAGCCTCACTCTTGGTCCACATTGACCTACACGGAAGAGTGCTTTTGTGTCACAGTCGAAGGGTAATCGACGTATAAATCACCTAGGTTTGGATGCTTCATATGTCGTCACACATGTTAATGTCCTCACGAAATATTAGCGATCTCGATTTCCTTCCTTTTATTTACTTAACACATTTTTACAGTTACATACCATATTTTATACAAATAGAACTCATACATTTCATACAAATTAACTGCATGGATTCACACCAATTTGTTGACGATTTTTCAAACTTACATGTATTTCAGGTAATTAGTGGAATGCTTTGCGGTTCTTTGCTTCAAGAAGTCATGTGTCTACACTCCATGCCACTTTTGTAGGATTTATCATCATCCCGCCTCTTTGCGGTGACATGAGGAATAAATCCTTGATCATTTAGAATTTGAAATGTGATGTAAAATTTTAAACTTGTTATCTTTTGGAAGTGATGTAAACACTTTATTTAACTTATGTTTTGAAACTTGAAACTATGAATGGCATTTGGAGTTTGTTTTATTCATGTAGTATGTTCGCTTACTCGTATGCAATGAGAATCAATCACGATCACACATCGCGCTTTCGCCTCTGAGCGGGTGTGACACCCTATATATATGCGCGCACACGCACACCCCTATATAAGGAGGGTTTAAACGAGAACGCTAAATATTGCGAGAATCGTGAGAACGAATAAAAAACTAGCCACGAGAAATTGGTCAAAAACTATTGAAATTCAAAATTTATTTTTACATTTATCATTATTATTCGAACTTATATGATCAAATTTACATGTATTCGTACATAAAGAATATTTACACATGTGTAAGTTTGCCTTGTACGCATTTAAAATTTGTTGTGTTTACACATGTGTAAAAAATTTATTAAGAGTGCTTTTGAAAGGAGAGATGAATTATTTAAAGAGTAAATTCGTTTTTTAACGTTTTAATTTAATTATAATGATGTTTCTATTAAAAAAATTGATTGTTTTTCTCATTCGTTCTCACAATATTTAGCGTTCTCAAGATGGTCCTCCCCTATATAAAAATTTGATAAAGTTTGATGTTTTGCCTCCGTCTCCAGAATGTGTACACCAAAGTGTAAGCTTTTGAAATATCTTCATTTTAGAGCATTCACATCCCGTTCACCAATTTTTTTATGAGAGGGACCTCCATATTATAGATAGTGGTTAGGCTATGGGGTGTGGATGGAGCCCCATGGAGCTTTATAGGTGCCAACTAGGAGCCACGTCATCGCCATGTCAGCATGGGGGCTTTATCATGCCCCCCTTTAATTTGGAGGGTGTGGATGGAGCCCCGTGTCATGATTACCTAATTGTTTTTTATTTAAATATTTTTTTAAATTAAATGGCAATTTTAATAACTACAAAATTAAAAATAAATAATTTCATTTAAAAAAAAACTACAAAGTCAAAAAAAAAACATTACATACTAGAAAAAAAACATAACATAGTAGAAAAAAATACAACGAAGTCATAAAAAAACATAACATACTAGAAAAAAAGGCAACATAGTTAAAAAACTACATATATTTGGCCCGAATTTGTGCCTTACGAGCCTCCAAAATGACTCGGTCCTCCTCCGATACATGTGACAGATCCCTTGCGAGAAAGTCCATGTCTCTCGCAATTTGTTTCTCCATTTTCATTTCTTGTTGTTTTTCCCTAATGGAGATTATTTGCTTCAGATCTGCCTGGAACTCGGTAATCTTTGACGGGCCATCTGATTTAGTAGACTTTCCACGTGCCTTTGCCTTGGCTTTACTTTTATCCCTACCAGTTGGACGAGGCAGCTCTTGGGGTTCTTCAAACTCGTCAGTATCCTCGTTTAGATTAATTACTGTACGAGCATCTGACCCAGAAGGTTCGGTAGTGGATGTCGATTTGGACCGTTTGGATCTAGGGCGGGTTGGGTCGAACGGTGGCACAAGGTGTCACACCCCGACCACGTGGAACATACAAAACATGGCGGAAACATCGGGGCGTGTTGCAACAGAATTAATGTTTCATAACCATGGATATCAAAAGTGTTTCGTTTTATTAATCATTGAACAATTACATCGTTTGGAAATCTAAATACACAATTTAAACGTAATCTATCATTGTTATTTAGTCACTAAGGCCTTGTCCAGTCCTATGTGAGCATGCATCTTATCAATCGATACCATTCAACAATACCTGAAACATATGTGAAAACGAGGTCAGCAAAGAAATGCTGGCGAGTACATAGGTTTTGTAGGAGTGTCGAAATCATGGCTAGTTTAGATGTTGCAATACTTTATTTAAAAACCTTGTTTTGAAAAGAGTATAATATTGCAACTTAATTAACCAACTCGAATCAAGCGGGTTATAATTTGTAAAACCTCGTAGCCATGACTCTTAACCCGAAAACATTTGTTTTAGTAAATTATTTGGAAAAACAATGATAAGTTCAGGTGATATGTATAACTAAGAGAATAATGCATGATTAAATGAATAACCATGTAATAATGAGTTTGTATAAGATAAGTTGTTTGTAAATAAATGTCTTGTGAAAAGTATGTTACTTGTATAAAATGTTCTATGTCTCGAGCTGAAATGATTCAAATAACACTACAATATGTAATACCATACAAACACTTATATATAGGAAGTACCAGCGGCGTATCCACCATGCTTGTATCATATTACACACGCATTGTTACTTAATCACTTAATCCAAACCAAACCACCAAAGTAATGTTCATGCCCAATGTAAAACATGTAATATGTAAACAAAACCCAATCGTATATCGCTTTGAAGCCAATCGTTTACCCAATCGTTACCCAATCGTTAAAACATCGTGTGAAAACCCTATCGTTAATCGTTTAATTCGTTTTAGGTCGTGAAACTACTTATGTGGTCGTCTCGCTAATAACATCCAAACCTTCGTGACTCATCAATCGTAGCTTCTCGTTTTCGCATTAACAAACCTCCATAGGGTAAGTTAATGTTTCAGATTCAGTCGCTACCTACCATTGCCCACACATAACCACGGGAGTAGTAAATAACGGGATTTGTCAGATCCTATGGTACCATAACCTAATACTGGTCGGCTTGATCATAGCTAATGAATGTCATTTGTTATGTAACTACAACCAACAAGTTTGTTCACTTTATGAAATCGTTATTAGTTTTTGTATAAATCGTCTTAATTGTTTTTGAAACCATCGTTATAACCTTGAAAACATTTAGCACATATGAGTCACCCCAAAACAATTAAAAACAGTAAAATAGGGGAATAATGTACTCGCATGAGAATGCTTGGAGGTCTTGAACAACAACCAAACAAAGCTTGAGGGAGCACGGAATCAATCGGCAATCTAAAACTATATAAATAAACCGGATCTAAATCGGGAGATCGGATAGGATGAGGCTTGGTAAACCAAACGAGTTTTGGAACTCATATGATATGGTTTAACAAGACCTACATACTACAATGAAACCAAACCTAAGTGCTATCGACCCACCGCGGCCCATTACGACCCGTTTAGGTAGCTTATGCTACTTTAACGCGTCGTTCGCGTGAAACGCGTTCGGACCGCCTAACTAGTCCTATGACAAGTGTTATATGCCTAAACATGTTACTTAATCAGTTATGTGACAAAAGTTTAGGTTACATATGCTTAATTACCAATTATACATGAAAAGGGTATTCTGGTAATTTACCTAAGGCATATAAACTACCTATCATACAACTACTTAAACGATGTGACCATAGGGTATAACCTCGGAAGGTTATTCCCTACCTACTATGGTCACCTAATGTATTTGGTCGGATCCTAATGATCGACCAAATGGGTCGAGTTCGAAGGTATAGGCGATTTATCAGATCGCCTACCCTACGACTCTAGACAACGTGGTAATCAGTGGGCATAGTCCCAAGGGACTATGACCAACGTGATTACACTCACGTTGCGAAGTTCAAACGAACTTCGCATTGACCATTACTGGTCAACGCTGAAAGTCAAACAAAGTTTGACTTTCTGACTCGAAAAGCAGTAAAAATAAGGAAAAGAACGAAAGAATACTTACCCAGGGTCCCCGAATGCTAATCCCGATTCGAGAATCTCAGGTATGAAACAATGGTTTCAACTTAGAGTTTCTAAAATCAGAATTCTAGTGCATTTGAAGTAATGGGGGGTGGGGTATTTATAGTATTCGGGTAACCGTTGAGATCGTTTCTTGGAAAAGGGGAAACGATCAAGGCCGTACATGTGTTGGAATGTTGTGGTGGCTAAATCTTGATCTTATCTTGCTGATTAGGCAAGTTTAAAACATGTGGATGGGGTTTAATCAGCTGCAAGTTGCAAAAACAAACATTGAATCTGGTCTGAAGGTGCCATGCGGCCCGCTTTAGATTCAAGCAAACACAATGCGGGCCGCTTTGGCCTGTCTGATCAGCAAACTTGTTTCAGAAATGACAGTTTCAGTCCCTGCACGTGTTTAAGGCCTTTTCCGACACATCTAAGGCCCGTAAAGCCAACTTTAAGGCCCTAAAATGTTGCCTAAACATTGTGGACATGAAACATGTTCAAAAATATGCCGGGTGATGGTTCGTTTGGTCGTACGAACGCGATGTTCGCTTAATTACGATGGAATGCGCATAAGCGCGAAAAACGATCCAAATGACGCAACGAATGGATTTTTCTTAAAGCGAACACTAAAATATAATGTAGTCATGCTTACATAAATTTTTGGGTGTCCGGATGTATTCAGAACGTAAGTTATGCGTAAAAATGCAAACTTGTGCACTTTTTGACACTTTTAGTCCCTGAATGACACAAAAGTTTATTTTAGCATACCTAACACCTCAAAGCCTATTTCTAAACTATGTGAAGGATATTTATGGTATGTTTAACTTATGGTCATGTTCCGGAAGGTCTGTTACAGTTCAAATTGGCATACTTTCGCAGTTCGTCAACTTTAGTCCCTGTAAGCGATTAAACTTGATTTTTTTGCCATACCAAAGCCTTCAAAACTTATTTCTAAGTTATGTAAAGGTTGTTTAAGGTATGTCAAGCCAATGTCACTATTCCGGAGTGTTTGTTGCATTAAACTGGTTATATTTACGCATTGGTACGCGTATAACCTTCCAGAAAGCGATTTAGAGTTTGAAATCGAATAAGAATCGATATGTGCAAATGATACACATATTAATACAAATCCAAAGTATGAAATACAATATTTCATTGGTTCGGTATTTGTTTGATGGCCGTGGAGGCACAGGTGTTACAGTCTCCCCTACTTTAGGAAATTTCGTCCCGAAATTTATTTAGAGGAAACTTGTGAGAGCTTGAAAATATGAAGTTGAAAAGATCAAACAACATTGGTTAGGGTTCTGAACTTCTAGTAACTTTAATAACATCATGATTGCAATGTAAGAGGGATACTTATATACAAGTATATGAAGCGTCATTGGTGCGTCCACCGTACCTCTATTACATCGTTCTCATTTTGTTATTGTTGTCACTATCGGTTCTTACACAGTAACTTGCTGGTTTTCTGTGCACTAAATTTCATAATTATGTACGCGTCCATAATCAGAAAATTCCTTGCACAGTTCACACAGTCTATTTTATAATGTGTAGGGGAAAACCAAATGAACAAACCTGTGATGAGTGTGACTAGACCGCCATAGAGTCCCTTAGACTAAATCAATAAATGATCTAAATAGACTATCAAGGAGTCTGTCCAGCTACATCACTAGATGTCGTTCTTTAACCAAATTGTGAAACAATCTTTTGACTAGACCACTAAAAAGAGTCTGGAGTGGTACTATATAATCCAAGGGTCTTAACTATTACATAGAAGCCCATTAAGGATTGAAGGTAGTACCTTTTGAATATCCTGCTACGAATCTCTCATATGAAGATATGAAAGATTCTATGAGGATTTGAAAATCGGATCACACAAAAACATAGAGGAGAACACATAACACTTAACCACATAGTCGCATAATCGCTTATTCGTATAATCGTTAAATCGGAAAATCGTTTAATCGTATAATTGTTTAATTTGTTATCTTTGGAGATGGGTATTTAAAGCACACTAGGAATCCAATCCGTGGATTTCATTTGGCACTTTAAATATTTTCAAGAATCTAACTATGAAGATAGGAAGATCTTAAAAGGAATTCGGTTTGTCCTAATTGAGTTGTAATGTACATTTTAAGGTGTACAAGGAATTCAATCAGGGCTTCGATATCGACGAAGGTGTTGATCGTTATCGGCTCGGGATATGAATAGACCAAGATGTCATCAATAACAACAATGACGAACTGATCCAAATAAGGCTTGCAGACTTTATTTATTAAGTCCATGAAGATGGCTGGAGCATTTGTCAACCCAAAAGGCATGACTGTAAACTCTTAATGGCCATACTTCGTGTTGAAAGCCGTTTTGGGAATATCTTCTTCGAGAATACGAAGTTGATGATACCCATAACGCAAATCGATCTTGGAAAAGCATGAAACGCTATGCAGTTGATCGGAGAAATCGTTGATTTAAGGTAGGGGGATATCGATTCTTGATGGTAAGCTTACTAGGCTTACGTTACTCGATATACATTCGAAAGGATCCATTTTTCTTTTCACAAGGAGAACAGGAGTTTCTCCAAGGTGAAAAGTTCGGATGGATGAATCCTTTATCAGACAACTCTTGAAGTTGTTTTGATAATTCTTGCATCTCGAACGGTGCAAGATGATAAGATACTTTAGATTTAGAAGAAACTAGCGTTTGAGGTTCTTAGGGAGATCTCAAGTGATCGTAAAAATGACAGAACCACACGAGTAGTTTTTGTCTTTGTGTTGACATCACAAGGTTGGATCAAACATTCATACAATTGCATTAGTTAAAAATAAAAACCACAAATTTTTATTTATATAACAACCGCATTGTCTTTAAATGTTACAAGATAACAACCAGAGGAAGTCACAAAATACTAAAAGTTCACTCCTTCATCATCGATTGCCTCATTGATGTTAAACACTCGACCACGTGCTGGATTCACAATGACATTCGCATTCGGGTTTGCATCAGCATTTGCATTCCCCGGTCTCGGGCAGTTGGGGCGGAAGTGACCAATCTCTCCGCAGTTGAAACATGAACCCAGTGGAAATCTCGCTGCATTCCCTTGAACCGGAGCTTGAACCTGAACAGCTTGATTTTGTCCCAGACGACAAATATTGGCCAAATGCCCAAATCTACCACATGTTGTGCATTTCTTGCAACCTCGTTGTGCAACGTGATGACCGTTGCAACGGGAACAATGTGGTGCGGCACCAGCATATGCCTTCTTTGCAAGTGGCTGAGCCGGTAGGTTCTGCAAGTTCTGAGCAGTCTGTGCTGTAACAGCAAAGTTTTGGGCACCCTTCCGCTTCTTTGATTTCTTCGAAGTCTCACCTTCCTTACCCTTCTTGTTTTGATCTTTCTTGCTATCCTCCTTGTCAGACCCCTGCTTCTTACCCTTGTCACCCTTTCTGTGTAGTTTATTCTTCCGAATCTGCGACTCAGTTAATGTCGCAGCTAACTCGATCGCTTGACGAAGTGTGGCAGGGCTACTACCAGTAAGGATGTCTTGTACCGAGTCAGGTAGGCCGTCGATGTACCTTTCGATAGCTATGTCAAGTGGGGTAACCATTCTCGGGCAAAGCAGACTCAACTCCTCAAACCTATCAGTATACGCCCTGTGCTCACCACTATCTTGCTTCAACTCATCAAATTCCTTCTCCAAAGCTCGCTGCTCATGACGAGGACAGAATTCCCTCATCATAAGGGCCCTGAGTTCAGCCCACGTCTGTGCTAGAGCAACTTCTGCACCACGATCCCTCATAATCCCGTTCCACCATGTAAGAGCCCTCTTCTGAAACACACTCGAAGAAAACTCGACCCTGCGATTGTCAGGACACTGCACGTGGCGGAAAGTATTCTCAATGCTCTCGAACCATTGAAGAAGCCCAGTCGCTCCTTCAGAACCACTAAACTTGAGTGGTTTAGCTTGGTTAAAATCCTTGTATTTACACTGCGCGTTATTGTTGTTGTTATTGTTGCCGTTGTTGTATATCTCGTGGACTTGGGTTACAACCCCGGGAACCACAGCAGCCACCTGCTGAGAGATCAGAGCTGCGAGTTCTTCAATAGTGAAAGTCCGAGCATCGGTTCGATCATCGCGTCGAGGAGGCATTGTCTAAAAGAGGAAAACATGAAATGAAACGAGTGAGAGGTTTAGACGAAATGAATGAGATGAAACAAATCTGATGAAAGCAAGGATAGTGGTCATTTGTTTGTTACTACTAAGCAACAAACGACACACGGAACTAATCAAAGTAAATGGGTAAAAATAATGTATCGCGAAGACATGCTCGCCTATAAGTGAACACTCATCCCAAGAATTCCCAGGTAAGCACAACTGGTCTCGCGTCTGATGAGATGTATACGAAGTGCTTGCCTAGACAGAAAACCCAGAATACAGGCATTCACCCTTCCAGTTTGCACGTGTTCACATTATTTAGACTCAAACTTTGACGAGATTTTGAAAACTTAAAGGGGTTCAAAACCATATAACAGAGGGTTCAAAACCTTGTAATCAATCATCCTAGAACGGATGATTAGTTTTCAAAGCGGATTCGAAAATTGTGTTCTTGTTGTGGTTGTCACCTAAGGATAAGTGACGGTATTGTTTTATGACTAAACGCAAGTAAACTCGCGTTAGGGTCCTAAGAAGGTTATAGACTAGGTCAAAGCATTACTAATTACTAATAACCTAATTCCCTATAACCATTGGCTCTGATACCATCTTTTCTGTCACACCCCGACCACGTGGAACATACAAAACATGGCGGAAACATCGGGGCGTGTTGCAACAGAATTAATGTTTCATAACCATGGATATCAAAAGTGTTTCGTTTTATTAATCATTGAACAATTACATCGTTTGGAAATCTAAATACACAATTTAAACGTAATCTATCATTGTTATTTAGTCACTAAGGCCTTGTCCAGTCCTATGTGAGCATGCATCTTATCAATCGATACCATTCAACAATACCTGAAACATATGTGAAAACGAGGTCAGCAAAGAAATGCTGGCGAGTACATAGGTTTTGTAGGAGTGTCGAAATCATGGCTAGTTTAGATGTTGCAATACTTTATTTAAAAACCTTGTTTTGAAAAGAGTATAATATTGCAACTTAATTAACCAACTCGAATCAAGCGGGTTATAATTTGTAAAACCTCGTAGCCATGACTCTTAACCCGAAAACATTTGTTTTAGTAAATTATTTGGAAAAACAATGATAAGTTCAGGTGATATGTATAACTAAGAGAATAATGCATGATTAAATGAATAACCATGTAATAATGAGTTTGTATAAGATAAGTTGTTTGTAAATAAATGTCTTGTGAAAAGTATGTTACTTGTATAAAATGTTCTATGTCTCGAGCTGAAATGATTCAAATAACACTACAATATGTAATACCATACAAACACTTATATATAGGAAGTACCAGCGGCGTATCCACCATGCTTGTATCATATTACACACGCATTGTTACTTAATCACTTAATCCAAACCAAACCACCAAAGTAATGTTCATGCCCAATGTAAAACATGTAATATGTAAACAAAACCCAATCGTATATCGCTTTGAAGCCAATCGTTTACCCAATCGTTACCCAATCGTTAAAACATCGTGTGAAAACCCTATCGTTAATCGTTTAATTCGTTTTAGGTCGTGAAACTACTTATGTGGTCGTCTCGCTAATAACATCCAAACCTTCGTGACTCATCAATCGTAGCTTCTCGTTTTCGCATTAACAAACCTCCATAGGGTAAGTTAATGTTTCAGATTCAGTCGCTACCTACCATTGCCCACACATAACCACGGGAGTAGTAAATAACGGGATTTGTCAGATCCTATGGTACCATAACCTAATACTGGTCGGCTTGATCATAGCTAATGAATGTCATTTGTTATGTAACTACAACCAACAAGTTTGTTCACTTTATGAAATCGTTATTAGTTTTTGTATAAATCGTCTTAATTGTTTTTGAAACCATCGTTATAACCTTGAAAACATTTAGCACATATGAGTCACCCCAAAACAATTAAAAACAGTAAAATAGGGGAATAATGTACTCGCATGAGAATGCTTGGAGGTCTTGAACAACAACCAAACAAAGCTTGAGGGAGCACGGAATCAATCGGCAATCTAAAACTATATAAATAAACCGGATCTAAATCGGGAGATCGGATAGGATGAGGCTTGGTAAACCAAACGAGTTTTGGAACTCATATGATATGGTTTAACAAGACCTACATACTACAATGAAACCAAACCTAAGTGCTATCGACCCACCGCGGCCCATTACGACCCGTTTAGGTAGCTTATGCTACTTTAACGCGTCGTTCGCGTGAAACGCGTTCGGACCGCCTAACTAGTCCTATGACAAGTGTTATATGCCTAAACATGTTACTTAATCAGTTATGTGACAAAAGTTTAGGTTACATATGCTTAATTACCAATTATACATGAAAAGGGTATTCTGGTAATTTACCTAAGGCATATAAACTACCTATCATACAACTACTTAAACGATGTGACCATAGGGTATAACCTCGGAAGGTTATTCCCTACCTACTATGGTCACCTAATGTATTTGGTCGGATCCTAATGATCGACCAAATGGGTCGAGTTCGAAGGTATAGGCGATTTATCAGATCGCCTACCCTACGACTCTAGACAACGTGGTAATCAGTGGGCATAGTCCCAAGGGACTATGACCAACGTGATTACACTCACGTTGCGAAGTTCAAACGAACTTCGCATTGACCATTACTGGTCAACGCTGAAAGTCAAACAAAGTTTGACTTTCTGACTCGAAAAGCAGTAAAAATAAGGAAAAGAACGAAAGAATACTTACCCAGGGTCCCCGAATGCTAATCCCGATTCGAGAATCTCAGGTATGAAACAATGGTTTCAACTTAGAGTTTCTAAAATCAGAATTCTAGTGCATTTGAAGTAATGGGGGGTGGGGTATTTATAGTATTCGGGTAACCGTTGAGATCGTTTCTTGGAAAAGGGGAAACGATCAAGGCCGTACATGTGTTGGAATGTTGTGGTGGCTAAATCTTGATCTTATCTTGCTGATTAGGCAAGTTTAAAACATGTGGATGGGGTTTAATCAGCTGCAAGTTGCAAAAACAAACATTGAATCTGGTCTGAAGGTGCCATGCGGCCCGCTTTAGATTCAAGCAAACACAATGCGGGCCGCTTTGGCCTGTCTGATCAGCAAACTTGTTTCAGAAATGACAGTTTCAGTCCCTGCACGTGTTTAAGGCCTTTTCCGACACTTCTAAGGCCCGTAAAGCCAACTTTAAGGCCCTAAAATGTTGCCTAAACATTGTGGACATGAAACATGTTCAAAAATATGCCGGGTGATGGTTCGTTTGGTCGTACGAACGCGATGTTCGCTTAATTACGACGGAATGCGCATAAGCGCGAAAAACGATCCAAATGACGCAACGAATGGATTTTTCTTAAAGCGAACACTAAAATATAATGTAGTCATGCTTACATAAATTTTTGGGTGTCCGGATGTATTCAGAACGTAAGTTATGCGTAAAAATGCAAACTTGTGCACTTTTTGACACTTTTAGTCCCTGAATGACACAAAAGTTTATTTTAGCATACCTAACACCTCAAAGCCTATTTCTAAACTATGTGAAGGATATTTATGGTATGTTTAACTTATGGTCATGTTCCGGAAGGTCTGTTACAGTTCAAATTGGCATACTTTCGCAGTTCGTCAACTTTAGTCCCTGTAAGCGATTAAACTTGATTTTTTTGCCATACCAAAGCCTTCAAAACTTATTTCTAAGTTATGTAAAGGTTGTTTAAGGTATGTCAAGCCAATGTCACTATTCCGGAGTGTTTGTTGCATTAAACTGGTTATATTTACGCATTGGTGCGCGTATAACCTTCCAGAAAGCGATTTAGAGTTTGAAATCGAATAAGAATCGATATGTGCAAATGATACACATATTAATACAAATCCAAAGTATGAAATACAATATTTCATTGGTTCGGTATTTGTTTGATGGCCGTGGAGGCACAGGTGTTACACAAGGTGCCACTTTGGAGATTTGCGAAGAAGCTCCCATGTGGTTACCAGGTTAAACATATGCCCATGGTGCATTCTATACTCGGTGTGGGCTTCGGTCATGATATCGACATCGCTCGCACCACTTCTCCTTCGAGTGTTATTGACGAGGTTATTGTATATGCTGTTGAAGTTGCTAACCTTCGTCCTCAAAGCCCCCCACTTTCCCGAAAAAGAGTCGGGGGTTCGATACACGCCACGACCCATTGCGGCGAAAAACTTATCGCGTATACGACCCCAAAATGCCTTTATGTCTTGGTCGTCTCCTAAAAAAATATTATTTAGACAAGCATAAAAAAATATTATTTAGACAAGCAAAAAAAATAGTATTTAGACAAGCATAAAAAAATTATTTAGACAAGCAAAAAAAATAGTATTTAGACAAGCATAAAAAAATTATTTACCAACAATCTCGTCCTCCGACACGTCGAGCCAAGCTTTTGCCAACTCGAACTCTTCCTTAGGCGACCAAAATTCTACCTTCTTTGTCGCACGTTTTTCGGTCTCATCCTTCTTTTTATGGCTTCTTTTTTTGATAGAAGATGATTCGACTTGGGTTTTGGGAACGAATTCCGGTTCGCTTGTGTCTTGGGCGGGTATGTTTGGTGGTGGCATGTTTGGCGGAAAAAAAGGGGGTTGAGAATAATACCCGAAATATGGAGGAGGCATCGGTTGAGTGGTGGAATGAGGAGAAGTTGGTGGCATTGGATAATATCCAACATCCCCCGTACGCGGGTCTTGGCGATAGCGGTCCTCTTGCTCGTTGTTTTGCAAAGTTTACCAATACAGATTGGTCGGATCCCATGGGTTGTTTAGGTTGTTAGGAAACATTGTTGGAAGTTTTTAAAAAAAATGAAGAGAGTTGTATAAAAATGGAGGTAGAGAGTGAAAGGAATGAAAGTAGAAGGAATGATTTATAGTGTGATTTTATAAATAAAATAAAATAAAAAGTTATTTTTTTTTAATTTCTGACCGTTCAACGGTCCAAAAAATCAAAAGTGCCTCGGTCCCTGTGCGTTACCGCTTGCCATAGCGGTGGCGGAGCATCAATGGCGCCCCGGCTATGGCGCCGGCGGTGTGGGTGAAATTGGAGGGGAGCGCTATGGTGGTCGACGTGGCGGAAGGGTGGCGCCCCACACCCTCCAGCCTTAGAGAGAGAAAATGTTATTGTTTAATTGTAAATATGAAAAAAAAATTGTTCACACCTATAAATTTTTTAATATTTTTAGAAAGTGATTGTGAGTAGAGGAAAATGAATATGTAATGTAATGATAAAGGTAATAAAAAATATTATTTAACTGAAAAGGAAGATAGAAAAGTAATGATTTTTAGTGTAATTATAGAGATAAAAGATAGTGGATATTTAAATGCTCCCAGGGGAGAGGGAGTCATTCCTTTTTTCTCATATTTTTTCCATGTGCACATCAGTTTTTCCTTCACTTTCCATTATTTTTTCTCACTCTCACCTTTACCCCAAAACTAGGGATGATGTTCCTGGACAGGACCAGGTGTTATCGAACCCTTTCCAGCTCCCACTCCGTCCTCCCTTATTTCATAGTTAAAATTTAACCTTAGCGTTCCACTTTTTTTTTTATTTACCCAACTGAATATATCTTAGTTTTGGATAAACTGATTAATATGTTTAATATTAAATGTAAACATTATTAGTTTATTTTTATTCTTGAAACTAATGAATTTTATTAATTGTCATCTTTTTCACATGTATTATGGATCCATTTTAGATTATGATCAGATGTCAAAAAATGATGTTGCTGGTTATATTGATGGAAAAAAGTAAAATGAAAGTAGAAAGTTGGCGACATTAAAATAAAATTTTAAGTGAAAAGAATGATAAATCAAAAGATAACTTTCATAAATCATTATTATACATTGTAGCAAAAACTAGTGGATGTCCCGCCCGCGTTGCGGGGCGATGGCCGAATAATGAGCGAGTGTTAGGTAGCTCATTGACAAGAAAAACAATCAAGTCGAGTCAACCAATTAAAACAAAACATTTTTATAGTTTTGAAAAAAAAAACTAAAACAATGGCAGTATTGTAATTTTTAACTGAGGGAAGGTTGTATTTTTTGACTGGGGTAAAATCGTAATTTGCCAAAAGCTAAAGTGATGGCGATACTGTAAATTTGAACCAGTGGCAAAATTGTAAATTTTCACAGGGGCAAATTCATAAATATGAAATTAGGGAAACAGCGTAATATAAATTTGAACTAAGGGCACAATCGTAATTTTAAGCTGGAGGCTAAACCACAATTTTATTTTGAACCGAGTGGAAAATCGTAATTTTGAGTTGGGGGCAAAAGCATAATTTTATTTTGAACCGGGGAAAAAACGTAATTTTGAACCGATGGCGAAACCATAATTTTTTAAACGGGAACAGAGGGAAAATCGTAATTTTTAGCTGGGGGCAAAAACAAAATTTTATTTTGAACTGGGGGGTGAAAAGGTAATTCTGAGCTGAGGCAAAACTACAATTTTATTTTGAATAGAGGGAAAAATAATAATTTTAAGCCGGGGACAAAAGCGTAATTTTATTTTGAGTTGGGGGCAAAAACGTAATTTTAAAATGGATATAAAATAATAAACTGGTTGGTCCAATGGGGGAGTGCCAGACGAAATCGTAATTTTGAATTGAGGGCAAACTCGTAATTTTGATATGGAGACAAAAGCGTAATTTTATTTTGAGCTGAGTGCAAAACGGTAATTTTAAACAGAAGAAAAAACATAATTTTAAAATGAATATAAAATTATAATCTGGTCGGTCCAATGGGGGAGTGTCAGGCAGCTGCCTGACACTATTCCCCCAACTTGTAAAATGTATATGTAATATAATATAATATAATATAATATAATATAATATAATATAATATGTAGTGGGGTGTATTTTTATGCATCCGTCGTTTTTAAGATTTGTTCTTTTTTTAATTAAAAAAAATACTCTAAAAAGATTTTTTATGAGTCCTCAATAAATTGTTTATATGCAGTCAAGAGAATTAGGGGTGAGCATACAACCGAATTAACCGAACCGTAACCGAAATAACCGAAAAAATCGAACCGAAATAACCGAAGGGTTGGTTATTTATGTTTTTAATAACCGATTTTTGCGGTTCGGTTATGGTTATTCTTATTTTCATAACCGCAAATAACCGAACCGAATAAACATAGCCAAATCCGTAGCACTAAGTTTGTATTTAAATGCTTAACCATGGCCTAATCAATATGTATCTTTGGTGAAGTATTTGAATGTTTTAACTTTTAACCATGACCCAACTTTGATGAAGATTGCACTACAACTTTTTATGTTTTGATTAAAAAGTGTCGAATTTAAAAACCACTTTGTGTTCTTATGTATGTTTCCACATAACACGTGACTACACGTGTTACTTTTGTTTTGGAATTAGTATGCATATGGTAGTGAAATATAATTGATTAACCGTATATTTATTGTTTGCGCATTAATTTTGCTCGACCCACACATTTAAAGTCCAACATTAGAAACAATGAAAATAACCGACCTATAACTGAACCGAAACCGCATTAACCGCAATAACTGATTAACCGAAACCGCATTAACCGAAACCGAACGGTTATGATTTTTTTATAACCGCAATCCGCGGTTATGGTTTCGGTTATAGGTAATAACCGAACCGAACCGCACCATGCTCACCCCTAAAGAGAATATTATAGTATATACTATATAGTATAGGGTTGTAAACGAGCCAAGTTAGACCTAGCTCGAGCTCGGCTCAAACTTGATTCGAGCTGGCTTGGCTCGAGCTCGAATTTCAAATCGAGCTGAGATTTGAGCCTCAAGCTCGACTCAATTAGAATTCGAGCTAGCTTGCCTCGGCTCGATCTAACAAAAAACCGCAAAATTTACTACCTAAAAGCCCTTAAAAATGAATTTCTTCATAGACTAAGGGCCATAATTGTCATTTGATTTAACCATATGACTAAATAAGCAAGTATAAATAGTTAATTCACTTTGTACATTGTCTTTACATTCTCTTATAAGGGGAATACTCCCTTAGTTTTTGTTTTCTAAGCGATGTGGTACAAAAAAATGAAGGATGTAAACCTTATCGAGCCCCAGCTCACGAGCCGAGCCGGACCAAACTCGAGCTCGGCTCGTTTACAAACCGAGCCGAGCCGAGCTAGCTCGTTAACAGCCGAGCCAATTTCGAGCCGAGCTTTCTTCGAGCTTTTTTCGAGCGAGCTGCGAGCCACGAGTTTTTTGAACACCGCTAATATAGTATCATTGTACCGGATTAAAGCATAACACTGTGTCGTTTTGTTGCGCAATTTTTGGCACATAGTTTGGCTTTTGTGAATAGACCTTTGTAGATCATATATTCCTTTCCATTTATCACGTTTAATCAGAGCTCAATAGTCTTCACTAAGGGTTTCGGCATGTATTAGCCAAAAATTAATAGTTTGGAACTACGACTGAGCCCAGGATACTAGACATCAAGTGTATTCTAACAACACAGGATGGTAGCAGGTGTGAATAACCGAAAGTACTAGTTTATGATATTATTCAACGTGTCAATGTCATCTATGATATCGCTTGTCACCCGACAATGTGTGATTAGTAAATTATAACACATGATCACTACATTATACAAATATCACATCAGTGAATTACTATCCCAGTGTGCAGAGGTATATGTGACTGTGTACTTTACAATATGTTACTATTAAACGACCAACAAAACATTCATATATATACAAGGCTAACAACAATTAGCCCACATTATTACATCCACCAATTTAAAAGAAAGTCTTTAGATAACTTTTCTTACTCTCATGCTATAATTGGTTACTAAACCTTCACAATCAATGGATATTTATTACAATAAGCAAATACATTAATAATAATAATTTATCCAAATTATATTTGTCAGTGTAAATGAAGTAACAGTTTTATATTTTTAGAATATTTTGTCCAAAAAGAAAAGATTAATAGAATATTTTTAAACACCCTTGCACAATTACTTGTTATTAATCAAACTTTTAAACTTGTATTTCTAAAAAAAAGTGTTCAATTGTTTAATTTATAAAATAGCTTAAAAATACAACTTGAGTTTATTTAATACCAAATATAAATTAAGAGTAAAATGCACGGATAGTCTCTGTGGTTTACTAAAATAACACTTTTAGTCCCCAACATTTGAAAATTACACTCTTGCTCTTTATGGTTTACTTAGTTGTTACTCGTATAGTCCATAGAATGGATGGTTGTTAGTTTGTCCAGTTAAGTCTATGTAAAATGACTAAACTACCCTTTCTATTAAAAGTAAGAATTAAATAGTTAAAAGAAATAAATTTAATCATTTATCAATTATAGTGGGTCCCACACCAACCCTCACCCCCTTAAACAAATCGTAAAGTATACACCAGCTTCTCGCTGGACCTCAAACAACCACCGTATACAACAACTTCTTGAACCTAAACCTTAGACCACCCACATTCTTACCTTTTCACATCAGAAACAAAACAATAATGACCGTCCTCTCAGCAGCAACTCAGATCTGAAAACAAAAGTATTCGACAAGTTTGTTTTAGTTGGTGATGTGATGGAGATTAACTGGTGAATCGGTGATGGTGCGGTGGAGATGATGAATGATGGTGTGGCCCGGTGGTTAGAGTTAGGTTTTAGAGTTGTAGGTGGAGACTGGGCGACGGGGTTAGGAGCTTCAATTGCGTGTGCGTCACGACGAAGGTTGGTTGTGTTTATCGATTGAAATGGGTGGTAGAGTGGTGGTACTGAGTGGCTGGTTGCAGGCAGAGTTCGGGTAAATTTTGGGTTTTCGAAAGGAGCGGATGGTGGTGGAGGTGGGAGTCGGAGTAGAGGGTGGTTGAAGAAGGTCGGGTTGCAGACAATGTTGGTGATAGATGGTGGAATCGGATTGAAGGTATCAGGAGTTAGAGTGTTTCATCTGGGGGTTAAAGCAGGGAAAGGTGTACGGTGGTGATAGTGGTGGGGTTCTGATGCGACTGGAAAGGTGGGCGATTTGATAAGAAGAAGGGGGTGGGTTGTGGTGGAGGGCGACGGTGGAAAGCCGGTTGAGGTTTTGCGATGGTGATTTGAGAGTTGAAGAAGGGGGTGGGTGGGTTGGTTAGGGGAGTGGGGTGGTATCACTTGCAAAAATTTTATCACTCACAAACATCCAATCAAGTTCCGTCATGTCATCAACCATTTTTTCATCAATCACATCTTTTTTTAGTGGTAATGGTCATCACTCACCACCACACCCAACAATTTCCCCCCAACCAACAATTACCTTCACAAAATAAAACCATCACGGCGTGAAGAAAATAACAGACTTTGAATTTGTGCATATTATCACACGTGGACTTTCTAGGTGGTGGTGGAAATTGTGTTTGTTCCACGCGTGGAACATTTCTAAAACGGACGAAAACGTAACCGCCCCTAGAGACTAAGTGTAGTGGGGCGACTCCCCACCCCAAGTCGCCCCAAGTCGCCTGGAACACCGCCCCCGGGGGCGACTTGGGGGGCGACCCCCTCTTGCCCGTCTCATTCTCGTCGCCCATTCAACACACACATCCAAACATATAGCCGTTATCCAACGGATATATTGAGTAAATTTTATGTTTTTTTTTTTTTTTTAAACCAAATTACTATATATATATATACATCTATTATACAACACAACCCACTCTAAAAAAATACAACACAACACACTCTAAAACTACATTCTTTCAACATAAACCATTTTGTTTTTTTGGAACCACAAATGGAGTTCAACGTCCCTTCGTCATCCTCGTCCGACGACGATACAACTTCATCTAGTTCTTATGAATTTGAAGAAGCCATCAACGAGGCGGTAATGACAACGATCAATTTAATGGTTCACGTTGCTAGCGAGGACAATGAAACGGATGACCCACTGATTAGAAGAAGAAATTATATTATGCGGGATCGTGCCGCAGGACAACAACGGCTGATGCAAGACTATTTCGGGGAGGAGCCGGTATATGACGCGAAGATATTTAGACGTCGCTTTCGCATGAGTAAACGTCTATTTACCCGTATTACAAACGACATGGAGGAAGATTATGATTATTTCAAACAAAAGTATGACGCTCGTGGGTATCTTGGCTTTACTTCGTTACAAAAGTGTACTGCGGCCATCCGACAACTTGCATATGGCACAAGCGTTGATTCATTTGACGAGTACCTGAGAATGGCTTCCAAGACTGCGCGAGACACACTCATACACTTTTGTAAAGGTATATTTAGTAAATTTTGTTTTCAATTTTTTTATATATTTAACTTTAGCGTCAATTTTTTTATATGTTACTGTCAATGTTCGTATGCATATTTAAATTAAATTTATATAGGTGTGATTGAGTTGTATGGGCCGGCTTATTTACGACGTCCGACTTGGAGTGATCTCCAAAGGATGTACGAAGTGCATGAGCACGTTCACGGTTTCCCCGGTATGATCGGTAGCATAGACTGCATGCACTGGAAGTGGGAACAATGCCCTACCGCTTGGCGTGGTACACATACTAGAGGCGACATTCGCAAACCGTCGTTAATATTGCAGGCGGTTGCATCTTATGATCTTTGGATATGGAATGCATACTTTGGACAACAAGGTTCTCACAACGACATCAACGTGTTTGAGTCTTCGCCGGTTCTCGAAGAGATTATAAACGGATTGGCACCAACTTCAGCGTTTTATGCGAGCGATAATTACTACAAACGCGGATATTATTTAACTGACGGTATCTATCCGGAGTACGCAATGTTCGTAAAGACGTTCACCGAGCCTATTGATCTGAAAAGAAAATATTTCACGAGAAAACAAGAATCAGCAAGAAAAGATATCGAGCGAGCGTTTGGAGTTCTTCGAAAGCGATGGCACGTCATCAATTATCCAGCAAGATACTGGACAAAGGAAAAAATGCATGACGTCATTTACACATGCATTATTTTGCATAACATGATATTGGAAGACGAAGGCAAAGCCATTTGCCAAGATTACAATGAGAATGACCCTTCATTGTTCCCGGAGTATTGGACGCAAGAAGTATCATCGGAGACACGACTCGAGAACATAATGGATATAAAGAATAGACAGAAACACACCATGCTTATGTATGACTTGATCGATCACCTATGGGACAACAAACAACCAGGATACGAGGCGGAACTCGTTAACGAGGATGAAGGAGATAACGAGGATGAAGATAATAACAATGTAGTCGACCTCGACCTAAACGAGTACGTTAGTGACGATGAGTAGTAGATGTGTATTGATGTATGTTTTTTTAGTTGATGTATTTTTTTTTATTTTGGTTGAAGTAATTTTTTTTTTAGTTGATGTATTTTTTTATTTTGGTTGAAGTATTTTTTTTTAGTTGATGTATTTTTTTATTTTGGTTGAAGTAAAAAAAGACTTTTATAAAAAATAGGATTTTTTTTATATCTTTTACATAAAAAAAGACAAAATAAATGGGTGCCACGTGTCGCAAGACGCCCCACCCAGCAAGGTTGCCCCACTACCCCTTTTTTGGTCAGAATCCTCTTATGTGACGTGGCGCCACGTGTCGCAAGACGCCCACTCAACAGGTTGCCCCACTACACTCAGTCTTAGGAATAAGAAGGGGTGGGTGGGTCCCCTGTTTGTTTTTGTTACTTATTCTTAAATTAAGGGGTAATTTTATCATTTTACACTCATTTAATGTCACAAACTAACGACCATCCACTCTAGTGATTATGTGAGTAACAACCGAGCAAATCAAAAGGAGCAAGAGTGTAATTTTCAATTTTCAAATATTGAGGACTAAAGATGTTATTTTAGCAAACCAGAGAGACGATCCTTGCATTTTAATATGCGCACTAGCGGACTAGCATATATAAAGAAATTTGAGGGCTGCAATTTAACTAAGTGGGTTGAGCCGTAAGGAATTTCATGGGCTTTGGGAGGCTTACCAGGCCTGGTAGCACACTGGTCCAACGGAGGGTTGAACGGGGCAAAATAGCAAGAACTCAATCAAGAATTCAAGATATATAAAAGATCCGAGATTCCGAGGGGGTCCTTACATCATAACATTTAGATTTTTATTACTATTAAATAAATATTTCTATTAAGTGTTAAGTTATTCTACAAAGTCTCTTAAAAATAAGAAGTGTAAGAAGACATTATAGAGTGACAAATATCCAATAACTTAAAAGCTAAACCCACTATACCACCACCCAAAATTAACCCCCCCCCCCCCCCCCCCCCCCCCCCCCTCCCCTAAAAAGAAAAAAAAACTATACCTCACCAAAACACCCCTCAAAAACCTAAAAAAACATAACCCCTCTCCCCATTTTATTTTTAGAAGCCTTTATACAATTCTTATTTTTAGGAGGTTTTGTATTTGATTTTAAACCTATTAATATTTTGTTAAAGTTTTCAAATCCCTTTTATATATTATATTAAACACCATCAAAAGTTGAAGCAAGAAAGCAAAATTAATTTTTCGAAAGCAAATTTACATCACTGTCCTCTCTCTTTCTCTATGAGTGTTTTCTGCTTTTTTCATGTCTATACCTATCATTCAATTTATTGTGGGGCCACTAAAATTGAAAGACAAAAGAGCCTACAGATAGCATATTATTTTACAGAAATAAGGGAGGAGAGTGGTCACTAGTGATAGAATTCTATCACTACCAAGCACCAATCAACTCATGCCATGTCATCACCCAATATTCTATCACTAGTGATAGAAATGTAGTGGGGGTGGTATCACTAGTGATGGAATTCTATCACTCCCAATTTTTTTTAATTTTCATTTTAAAATTTGAAATTAACAATAAACACTAAAATTATAAATTTCATTAAACTTAAAAAATAAATTATATAGCAAAATAAAAAACAACTAAACATTTAAAAAAAAACGAAACACTTTTCTGTTATTTATAAAAAAAACAGTTTTCTGTTTTTTATAAAAAAATCTGTTTTTTTTTAATAAACAGTTTTCTGTTTTTTATAAAAAAAAAACAGTTTTCTGTTATTAAAAAAAACAGTTTTCTGTATTTTTTAATAAACTGTTTTCTGTTTTTTTTTTAAACTGTTTTCTGTTTTTTTAAAAACAGTTGTTTTCTGTTTTTTTTAAACTGTTTCTATTTTTTTTAAACTGTTTTCTGTTTTTTTTAAACTGTTTCTGTTTTTTTTAAACTGTTTCTGTTTTTTTTAAACTGTTCTGTTTTTTTATTTTAAACTGTTCTGTTTTTTTTAAATAAAAACTGTTTCTGTTTTTTTTAATAAAAAACAGTTTTGAATGAAAAAAGATTTAAACTTTAATAAAAAACATACCTTTTGAATGAAACAAGCGTTGAACTTACTAATTTTCCCGTTCAAATCCGTCCATTTCGACGTCATTTGGTCCATGTTTCGTATCCTTGCACCGGGAAGTTGCCTAAAATGATTAATGACTCGTCTCCAAAACGCATCATTTCTTTGCTCGTTGGCATGTTTCCTGCTCTCCGAGATGTGCAAGTACGCCTGCACCAAGGACATCTCCTCCTCGCTCGTCCAATGTTGTCGGACGGTTGGGACGATTTCTTGAACGTCGTCATTTTCTTCTTCTTCCTCTTCCTCCTCCTCTTCTTCTTGTTGTTGTTCTTGAACGTAATCATCATCTTCATCGTCATCAAGACTTTGTTGTGGTTCACGATACGCGTTTGCAAAATGATGGATGACGATGTTGGTTTCTAGTAGTGGGTCGAGTTGGTGGGGTTGGGTTTGATACGTTTGGGGTTGAAATTGGTGAGGTTGAAACGGTGGGACGAACGGTTGGTTTTGATACGTTTGCGATTGAAAGGGTGGATATTGTTGGGTTTGAAAGGGTGGGACTTGCTCGGGTTCGTCTTGCAACCTAAAGCGCATCGGCTCACCAAGATTCGCTCGAACCTTGGGCCTTACGGGATTTTTCTTCGTACCCGAACCTCTTTTTTTCGAACCCCCACCTCTCTTGCTTGAACCTTCCATGTTTCTTGTAAAATTATTTAGATTGAGTTGGAGAGTTTGTTGATTTTTTGTATTGAGTGTGAGAATGGTTTAGAGAATTTGTTGTTTTTTTTAATTGAGTAGTGAGGATTTATAAAAAAAAAAAGGCTTCAAATGGTCAAAAAAAAATTACAAACGGTCAAAAATCATATCCAAACGGTCGCTTTCAACGTTCCAATTTTCAAAATCAACGCGTGATGGTTTCAACGCGTTTAAAATATAACGCGTGATGAATGGGGCGGCGGCGGTGTTCCGTTGTTATTTAACGCGTGATGGGGTGGTATCATGGACCACCCTGCCTGCTCTAAGACTTGAGAATTATTTTACTTGTTACACATCTATTATGAGTGTTTTCTCTTATTTGATGGAGTTGGCGAAATTTTTTTACTACAGTGAATTAAGATCACTTGTCCCCGGTGGCAGAGGCGGACCTTATGTATACCCGGCCGTAGCACGGGCTACGGCTCAACTTTTTATCGGTAGTGTTAATTTTTTTCTTTTTTTGGTTTTTATACCAAGGATACCCCTGAACAACTATGAGGACACCCCTAAAAAAAGTCTGTAAGACCAAATCAATTGAAAATAATAAGCCCAATTACCTAATATGTTAGCCCAAATCAATTGAAGATTGTAAATAATAAGCCCAATTGCCCAATATTTTTAGCCCAAAATAATAAAATAAGCCCTGAAGTTTCAATGCATGGCACAATCTGATTAAGTATTGAATTCGTCATTAAGGATTGAGTCTGACTTCAGCGGCTGAATTTGTGGTCGTGGGTATTAGTCGTGGCTATGGTTTGTGTGGTCGAAAAGGATTTTTTACGTGAAGTAAAAGACGACGGTGTGGTGGAACGATTTCAAGCTATAAAAAAAGAGGACAAATCTATTAGATATCTGTTTTACTTTATTTATTTATTGTCGTTTTTTTAATATTGTACGATTGAACGGTGAAAAAAATTTCCGGGATACCCCTGAGTTAATATTCTAGTTCCGCCACTGCCCGGTGGTCGATGGATTTTTCTTAATATAGGTGACATATAAAAGAAAAACTGAAAGATTATTTGCCCTCTGTAATTAAAAGATGGTTTGCCCATGACACTAATAGCACATATATTTAATGAAGATTCCATTAATCTTAATCAAACAAAAATTGCAAAAATCTAAATTTGCGAATTAATCAATGATTATAAAATAATAATGGTTGATGAATTTAAAAAGGTATTTGTTTTCAGAAATATAATGCATATTTATTTAAGGTTGAAGGATGCAAGAATATGAAACATAAAAAATCAAGATGGACCCATGCAAATCTCCAAAATATTTTGTATTTTTCTAGTCATACATGGCAACATCATTCACACCCACTATTTTCTCCAGTTTAATAATACGAAGCACATTATGCCATAATACCAATCATCATGATTACAACAATTATTTTGACAAAGTGGAAATATTATATTATATCTATTATAAAATTAATAAATTAATATTCAAATACTTCTGCGCTCTATAGAACGGTTGTTATAAAACTTTCATAATACCATGTATTTTCTATTAGCTATTGGTTACTGTGGAATGGTTTTTGTAAGGAGTTTTGTGCTAAACTCCCCAAATGCTATCGAGCCGGTGATTTCACTGGAAACAGACTCTCTATTGTAGGAACTAGGTTCACATTTTATAAAATATATAATAACGAGACTCTCGTTATTCGTAGAAATATCATAGTACAATACTGGTTGCAATAACTAAATAAAAAGAAGAGTTAAATGCCATTTTAGTCCATGTGGTTTGAGTCATTTTGCCAGTTTAGTCCAAAGGTTTCATTTTTAACCTGTGGGTCCAAAAAGGTTTCACAGTTGCCATTTTAGTCCACTGGGTTAACTTCATCCATTTTTTCTGTTAACGAGAAGGCCAATTCGGTCATTTTATATGGCTGAATTGCCCTTTTAGTTAACAGAATTACATACAAAATGACCAAATTGGCCTTCTCGTTAACAGAAAAAATGGATGAAGTTAACCAAGTGGACTAAAATGGCAACTGTGAAACCTTTTTGGACCCACAGGTTAAAAATGAAACCTTTGGACTAAACTGGCAAAATGGCCCAAACCACAGGGACTAAAATGACATTTAACTCTAAAAAGAATATATAATATAATTATATATACCAATCTTAATTCAAGCCGCATATCTGGTGGGTCTTTCACGCGCACTTGATAGCATCCTAGACTCGAGTATTCATCATCTTGAGTCTTGAAAAATACTCCTTGACTGCAACAAAGAGCACACTAAAACGTTGACGATTTTGGTTGAGGCACGTGTTCAATACGCTTCCCTTAAAACAGATTTCGTGCCTCTACTAAAGACGACGTGTCTGTCTCCCAGGGTACAACAGCCGAAGCAGTATGTACTGCCAGAGATGGCCACGCGTCCGAGGTTACACCAGATAAAATTATAGTGTTAGAACTTGTGGAAAATAATGATATGAAGATGATGAAATCGAATAGAGAAAACATATCTCTCTAAGTACCCAACACATGGGTCTTCAAGTATCTCCAAGAACTCTTCTAATTTTTTTTCTTCTCAAATTCCACTTTCAATTCTCTACTTGTAATTAGCTTCATCAAGTTAGGCGCATAACCTACTTTGCATACATGAGATATGGGGTAGAGAAGAGTATCACTTTATTAGAGATTTTATTAGAGACATAAACTCTAATAAAAACTAATAAATTGACATAAAAACTCTACTAAAAGTCTCACTTTATTAGAGATTTTATTAGAGACATAAACTCTAATAAAAACTAATAAATTGACATAAAAACTTTACTTAAGAGTTTATCACCCATATGAAGAGTCTGGTAAATAATTATAATTTTACTAAATTATAATTTCACTAAATAATATCCATTCACACCATCTAAATTTCCAACAATCCCCCACATGAATGGAGATCGTTCTAAACACACAAAGTTTCCAATGGAACCTCGACCCGTTGAGTTTTGTATACGATAGGTAGGTGTTACCCTTTGAACCTTCGCTCATGAAATGCACTTAGCCCACTAGCTCTGAGTAGATCTCGATGTCTTTAAACTCATCTGCCGTTTGTGTAGACAACAATACACTTCACACAAGACTCTCCTTAGCCGGGTCATCTCCTCATAGTCGTGTCCAATAATGGTCGTGGAACACTTTCCTGGTTCTGCGAGAGCTCTTGGAATTGTGCCCTCAATTCCATTTGAAGCGACCCCATTTCTCTTTAGCATAGGTGATTCTCCTTAAATCATTAAAAGCATTGTGGTTATCATGATTTATCCTAATCATTTACCACATATTATGCTTAGCCTCATTCTTTGTCACTGAATATCAAAGGAATAGACTAGGACGTATTTAAACACCCTTTTATACTTTGGGGGTATGTATAACCATACATACTAGCTATGCATATCATTTATGCCCCCACAGTGACCACCTTTAGGCATATGAGTTAGTTGTCCTATTGAACTTAGATCTTGGGATCTCCAGTCAACTAAGTTATGTGTCCTTCACATACCCTTTTTTTCTTGGTCTCATTCCACAACTTGATCTCTAATAAACCCTTAGGTTGTTGGATCCATAACATTAACAAATAACTTTGTGTATTTGAGATCAGTTGTCATGATATGTTCTTAACTCGTAAGTTAATTTTGCCTATTGTCAACTTCTAAGACCATAACCTCAGTGGCCATCTGAATCTGGTTACAATATATGTCTTTGTAAGATACGCTTATCATTTAAGGCAAACACATCTCCATTATGCACTATGACCTTCGTGTCCTCCACATAGTCGTCTGTTTGCAATGTTAGATTTGATTACAAAGTCCTTATTGCCAAACTTTTATGATACAAATGCAAGACACCCCCACATTTAAGTGTTATAGGATATCATCCATATGGGGTAATGAAAACCATTTCTACATACCCTTATAGGGTTGTTTCTAAGTGGATCACCCCCCACATTTCTTGCCATTTGATCAACATTTCCGTAACTTCACTTATGACGACATTTATACACATCTGATTGAACAAGATCAACCTCATTGTATCAGCGAATTCAACTCATATTGCATTAGCTTACATAAGCTTCCGAGCTAACCAAAGCAACACATGGCATTGTCATAAGTTTGTCACCAACTTAGAATAATTCTAATTTAACACCTAGAATAAGCCTAGACAATGAGTTCTCCTCGTTAGCTTTTCGAACAAACTCTACAAAAGTTACATGTCTTTTCCTTATAATGAGGAAAATTCTCCCTCAACTTTATCCATACACAAATTCTTTTTGTGTTCATACGCATTTGAATGTTTAGAGTTAATTAGTCTCCGTCAAGACCCATAATTAACCAAGTACTAGTCTAGCATGCTTTAGACTACAATACTTTAGCATGTGAACAGAAGATGCATCATTCTGATTCTTCACAGCCCTGAGTATATCATAATATCACTTTGCAACATTCATCCATTGTTAAGACAAAATAATAAGACTTATTCATAATCCTAAAACATCAATATTTAGGAAGGTCTCACAAATATTGTATATAGCACATAGCTAAATTTCATCATTCTTTTAAGGAACATAACTTGTTTACCTTTGATCTCCAACAATCTACCATTAACTCATAAGTACATAAACATAAGTCTTAATCCAAGTCACTTGGTGAACACATTCATCAACAACAAGATGAATGTTTCTCGTCTACAATCACTATTATGTGTGAGATAGAGTTAACTAGATCGACACTCAACAACATGGCATTCATAATTTTGTCATAAGTGATTTGCACACATCTATTGTTATTCATTAGGAGATATGTATATTTAGGATGCTCTCCCAAATGAAGGTAAAATCTCCATATAGATCTAACAATAATCAAGTGGTAGACGTATCTACTTATAAATCTCGTAAGATTTATTAAAGGTATACAATAACATATAGTACTTTACTTTCATATGTTAGAATTCACACTTGTGGATTTTCCAATGACTTCTAATGAAGTATGTTGACATGAATGTCGTTAGTGTATTTCATCTCAATACACTCACTACGTTCTTTCATTACTCACTCATGATGTGGTTATACATTTGATGTTTCGTCTTTGACTTTTAGTCAATGTAACTACTCTCAAGTCGTTTATGTCCAAGTATTTTCATGTACTATCCGTTTAAAACCATATTCTTTTAAACAATGTATAACCGACGTTATAACTATTTTCCACAAAAATAATTTATACGTCACAACCATTACTGATTTTTTTTTTTTTGTAAAAATTGCATGTGTTATCCGAATATAATGAACACAAAACAATAAAATACATTGGAAACTAAATCATAAGCGCCAATCACTTTTGAAATTTAAACGGAAGCATAGACAATCTGTAGACATCAAATAGCAAAGTGCTTTTATCTTCATGTCACACCCCAACCGATGGCGGAAACATCAGGGCATGACACTGAGCGAAACAGATTGTCCAGAAGTTTCCATAACAACTATATTTACCAAATATTTAAAGCAACACGTCCCATACCATGTCATAAATGATAATACAATTATTACAGAAAAGATCTAGTCAAATTGTTCTGTTCCGACAACTCATATTTTTATTACAGATAATTGTTTATTGTTAACCTAGGTCTTTCCTAGCCTCGATTTCACAGCAAAGAAAGTAAAGAAGCATCCTAAGCACCTGTCACATACGTTAAAGTAAAAGTCAATACACATAGTGTAAAGGTGAGCATACAAGTTTGATAATAGCATATAGAGTTCGAAATCGTTACGCATAACCAGCACGTACATAGTGTAAAATGAGGCATGTTAGTTATCGACATGAACCTATCGATACCAATGACTGCAGGTTGACTGCCCAAGGCAGTTCGCGATACACACTCACCATTGTGAGCCATGTAGGTAATTGTCCTTAACAACCCCTGAGTGAACAGGTGCTGAGTCCAAACTAATAGTACTATCGTTGCTAAGGCAGGTAGATAGCATTCCATGTGTAAACATAACAAACAAACAAGCATTCATTAAGTCACGTATAACATGCGGTAAGTGGTTAGCGATTAAAGTATTGTGTAGTGTGTTCGATGTGATTTAGTATAAGTAACGTATGTAACACCCAAAAGTGCGTAAAGCAAAAAGGGATCGAGTATACTCACAGCGATTGATGGATTGAAGGGAGCGCTAGAGAGTAGGGTCTGCCTGAACAGATTGATAGCATAACGATAAGCGACGCGTAAAACGATACAGAGTGCAAGTGGGTAGGACAGCAGTTCGATCGGATGGTAGTCCGATCGGACAGTTAGTCGTTTGAGTGACAGTCCGTTCAGATGGTCGTCCGGTCGAATGTCCGTTCGAGTGGATTGTTACTTCCTTTGGGAAGGATGTGTTTGTGTATGATGGCTTGACTTTTGAAGTTTTCGTTGTAGAATTTTGAAAACATTGAAGTACCACTACCTTTCAGGTCGATCGAACGACCGTTCGATCGGGCGACAGTCCGATAGGTTGGGCATTTCAGCGAGAACAAGTTCACAGCAGGTTGTCACTCGATCGGACGGTTGTTCGATCGGCTGGCACCCCTCGTGTATTGAACATGTTGAAAATTGTTTAAGTGTTGAAGTCAGAACATCACATGGTCGAGTGGTAGTCCGATCGAATGGTAACCCGATCGGTCAGCCCTTCATTCAATGTTCATCCTTCAAGGTCTTGAAAACAAAAGTTAAGTGTGGGACCAAGGTGTAGATCGAATGAGTGACAACTCGTTCGGACGACAGTCCGATCGGACGGTAGCCCGATCGGACGGCAACCCGATCGGACGGCATTCCCTCCTGGTCGTTCCGTTCGTCTTACACTTGGTTGTTTTGATAGTTTGTCGTTTTATCCAGATGTTTTGATAATGCGTTAAGCAATAGAAACCTCGTCAATACTTGGTACTCCTGATCGGATAGGAACCACCCAAATCCGATTAGTTAACTGCTCGAGACGGTGTTCCATGTTTAACCCGAAATCGGTACCTCGTGGATAGAATCCAGATCTTTAAGCAACACAACCACAAGAATAAGTCGGTACAAGCTCCTATTATATCGGTTTTGAATGCATTGAGTGTAAAAGAGATGAAAGAAAGTTGAAAAACCATCTTTCAATCATTTTCATTGTGAATATATTTAGATCTATGAAAGATCTTTGTTTGTTTATGTGGAAATCGGTTAGATCTAAGTTGTTCTTGGTGGATTGAGGCTAGAACATGAAGTTCTCAAGAACACATGATGACGTCATCCTAGAACACCTTGAATCTTGATGATTTCACAGTTAAAAGTTAAGATTCAAAAGATAGAAAGGTGTAGGAGTGCGTGTAGATTAAGGAAGTACAAGATTTAGGACGAGATCTTACCGGAATCGTGAGAAATCGGAGAAAAAGCAAAGTTAGAGCGCTGGTCGGACATCAGAGAGCAAAAGATGAAAGTTTGATGGTGAAATGGGGTATTTATAGGGTTACCCAAAGTGGAAAGGGGCTGGTCGATCGGTTGGCAGCCCGGTCGAACAGCTGATAGATCGAGCGACAACTCGATCGAACGGCTGGTCGATCGGTTGGTCTCCTGATCGATCAGTCGCTTGGTTCGAGTGTTCAGTGCGACGAGTTTAGCCGTTTCGATTGCGATTGCGAGCGTTGTGATGCAAGAGGATTTCCTAGTCAAATTACTTTTAATCCCAACTACTATGTCAACATACAAGCATCCTTATTTCATATTCGTTTAGCGTTTGCGATTCGATTGCGATTGAGTTCGATTGCGTTTCGATTGATCACCTCATCATACACATAAATGAACATGCACAAGTAACACATAAGGCACACATACGTATAACAATAACCAAAATGCGTAATTCGAGTTGCGATTGCGATAGCGATAAAGCGATTAAACATGCGATAAATAGCGATTACTATGCGATTATTAATAGATACTCCACATAATACAACTAAAGCGATATCAAAATAGACTAATTACAAGTCAAAGAAGTCCAAACAGGAATTGAGCAAGGCGAGACAGATCGTAATCAGCAATTTTTTCTTCCTTTGACTTCAATCTTGACTTTGACTTTGACTTTCGAAACACGGGGTGTTACAGCTTCCACTAGTTGAGGGAATTTCGTCCCGAAATTTAGGCCGAAGCCGTAACAAACAACTGCGGGTACTTCGCCTTCATGTCGCTTTCGAGTTCCCAAGTGAACTCTGCTCCTCGTTTGCCTTCCCATCGGACTTTCACGATAGGAATGCGCGTGCGTCTGAGCTGCTTGGTTTGGCGGTCCATGATTTCGACAGGCTTTTCCATGAAGTGTAGTGTTTCGTTTACTTGGAGGTCATCGAGAGGTACAATCAAATCATGCTCAGCCAAGCACTTTCGGAGATTTGACACATGGAAAGTCGGGTGAACATTACTAAGTTCCTCCGGTAGTTCGAGTCTGTAGACGACTTTTCCGATCCTTTCTAGAATCTTAAAAGGTCCAACATATCGAGGCGCTAGTTTCCCTTTCTTGCCGAATCTGACCACACCCTTCCAAGGTGATACCTTTAGGAGTACCTAGTCGCCAACGTCAAATTCAAGGGGATTGCGTCGTCTATCGGCGTAACTTTTCTGTCGACTTCAAACTTTCAACAAGTTGTCTCGAATTTGGAGGACTTTGTCAGTCGTTTCTTGCAATAGCTCGGGACCGGTTAGTTGCGAGTGACCGATCTCGTGCCATACAATTGGCGATCGACATTTTCTTCCGTATAAGGCCTCGAATGGTGCCATTTGAATGCTGGTATGATAGCTGTTGTTATACGAAAACTCGACTAATGTCAGGTAAGAATCCCAATTACCACCGAAATCTATGACACATGAACGGAGCATGTCTTCAAGAGTACGGATCGTTCTCTCAGTCTGACCGTCGGTTTGAGGGTGGAATGCGGTACTTAGATTAAGCGTTGTACCGAGAGCAACTTGAAACGTTTCCCACAGACACGAGGTAAACCGAGCGTCACAGTCAGAGATGATGTCGCGAGGCGTCCCATGTCGACAAATGATCTCATTGGTGTAGATTCGGGCTAATCGTTCTACCTTGTAGTCTTCCCGTATTGGCAAAAAATGAGCTGATTTGGTCAAACGGTCAACAACAACCCAGATGGTGTCATGACATGATGGCGCGCGCGGGAGCTTTGTTACGAAATCCATAGCTATACTCTCCCACTTCCACATAGGGATCGGGGGTTGTTCGAGTAAGCCAGAGGGTCTTTGGTGTTCAGCCTTGACCTTCTAGCAAGTCAGGCACTTTCAACGTAGAGGGCGATATCTCTTTTCATTCCCGGCCACCAGTACTTGTAGCGAAGGTCTTGGTACATTTTATCGGCATCGGGATGAATGGAATATCTGGATTTGTGGGCTTCGTCCATCAATATCTGTCGCAAATTGGTCCGTTTAGGGATCCGAATCCGGTCCAGATAATGGAATATCCCATTCGACTTATTCACAAGATGAGCTCCATCGTGATAGATTCTTTCCTTATCCAAAGTGCGTTCGTTAAAACAAGCATGTTGGGCTTCGCGGATGCGGGTTTCGAGATCGAATTAGGCTCGGGTGTCACGAATGCTAAGTAAATAACTCCGTCTGCTGAGAGCATCGGCAACGACATTTGCTTTGCCAGGGTGATAACAAATCTCACAGTCATAATCGTTGAGAAGTTCTACCCATCGGCGTTGACGCATATGAAGTTCCTTCTGGTCAAAGATATGTTGTAGACTCCTATGATCGGTGAAGATCGTACACTAGGTACCATACAGGTAGTGTCGCCAAATCTTTAACGCAAAAACAACTGTGCCTAGCTTGAGATCATGGGTTGTATAGTTCTTTTCGTGGATTTTGAGCTGACGAGATGCGTAAGCTATAACCTTGTCCCGTTGCATGAGGACACAACCAAGACCAAGGTTGGAAGCATCACAATAGACAATGAAGTCATCGTTTCCGTCGGGCAATGAGAGAATAGGAGCATTGCAAAGCATGCGCTTGAGGGTTTGGAAAGCGGACTCTTGTTTAGTTCCCTAAACAAAAGGATTGTCTTTATGCATGAGAGCGGTAAGCGGCACTACGATCTTTAAGAATCCTTCGATAAATCATCGGTAATAGCCCGCTAGTCTGAGAAAAGAACGGACTTCAGACGGGTTCTTAAGTGTAATCCAACTCTTAACGGCTTCGATCTTCGCCGGATCGACGTGAATACCTTGACTATTTACAATGTGACCAAGGAATTGAACCTCCTCCAGCCAGAATTCGCACTTGGAGAATTTGGCATAGAGTCGATTCCCTTGGAGTAGCTCGAGAACCAAACGTAGATGTTGCGCGTGTTTGGCTTTCGATTTGGAATAGATCAAGAAATCGTCGATAAACACGATGACGAAACGGTCGAGATAAGGTTTACACACGCGATTCATCAGATCCATGAAAACCGCGGGTGCATTGGTTAAACCAAAAGGCATAACAACGAACTCATAGTGGCCGTAACAAGTGCGAAAAGCGGTTTTGGGTATATCCTCCTCTTGGTTGCGTAACTGGTGATAGCCTGAGCGTAGATCAATCTTCGAGAAACACGTGGCACCTTGTAGCTGGTCAAACAAATCATCAATACGGGGCAGGGGATAGCGATTCTTGATAGTCAACTTATTCAGTTCCCGATAGTCGATGCACATCCGGAACGACCCATCCTTCTTTTTGACGAAAAGGACTGGCGCGCCCCAAGGAGAGGTGCTCGGGCGAATGAAGCCTTTCTCAAGTTATTCCTGAAGCTGACTCGAGAGTTCACACATTTCGGACGGTGCGAGTCGGTAAGGAGCTTTGGCAACAGGGTTGGCTCCAGGAATGAGGTCGATACGAAAGTCGATATCACGACTTGGCGGAAGTCCGGGAAGATCCTCAGGAAAAACGTTAGGAAATTCTCGAACCATTGGGACATCATTTACACCAGGTCTTCCTTTCTTTTCCTTCTCCGCTACTACTATGTTAGCCAAGAAAGCTCTGTATTCCTTGCGGAGATACTTGCTAGCTTGGACACATGACATGAGCTTGAGACCTTTCGAAGCAGTTTCGCCATAAACACACAATAAATTACCATTCGCGAGTGAGAATCGAATCATCTTATCGAAGCACACAACTTCAGCATGGTTTTCGCGAAGAAAGTCCATGCCTACTATGACGTCAAAACTTCCGAGTTGCATCGGAATGAGGTCGATTGGGAAGATGTGATTGTTGAGCTCAAGAGTACAATCACGAAGAACAGAATTAACGGCGACAGTTCCTCCGGTGGCGACTTCAACATCGAACGTCGAGGAGAGATGGGAGCGCTTACGACTAAGAAGCTTCTCGAATTCAAACGACACAAAGCAGTTATCGGCTCCAGTATCAAACAAACACGAAGCATAAATACCATTCACATGGAACGTACCATTGACCACGTTGTTGTCAGCCTGGGCTTGGCGCACGTTGATGTTGAAAGTTCTGGAGTGGGCGGCTTGTTGATGCTGCTGAGGCTGTTGCTACTGTTGAGGCTGCTGCTACTGGGGCTCTTGCTTCACAACTCTGTTCGGGCACATGTTCGCAAAGTGGTTGGGATCACCACATGAGAAGCAGACTTGGGCGTTGACCGCGGGTGCCTGAGCCACTTGTTGGCCTTGTGGGGCTGGGAGCAGAGCTTGATGAGCAGTGGCTTGAGCTGGTGCTTGACGGGGACCAGTACGGCATTTGGCAGTAAAGTGGCCGTACATATTGCAGTGAGCGCAAAAACGGCAAGCTAGACCCACCGGGTGATGATAAGAGCATGTCGGGCAGGCAGGGTGAGGGCCGGTGTATGCACGTTTTGCAGGCGGTGCATATGTAACTGGTGCTGGACGGTGGTACGATTGCTGCTGAGCCGGTACGACTTGAAGTGGAGCAGCAGGGGTGGTGACAACACCGTTCTTGTTGCTGGAGCTGCTGTTGTTGTTCTTCTTCTTACGGCGTGATGACTTTGACGGTTGAAAGGCGGTTTCGTCAGCTGGTGCGGCGGTGACTTGATGCAGGTTCTTTGAAGCCTTATCCTAAAAACCAGCTTTTACTCGCTTGTCATTGATTTCGGTGGCAAGCAAGTAAGTTTCTTCGATTGTTGCTGGCTTTGCAGCATGCACAAAATCTGCAACACAGTCGGGTAGAGCTCGAATGTACTTCTTGATCCTCATGTCGGGCGTCTTCACTTGATCGGACAGATGATGCTGAGCTACTTAAAGCGAGCAGTCAGAGCAGCGTTGTCACCTTCTTTCTGCTTAATGTGCCAGAACTCGTCCTCCAGCTTCTGGCGCTCATGGGGAGGGCAGAACTCTTCGAGCATAATGTTCTTCAACTCGTCCCATGACAGACCATAAGTTGCATCATTTCCGCGCTTGTTCCTTTTGGCCGTCCACCAGTCTAGAGCGCGGGACTGGAAGACGCCGGTCGCGTTCAGGGTGCGGAGATTATCAGGACATCCGCTCTGTCGCAGGGTGACTTCGATTGAGTCAAACCATTGAAACAAAGTTGTGGGGCCTTCTTCGCCGGTGAACTCTTTCGGTCCACATGCCTTGAACTGTTTGAAGCTGAAAGCAACTTTGGGAGTCTCGGTCCTGGATTCTTCAGACGATTTGCTCATGTTTTCGTACAGTTCACTAACGACTTGGGGTACAACCTTTGCCATTTGCTTAGTAATCATGGAAGCGAGGCGTTTGTCAGCTTGCTTTCGGCGAGGATCTCGGGTAGCGCGAGATCCAGATGACGACATTGTCTGCAACAGACATCGCCACAGGACTCAATACAATATAATCGAATCTCACCTCACACGCCTACTACTACTAAAACTCAGGAACACGTACAGTCACATAAGCACATAGGCACATAATCACAGGTTCACATAAGCACAGAAGCACATAAGCACGTAAGGCACAGAAACACAGAAGCACATAAGCACGTAATTCACTTAGATGCACATGGGAGCATATAGAGACACGTAGAGCATTCTGACTGCCCCAGAATACAGGATCCTATCATTCAAAGTCCGTGATGGTTCGAAAAGAGCGTTCGCGCATAGCATAACAAGTAGTATAGACCAATTAACTTAGCAAACATTAGGGCGTAAGGTCGTTTCTCATAGTAGTAGCGATTTGTCAGTGTTTTGAGGTGGATATGCAATGCGGGTCGTACGTGTCGATCAAAGTGGAAGCGTAAATCGAATAAGTCTCCAAAAATTAAAACACATAAGCAGGTAAATACACATACAAACACATAAAATCGACGAATTATCAGAGTCAGCGGTTGCGAGCTCAGAATCGAAACACACAAAAATCGAGAAATAGATCGTCTGCGGCTATTAGACATTGACTATCCAAAGTGATTCGACTATTCACAGGGACCTGTTGTACACACTTTGACCTTCAGGACTATGCTTTTGCCTCGAATCTTGGGCATTCGGCACGCATCCTTTTGGTCATGTCGTGACTTCGAGTCGTTGGAGTCCGTCGAGACTTTGGTGGGAGTTTTGTAAAAACCAAGTAAAGGTCAGAACAGGTCGTCAAGGTTTGGGTTTCACCCCTGACTTATCAACTTTGTTCCTATTTTGATAAAATAAAAGAGAATTATGCGTCAAAGTATGGATTTCACTCCTATTTCAACGCAATTTCTCGTGTTTATAGGTAAAAATGTGGGTTGAACAAGCAATTAAGTCGAGAGTTTGCGGTTTTCACACCTGATCTCAACTTACTCGCTCATTCATATTTGAAAATTCGAGTGCAGTGTTAGTGTAGCGTAGGCGAGAATAGCGAGAAATAGCAGTAAGCTCATACATAATCCCTACTGGACATGCACGAGTCACTCTGTTGGTTCCTAACTATAGACTAGGTCTCTAAGGCATCGACCCGGACTAGGTCGAGTCTTGCCTAATTCCCTACAGTTATGGCTCTGATACCAATCTGTCACACCCCAACCGATGGCGGAAACATCGGGGGATGGCACTGAGCGACAGTCTGATAGGTTGGGCATTTCAGCGAGAACAAGTTCACAGCAGGTTGTCACTCGATCGGACGACTGTTCGATCGGCTGGCACCCCTCGTGTATTGAACATGTTGAAAATTGTTTAAGTGTTGAAGTCAGAACATCACATGGTTGAGTGGTAGTCCGATCGAGTGGTAACCCGATCGCTCAGCCCTTCATTCAATGTTCATCCTTCAAGGTCTTGAAAACAAAAGTTAAGTGTGGGACCAAGGTGTAGATCGAACGAGTGACAACTCGTTCGGACGACGGTCCGATCGGATAGTAGCCCGATCGGACGGCATTCCGTCCTGGTCGTTCCGTTCGTATTACACTTGGTTGTTTTGATAGTTTGTCGTTTTATCGAGATGTTTTGATAACATGTTAAGCAACAGAAACCTCGTCAATACTTGGTACTCCTGATCGGACAGGAACCACCCAAATCCAATTAGTTAACTATTCGAGACGGTGTTCCATGTTTAACCCGAAATCAGTACCTCGTGGATAGAATCCAGATCTTGAACCAACAAAACCACAAGAATGAGTAGTAACTCAGCACAAGCTCCGATTATATCGGTTTTGAATGCATTGAGTGTAAAAGAGTTGAAAGAAAGTTGAAAAACCATCTTTCAATCCTTTTCGTTGTGAATATATTTAGATCTATGAAAGATCTTTGTTTGTTTATGTGGAAATCGGTTAGATCTAAGTTGTTCTTTGTGGATTGAAGCTAAAACATGAAGTTCTCAAGAACACATGATGACGTCATCCTAGAACACCTTGAATCTTGATGATTTCACGGTTAAAAGTTAAGATTAAAAAGATAGAAAGGTGTAGGAGTGCGTGTAGATTAAGGAAGTACAAGATTTAGGACGAGATCTTACCGGAATCGTGAGAAATCGGAGAAAAAGCAAAGTTAGAGCGTTGGTCGAACGTCAGAGAGCAAAAGTGGAAAGTTTGATGGTGAAATGGGGTATTTATAGGGTTACCCAAAGTGGAAAAGGGCTGGTCGATCGGTTGGCAGCCCGGTCGAACAACTGACCGATCGAGCGGCAGCTTGATCGAACGGCTGGTCGATCGGTTGGTCTCCTGATCGATCAGTCGCTTGGTTCGAGTGTTCGTTGCGACGAGTTTAGCCGTTTCGATTGCGATTGAGAGCGTTGTGATGCAAGAGGATTTCCTAGTCAAATTACTTTTAATCCCAACTACTATATCAACATACAAGCATCCTTATTTCATTTTCGTTTAGCGTTTGCGATTCGATTGCGATTGAGTTTGATTGCGTTTCGATTGATCACCTCATCATAACATAAATGAACATGCACAAGTAACACATAAGGCACACACACGTATAACAATAACCAAAATGCGTAATTCGAGTTGCGATTGCGATAGCGATAAAGCGATTAAACATGCGATAAATAGCGATTACTATGCGATTATTAATAGATACTCCACATAATACAACTAAAGTGATATCAAAATAGACTAATTACAAGTCAAAGAAGTCCAAACAGGAATTGAGCAAGGAGAGACAGATCGCAATCTGCAATCTTTTCTTCCTTTGACTTCAATCTTGACTTTGACTTTGACTTTCGAAACATAGGGTGTTACACTTCAACACTTTATAATCTGACCGAAATATTCTCAACAATATCGTCCCATGGCATGTCTTGAGGTACTCCCTCAATAAGACTCTATGCACTTGTAAGTACAAGTTCCCCATTTCATCTTAAAACTTTAAACTTGGACAATTATGCTCAAAACAACACCAAGTTATTACAAATTCTACATTTAAGTAGTAAACTTGAACAATTAAATTTGTTCATAACAACACCAAGTTTTTTTTCACCAAATAACATTTTCTAACACGGATGTTAGAAAAAATGTTATAACAAGCACATTATAGAATCGAACGTTTACATAAAACGTTTTCCAAAGATAAAGTTTCTAAAGTAAACCATTTCTCATCATTTTTAATGCACACATAGGCAATTAAGTGTTTACATAAAACATTTATGTTCATTATGAACAATCTCTAACCTCGTATTCGTGATACACATTTTCTAATACACGTGTTAGAAAATTTAAGTCATTTTATATATACAAAACATGACCAAATTAAAGCATTAAATGTCATTACTAAATCTCATCAGATGTTATCAATAAAACTCTACTCAAGAGTTTCACCATATGAAACTCATCAAATGTCATCATTAAAACTCTACTCAAGAGTTTCATCATATGAAGAGTTAAGAGTCTCAATAATTATAGACTTAAACTCTAATAAAACTCATCAAATGTCATCATTAAAACTCTACTCAAGAGTTTCACCATATGAATAGTTAAGAGTCTCAATAATTATAGACTTAAACTCTAATAAAACTCATCAAATGTAATCATTAAAACTTGTGACAACTGGCACTTTTCCATGTATTCCGTACAAAGATAAACAATAATCTATACTTTAATGACTGTGCATGATTGAATTAACAAGACGAATGAATCTCTGATTACTGTCATATGCATACAAAGGCATTTCATGTTGCAAGATTGTTCATCATTATTACATGCAACACAATATGGTACAATTAGTGCACGAAACAAAGTTAGCACAGTTATCAGACAGACTAGAAGTACTGACGGAAGTTCAGTACTTAGACAGACATGATGTTAAGACACTAAATAAGCCCCGGAACCAAGTGTTACACTAGAATAGTGTGTAGGAAAGTAGGGGTTACAAAAATGCCTTCCTAGTGATGATTTAGGTGCCGGAAAGTGCCAGAAACACGCCAAAACTGCAGAATTCTGCAGAAAACAGCTCCAATCAGCAAAATTCAGCATTTTAACATCTAAATATAATGCAGAATTATGGTTTAATGGCCCATAATACTTTCCTAAGTGTCGGGAATCAAAACTGTCATAAAAGACAACATAAAGCACACTAAACTGTGCAATTTAGCACTTTAACGAACAGGTAAATGACCGAACAACCAGACACTACCCGAAACATCAAATTTTCACTAGAAGCATTGTTTTTGTGTTACGAAACTAGTTATGGTCACCGAACATCATAACACATCTTATAAACACCATAACACATAAACACTAACTAAGTCCCTTAAAACCAAACTAACTTAACTAACTAAAGATTACAACCTAACTAGCACCCCCCCCCCCCCCCAGAAACCGGTTACAAACATGGGGTCCCACCCCATGATTTTATTCTAATTGTTTATGTGATTTGTATATTTCTTTTGAGACACATGAACCACTAGGTAATGTGATGTTGGAAACTTGTGATTAAATGGCTATAAGATCATCACTTTCATTCTAACACTTGAACTAACCTCCATCATTTTTCCTCTCCTCCTCCTTGCTTACGACCCAACCTCATACACACACTACTCCCATTTTCAATCAACTAACAAGCATTCCAAGGTGATCTAGAGGTGCAAGGAGCTTAACAAAGAAGCTTGGAAGCATTAGAACTTGAAGGACCTTCACCATAAGCTTTTATCCACCTTGTTTATCATCTTCATCATCTTGAGTTCTTCCCTAGCCTTGTGCTAGTAGTAAGCCCCTTTGTAACTTGATTTTACTACTTATTTAGATGGTTAAAAGATTATGTGTATGGTTAAACATGAAGATCATGAAGAAACAAGAAGATGAACTTTAACATAAAGTTAAATAACATAAGAAACTAAGTTGTTTAAGTATATGTATGAATCTTGATTATTGATTACTTGTGTTTATGATGTTAAACATCATAAGAGACTTGCTAGATTGTGATTAAACACATGATCTAGCAAGTGAGAGGATGATCTTGTGAGAAATCAAAGTGATCATCCTTTATGTAAACATGAACTTGAAAGATGAAGTTGTTTTTATGTATGATGAAGTATGAAACATGTTATAAGACTTGTAGAATGATGATTTCAAAGATAGTTTTCTCAAGAAACCAAGTTTAATTTCAAGATTTACATAATCATGATTTCTAAAGAAACTAATCATGTTTTTGGTGTTAAATCAAGTATAGAAACATGTTATTAATAAGAAAAATTCAAGAAGAAATGTTTTTGAAAAATCATGTTATAAGTTGTGAAAGACTAAATTTCTCAAGAATGATGTTTGTGAACAAATGACCACACTTATAAGGGTAACTAAGTCTATTAATTAACACGGTAAGTTACTACAAGTTTTTACAAAATTTCAAGTTCATGTCAATGTGTAAATTGCATATTTAAAGCATATGGTAAGTCTTGTTTATGTTGTTGATGATTGATGATGGTTTTTAAAAGAAAATGATATGCTTTTAAAACATGGAAACCTCCATTTTTAAGGGGAAACTATGGCAAAATTTTTGTAGAATTTAAACACTTAGAAAAATATTTTAAAACAAGTATTTATAAGTAAATTTTAACCATGGTTTTTCATATAAAATTTGCCATAAATTTTGTTACAAAAATTACAAATATTGGAGGTTGGTTTTTGATAAATAAAAGTGACTAAGTATATATTTAGGAAAATATATATTTAGATGTCACAATTTGTGTGATTACTTGTATATTATGTGTATTAGTTATATTATTTTAGGACTTGAAATAATATAACTTACCAAAATACCAAGAATTATAATACAAAATATTATCAAAATTCCAAGAAAACAAATATATAATTTATACCCAAAGAGTTGACAAACCGAACAAGGAATATGGATTACATGTATATGTTCCGGAATTAAGTTCATATATATTTTGACAAATAAGCTAAGTGGTATTTTGGAAATCAAAGAAACGAAAATTATAATTTTTACAAGTGTTACAAAAATATATCATATTTTTGTCAAGTAGAAAATACGTTATTTCTGAATAAAGAAATGATATATATATTTTCTTGAATTATTAGAAAATATATTATTTTGAAGAAAATATATTTTCTTAAATAAATTTAGAATATATTATTTTTGGGGTGAAAAATGGATTTATAAGTATTTTCTAAGTTAATCTTGAAAATATATTTTTGAGGTTTATATGAAGATATAATTATTTTTGCCAAGGAAGAATTATAAATAATTTTCTATAAAAGTTTTCTTAAAATATATATATTTTAAGAATACAAATTGGTGATTTTATAGGTTAAAAAATAATATTCCGGAAAATGTAAATACAAAAATTAAGTATAAGAATACTTAATAAATACAAGAAAATACGTATCCTCGTACGTACGAATACGCACCGGAATACACCACAAATACTTGGCAAAATACACAAGGATAATTATACCCATACTTGGGAAATATTCACGAAAAGAATTGCAATACGAACTAAGGCAAAATATATATTATTTTGACAATATTCCAAAATGAATGGATGAATATAATTTAAGTTAAAATGTTAATATTTTAACTAATAATTATATACTTTGGAATATTATAATATGCATCAATGATGTAACTCAAAATGTACCAAGGTCTCCAAAACAAGTCTTAATGAACAACTAATACAAAGAGTCATTACACGACCTAAACGTCTAATAAAACATGGCACATGTGTAGGTAGTTGTACGACTCACAGAAAGACCTTGAGCATATGAGATAGCAGGACGCAAACTTGTGAGTTCATGTCCCCTTTCCTCTTACTGTTTTCGGATTTATAACTCTCGGGGGTGGAATACATGTTACATATGTTTCAAATGGTATGATTTGGCTATGAAATGAACTATTAGATCATGTGAGCATAGACTGAAATTGAAATGCCAATAACTCTCATAAGAATCATGGACAAAGGTTAGATCTAATGGGTACGGCCGAGCCCCACTCATGGTCCTTATGTGACCACTTAGAGTGCTTTAGTGTCCCAGTCGAGGTGATTCGACAACGGTTAAGGGGATTTGATACAGTCAAAGGAATTTGACACAGTCAAAGGAATTTGACACAGTCAAAGGAATTTGACACAGTCAAGGTGAATTCGACACAGTCGAGGGGAATTCGACACAGTCGAGGGGATTCGACAAAGACAAAAATCTACTCATAATGAGTACTCCCTATGTCTTCACATACATTAATGTCCATGCAAAACATTAATTGATCTGTTCATAGACGTTTTTCATACCTGTTTTCAAAGGAGTCTCTCAAATGTTTACAAGTTATCAGTACTCATACAAAACGCATGAACTCGCTCAACTTTTGTTGATGTTTTCAAAATTACATGTATTTCAGGGAACAAGTTGGATCTTGGGCGCTGGTGTTATTCTGGATGTAAATTTCAAGTTTAGATGTCATCCACTTTTGTTGGTTTGTAACTTAATTAAAGGTTGTGTTGTTTGAAACTTAAATGACTGGTGTTTGTAATGTTTTGAACTTTATGAATGGATGAACATCCTTTTAATCATATAGTTGTTTATTATAATCGAATGCAATGAGAACCAAATCAAGTCACACGCATACGATTCCGCAAAAGTCAGGGTGTGACAAAACTCTACTCAAGAGTTTCACCATATGAAGAGTTTAATTAGTAATTAAAATTTCACTCAAATGGATTTAGAAATCACAAATTAAAGTTGGTGATAAATCCCACACAACTACACCATCACTTTATGGTGATTTAATTCTTGAAGCCAATCAAACATCAACTTCAATGTATGACATTTTATTTCTAAATCATACAAAGCATTAAAATCAATGCTAGAACAAATTACTTATATAAAATGTTTACATAAAACATTTCAAAGCATTTGTGTTTTAACCATTTTTAACAATCATGTTAAAATTAAAGAAATTCTAACGCGCACGTTAGAAATATTAACATTTCCACAAAATGTTAATTCGACTTGCTAAAAGCACATATATGGTTCAATTAAATAAATCATTTCTAATACACACGTTAGAAAATAAACAATTAAAAAATTGCTTCTAAACTAACGCGTTTCATGAACGTTTCTAACACACACGTTAGAAGACAAATGATTACAAAAATCATTATAAGACTTATTTGTTCATATCAATCCATGGGTGGATGAAAAGTCTACTTTAAATAGAGACTTACTTAGAGACATAGAACTCTAATTAAGTAATATAAAACTGTTATTTATAGACATAAAAAAACTCTACTTAAGAGAATTTATCGTTTACAAAGAATGTATAGTTTACACCAATAATTCCGGTCTAACACACATGTTAGAGAATTTAACGTTTACAAAAAACGTACGGTTTACACTAATAAACCCGATCTAACACAAAAGTTAGAAAAATTAACGATTCCCAAAATCGTTTCAAAAACCAAACGGTTGAACCAAAACTATTTGTTTTGTACCACGGTATAGGATTTAAGATTGTATCTCAATCTCAAGAAATCCAAACACAACAAGTTGTACTACATACATGGTTGTAAAAATCCCGACTAGGTGCCGATTAATCCCCGATTAATACCCGACTAGTCGCCGATTAATCAAATTAGTCCCGATTAATCCCCATAAATTCCGATTAATCCCCGACTAATCGCTAGTCCCCACCCCGCCGACCGACTAGCGACTAGCGATTACTCCAACACTGACTACATACATATTTCCCAAAAGAAAATATTTATAAGATCATAATCTTTAAAAATATTTTTTTATTATAAATCCTTTTGTGAACCCAAAATTCTTATAAATAAAGTTTTAAGATTGTAGCAACAATCTCACGGAATCTGTTTTAAGTTTGTAGGAACTAGGTTCACATTTTATAAAATATAATTACAAAATATATAATAACGAGACTCTCGTTATTCGTAGAAAATATCATAGTACAATACTGGTTGCAATAACTAAATAAAAAGAATATATAATATAATTATATATACCAATCTTGATTCAAGCCGCATCTCTGGTTGGTCCTTCACGCGCACTTGATAGCATCCTAGACTCGAGTATTCATCATCTTGAGTCTTGAAAAATACTCCTTGACTGCAATAAAGAGCACACTAAAACGTTGACGATTTTGGTTGAGGCACGTGTTCAACACGCTTCCCTTAAAACAGATTTCGCGCATCTACTAAAGACGACGTGTCTGTCTCCCAGGGTACAACAGCCGAAGCAGTATGTACTGCCAGAGATGGCCACGCGCCCAAGGTTACACCGGATAAAATTATAGTGTTAGAACTTGTGGAAAATAATGATATGAAGATAATGAAATCGAATAGAGAAAACATATCTCTCTAAGTACCCAACACATGAGTCTTCAAGAATCTCCAAGAACTCTTCTAATTTGTTTTTTCTCAAATTTCACTTTCAATTATCTACTTGTAATTAGCTTCATCAAGTTAGGCACATAACCTATTTTGCATACAAGGGATATGAGGTAGAGAAGAGTCTCACTTTATTGGAGATTTTATTAGAGACATAAACTCTAATAAAAACTAATAAATTGACATAAAAACTCTACTAAAAGTCTCACTTTATTAGGGACATAAACTCTAATAAAAACTAATAAATTAACATAAAAACTCTACTTAAGAGTTTATCACCCATATGAAGAGTCTAGTAAATAATTATAATTTTACTAAATTATAATTTCACTAAATAATATCCATTCACACCATCTAAATTTCCAACATCTACTTCTCTAGGGTATAAGATAAGGCTGTCTACATCTTACCTTTCTCAGATTCTACCTTTGTTTTGCTATTGCCGGGATTTATTGAGTTTGATGATGATGATGAAGACCTTAAAAAAACTTTTATGTGTAAACTTTATTTGATAAATTATAACTAAAAGATTTATAAAGTAAAAGATGAATATATAATTCTCTTGTAGTTCAGCTTAGAAGAATAAGCAATTGGAGCCAAACACTAAATATTGATTTTCTAGTGGGTAAGCATATATTCAGGTTTGGGATTCAACTAGTGGTGTTTATCGAATCGGTTTTACGTTAATTTGAATTTGAAAATTTTAAAACTGAATTATATTTGAACTTGTTTAATGCAAAACACGACTTGATTAAGTTGTCTATTAGAATAAACTGATTTGAAAAATAACAACAATTTAAAAGATTTGTCTACTAATTTTTTAAAGTCCATCAATAAATCATAAGTATACTGTACAAAATAAATAAGAAGTTATATATGATTCTAATTCTGGTTTAGTTCGAGATACCTAAGTTTGAATTCAAATTTGTTATTCAGTTCAAATTAGGACACGATTTATATACACCGAATTTTATATGTATTTAAGTCGTTTCGAATTGCGAGCTATTCGCGTCCAATTTAGATAATGAACACCCATAGAACTAATTTGACAAAATGAAGCCGACGTCTCAAGCTAAATATATTGTTGTTGCAGACTACTTTTGAAGGGGTATATTCCTGAATCTACGCCGACCATACGAGTCAACCTCAGCTCGTGCGTGAGACCATATCCAGTTAAATCAAATTGATAACTTCCCCCACTTTGCGCCGGGTAAACAGATATGTTCCAAGTCACACGCGAGGTCAGGATCAAAACAAAGTCAGTTTGACACTTAGCTCCTTCAATAAAAACACTTGGCTTCCTTGACCTTGAGCTGACAGCACGGGGTATACCCGGGGTCACGCGGAGGCAAGAAGCGCAAGTAAATATCGGACAAGTACAAAAGGTGCAAATGGCAGAGCAGTGAGCCAATAAGCGCCCAACAGACTGTTCCTGATTGTGCTACACGAAGCACAATCGTACAGGAGACAAAAAGGTACACAAGGACGTACACGTGTCACCAATCAGCATGCACCGACCACTGCTCCACGATCTCCACTTAGCTACTGATGACAGACCAGACAACAAGTACAATCGCCAGGACACGTGGATCCATTCAGCATGTGCCAGCTACCTTCTCGCCAGGAATCATTAACGGTCGTGGTAGAAGGGACAAAATGGATATTCCTTGTTGTCGTCTACAAGCCCAAGGCCCATCAGTCCATCTCCTTCACAAACCACCTCGGCAATAAATAGGGAACTTCACTTCTAGGTTTAAGGATCACTCTCTTGCTCTCTCAGTTAATACACACACTATTATCCTCAAAATCGATACTTATTCTCACGTCGGAGGGTGGTTACAAGGAGAACCCCCTATTCTCCTCCTTGTAATGAGCTTACGGCGTGTTGATTGTTTTGCAGGATCTTCATAGTTGCTTAGACGATAAGGAAAGAAGATTAATATTGTTTGATGAGACACTAACCACAAACTAATCACCAGATTAGTTTGGTGTTTCTTTATTGACGCCTACCGATTTTTTACAATCACTTTTCATCTTCTTTCTGAGCTGTTACTCTTGATCAATGGCTGATCAAGGTATTCCCTTCCCACCGTTCGGTTCACACCCTCAAATGGGTACGGCAGCGGACTACTCGCATGTTCAAAACCTAATCATTGACGAGTACGCCGAAGGTGAATGCACAGATGTTGGAGCCATGCGCGCAAGCGGTACTCGTACTGCTCAAACAGTGACTCCAACAAACCAAGGCGTTTGTCCTTCAGCACCTGCGATGTCAGGATTACCAGAGGGGGAGACTCCCGCCTCATGGTATGCAAACAGTCAAGCAATACTGAAATCGGCCTAGGCGGCCGATTAATCGGCGCCTAGGCGCTAGGCGGCCACTTACTGCCTAATTTTGAGCTAGTCGGTCAATTAATCGACCATGGTCAAAGTCGGTCAAAGGCGATACCTAGGCGGTCAAAAATCGGATTAATCGGACTATATTAATCGGTCAAAATCGGTCCTAGGCGGTCAAAATTGGTCAAAATCGGTCAAAATCGAACCATATTATCTGAAACTTGAAGTATTTATATGAATTTTGAAGTATTATTTTTATATTATTGGGTATATATATATAATTTTGAAAAAATACATATAAAAATCCCATTCCGATTAATCCCGATTAATCCCTAGGCAGTACCTCACCGCCCGACTAGCGCCTAGCGCCTTCTACAACATTGCGCACAACTGTGCGCACAACAGGGGCTAGCGCAAACGCAACAGACTCCGGTGGTGATACCGATGCCAAGACAACTGCACTATGAGACCTACATCAGGAGTGCGCGCGAAGGCAGCAGTATGACAGGTCACCATCGCCTCGAAGACAAAGTGCTCGTAACACGCGTGACGCTTATGGTGAAACGGAAAGCTATTATGACACTCACTCTCAACCCATCGAAAAACTTCGTTGAGTAGCCGGCTCGGGTCGCGCAACGTGAACGAAGAGTGGGGTAGAAACACTGATGAGTCCGACTCAACGTCCCAACAAGAAGAGACTTCATCGGTTTTTAGCCGTCTCCAAAAACATCACGAAGCCTACAAGCTACGGGCGCGCGCAGCGTACAACCCGTCGGCTGAGCATGACTACAGCCTGGTCTACAGACCAGCATAGTAGCAGAGAAATCAAAGTTTGTCCGCGAGATTGCTCTCACGCCGTTAGAGAAAGCCAAGCTTCCGCTAGCCGTTGGTAAGTTTAATGGCTTAACTGATCCGGATAACCACATACAATTGTTCACAAGCGTTGGTGTAGTTAGGGGATGGACCATGCCCATGTGGTGTCATCCTTTCGTGCAAACCCTGACAGGGGCGGCTTGCGCGTGGTTCGACAGCCTCCCTTCAGGTAAAATAAAATCTTGGCCTGATTTTCAAGAAACATTCCTCGCCCACTTAAGCCAACAGAGGTGGTACAAGCGTGACACCTCAAAAGTGATGGACATCTGGAGGCGCGAAACATAAGGTTTATAAGATTTCATCACTCGCTTCAACAAGGAGTGTTTAGAGATAGGGGCATCAGCGAAGACCTTATGCGTGCCCACCCCAAGAAAGCGATACAATGTGATAGCCTAATCAGGACTATTACAGGGAGAGATGGCATGCCAAAGGAGTGGGACAAGTTGATGGAAACAGCAAAGATTATCGCACATACAGAGGATGCATTGACTGTGTCGAGTTCTAGTCACTATTCGAGAGATCATTACTCAAAGGACTATGCGCATGACTCCAACAGACGCGACAAGAGGAAAAGACACTCTGGCTGGAGGTCAAATCAATCAAACAGTGATGATGAAAGACATCACCGTAGTGAAGAAGCGCGAGCTACTATCGACAAGATCGAATACAAAAAAGTAGTAAGAGGCGAGAATCGAGAGAAGCATTGGACTCTGCTGACTAAGACACCCTTAGAGGTACTTAACATGGAGAAACTGGAATTCAAAGCTCCACCACCAATGCGCAACAAGAAGGGCCAAGACCCTAACTTATACTGCGATTTTCACAAGGATACAGGGCACCTGACAGATGATTGTATCAGCCTGCGCATGGAAATCGAGAAGGCCCTGAAGAGTGGTAAGCTAGAACACCTGCTGAAGAACGTGCGCAAGGAAACAAAGAAGATCCAGAGGACTGGATGAACGGGTGGTCGATTAGCCCACTAGCACATTGGGCTCATCATATCACACCAAAAATAAACACCAGTGAGATCGCCCTTAGCCAAATCTATGGCTCAGGGGTGGTTATCCCGGTTAAAATCAAACTCCATCCATCACGCTTGACGACCGTCAACGCAACCGATGAGAGATCCTCAAGATATGTTTTCCCGTGACAATGAGGCCTCTAATGCCTACAAAGGAGCGTATAACCTACGTACTTCAGACAGTCACATTGTTCCACACACCAAGGACGCACGACAACGGAGAAAATTTTTTGCATGTAATACACAACCTTTGTAAGCGATGGCCACACACTTGACAAGTTGACTAATACAAGTGTTGTTTACATCCTTTTCCTTGTTATTTCCTATAGTAAGTTCAAGTTACAAATGCATGTTTCAACTTTGAGTTCACGCAAAAACGATAATTACGAGCTCATGAACTAAGCTAATCTCCAAGACTCCCGCCAACACAGCGCGGAGTCAGATTACATCGTTCAAACACGAGCTACACCTATTCTTATTCACGGAACTTAAACAAAGTTTCTAACACATGCAATAATTGTAACATGATAATCAAATGGCAGTAACATCACTTTTTATTAACAAGTGCAAATGTGCATCGGCTACATCACATGAAACAAAATGTACAAGGCACAAACGCCTATCACCGCATCAACAAACTATGTCATCTTCACTTCGCGCTCCCATCACAAGCATCTTCATCTTCGTCATCAGAGAGCTCTTGCGCTTCGGGAACATCGAAGATAACCTTTAAGCGAGTAACATAATCATCGTGTTGGAGCGCATTAGAGACCAGTGTCACACCCCAAAAACGTCGCAGCGAAAATACAAACGTGGCGGTGACGGAGGTTGGTACCCATATGCAATATTTATTTTGGACATTAGTTTATTTAAAACATAAAGTTTAGAGTTTCAAACATACACCACAACCACAACATAGTTGTTTGTCCCTTATGGGTCTTAGTACACACAGTCCCAAAAGTAGTTTTAAAAGTGTCCAAACATTATTTATTTAACAATCGCATCAAACAACCATAAGACAACACAAGCCAAAATTCCCAAAGCCGAACTCATGTACCAGAAGAACACATAAAAATCAAGTGTCAACACAATGGAAGGTGAGTTCACATATTCTAATTTGTAACAATTTGTTTAAGGAAAAGTTTCTTGCTATATATTTTAATGGTTAAACATCCATATAGAGTTAAGAAAGTTAATTTTATTTCCTTTATAAAAATCTGAGGGTTAATCATCGTGAGCGGTTTTATAGAAAAGCCTCCGATAAGATTATCTACCCAAGGTTTGTATATTAAATTTTAGTTCATTCGTTCAGATTCGTAAGTTGCAAGACATTACGAGCTATATACCACCATTGAGGTTCTAATCAAAGTAACAATATTCAGAATAAAAATCCGCCGCTATATTGACACAGAGCTACCAGTCACGATGGGGTTGTCAACCCGATAGATCTATCAACAATTCCACGCATGCAATATTTAATGATTAAAAATGGCTAAGACTGCGCCAGGATGTCCCACAATTAGGATCACCCAAGCGCCCTCCCCAATTGATCAATATATATACCTACTTGAAGACCAATTTAATATTTTGTGTTGTACGAATTCCCCGAAGTCCCCGACGCAATGTAAGCCTATCCCGATACTTACACTCTTGAGATCGAGCAAATTCATCACAACTTAGATTTAAATATTTTTAAATCCATACTGTCGTTTTTACCTCAAACACCGTAATCCTCCCCGTTTCTCCCCGAAACATATTTATAATCAATCACATTTCCAAAACCATGTTTTCCTCGAAAACATATTTTTATCATTCCAAACCATATTTTCCATGAAAATATATTTATAATTTATTCAAGGGTATGTTTTATACAAAAACGTATAATTATCCTTTTCAAGGCGTGTTCTTCCCCCAAAACAGTATATAAAACAGTAAAAGAGGGGTTTAGTGACACTCACCTAAACATAATTATTCAAAGGCATGTTTCATACAAAAACATTTAATTATCCTTTTTAAAGACATGTTCCTCCCCCAAAACAGTATATAAAACAGTAAAAGAGGGGTCTAGTGACACTCACCAAAACATAATTATTTAAAGGCATATTTTATATAAAAACATAAAATTATCGTTTTAAAGGTGTGTTCCACCCCTAAAACAGTATATAAAACAGTAAAAGAGGGGTTTAGTGACACCCACCTTTGGGTGCGAATATATTATCACAATCCCTTAAATTGATTTACACGTCCTAATTTAAATAGGAACAATTTAATAACCAATTATTCTACGAACAACTAAGTTTCCCAAATACTTAGAATTTTCACATAACTTTGAGATTTTCTCGAAAAGTCTTTTTTTATTATGTTGGCATATTTATATATATATATAGGTAGAGGATCCTGTAAAAAATGGGGTTTTTTGTGAGAAAGGTATGAAAGAATCTACACCATTAGATCTTTGATCTAGTGGTTGAGATTGATAGGGACCAAATTGTAAAATGTGTTTTATTATTTTGGACTGATTTGAAAATTGTAGGGGTAATAGAGTCTTTTATATCCATTTGAAAATAGGAAACTGTAAATCAAATCCCTATAATTTTGAATCCTCCTTCTTCTCCAGAATAAAGATCTTGAATCATCATCATCATCACCAGTTTATCTAATCTTTTTGAAGGAGTGACGTGAATAATTGAACAAAAGGGCGGCTGCCAAAGGGGTTCTTGGGGGTGACGTAACGAACAAGGAGAATAAGTATTATATATTTGCAAAAAAAAGTGACGACAGAGAAGAAGGTGGACCGTATAATATTTTAAATCAACATCAAGAGAGTTTGAGGCAAAAAAATACATAGGGACATCACTCGACGAACAGAAAATAGAGAAGGAAGCCGATTGGTTCGAGGGTTCAAGTCGTGATCAAGTTGTCGCACTTCCGCCACCGGTCCCCGGTCCGACCACCCTCCATTGTGTTGTTGTTGTTTCAGATGCCCAGCATTACGGGGTTGTAATGTTATACAGAGTTATAATAGGGTGATATGGTGTTACATATTATTCACAGTGTGTTATAGTGATTTGTAGTGTTATATCTTTTTTGTAGTGTTATGTACTTATTACAGTGTTATAAACTGTTGAATGGTGTTTTGCAGTGTCTTTAATATTGTTATATACTTATTGAATGGTGTTATATACTTATTGAATGGTGATATATAATTATTGAATGATGTTATATAATTATTGAATGGTGTTATATATGTGTTGAATGGTGATTTGCAGTGTTATTTCGTAGTGTTTTTTATAGAGATCTATAAAATGGTGTTATATACTTACTGAATGGTGTTATACATTTATTGAATGGTGTTATATAATTATTGAATGGTGTTATCTATGTGCTGAATGGTGGTTGCAGTTGTAGGATCGAGAATCGATCTAAACGAGTCTATCAGAAGAGTTCTAATCCATATCAAAGGCGGAATTCAATGATACAGACTTGATTACAGCTTGATTCACTCTTTAATTGTCTTGTTTATTGATTTGAAAGCGTTACAGGTCAAACGACACGTCAGCAGCACTTCGGCTCTGGAATCCGGAACTGTTACAAATGAACTGGCAGCTCAGGTATATATAAGGAAGGCATTTCGTACGAAATGACCAAGATCCATTTCGTGCGAAATGGACAATGTCCCAGATCGGAGGCGGACACTTGTTATATTGACAACCTTTTTCAATCATTCCTCATTTGGTTTTCTGGGAGAATAACTTTCCCAGATCGGAGGCGGACACTTGTTATACTTGACACTTTGTTTCTTACAAGTATCTTCTTCCGTCTTTTTAACTTGAAAAGCTTCAAGACCTGCAACAGTAGGATAAACTCTATCAATCAAATAATCACAAGCTTTATAACTCATCAGCAATCGTTTGATTCTCTCATTTTCAATCTTTTCAAGTTCCAAATCCTGCTTCAGCTTAGCACAATCTTCAATATATTCATTTATGACCCTCTGCTTTGTCATTAATGTTGAACTCATCATCGTCTGAGCAGCTCCCATTTCTAGGTTTGTCTTGTTCAAATTATCAACCGTTCTGTTCAACACATCATATGATTCTTTTACATACTTCACATCAAACAACAATTTTTCTTTCAACTCTTATAGTTCACGATACTTCTTGTCTTTCTCCTCACAATCTTTGCAAGGTTTCAAGCATTTCAGACAAGGTTTCGTGACCTCAACAATCTTCTCAACTTCGAAAATCTTTTCAACTTCAATGATTTTTTCAACTTCGACTATTTTTTCAACTATTTTCTCCACTTTTCTTCTTCATCTTTTTCTTCTTCAGCTTCCATTTTTGCCTTTTCTTCAGCAACTCTTCTTGCTTCCAACTCTCTCTTCATTCTAGCAGCCTTCTTTTCATTCAACATCTCAATCTTATCTGCAAAAAACAAATTAAAACTATAAGTATCCAGACCTTTTCTAGCTTTATTGAAATACTCTTCTTCGTCATCGGTGTCTGCATCACATCCTAATTCCTTAAAAATCGGTGTTCTTTTCGGCTTAGATTTAACTGACCCTTCTTCCAAGATTTGAGCAACAAAAACTGATTTTTCTAAGAATTCTTTATCTAGAATGTATTTATCCCAGCTAAATCCCTCTGCCAATCTTTCATCATCTTGATTTACAAGATAAGCTTTCTTCTTTCCATCTTCAATAGCACGAGATGATGACGGTTGTTGTGCAAGCTGATAATAAATTGATTTTCGATGATAATCGTTGTTTCCAAACGGATCTTGTCTTCCTGTTTCTTCTTTATTTGTACACTCTCGTTTAAAATGCCCCTTTTCTCTGCAACGAAAACAAATAACCTTTGATTTGTCAAACCCTAACGGAGATGTAGCAACATCACGAAGATCATCTCTACCGGTGATTTGTGTAAATTTTTCTGCTCTTCTTACAGCACTTGCTAAACACCACTTGATGTCCATCAACTCAAGTTCTTCAGCATCAATCTGTTCATAATCCTCTTTGGTGAGCATCGGATTTCTAATTCGTCCAGCAACTAAGCTTTCATACGACTCTAACATAGTAACAAGTGATGCCATGTGTTGCTTAGCTATTTCTGGAGAGAGATTTTGACCATTTTGAATATTCAATGTAACATTGCATTGCATTGCATTGCATTGCAGATTTGTTGAACTCTGTCGTTGAGAACTTGGTGTTGAGAAATTCGGATCAAAACTTGAATACGATGACGAATATCCACCACTCTGAGTTGTAATGCTAACATTTGTTCCAGAAGAATCATCAGCACTGAAAGCAGTCTTAATCTTCGGACTCGGAGTAGTCTCAAATTTGTTTCCTCTGTAATATAGACTAACATCCTGTTGAGCATTTGGATTATTCATGATAGCAGTTTTCTGAACATCCAATTCATGTTCTTCAATCTTCTGAATGAATTTACTCAAATTCATATTTTCAGATTTTCTCATATGTTTCAAAATCAACAAATATGTTCCCCATTTATTCTGCGGTAATGCATCAGCAAGCTTATCAACCCATTCATCATCGTCGTCTTTCTTGATTTCCAATCTTCTCATTTCCTGAACAAGATGACAATATCTATCGATAGTCGTTTTGGTTGTTTCACCTTCAAAAGCTACAAACATATCAAATGATTTCTTTAATAATGCACGTTTATTTTTTATCATATCAGCACTTCCCTTAAATTTTTGAATCAATGCCAACCAAATTGATCTAGCAGTGTCTTCATGTTGAAGCAAAACAAAGATATCTTCTTTTACTGCTTGTTGGAGAATACTAATCATCAATTTCTCACTGGTGTATTTTAACTTCTCAGCCACTGAAAAATCACTTAAAGATTTTTCATTTCCACGGTCATCTATCGTTTTTTCGTAATCTTTGTCTAACGCACACCATGCATCAAACTTATAAGCTTGCACCCATGTTTCAAAATGGTTTTGCCATCCTTTAAAATCCTCGATGTACATAAGCTTTGGAGGCTTTTGAGACGTTCCTGTTTCATTTTCGATTTCAATGGTTTCGGCTGCAGTAACTGGAGCAGCTGGAGTAGTAGCAAATGCATTGTAAAACTCTTCTTCCATGTTTCGGTAACACGTTTAAAAAATTTACAAAGTTCAAGCGAAATGCAGATTCAAACGAAATGAACCACTTTGATGCGAAATGATTTTGATGCAAATTGATCCTGGTACGAAATGGCTTTTGGTGCGAAATGAACTTGAAGCGAAATGACCTTTTGGTGCGAAATGGACAATTTCAAGCGAAATGGAGATTCAATCCGTGCGAAATGAAGTTCAATTCAAGCGAAATGGCAGCTTTCAAGCGGAATGGGTCATTTCGTGCGAAATGGGAGTGCTTTCAAGAGAAATGGACAAACTGGTGCGAAATGAAGTCTATTTCGCGTGAAATGGAGTCAATTTCACACAAAATGCTGCTGATGTCACCTAATCGTTCAGATTTTTGTCAAATTGATCAAGTTTTAGGCCGATTTTACGTCTGATTCTTTCAAGGATTGTTTAAAACTGTGTTACACACGTTATATGTGAAATTCAATTCATTTTAACCGTAAAATTTTGTTAATTTTGAAAAAGAAGATGTAGAAGTCAGAAATTTTGGTGAAATCAGGCCGATTTGGTAAGAACTCTTCCTCCTGAGCTCTGATACCACTTGTAGGATCGAGAATCGATCTAAACGAGTCTATCAGAAGAGTTCTAATCCATATCAAAGGCGAAATTCAATGATACAGACTTGATTACAGCTTGATTCACTCTTTAATTGTCTTGTTTATTGATTTGAAAGCGTTACAGGTCAAACGACACGTCAGCAGCACTTCGGCTCTGGAATCCGGAACTGTTACAAATGAACTGGCAGCTCAGGTTTATATAGGGAAGGCATTTCGCATGAAATGACCAAGATCCATTTCGTGCGAAATGGACAATGTTCATTTCGTGCGGAATGGTCCTGTACATCCAATTCTTTCTAAACTAACCTACCGAGCTCCATTCTATCCAATCTAGACACAAGACTCGATACAAGACGAAGTCGACAGACATATGCACCAACAGCAGTGTTATTCGTAGTGTTTTTATAGAGATCTTTAAAATGGTATTATATACTTATTGAATGGTGTTGTATACTTATTGAATGATCTTATATAATTATTGAATGATGTTATATAATTATTGAATGATGTTATATATGTGCTGAATGGTGGTTGCAATGTTATTTGTAGTGTTTTTATAGAGATCTTGTAACGCCCGTCTTAATTTAATATGAATTTACTACCAAATACGCATTTATTTTGCGTAAAATACCGGTTAACAAAAAGTTGTTAACTTAAAAATTTATACATGATTAGATTATTTAGGATTAACATTCCTACTGGTTTAAAACGTACAAAATGTGACATCAAGAGTTACATGTTCATATTTAGTTAGAACAAAATATATTAACGCAGAAGCTTCAAAAGTGTCGTGTTCGGTTCTTTGACATATTGCTTGATCACCATCCGAAGTATTGCCAACATTACCTAACATCAAAACCAACTTAAATGTTAGTTTTGACAACATATAAACAAGTATAATCAAGTTCCAATATCGAACAATGAAAACAAAATAAAAATTCAGAACTTTGATCTCTCGCGCCACATGAGAGATTCACTTAAGTCTTTCGCGGGCCGCGAGCGGCCCCGCGTGTCGCGACATAATGATGTTCCCCCGTCACGTGCCGCGGGGGAGACCCTTTTTCCAGCGGTTTCACTTACTGGACCTGCATATCTGCTCGCTCCCAATTTTCTTACAATTATCAACTTCAAATGACCATAACTTTTTATCTAGAAGTCCATTTTAGGTGATTCTTTTTCCTACGCGTTTGTAATAAAAATACACACCAATTTATCCTCTTTTCTTCATATGAAACCTGAATTATAAACGAATACTTTGTAATTTCTTGTTTCATTTATTCGACCCGTTTGTTTTATACTTTGCAAACATGTTGATCATTCATTTTTACTTCAAAGTGTACATACCCATTCCCCGGGCTTGTGAACTTTAGCGTATTATTACCATTTCATGGTTTTACGCTTTCATATCTCACAATTATAGAGTGACGCTCGTGTCACTTTAATTTTACCAATTTACCCTTGTTTTGACCCGTTTGGTCATCTAATGGAAACCTCCATTTTTATCATCATACTAACTTATTTCAACAAACATTTTAACTTAATGCCATGCCTAATGAACTTCGTCATTTCAGCATTATACAAATTGCACAATTAGACTAATTCAAGTTAAGTAACTATATCCAATATACAAACATAATGTAATGGAGCCAAGTTACATACTTGCATAATTCATCGTCATTGATTTCTAACCATAATTACCCATTCCCGGGCTTGTCCATATTAGCGTATCACTTTCATTCCATGGTTTACGCTTTTATAACTCAAATTTAACGAGTGACGTTTAAGTCACTTCGAACACTACCATTTCGACCATTATTTTAACCCGTTCTTTATCTAGTGAATTACATCACTTAATATACATTCTAAACATGACTAATTTAAACAACATTATCAATAAACATATCTAACCAACTATTTATTTTGACCCGTTTGGTTTGTCGAGTGAATTCCATCACTTCTTAGACTTACCAAACGATTACAATTTTTGTTATAACAACATTAAGCATACCTAACCAACTATTTATTTTGACCCGTTTGGTTTGTCGAGTGAATTCCATCACTTCTTAGACTTACCAAACGATTACAATTTTCACTATAACAACATTAAGCATATCTATGACTAGGCTTGTCTACATAAATGCAAAGAAACGACAAGTCGTGTACCTTTTAAAGCATATCCTTCAAGCGCGCGTCCACTCCGACTTGACCGCTTGAAGATTCAACCACCGAGCCTTATGATCCTTTACTGACGTGATCACTAATTTGTGCTTGGATTTCGATTTGGGCTTGATTTGCCTTTTTAATTTGATGAATTTTTGAAGTTTAGGGTTTGAGCATGAGAGCCTTTCTTGGCTCTGGTTGAATTCGCAGGAACCACACACGTATATGTGTGTTTTATGTTTTAATATTTTATTTAATTAAAATTCTAATTTATTTGTCCATGTTTAGCCCCTTAACTTTATTCAAGTTTTTATAAAGGGTATTTTAACCATGTTTGTTCTATTATTTCAAGTCTTTTAACCAACTAGGTTATTTATTCCTAGTTATTTTATCTTAACCATAACCGACTTTTAATTTATAATATAATATTTATATTTTTGGGGTGTTACAGATCTTTAAAAAAAATCTTGTTCCTATAAGTAAGGTTGGCGGTTATGGAAAGTTATCAATTAATTAAAACAATGATAGAATTACTTGTTTACCCTTTTGAATTAATTTAGATTTAGGACACATGTCACCTCCACAATATTTCTCACACTTCTCACATTTTTAACCTTTTTTTACAATAACCTTACCCTATATATATATATATATATATATATATATATATATAGTGTGAGGTTCATTGGGGAACACTAAAAAAGTGGGGAACCGACTCAAACGAACTCCGATTGGACTCATTCCAGCGGCGTTGGAACCGGCTCGTCGAACCCTAACTAGGATCTCTTAACCCTAACCCCTAAATCATAACCCCTAAGCCCTAAATATATTAGGGTTTGGCTTTTAGGGTTTAGCTTTAGGGTTTAGTTTTAGGGTTTAGAGTTTAGCTTTAGTGTTTAAGGTTTAGCTTTAGGGTTTGGCTTTAGGTTTAGCCTTTAGGGTTTAGCTTTTTAGGATTTATAGTTTAGATTTTACGGTTTAGCTTAGGTTTTAGCCTTATTTTTTAGCTTTAGGGTTTAGAGTTTAGGAGTTAGGATTTAGGGTTTAGGGTTAAGAGATCTTAGTTAGGGTTCGACAAGTCGGTTCCAACGCCGCTGGAATGAGTCCAATCGGAGTTCGTTTGAGTCAGTTCCCCGCTGTTCCCCACTTTTTTAGTGTTCCCCAATGAACCTTCCCCTATATATATATATATATATATATATATATATAGGGCTAGGTTTATGAGTGAACAACATCCTTGTTTGTGAACAGAGTGAACTAATCTCAGCCATCCATTTGTTTTTTTTTATTAAAATGATAGGATTGTAATTTTATTTTTAATTTTCATAAATTAGATTTAAATCATTTTGTTTTAATTCTTGATTTTAGTTACACGTTTCCTATTTTGTAGAGATTATACATTTTCTGATGACATATTTACGTTTTCTCATTTTCCAACTTCCTTGGATGATGATTCTGTTATTAATAATTAGTAGTGCATGCGGAGTTTGGAAAAAAGCAATGATTTTTTTTATTTTGTCCCAATGGCCTCTCAAGTAAATATGTGAAATAAGGTAAAATAATCTTTAACACCAGATCTTACCTTCTGATAAGAATATAAAAAATTTTCGCATCAATAGCATTCGTATTTTTTTTATTATATAGTTTATAATACAAGGGGTATAAACTTAAATTTAAATTAATTAAAATGAAGAAATCATCAATAAGATTTTCAATTGAGTTCAGTTTACTAATAAGATTATAAAGATTTTGCCCTCTGTTTCTTTTTAATAAAAAAGATAAATGCCATACCGTATACAAGCACCATCTGGTAATACACTAAAACTTTTTTCTTTTTAATAATAATGTTTTATTTTTTTATCATCAATAAATACTAATTCTCACTTTTTAATTCTTTTTGTACAAATAGTTCGAATATTTGACATCAAGTATGGAGATAGTTATATGTAATAATGTGTCTTTTCCCTAATTTTTTTCATCTTTTGTTCAATACATTCCATTCATAGTGTTGTTATACATATATGTACTTTTTAATTTACATGTGTACGTATATGTATAAAAAAGATATACATATGTGTATAAAACAGTTTGGCTGAATAGATACTGTATATAAAATAAAAACAAACAGAACTAATAAATGGTTTATACACATATGTACTTGTATTGGATACTCAAAGTACACATATATATTATTCAAATTACATATGTACGCATGTGTATAAAACGGATATACGTATGTGTATTAAACAAGTTGGCTGAATAGTAATTGTGTTTATTTTTAAATTAATAAATTAGTTAATGGGTAAGAGAAATGAAGAGAGAGAATGTAATTAAATATTTAATTAGAAAGAGGCCCCAACCGTATAATTTAATCAATAACCAAATATTCTTAAATTTGTATTGTATGCATGTTTAGAAACATCATCTCATTCTTATATTTATCTATATTCAATTAAATAATACTTTTTATTCTTCTTTTTAATATATTTATCTTTCTTTCATTACTCCCACCCATAAAAAAATAATAAAAAGATATAAGGGTTCAAAAGTTGGAACCAAATTTGGGGGATTTGGTTGATTTCCCAGAGAAATACGAGGGATAGGAATAAGATGTATAGGTGTTTTCTAAGTTTTTATTGTTTTTTTCCTAAAATTTAAGAATGAGGTTGGGGATGGGGATATATATGCTCTAAGAGAGATTCTCTATTCCTTTTCCCGTACCTAAATAGTAAAGAAAATATAAGATTTTGTTCAATTTTAGTTTTACTCTGTAGTCCTCATCCTTATATACCTTCTATATTTGAGGGTTAATATTATCCTTATGTTATTGTTTTAAGAGTAAAGTACAAGTTTTGTCTTTTTTTTTGTTTACACCAAATTGAATGCGTTGTCCTTTAGCGTAAATGTTGACAAGTTCTGTATCTAATGTTACAAAATCTTGCACGTTATGTCCTTTAGGCCAAACCCAGTTAGATTTTTTTTGTTAAATTTGGTCATGTGCCTTGCACATGAGGGTATTGTTGTCATTTCATCTCTTTATGGACTATTATGTAAAACAACTTGTGTTTAGGGACTAGTTTGCAATAAAATGAAAAATAAAAGAAATATAATCTCTCTCCTTCTCTCAAAACTGAAAGTCCCTCTCTCTCTCTAAACTTAAGGTCCCTTTCTCTCTCTTCTCTCTCTGTCTAACACAATCTGAAGGGGCGACAGTGAAGGTACCTCTCTTTATCTAACACAATCTGAAAGGATGACGACAGTGAAGGGTGGTTATGGTGGTGGGTTAGGGGCGGCGGTGGGTGATTTGGTGAGGGGGTGCTTGTGGTGGTGGGTTAGGTGCGGTGGTAGCATGTGATTTGGTTTCGATGGCGCTCGTGATGGTGATGGGTGAAGGTGAAAGGGTGGATGTGGTGGTGGGTTAGTTCGACGGCGGTGAGTGCTTTGGTTACGAAACCGGCCACTGAAACTACACCAAATCGCCATTCATTTCAAATCTTCTACAAACTTCTCTGTTCGTGCATCCGCCAGTGATTCCAGTACTTTCTGTTTATTTCAGCTTTTGCTAATATAAAATCTCAATTATGTTATACATACGTTTGTAATTGTTGTTTGAATTTGAATATGTAGCTGTGACTCGACTTGATTATGGTGCTGGTAATGTTCAGAGTAATAGAAAAGCAATTCGTTATCTAGGTCTGCATATGCAGCTGTGATTCTGCTTGATTTTGTTACACCCCAGGAAAACCAGGAAACCACGCAACTTAACTAGCTTCCTCAGTAACCACGTGCTAAATTTCGGGACGAAATTTTCTTAACAAGGGGAGAACGTGACAACCCTCATAATTACATGTATCCGTACGATTAATTAATGTTAATTAAAGTGCTTGATGACTGTGCTGAATTACTTAACTGTATTCTGATTATTGCGTCATACTTACATGTGCTTGTTAACATACTAGTCTTGTACAGAAAATTGACAAAATGGTCCTGAATGTTTTCCTAAGTATTGGGAATTAAAAGTGTTACAAAAAGATACATAAAAGACACTAAACGGAACAACTTAGCACTTTAACGAACCGGTATCTAACCGAACAACCGGACATTTCCCGGGACACCAAAATTTTACTAGAAACACTGTTTTATTATTTCTTGGCTAGTTATGATCCCCGTACACCATAACACCCACTAGATATCAACTAACTAAAAACATGTAAGTATATACTTGGAATCTAACTATTATTTACCCACCTTTCACCAAAATACTTTCAATTACCCCCCTAACCAATCGGTCACCATCACCACCATATCTCCATACCATACCTCAAAGATTTTACTTCTTATTTTAATTAGATTTTGCTTGATATCTTAGACAAGATATTGGAGGTATGGCTATAAGTATGACAAAGGGATCCTAAAATCATTTGATATCTCACACTTCACAAACTCCACTCTATCTCTCTCACTCTCTCGGCTCACTTATAACCGCCACCACCACCACCACCTTATCACCACCATGTTCATCCAATTTCAAGCTCCATTCATGTGTTAGAAGATGCTTTGTGAAGCTTGAAGCTTGTGGATCACCAAGGAGCTCACTTACTTGCTTTTTCTCACATCATTTTCATCATCTTTTCACTAGTGTTCTTCCCTAGCCTTTGAGCTAGTTGTAACTCCTTGATTAACCTTGTTACTCCTACTTTAATGGTTAAAAGATGTAGTAGGTTGATTATAACTAGAACACTAAAAGAACATGAACTAAAAGTTTAAACATAAGGTTTACATAAAGATGAAATATGATGAAGTGTTGTTAGTATGATGTTGTTTGGTATATGTTGATGCTTGCTTGTTGATTACTAGAAATATGTTGTTGATCATTATATGCAACTTGTTAACTTATGATTAAAAACATGGTTTAACAAGTAGGAGGTGATTAGGGGTTTACATAAAAGAATCACCTCCATATTTAGCCATGAACTTGGTGACAAAATGATTTCTTGTAAAATAACAAACAAAGTGATCTAGTGATCTTGTAGATCTAAAACTTGTGAATGATTTTCCTAAATAAACCAAGTTTAAAAGACGGTTTTCAAAAGATCATGATCCTTACACTATTCTTGGAAATAAAGTAAGTATATGGATACTCGTGACACATGAAAATGTTGTAAATAAATATTTTTGTAAAATATGTTCACAAGTTGTGAACATCTAAAAATCCCGAGAATGAGATTTTAACAAAAGTAAACACACTTTGGAGGGTAACTAAACCCACTAAACGTCTCACCAAGTTACTACGCATTTTTATGAAACATCAAGTTCATGATTGGTTTGTAAATGGAATAGTTTGCTCTTGGTAAATTGTTGTTGATTGTTGAATGATTTTTGGAAAAGAAAATGATATGCTTATTAGCATGGACACCTCCATTTACAAAGGAAACTCTGGCGAAATTTTCTAAAAATTCCAACACATAGAAAATATTTTCTAACAAGTGTTACAAGTGTATTTTTAACTATGATCTTCCACAAAAGTCAAGGTGTGACATTAGAATTGTGTGTGGTATGTGATGGAAGTAATGAGTAGATATACCGTACGTAGGATACATGTTATGCATGCACGAGAAACTGATTGCTATCTGTACCTTATTAGGACGTGCTTGATTCCTGATTATTAGAGTAATTAATCTAATCGAGCAAACCAAGGTGAGTTCACACTCTTTCTAAGCCATGGGATTCCCGGTGGTTGGGAATGGGTTAAAGAACTAAAACAGAACCTGCATATCCTCCTTGGGTAGGATATGTACCTCCATCCTCCATAGGTAGGATGCCAATATTAATCCTGCGTATTCTCCTTGGTAGAATACGTACGTTCGTCCTCCTTGGGTAGGACAACAACCTTAAACTACTAGCCAAAACTCTATCACCTAAGTCCCTAATTTTATATCGACTTAATCGCCGAGGCCGATGGCGAGCGGGTCATTAGTTAATAGCGCTATTCGGTTTGACAAACCTCACACCGTGCCATTCGGACGGGCGTGTACTAATGGATCATGGAAAACTGTCAATGATGATAGACATTGACGTAGGGCACAACTTACTTTCGTCAGTAGTCGATATGGTAACGGTCTAGTGGTTCACATGGGGAAGCCCTCATGGGTCACGGTTTGGGAAAGAAGGAATTGGTTAATCATATTTTCAACTATGGGGTAACCCCCACGGCAAGTAAGCCAACTAAACGAAAACCATGTTTTTGAAACAACTTAAAACGAACACCCAACTGTGAACTCACTCAACTTTGTTGTTGACTCCTTGTTACATGCCTTGTAGGTCGTTAGGTATCTATCGAGCTTGCACAGGGAGGCGTGGTCGTTGTGGGACATGGGCTGTCGAGTCCCATGTTAAACATTTAAACTTAAGAACTTATTACTTAAGTTTTGGGTTTTACCTTTAATGTTTCCGCTGTTTAATTCAAACTTGGTTAACTAGCTTTTGATCACCAATTATATTGTGTGGTTGGATTTTATCCATCTTAAATACATTGTTCAATGTGATTGGTGGCTTGATCCTGGTCATGTCACGCCTCCAAGCGGTGATACTCCGCATGGTAGATTTTGGGGGTGTGACAGATTGGTATCAGAGCCATTGGTTATAGTGAACTTGGTTTTAAAAAGGGAAAAAGCTTTGTGTTAAAAACCAGACTATAACCTGATTAGTGCTCAACGATCCACAACGACGCTTCACTCCACATGCAAGACTCGACACAATAGGTGGTATGAATTATGTTTATATTGTCTGTTTGATAGTTCACATAGTGCATTAGTTAACGTGATAACTGCTATTTGGGCCTTGTGTGCTTACTCTCTTCCGTCGTCCCACACTTACGCACTTTCGGGAAACTTTTCTTACTTACGTTGCTTCGTTGTGAAGATCATGAGTGGACGTTTGAATTTGACTCAAACCCATCTGACGGCTTTAATCAATGAACGAGTTGCTGAGGCACTCGCAGCAGCTCCAGCAGGAGGTCAACATGCTCCGCCTCCCGTATTGTAACACCCCGAAAACGGGCTTAGTAATTAAACTCTGTTAATACTAAAAGACGGGTAACGTACCGTTATTAGTAAAAATAACCCGTCAAATATTTGGATTTAAATAAGAAATCCTAATATTAAATAAAAACGAATCAAAGTTTTAAGTAATTAAGTTTATAAAAGGCCCGATTTAACGGGACTTAAAGTAAAACGGGTTACGACTTCCCGAACCTACTAAGCTAACTAGGAATAATTCTAACCTAGTTAGATAGTGACTTATGAGTGGGTTAAAACACTTAAATTATGAACTAAGGAAAATGGAGGGGCCAAAGATGTTAAAATCGAAACTTATGTTGCTAATTTAATTAAAACAAAAACCAAACACCCCATTTGGGGATGTCTGGTCGTACAAAGAAGCAGGAGGCGACCTGGGTTTCTTCAAACCCTAAAATCCTCACTAAAACTCTCAAATTGGAGGTGCAAATCTGGTCCAAAACGAAAATTGGGCATAGATTATTGATCCTCATCACAAGAGGATTACAAGGTATGTAAAATTTGATGAAAACTCTCAACTTGAAATTCTCATGAAATTGGAAGAATCTGAAATTATGGTTGCATGTGTGTCTTATGATGATTTAGGAACAACTATAGTGTCTAGGGACAAACCCTAGACAAATACAAGTTGAAATCATGTGAAATTTTAGTAAAATCCATGATCACCATTGAAGGTGATTAGTGGGTTATGTAGATTTTAATAAACACTGGGAAATTGGGTGATATTCTAGTGTAATTTGACAATTGTGAAGTGACTTCAGAATTATAGAAGCTAACAACTTTGTAAGAAGGTTGATTTATGTGAAATTAGGGCTAAGAGATAAGCAAGAGACTTGATAAATAAACATGTAAAATTCTGCCCTTAAGGTGTTCGTTGAAATGCCTCAAAGAAGGCTCGAAACTAGAATTTTGTAGTTAAAACACCTAATTGTGATGTTTTGGCTATTATGCAAAATGTGATTAAAAAGAGTTCTAAATGTGATAAACGTGGTTAGAACTTTGGTTAAAACGGTGGTCTGAAGATAACGCCTACCGGGTAATCAAGGAATGCTAAAACTAGTTGATGAATTCAAATATGCAATTAATATACTAATGGGCATTTGACTTTTAAAAAGTCAAACTGACCTATAATACGATAAATGGTAATTTTTTATATGAAATGCGTATGCTGGAATAATCGTATTAAATTATGATTAAACTAACCACCTTGAAAACGATGATGGTAGTTTGACGCGTAACAAGCTAGGTGGAAGCTTGATGAGGGAGCGGGTCAAACGAATCCGGAAGGAAAGGAAAAGCGTAGTTCGGATGCGAGGTAAGTAAAGCTTACGCCCCTTTTTATTATTTACAAATGACATGATTGCAAGTATAGTATATGAATGCTACTAAGTGGTTGGCATAGGACGTTCCGACACGATTCAATGAGAGTCGGAACGAAGGGAAAATGGTAAGAAATCATAAGTTATGGACAAGGGGTAACATGGTAAATTAGTCATGTAGTGACGAACAAACAAAGACGGTTTTAAGTAAAACGAGTACAAGGAAAAACCGGGATAGGTTTAAAGGGGATGAAATGGTACTTAAATACCATCTCATACGGACAAATGGTCAATTTGACTAAATAGGTCAATTGGTGTGGGTAACGCCATTGACAATAACATTTGATAATTGCATGTTGAGTTTTGTAATCACAGGAAATAACATAAGCTTGCATTGCTTTAACTATAACAATTTAAAGCAAAAGTTAAGTAAACGGGTCAATACTTTGACCCGAGCCAGGTACGTATAACTAAGCTTTTTGGTTAAACATACAATTTTGGTCAAAATATTTAGTGAAAGTCCTTCGCCGTGAAGTAAGGGACTAAAGTTGACCAAAACACCCTTGAAGGGTATATTGGGCAAACGAATCATAGGGGTCGTTTAGGAACTTGCATATAGATTATGGAATCATTAGACATGAATAAAGGTCATAGGAATGCACATTCGCGGGTCGAATGCTCAAAAGTGGTCATTTGCGTAAAATGATCAACCGATGGGTAAAAACTGGAAAAAGGGGTCCTTTATGATAAATCCACCACAAAATAGTTATGGTGGAATATTTGTAGTTATTTAGATATGGAACTTTTGTAGCGACACAAGAAAGGCACAAGTTCTAGGCTAAAACGCATAACTACCCTTAACGGGTCAAAATAAGCATACGAGCGAAAACGGGTTTAAATTGTGAAATAAACTTGTGATTAGAACCTAAAATGGTAGTTAATATCAATTTGAAGAAGTGTAGGTGATGTAGGAATCAAACAAATATGTTCGTTTGATAAAATGCATAAACGGGTCAAAATTGGGTAAAAGGGCGATAAGCCGAAGACTTAAAAGTCTGAAATTTTATTATGTAGGATGTTGGATTTTAACTCCATAAGATGGAGAATTAAATTACGGACGCGTAGGAAAAAGAATCGGGTAAAACGGATTAAAAACGAGAGAGTTATGCCCGTTTCCGTGAAATCGAGGAATATGCAGCAACCAGCTGCAACAATCTGATGAAACTTGGCAGTGGCGTAGCGCTACTGGCAGTGGCGCTACGCGAGCGTGTGCCAGATTCGCAAAAACTTGTTATTTAACCGTTTATGCATTGCTAACCCATTGAAATGTGTTTTAAAGCTACGTATGACTAATCCAACTCATGTTTTATGAGTTTCAGGTAAATTTTAGCACCGGAGGACGATCAAGCACAAAGAAGAACCGAACACGATCAAGAAATAAGCTTCCGCACGACGTTTCGTTGTTATTTTTAATTGACGAACTTAATTACGTTATGTTCTAAACTTTAAATTGTAAAAGGTTTTAGTAAACCCGTATTTCCGATGTATATATAAATCTTAATTACATGATTGTTTTCGTAAAACATATGTTAATCTTTGATTTATAAGAACGGGTGTTACAAGTTGGTAATCAGAGCCCAAGGTTAAAGGGTAAAGTGTTCGGTTCGTGGCTTGATTGCAAATCCGGTAAGTACAGGTATGTTAATGGTTTAGCATGCTAAAGTGTTGTAAACAACACATAGGGCTACCGTGTGATACACGTTACCCCAATTGAAATGATTGATATAGTTGACAAAATTGCGCGCGTTGACGCGTATAGTAGAAAAGCCTTGTATTATAATACGGGCGATTATTGAAGTTGATATTACTAATTCTTGTAAATGTTTTTAATTGAAGGACACTCGCATCTGAAGATAGCGAGAGTTTAACAAATTTCGGATATGATGATGGAACGGTCCGAGATGTGACAAGAAGAGCATACTCATCGAGGACCTAAATCGCGTAACGATCGCAAATAAGTAATGGCAAGGAATGCCCGTCGGGGCAAGCATTACCAGGTGTACATTTTAAACTTATAGTACAAACAGTAATATGCAACAAATACATAGTGAATGACAGTTGCATATAGAATATGAAACTTGGAAAACCTGGATAGGTTACCTATCCAGGATGACGTTTCCAAGAGAAATTCAGTAGAGAATATGTATTATTCACAAATTGTGAATAACAAGACAATAACAGAATTCAGTTTATATAGAAACTTGGACGAGAGTGATCATCCAAGTAAGTATTCTCAATATAAATCCTATTGAGAAAAGTAATGATCACATCAACGAATGTGAATAAATGTTTATAAAAAGGGACATTTTACATGTTCAAGGATAAACGACTAAAACTAATAATTGTTAACTAACAATTAAATAAAGTTTTACCAAATGAAATCATAAATATGGAGATAATTTGAGGGGTTACTTACATGGGATGTGATGTGGTAATTATAATAAGGTCACGCGTACCATGTGTTGATCGCTTACTCTGGCCAAGTAAGTAGTGAACACATGATAGCATGAGCTTCTTATAATGAGCGCAGTTATGTCCGATGTAGTAAGGTCAAGATGAATGAAAATTTAAAGGATCCTTAGGGTCAAGAAATCTTATGGGCATACTCGTATAAATGGTTTTCGCGGGAACCATAAAAACGATGTATGGCGCACATAGAAATAAAAGACCCAAGGAACCTCGTGACATAAGTCATTTTGGACGAAACAACCATGGTAGACAAAAAGGGCATTGTAAAACCAAAGTATAAATGACCCGCGGGGTCATAGAAACAAAGGTATTGCCCACATGGGAAAAATGATCAAAAAACCATGGTAGACAAAAAGGGCATTGTAAAACCAAAGTATAAATGACCCGCGGGGTCATAGAAACAAAGGTATTGCCCACATGAGAAAAACGATCAAAGTCGTTGACTTTGGTCGTAGTAAAGAAATGATGATGATGATAATCATCATTCATAGTTTATAAGACTGTCAAGGATGGTCAAATAAAGAATAAAGGTTTGGTTGAATAAAAGCGATGGACTTCGCTAAGACAACCAAACAAATTAAAACGAAATCTTAATGTATACCGGAATGCTTGCACTAATAATGACTTCGGTAAAGTACCCGGTTAATGGGTAAGGATTTAAACACATGCGTAAACCGAGAAACGGGAACACGAATTTAAAGTTAAAAGACTCGGATTACGAGTTATGACTATAAAATCTCGTATATAGAAATTGTGAGTAAATATGTTCAACTATTCGAAGTCGAATGGGTTGAATAAAGAATAAAGTTGATTGTTTATAAGTGATGGATTTCACATTAATAGGTCAAACAGGTTGAATACAATATAACGCCGAATGGCACAAGTGAGCGCTAGCCAGATAAAGGTAGCGTTAAATGCAAGAGAATAATGAGCCCGGTAATGGGATATAACCAAATAAGAATATATGCAAATCAAATAACAGTAAGCATAAGAAGAACTGACGCATAAATGACGTGAGAAGTCATAAAATCGGAAAATCGTCCGAAAGAAAACAATTATAGACATGAAACTACAATTAAGGTTAACGGGACCTAAGCTTGAAACCAAACGATTCTTCGAACAAAAACAAGGTACCTTGACACCAAACATGTATTTTAAGAATGACATGAGTAAGGAGTGATCTACGGGATCAACATGACCTTTAGGGTTATAAACAAATGAAAGATCTACGGGACTAAAACGACCCACGGGTCATGATTAGAAAGAAGTTATAAGGACTTCGCCCTAAAGAGGTGAAAGTCTAATCAAAATAGCCCATAAGGCTAAGTGATAAAAACCTACGGGTTAATTAGATAAAGCGAGGGAATCGGTTGAGAATCCCCGCATAAAACTAAGACTGTAAAAGAATAAATTATGGACTGTCAATATCCTGGTATGGATAATTGACAAAAGTTAAAGAGAAGATCCTAAAACTAAAACTTCGGTTTTAGTAAGAAATAGCGTTTTTACAAACATAAATTCTGATAGGAATTTAAATAGTAAGCATGAAAGATACAAGTCTTGACACTGATAGGCGCAAGACGATATATTCGAAAAGTGATATTTTCGAAAATGAAAGGTAGATATAAACTAAACACGGTGTGACACGATCACGGTTAGGAAATGTAATGTGAAGTAAAATCACGTTATAACCAAGCGAGCGGTGAAAAGTAACGGGACTAATAAGTCTAGTTAGTAAGACCGGTTAAGGCCAGTAATTCAAATCAATAAAAATTGGTTTGCTTGTAAGCGGTGGATTCGGTATAACTGAACCGAATAAATAAATTTGAAAACAAAAGAAATTATTTCTAAAAGTGTAATATTTCACTAAAGACCTTTAAACGGGTCAAGGTAACGGATTCACCAAGAGTTTGATAATATATAAAAGCGATGGAAATCGCTAAGTTAACTAAACTAGTAGAAATAACGGAATTACGTTATTTCAAGTTACATTATGTCGAATGAGGTACGTAGAGGTTCTGTAACCAAAAAGATATTACCAAAATTTTTCTGGTAATACTAACAATTGGTTAAAATATGAATAATGCTTAAAAGATTACTCAGGTCAAACGCATTGAATTTAGAACTCAATGAACTATGTAAGCAAGGTTTCGAGGACGAAACCTCTTTAAGGGGGGTAGACTTGTAACACCCCGAAAACGGGCTTAGTAATTAAACTCTGTTAATACTAAAAGACGGGTAACGTACCGTTATTAGTAAAAATAACCCGGCAAATATTTGGATTTAAATAAGAAATCCTAATATTAAATAAAAACGAATCAAAGTTTTAAGTAATTAAGTTTATAAAAGGCCCGATTTAACGGGACTTAAAGTAAAACGGGTTACGACTTCCCGAACCTACTAAGCTAACTAGGAATAATTCTAACCTAGTTAGATAGTGACTTATGAGTGGGTTAAAACACTTAAATTATGAACTAAGGAAAATGGAGGGGCCAAAGATGTTAAAATCGAAACTTATGTTGCTAATTTAATTAAAACAAAAACCAAACACCCCATTTGGGGATGTCTAGTCGTACAAAGAAGCAGGAGGCGACCTGGGTTTCTTCAAACCCTAAAATCCTCAATAAAACTCTCAAATTGGAGGTGCAAATCTGGTCCAAAACGAAAATTGGGCATAGATTATTGATCCTCATCACAATAGGATTACAAGGTATGTAAAATTTGATGAAAACTCTCAACTTGAAATTCTCATGAAATTGGAAGAATCTGAAATTATGGTTGCATGTGTGTCTTATGTTGATTTAAGAACAACTATAGTGTCTAGGGACAAACCCTAGACAAATACAAGTTGAAATCATGTGAAATTTTAGTAAAATCCATGATCACCATTGAAGGTGATTAGTGGGTTATGTAGATTTTAATAAACACTGGGAAATTGGGTGATATTCTAGTGTAATTTGACAATTGTGAAGTGACTTCAGAATTATAGAAGCTAACAACTTTGTAAGAAGGTTGATTTATGTGAAATTAGGGCTAAGAGATAAGCTAGAGACTTGATAAATAAACATGTAAAATTCTGCCCTTAAGGTGTTCGTTGAAATGCCTCAAAGAAGGCTCGAAACTAGAATTTTGTAGTTAAAACACCTAATTGTGATGTTTTGGCTATTATGCAAAATGTGATTAAAAAGAGTTCTAAATGTGATAAACGTGGTTAGAACTTTGGTTAAAACGGTGGTCTGAAGATAACGCCTACCGGGTAATCAAGGAATGCTAAAACTAGTTGATGAACTCGAATATTCAATTAATATACTAATGGGCATTTGACTTTTAAAAAGTCAAACTGACCTATAATACGATAAATGGTAATTTTTTATATGAAATGTGTATGGTGGAATAATCGTATTAAATTATGATTAAACTAACCACCTTGAAAACGATGATGGTAGTTTGACACGTAACAAGCTAGGTGGAATCTTGATGAGGGAGCGGGTCAAACGAATCCGGAAGGAAAGGAAAAGCGTAGTTCGGATGCGAGGTAAGTAAAGCTTACGCCCCTTTTTATTATTTACAAATGACATGATTGCAAGTATAGTATATGAATGCTACTAAGTGGTTGGCATAGGATGTTCCGACACGATTCAATGAGAGTCGGAACGAAGGGAAAATGGTAAGAAATCATAAGTTATGGACAAGGGGTAACATGGTAAATTAGTCATGTAGTGACGAACAAACAAAGACGGTTTTAAGTAAAACGAGTACAAGGAAAAACCGGGATAGGTTTAAAGGGGATGAAATGGTACTTAAATACCATCTCATACGGACAAATGGTCAATTTGACTAAATAGGTCAATTGGTGTGGGTAACGCCATTGACAATAACATTTGATAATTGCATGTTGAGTTTTGTAATCACAGGAAATAACATAAGCTTGCATTGCTTTAACTATAAGGATTTAAAGCAAAAGTTAAGTAAACGGGTCAATACTTTGACCCGAGCCAGGTACGTATAACTAAGCTTTTTGGTTAAACATACAATTTTGGTCAAAATATTAAGTGAATGTCCTTCGCCGTGAAGTAAGGGACTAAAGTTGACCAAAACACCCTTGAAGGGTATACTGGGCAAACGAATCATAGGGGTCATTTAGGAACTTCCATATAGATTATGGAATCATTAGACATGAATAAAGGTCATAGGAATGCACATTCGCGGGTCGAATGCTCAAAAGTGGTCATTTGCGTAAAATGATCAACCGATGGGTAAAAACTGGAAAAAGGGGTCCTTTATGATAAATCCACCACAAAATAGTTATGGTGGAATATTTGTAGTTATTTAGATATGGAACTTTTGTAGCGACACAAGAAAGGCACAAGTTCTAGGCTAAAACGCATAACTACCCTTAACGGGTCAAAATAAGCATACGAGCGAAAACGGGTTTAAATTGTGAAATAAATTTGTGATTAGAACCTAAAATGGTAGTTAATATCAATTTGAAGAAGTGTAGGTGATGTAGGAATCAAACAAATATGTTCGTTTGATAAAATGCATAAACGGGTCAAAATTGGGTAAAATGGCGATAAGCCGAAGACTTAAAAGTCTGAAATTTTATTATGTAGGATGTTGGATTTTAACTCCATAAGATGGAGAATTAAATTACGGACGCGTAGGAAAAAGAATCGGGTAAAACGGATTAAAAACGAGAGAGTTATTCCCGTTTCCGTGAAATCGGGGAATATGCAGCAACCAGCTGCAACAATCTGATGAAACTTGGCAGTGGCGTAGCGCCACTGGCAGTGGCGCTACGCGAGCGTGTGCCAGATTCGCAAAAACTTGTTATTTAACCGTTTATGCATTGCTAACCCATTGAAATGCGTTTTAAAGCTACGTATGACTAATCCAACTCATGTTTTATGAGTTTCAGGTAAATTTTAGCACCGGAGGACGATCAAGCACAAAGAAGAACCGAACACGATCAAGAAATAAGCTTCCGCACGATGTTTCGTTGTTATTTTTAATTGACGAACTTAATTACGTTATGTTCTAAACTTTAAATTGTAAAAGGTTTTAGTAAACCCGTATTTCTGATGTATATATAAATCTTAATTACATGATTGTTTTCGTAAAACATATGTTAATCTTTGATTTATAAGAACGGGTGTTACACGTATGTACGTTCAAAACATTCCTGGATTGCCGACCTAATACCTTTAGTGGCACAGAAGGAGCTGTAGGCCTTCTTCACTGGTTTGAGAAGATTGAGTCTGTTTTTGAGATGTGTGAATGCCCTGAAGATCGTAGGGTGAAATTTGCTACTGGAACACTCGAAGGTGCTGCGTTAACCTGGTCGAAAGCACAGGTTCAACTGCTAGGGCTGGCGGTTGCTAATGCCACCCCATGGAACGACTTCAAAGATTTGATCAAAGAAGAGTACTGTAGTCGTGACGACATCCACAAGCTAGAGGTGGAATTTTTCAATTTAAAGATGACGGGGTCTGAAATCGAGGCATACACAAAGAGATCGAACGAATTAGCTATCTTGTGTCCCACTATGGTGGATCCTCCTATCAAGCATATCGAGCCGTACCTTAAGGGTGCCATAAATTCAAAGCCACGTGACCTCAGCTAATCTTGGCACCATTCAGCAAATCATCAGGTTGGCTCATCGTCTCACTGATCAGGCAGTTGAGCAGAACAAGCTACCCAAGCGTATTAGCGCTACTACTACTTCTGATGCTCCCAGTGATAACAAGCGCAAGTGGGATGGAAATTCGGGCAAGGGTTCTATTTCAGTTCAGTCTCAGTCCCAACAGCGAAAGACTGATAACTACCAGAGTCCTGGTCAGCAATTTTCTGGTAGTCAAGGACAGGGTGGATACCGAGGGAACCACCCCAAGTGCAACCGATGCAACAAGCATCATAGCGGGCAGTGCCACAAGGGTCGTTGTCTGAGGTGTAACAAGTTTGGTCATGAAGCAAAGGATTGGAGGGGCGCACGACCAGCAAATCAGAATCGCCAACAACAACAATCTCCACAAAACCACCACCAGCAGCAACAGCAGGGCATTAAAGGATGCTTTCAGTGTGGCGCTGAAGGCCACTTTAAGAGGAATTGTCCTCAGCTGAACCAGAATCAGAACAACAACAACCAAGGAAACGGGAACAACAATGGAGGCAACAATGGAGGCAACAACGGGGGTAACAATAATGGCAATGGCACCCGAGGTCGTGCCTTCGTGATTGGTCAGGGTGATGCAAGGAACGATCCCAACGTTGTGATGGGTAAGTTTCTTCTGGACGACTTCTTTGTTACTGTTTTATTTGATTCGGGTGCTGATACTAGTTATGTGTCCTTAAAAGTTAGTCAAATGCTTAAGCGCACTCCAACACTTTTGAACACCAAACACATGGTAGAACTAGAAAACGGTAAAAGTCTTGAAGCCACACACATAGTTAAGGGCTGTAACCTCGTCTTAGATGGTCAGACCTTCTCTATCGATCTTATTCCTATCGTTCTGGGTAGTTTCGACGTTGTTATTGGGATGGATTGGTTATCTCATCAGCAAGCGGAAATTCTTTGCAACGAGAAGATTGTCCGCATCCCTCGTTCTGGTGAAGAACCCCTCGTGATTCGTGGCGACAAGAGTGGTGCTGTTGTGGGCATCATCTCTTTCCTTAAGGCCCAGAAGTGTTTGCGAAAGGGCCACACTGCCATTCTAGCTCTCGTTACTGACGCATCAATGGAAGAGAAGGGAATTGAAGACATTCCTATTGTACGCGATTTTCCTGAGGTATTCCTCGAGGAATTACCTGGTCTTCTGCCTCATCGTCAAGTTGAATTTCAAATCGAGCTAGCTCCTTGAGCAGCACCAATAGCTCGTGCACCTTATCGTCTAGCTCTATCAGAACTTGAAGAACTGTCCTCGCAACTACAAGAGCTCTTGGACAAGGGTTTTATTCGCCCTAGCTCTTCGCCTTGGGGGAGCTCCAGTGTTATTTGTGAAGAAGAAAGACGATACCTTCAGAATGTGTATTGACTACCGCGAACTCAACAAGGTGACCGTGAAGAATCGTTATCCTCTCCCACGCATTGATGACTTATTCGACCAGTTGCAAGGGTCGAGTTTCTATTCCAAGATTGACCTGAGGTCAGGTTACCATCAACTGAGAGTCCGAGACGATGATATCTCTAAAACAACATTCAGGACTCGTTATGGGCATTACAAGTTTCTGGTTATGCCTTTCGGGTTGACGAATGCACCTGCGGTCTTCATGGATCTCATGAACAGAGTGTGCAAGCCTTACCTGGATAAGTTCGTTATTGTATTCATCGACGACATCCTGATCTATTCTAAGAGTCAGGAAGAACATGAACGACACCTGAGACTTATTTTGGAACTCTTTCGAACAGAGCAGCTGTATGCCAAATTTTCAAAATGTGACTTCTGGCTTCGTGAAATCCACTTTCTAGGCCATGTGGTAAACAAGGATGGGATTCATGTGGATCCATCCAAGGTAGACTCGATCAAGAACTGGCCTGCACCCCGTACACCAACAGAAATCCGCCAATTCTTGGGTTTGGCGGGCTACTACAGAAGATTCATCAAGGATTTCTCTAAGATTGCGCAACCTCTCACCTCACTGACTCAAAAAGGTGTCACCTATCGTTGGGGTGATGTACAGGAGTCCGCATTTCAGCACTTAAAAAATAGACTTTGTAGCGCGCCTATCCTCTCATTGCCTGAAGGCACAAATGATTTTGTGGTTTATTGCGACGCTTCCATCCAAGGACTTGGTTGCGTGTTGATGCAACATGACAAGGTCATTGCCTACGCATCGCGCCAACTTAAAGTTCATGAAAGGAACTACACTACGCACGACTTGGAATTGGGAGCAGTTGTTTTCGCACTTAAGATATGGAGACATTACCTGTACGGTACCAAGTGCACCGTTTACACCGATCACGGGAGTCTCGAGCATATCTTCAAGCAAAAGGAGTTAAACATGCGACAACGTCGATGGGTCGAGCTCTTGAATGATTATGAATGTGCGATCAAGTACCATCCGGGCAAAGCCAATGTTGTGGCCGACGCCCTCAGTCGAAAGGATGCTATACCTAAGCGTGTACGTGTGTTAAAGCTTACCATTCACTCTAGCCTTCCCGCTCAAATTCGTGATGCTCAGGTCGAAGCATTGAAAGCAGAAAACATCAGGGCTGAGTCCCTACGAGGATTAAGGAAACGGTTAGAACAAAAGGAAGACGGCGCCTCCTATGTAAACGGGCGCATCTGGGTCCCACTTTACGGAAACTTACGCGAGCTTGTGATGGATGAAGCGCACAAGTCTCGTTATTCGGTACATCCTGGTTCGGATAAGATGTACCACGATCTCAAGACTATGTATTGGTGGCCTAGTATGAAAGCCAACATAGCAATCTATGTCAGTAAATGTTTGACTTGTGCGAGAGTCAAGATTGAATATCAGAAACCATCAGGCCTACTCCAACAACCAGAGATCCCGACATGGAAATGGGAGCAAATTTCCATGGATTTCGTTACTGGCCTGCCTAGATCTCAACGCAGAAATGACACTATTTGGGTGATAGTGGATCGATTGACTAAGTCTGCACACTTCTTGGCTATCAAGGAAACCGATAAGTTTTCTACTCTAGAAGACGTCTACCTAAAGGAAGTAGTATCGAGGCACGGAGTGCCAACCTCCATCATTTCTGATCGAGACTCACGTTTTACATCTGAATTGTGGCAAGCTATGCACAAGTCCTTTGGTTCTCGATTAGACATGAGCACGACATATCATCCACAGACGGATGGGCAATCTGAACGCTCCATCCAAACCCTTGAAGACATGATTAGGGCATGTGTAATTTTCTTTGGTAATGGCTGGGAAAAACACCTCCCGTTAGTGGAGTTTTCGTATAACAACAGTTACCACACCAGTATCCAAGCCGCTCCGTTCGAGGCATTGTACGGACGGAAGTGCCGATCGCCTCTTTGTTGGGCAAAAGTTGGTGACAGCCAAATCACAGGCCCAGAACTTGTGGTAGACACGACTGAGAGGATTGCTCAGATATGACAACGAATGGCGGCAGCTCCTGACTGTCAGAAAAGTTACGCTGATAAGCGCAGGAAACCCCTCGAGTTCCAGGTTGGGGATCGAGTGCTACTCAAAGTCTCACCTTGGAAAGGTGTAGTTCGTTTTGGCAAACGAGGCAAACTGAATCCGCATTATGTCAGACCATTCAAGATTATTGAGAAAATTGGCAAAGTCGCTTACAAGTTGAATCTACCTGAAGAACTCAGCGGAGTTCACGACGTATTCCACGTGTCAAATCTGAAAAAGTGTATGTCAGATGAGACCCTCATAGTTCCCTTAAAGGAGCTCACAATCGACGACCAGTTGCTATTCGTCGAGGAACCAGTTTAAATCACAGACCGAGACGTTAAGATTCTCAAGCGTACCAGAATACCCCTTGTTCGAGTTCGTTGGAACTCCTGTCGTGGCCCAGAGTATACCTGGGAACGAGAAGACCAAATGAAACTCAAGTATCCCTAGTGGTTTAAGAAAAGTGCAACCACTACTGAGGCTGAAGCTACTACAGAATTTAGGGACGAAATTCCAAACCAACGGGGGGATGATGTGACACCCCGAAATTTTCTTAACAAGGGGAGAATGTGACAACCCTCATAATTACATGTATCCGTACGATTAATTAATGTTAATTAAAGTGCTTGATGACTGTGCTGAATTACTTAACTGCTTTCTGATTACTGCGTCATACTTACATGTGCTTGTTAAGATACTAGTCTTGTACAGAAAATTGACAAAATGGTCCTGAATGTTTTCCTAAGTATTGGGAATTAAAAGTGTTACAAAAAGATACATAAAGGACACTAAACGGAACAACTTAGCACTTTAACGAACCGGTATCTAACCGAACAACCGGACATTTCTCGGGACACCAAAATTTTACTAGAAACACTGTTTTATTATTTCTTGGCTAGTTATGATCCCCGTACACCATAACACCCACTAGATATCAACTAACTAAAAACATGTAAGTATATACTTGGAATCTAACTATTATTTACCCACCTTTCACCAAAATACTTTCAATTAACCCCCCCCCCCCAACCAATCAGTCACCATCACCACCATATCTCCATACCATACCTCAAAGATTTTACTTCTTATTTTAATTAGATTTTGCTTGATATCTTGGACAAGATATTGGAGGTATGGCTATAAGTATGACAAAGGGATCCTAAAATCATTTGATATCTCACACTTCACAAACTCCACTCCATCCCTCTCACTCTCTCCCTCCCCTCTCGGCTCACTTATAATCGCCACCACCACCACCTTATGACCACCATGTTCATCCAATTTCAAGCTCCATTCATGTGTTAGAAGATGCTTTGTGAAGCTTGAAGCTTGTGGATCACCAAGGAGCTCACTTACTTGCTTTTTCTCACATCATTTTCATCATCTTTTCACTAGTGTTCTTCTCTAGCCTTTGAGCTAGTTGTAAGTCCTTGATTAACCTTGTTACTCCTACTTTAATGGTTAAAAGATGTAGTAGGTTGATTATAACTAGAACACTAAAAGAACATGAACTAAAAGTTTAAACATAAGGTTTGCATAAAGATGAAATATGATGAAGTGTTGTTAGTATGATGTTGTTTGGTATATGTTGATGCTTGCTTGTTGATTACTAGAAATATGTTGTTGATCATTATATGCAACTTGTTAACTTATGATTAAAAACATGGTTTAACAAGTAGGAGGTGATTAGGGGTTTACATAAAAGAATCACCTCCATATTTAGACATGAACTTGGTGACAAAATGATTTCTTGTAAAATAACAAACAAAGTGATCTAGTGATCTTGTAGATCTAAAACTTGTGAATGATTTTCCTAAATAAACCAAGTTTAAAAGACGGTTTTCGAAAGATCATGATCCTTACACTATTCTTGGAAATAAAGTAAGTATATGGATACTCGTGACACATGAAAATGTTGTAAATAAATATTTTTGTAAAATATGTTCACAAGTTGTGAACATCTAAAAATCCCGAGAATGAGATTTTAACAAAAGTAAACACACTTTGGAGGGTAACTAAACCCACTAAACGCCTCACCAAGTTACTACGCATTTTTATGAAACATCAAGTTCATGATTGGTTTGTAAATGGAATAGTTTGCTCTTGGTAAATTGTTGTTGATTGTTGAATGATTTTTGGAAAAGAAAATGATATGCTTATTAGCATGGACACCTCCATTTGGGTTTTACCTTTAATGCTTCCGCTGTTTAATTCAAACTTGGTTAACTAGCTTTTGATCACCAATTATATTGTGTGGTTGGATTTTATCCATCTTAAATACATTGTTCAATGTGATTGGTGGCTTGATCCTGGTCATGTCACGCCTCCAAGCGGTGATACTCCGCATGGTGGATTTTGCGGGTGTGACAGATTTGGTTTGCGGCGGTAAGTGACTTGGTTGCGGCGGCGTTGGGTGGAGGTGAAGGGGTGGTTGTGGTGGTGGGTGATTTGGTTGCAGAGCCGTTGGGTGGTGGGTGGAGGTGAAGGGGTGGTTGTGGTGGTGGGTTAGGTGCGGTGGCGATGGGTTTTGCATATATGCCCAACTTATTGTTTTGCATATATGTTGCTATCACTGGTGGTGGTGGGTTGATGATGGTGGTGGTGGTGGTGGTGGTGGGAGGTGGTAGTGCTAGAGAGGGGGTGGTAGAGAGAGAGTGGTAGATATTACACATATATAATAATATTTTTTTAAAATAGTTTGTTTTATTTTTTAGATAATATTAAATAAAAATGGGTAAAAAGACTAAAATACCATTGTGTAATCAGATTTAACCAAAAAATCTAACCGAGTTTGCCCTAAATGACATAACATGCAAGATTTTGGAATATTAAGTACAGAACTTGTCAACTTTTGTGATAAAAGACAGCTCCTGCAATTTGATTTAAACATAAAGGACAAAACTTGTAATTTACTCTTGTTTTAATATTATTGTCAGTGAAAAATGATATTATTTAATTGGTTATGACTTATGAATATACGAGGAACAAGGTTGGAGAACTCGCTAGTCGCTAGCGGGTCGGTGAGGTAGGGACTAGCGACTACTCGGGATTACTCGGGATTAATCGGATCAGACTTTTTATATATAATTTTAAGTTTTTATACATATATACATATATTTTTATACGTAATTTTTTTAAGTGGACAAGTTTTGACCGGAATCTGGGAGGTTTTGGCCGGAATATGTGTTTTTTTTTATTTTTTCTGATTTTTCCGATTTTTTTCTGATTTTTTTCCGATTGTTTTTGTTTTTTCCCGATTTTTTCCGATTTTTCCCGACCGACTAGTCGCGATTAGGGCCGACTAGGCCGACTAGCGATTTTTTCACTGATTAGTGAAAAATTACTCAGTAGAGGTCCGACTAGCGACTAGTCGCCGACTAGTCGCGATTTTTGCAACACTGACGAGGAATCATAATAAAATGTTTGCTTTAAATAAATAACTTTTATAAATAGATATGTATTTAGTTAGTGGGGGCTGCTAAATGTACCTCCTCTTCTTGTTATTTTTCATACCTCCTTTCCATAAAATCACATTTAAACTTATCATATTTACCCCCTCTACATGTCATATTTTTTAAAAGTATTATTTTTGTTACAAAACAAATTCAAAAGTGTAAAAAAATATTGTAGACGTTTTTTTTTTTCAAAATTTTTGTTTGTTTTTTTATATTAATTTGAAAAAACATATTTTTTAAAGTGTTCACTTCGTCGAAAGTCTTAAACTGGTTTTAACTTGCTTATAACATACTCCTTACACTAATTAAATTTGAACTTATTTAGATTGTTAATTTATAGTTTGATAAAATTATTTTCATACCTATTGTTTATTTGTTCACGGTTGGAATGATTAATATGTGCTAGGACTATAAACACTATTTTAAAAGAAAAACTTTATTACTTTTTAATAAATAAAAATTGTTAGTTATTTTATAAACACATTTAAAGTATTAAAAATTATAAAAGTAAGATCTTTAAAATACAAACTAGAAGAGGGAAAAACATAATATAGATTTTTTTTTTAAAAAGAGGGTTCAAAACTTTTTTTATTGTTTTCATAAAAAATGTTATTATTTATTTGTAAAGATATTCAATAAAAAAACATAATCAAAATACTATTTGAGAAACTGTTTTTAAAAACAATATCCGAGAACTTTTAAAAAAATATGTTTTTAAATAAAAATTAAAAATCATTTTAAAAAAAAAAAAAACGTCTGTAATCTTTTTTTATACTTTTGAATTTGTTTTGTAACATAAAATATTTTTCAAAATGATAATTTATGTAGGAGGTAAATATTACAAGTTTTAATATGATTTTATGTAAGAGGAGTATAAAAAGTAATAAGAATAGATACATTTAGCCTAAGCCTTAGTTAAATCAAGGGAATTCATCGTATAGCCTATTTGAAGAACATATTAAAGACAAATTTCTCTAAAAATCACATGGGATAAGGCCATGCGTAGTGGTAGAAGGCTATAATGCCCCCACCATGGGGCATTATACGACACGTGGCGTCCTAGTCAGCAAGGGGGCATTATAGCAAAAGTGGTGTAGTGGGTATAATGCCCCATAATGCCCCAATAACCCCCATTCAATAATTAAAAAAAAAAAAAACAAAAAGGAAACAAATGGTTGGTGGTCAAAACACAAGCACATGCAAAAAGTGGGTTGTCAAACTCCCATTGGCCAAAAAGTAGGTTGTCAGACTCCATTCAGCGTTTTAAAAATCACGCCCACTTCCATTTTCTTTGAAAATAACGCCCCATAACGCCCCCTGTAATGGGGGGTGGGCGTTATAGGGCGTTTTCGGGCAAAATTTTTTACAAAAAACGCCCCATTACGCATGGTCTAAGGCAACGAGCAGGAAGACCTATGAGGGGGGTGGGGTATAGGCTAGGCTAGTAGGCTAGTAGGTACGTTTAGGGGAAAGACTAAACGTGCAATACCATTGTAGCAGATCTAGATCCCACTGACATTTTATATACTCACCCCTCATCTATATACTATATTACTCTTTTCCTCCTTGACTATATCTCTGAAACAAAAGTTGTTCATTGGTTTCGATTTTGAATTGAAAACTCCAATTTCTAACAAGAAACGTGTTCGTTTTTGGTTTCCTCGATTTTGTAGCGTGCAAAATAAATGAATTTGGCTTCCTTGATTTAATCGAGTTGTATGCATTAAACTCGAAAGATATATTGTTTGTAAAGGCATACTTCATAAGTAACGACTCAAATTGGCAAGAGGCAATATAAAAACATGTCAGTGACCTAAATGGGCAAACGGCCATAATTACAATTATACAAAGAATATTTACATCAATCCTTCCAACTGAGAGAATTAAAAGAATAATACCTATTTTTCAACCATATAAAACCTCTAAACTTGACTTCTCCCCAACATCTTACGGCCTACAAATTATTTTGAAAAATAACCTCGTTTCGCTTTCTTCGTTAACTATAAGTATTCACGAACTTCCATAATATCTTTGACCAAAAACATGAAGATAGGTGGGATTTCGCACCATGTGCTAAGCCCCACCCACACCCGGTTCGTGAATATGCAAGCTGTAAAAAGATGCTCAGCTGATTCCTCGTTACCTTCACAAAATACACACATACCCGACATAATATTCATGTTTCTTCTCCTTAAATTCACCCAGGGGGCTAATCTGTCAAGATGAGTCATCCAAGCCATAATGTTGCATTTCAAGGGCATCCACTTACACCACTTGAATGCTGCATCTGAACTGCCTCCTCTTTCCGAGAAAACACTCGAATCTTCGGCAACCATCTGACAATCCTATCATTTTACCAACTCGATCTCCGTTTCCGAGTCTCTATATCACTGTCAAGCAAACGGAGATCGAGTTAGTGGAATGACATTATTGTCAGAATGTTATGGCGGAGATGTGTTTGTCCAACAAAAGTGATGCATGGACATGGTCCGCCGAAGATTAAAACCAAAATATGAACAAAAAGCTTATTATATCAATTTCACTTTAATACCAATTAAAACCCAAACATGAACCAAAAACTTATATCTAAGTTTTAAATTGTTTTGGTTGTATTCGATTTGATTAATTTAAAACCAAATATTAAACATCCCTTATCCGGATTAAATCGTAATTAAGTAATTCTAGAAAAAACATATATTAGACGGGCGTAATGGGGCGTTTTTTTTTTTTTAAATTTCGCCAAACACGCCGAAAAAGGCCCGGCCTCCGTCCCCTTGGGCGTGATTGGGCGGTATTCGCGAAAAAAGGGCCACCGGCGTTTTTTAAAAAAAACGCCTAAATTTTGCTTTGGGGGACGAGTTGAACGTTGGCAACGGTAACTTTCTTTATTTTATTTTATTTTTTTTAAATCCAATATAATACACTATAAAATACCCACTAGTTCATACAGTTTTTTATAAAAAAACTCTCACACACCATCAAACTTTGTCTCTACTACTTCTACAATTTATAAAAATATGAACCCATTCCGACCCCCATTTGGTGTCCCCTCAAGACCCGGGAACCCGAACACAACCCAACCGCAACAACCCTTTAACCTTCAAGACATGAACCCGAACATGTTATCGTACGCGACTTTCTTGAGTGGCGCTACTCCATTCGTGCAACCGACTTTCGGCTTTGGTTAAGCCGGCGGCTCGCAACCTTCACAACAACAAGCCGAACCCGATGTAGATATCGAGCCGGAGACGAAACCCGAACCGGAGCGAGAGACATCGAAATGCGGCAAAAGGTCGCATAAGAAGAAGGATGCGAACGAACCCCGACGTAAGCATTCTTACGTTAGTTGGACGAAGGAGGAGGAATACACGGTTCGGGCGTGGGTCGATGTTTCGGAGGACCCCGATATTGGTAACTTTTATATTTTTTTTACTTATTTTTTCGTACACCGTCGTCTCCAAGACATTCGAGACCTCGGCCACCAACGTTTGGAGACTATGAAAGACCGCGTCGCCGAAACCAAAAAGTTTAACGAGATGCAAGAGGCGAGGCAAATGGAAAAGGACATTGAGTTTTTGTCCAAACCGATCGACCACCTCCAAGGCGACGCGTTAATCCTTGCGCAAATGGATCGCCAAAAAATTCGGGAAAATACGGACTCTAGATTATCATCTTTTTTTTTAACTTTATTTTTTTTATTTCCGTTTTTTTATTATGTTTTCTTTTTATTTCTAGTAGTGTCATTTTTTTTAAATTAATGAAGTATTTTTAGTTTTAAATTTAAAAAATAATAATTGTGTAATGATTGCATGGGCGTTATTGGACATTATTCTCACTACGACATTTTTGCAATAACGCCCAATAATGTCCCTATGCTGACTGGACTGCCACATGGCAGAAAACACCTCAGGGTGAGGGCATTATTTGACTAACGACTACACATGATCTTAAACTTTAATTTTTTCCAACTTATAGTAAAAGTTAACTATTTATGTTATTTTTGTTAGTGGGGGAAAGCTTTTTTCACAATAAAACTACTAAAACTAATTTACGATTTATGTTGTTTAGAAAAGGAACAAACACATTCATATTTTATAGATAAGTTTAAAAATATCCTATGTTCTTAGTGTTACCCTTATATATTAAAGTACAGAGGTTGTTTATTTGACTTATGCCTTCAAAATTACTGAAACTCGTTCCCCCGGTTTTTTTTTTTTTACACAAGAAATGATGTGTCAACCATCGTGACATTGGGCACTGTGGCCAAGTTCGACTACTTGGCCGCCGTCAGCTACTTGGCACTTCAAGATGTGCTGAAACCCAACCTTCACCTATCCGAAGGCACCACATTAGAATAATCGGTAAAATATCGACTCTCATCTAAGACGAACCGACGTCACACCGCCCGTTCCCCAGTTAAAAATGAATAAAAGACAAACACTAAAATTAGTAATACTGGCATTTTATATTGAACCATTGGGTTGATCTTGCGATGTGACTAGTCTCACCAAGATTCTTTTAAGGTACGCAATCCAACCCGATCAGTCCTAAGGTAATAGAGATTATGTCACAAAAATATCTTTATCTCCGTCATATTAAAAAACTTTTGTATTATATAATTAATATGGGATAAATTTACAGGAAGAGTATCATAAGAAAACTATTTAAATGTGAGAAAGAGTAAACTGCCAAAATGGTATTTGAGATTTGGTCACCTTTATCAGTTTAGTCCAAACTTAAATCTTTTGAATCTGGATCCCTATGGTTTCAATTTTGTTGTCATTTTCATCCAAAATCAAAATCTGGTCAGATTTTTCAGTTAACATCCAGTTTTTTTTCTTTTCCTCCCTTTAAATAAATGGCAAAATGGTCTTTTAACGTTTTATGATAACAAATTAAAAAAATCTGACCATTTTGCCCTTCATTAAAAGAGAGGAAAAAGACAAAAAAAACAAAAAAAAAAAACAAAAAACTGGATGTTAACTGAAAAATCTAACAAAATTTTGTTTTTGATTAAAAATGGCAAAAAAAAATTGAAACCACATTGACCTAGATTCAAAAGGTTTGAGTTTTGTACAAAAGTAACAAAAGTAATCAAACCTCAGGGACCATTTTGGCAGTTTACTCATGTGAGAAAGCTAAAAAAACTCACCCAAAACTAAAAAAAAATGAAGAGGGATGATTTTTAATGAACGAGGGGCAAAATTGGAATATATATATATATATATATATATAGGGAGGGGCTCATGCGAGAACTCCATTTATTGCGAGAACCGCGAGAACCAATGTGAACACAACCTAAAATAGCTAAAAAAACCTAAAAAACCTAACCCCCACCCCCCCCAAAAAAAAAAAAAAAAAACCTAACCCCCCAAGCTAAATGCTAAAAACTAAAACCCCCAAAAAACCTAACCCCCCCCCCCCCAAAAAAAAAAAAAAAAACCTAAACCCCCCCACCCCCCAAGCTAAAATGCTAAAAACTAAACCCCCAAAAAACCTAAAAAAATCTAAAAAAAATCTAATTTTTTTTAAATATTTTTATGCTCAAATCGCTACTTTTAGTGGCAAAAAAAAAAATTTAATTTTATTTTGGCTTCGAAAAGTAGCGATTTTTATATAAAAATATTAAAAAAAAATTGTGTGATTTTTAGCTATTTTTAGGCATTTTTTGTTGTGTTCACATTGGTTCTCGCGGTTCTCACAATGGTTCTCGCATGATCTTCTCCCTATATATATATATATATATATATATATATATATAGGATTAGGTTCAAGAGTGAATACTAGTGTAGTTTGCGAACTGAGCGAACTAATCCTGCCCATACATGTGTGTAGATCAATGGCCAAGATTTGATGATGAAATACACTAGTGTATTTTACGATTTGATGATTGAATCCTAGCCATCCACGTGTGTAAATCAATGGCCAAGATTTGTTCACTCAGTTCACAAATACATTAGTGTTCACTCTAGAACCCAACCACATATATATAACTTTTCAAATATTTATATCTTCTTCATATGTTATTATTTAAAAAAAAT